>JAQPPZ010001689.1:0-1208329 GCA_028583015.1 Wollemia nobilis | reverse complement strand
CTGCCTTCTGGAAGGCTGTGACTCAGGCCAAAGCGCTCATCCAGAAAGGCCTCAGATGGGTTCTGGGGGACGGTCGGAGCATTGATTTCTGGAGCGACAGATGGTTGTTGGATGAACCCCTAAGCGGCAGAGCGGACCTCGCCATGCTTCAAACGGTCCCTGACTCTCGGTTGGGAATGAAAGTTTCTGACTTCATAGTTTGGGAGGATGGTCATCCCTGTTGGAGGCTCCTCGCGGGCTCCTCTCCTGAGGTTGCTGCTCTCAACCTTTTACTCCAAGCAACTACCATTCCCACTGAGCAGAAAGTTGACAAGCCTGCCTGGGCTGGTTCTGACAAAGGGCTGTACACTGTTAAGTCCGCCTTCTCCCTCCCCGAAGGACCACCCCCGTCTCCCCTTCCCATATTGTTTGGAAGAAGAACCTCATTCCGAAAGTGGCCTTCTTCTCATGGATTGTCTTCCAAAACAAACCCCTCACCATTGATAACCTCATCAAAAGAGGCATTCCCCTTCCCAACAGATGTTACCTATGCCTGTCCAGCTGGGAATCCACCGATCACTTGTTCCTCCACTGTGAGTTCACCTCGGCTGTGTTTGGGTTCACCCTGTCTACCTTCCAGATCCAATGGGCTCCTCCCAAGTCTTTGTGTGGTGCCTTCTACCAGTGGCCCCAACCCTTTGCTAATCTTAAGCTTCGTTTTCTCTGGGACATCTGCCTTCACCACCTGATCTGGCAAGTCTGGCTTGAGAGAAACTGCAGGATCTTTGGGACCTCTTCCCGAGATCCTCATTCGGTGGCCATCAGGGCTATGGCTTTCGCTTCCGAAAATGCTAATCTCATTCACTGTTCCAGCCCCTCTCCTCTGTCCCGGGAAGGGCGTATCCTCTCTTCTCTCAATATTTCTGTTTGTCCCCCCCTGGGGAACCCTCTGCCTCATCCCCGTATCCTTGCCAAGTGGAGCCCTCCCCCTTCGGGATGGATCAAGCTAAACTTTGACGGGGCTTCCAAAGGGAACCCAGGAGCAGCGGGGGCTGGTGGCGCGGTCAGGGACCATCGGGGCATGGTTATCCTCGCTTTCTCTGAAGATCTTGGGGTTCAGACCAACCATGTCGCGGAAGCCAGAGCCCTTTGGAGAGGTTTAGTCCTCATTTCGGAGGACCCCACAGCTATCATTATTGAAGGTGACTCCATGAACATCATAAACTACTTGAACAAGGATAAGACCCCCACCCGGAGGGTCCATAACACCATCGGAGAAATTCGAAGGATTCTCCGCAAGCAAGACCTACGGATGCCAAGCACATCTTCGTGGAAGGAAATTCTTTGGCTGACCTCCTAGCCAACAGAGGATCTTCCTCCGGCAGACTCACCACGTGGGATCTTGAAATCCCTCAAGATGTTGCTGACGTGGCTGCGTCAGAATTCCAAAAAGGTCAATGAGTCTCGCCAGATCAGCGAGGTGGGACACGTCAAGCGTTCTTGGAAAGGGGGACATTACTTGGCGGTTGGGTTTCTTGCGGCATCCAATTACTGCCTGCGGTGAGTCATTCCCCGGCTTACCCGTCAGCACCCCTGACGTGGGCGGCAGTCCCAAGCTGGCTATCAGCTCTTTTTCTGCTCCTAACGCATTGCTAGGCATGACTTTCGTTCGTCTTCGGGACCGCGCGAGCCTATCTTCTTCCTATCCGACGGCTCCCCTCTTTCCGCCTGTTTCCCATGCATGCGACTTACGCGATCCGTCGTCCTTCCGACGCAAGCTCCCTATCTTTTTATTCCAGGGTGGTGATACGGGTGTTTTCTCCATTGCGTTCTCTTGCCTTCAGGCCCTCTTCTATAGATCCCCTGCTCCTCCCATGGCTCCTCCCACGGCTGTTCCTTACATTGAGCCAGAACTCTCCTCCCTGTCTGAGGAGGAGAAAATCTTCATGAAAGCCTTTGGGCTAATCCCTTTCCTCAACAAGTTTCAGGGCTCAGATGATGAAATCACGTCCGATTTCATGAAGACTTGGCAAGATGGGGAGGTCCGGGTGAAAGGTGTCCACCTGAAGGTCACCTTCGATCTCTTGGTCGAGATTACTGGAATGCCGGGCACTGGGCGTTTCATCCGGCGGGACAAGCACAACTGGTAGGAGGAATTGGACCAGTTTCTGGACAAAGGGAAAAGCTTGGGTTGGGACAAGTCCTCCCTCTTCAGAGAGGAGCTGGAAGAACCGTGGAGCTGGGCTTTAAAGCCGTTGATGCAGCTTCATTTGCTACGACGATCCGGATAAGCCTCTTCGTAGCTACCACATCACTCTCGTGAACCACTTGCGGGCGTCCAAGAAGTTGTGCTTCCCGGACTTCCTCAACTACTCCCTCGGGTGTTCCATTGAGGCCGCTCGGAAGAACAAGGCCATGCCGCGGCACCAGGGGCTTATGGGCGTTATTTTCCGCCATTGTATCTCTAACAGGGCCCCCCCCAGATTGTCCCTCCCCTCTCTTCCAACCCGCCTGCTTCCCCGGACGCAGACGCTCCCAAGGCCGAGTCTCCCACTCCTCCTGACCAGGCTACCCCCAGTCGCAGTCGCTGTCGCAGGCGGGCCAAGGCCACTCCTCCGAGTGGCAGATCCTCCAGGCGGCTCAAGAAAGCCAAGGCCAAAGTTGAGAACGAGCCCCCTCTCCACCTGAGCTCGGACTCTGAGTCGGTGCAGAAGAAGGAGCAGCAGAAAATTCCCCTCAGCATGCTCATCGATCTGGCCATCGACGCTATGGGAAACATCTCCAGGGCTGCTGATTCGGCAATCCTCTGCCTCCGCAATCTCAAGGCGCATTTTGAAGGACCCTCTGGGATCCCGGAGAATCCTACTGCCAATTAAGGGTGCTGACGCTTCTTGGTCGGTTGGGTTTTTGAGCTAAGGCAGCTTCTCTTTTCTATGCTATGACAGTTTCTTTTTTCTGTCTTTCTGTTCAGGTCTGAGGCTCGCTTTGAGACCTCAACCTCGCGGCTGTAATGGGTTCACCCCGTTTTTGTAATAAGGTTTTTGGGATCCTCTAGAAAAACCCACTTTTGTATATAAATGTTACTTATTAAAAAAAAAATGAGCATTATTAATATTTATCATGAAACGGGTTGAAAGTTTGTCAGAAAATACATGAAACTTAGCAGAGGAGGAGAAGATGCAGAACCAGCAGATGGGTAAGACTGCGAGGGAAGACAAGGGAATGGAAGATCTTCGCAGGCGGTTTCGTAACCTAGGTAATCGAATCCATACGTTAATGGCCTATTTAATTGCTTTGCAACGTCGACCAGTTAATCGTCAGGAACGATTTTATCAGCTTCTCAATCTCTACGACATGGAGGTTCTCTTATATTTGGAATTGTCAAATTTGCGGCATGAAGTTAGCGCGTTAGACTGCTGGGATAAGTTTATACATATAATTGCGATTTTGAATGATAGTTTAAACTATTTTGACTGGATCACCGAGACCATAGCTGCTGAAATTCTTTGGCCTCCAGTAGAAAGAGGGACAGAGATTTTTGATGCTGATATACTTGGGAGGTTGCCTACCATACTTATCTCAGACCATCATGTTAACGAAGGCTTTGCCTGCGCAATTTGCAAAGATGAGTTTAAAATTGAGGAAGAGGCGAAGCAACTGCCCTGTCATTCGGAACACATATTTCACAGTTACTGTATTTTGCCGTGGATGGAAATCAAGAGTATTTGTCCTCTTTGCAGAAGTAATATAAACGAATGAATAAATTCGCGACCAACTGAAACCTATTGCCATTTCCCTTGCAAAAACCAACTGATAACCCACGAAAATACGGGTGCTCTTTCTTGCATGAGTTGGATAATGAATTAATTTATGATAAGTATTGTTATTATTTAATTTGGATTTTTTTGGGGGGGATTGATGTTGTGATAATTGCGTACTACAATTTGAAGTTCATAAAAATGCAATTTGCTTTTATCCTGTTTAGATTTTCTTTATATGGAATTAAGTTTAATTATAAATTTAAAGTTTTTCTTGCATGAGTTGGATAATGAATTAATTTGTTGATAAGTCTTATTATTATTATTATTTTTTTTTTTGGATTGATGTTGTCGTGATAATTACAATTTGAAGTTCATAAAAATGCAATTTGCTTTTATGCTGTTTAGATTTTCTTTATATGGAATTAAGTTTATATATAAATTTAGCATTTTATAAATGCATGCAGTGTTGGATCGGTGGTTGTTTATTCTTCTCAAAGTGTAGGATTGGGTTGGTGGTTGATCCTTCTTTACCTTCTTCGAGGTTGGAGAAGGGATTCCTATACCCTATTTTATAGAAATTTGAAAGTCCTATATTTCCACACGAATCAAATGAAAAGTGGGCAGATCAAAGAAAGGTAGTTTGGACGTGTTTAAAATCACTTTTCCTCCCGGGCGAGTATGAGTTGTGTGGGCAGTGATCCAAGTTCGTGGTGTGCTGCTCTATGCTGTTCTCTTTGGTACTGTAAGGTTTGGATTCATTTTTTGTTTTTTGTTTTCGTTGGGTGGTTTTGGAGCCCGGAGTGATTTTCAGTTTTGAATATTTTGAACTGGATTTTTTTAGATATCTGCAAGTGGTTTTTAATTGCTTTAGTTATCTTTGGTACCCTTTGGGTGGTGTGAGGCCCATTGTTCCAATCGATTGGGCAGTGCTTGCTACTGTTGATGTTCCTTGGTAGGGCGGGTGGGATTTTTATTTTAGGAGGAGAGATCCTTGCAGGTTTTCAAATTGTACATTTTTTAATTTTCTGCCTCTCATTGCTATTGGTTTTATTGTTTTCTATTTTATTGATATATTTTCTTAATCTGTGTTGTTGGTTGTTTATCCCCTTTGAGGTTGATGTTGATGTTTTTTAGTCTTCTTTTGTAGATAGTTGTTGGGTTGTGATCAATTTTTTTTCCCTTTGAAAATTGCTGTAAAAGGTTGTGGAATTCCTTTCAAAACCCCCTTTTCTTAGTAATATCAATAAATAAATAAATAAATATATATATATATATATATATATATATATATATATAATTTGAATAAATTTTAATAAAATAAAAATAATATATAATTCAACTTATCACCCCTCTAATATTTATCTTTTCTATTAGATTTGTTTTAAACATTGTTTTATTAAGGTAATGAATTTATTATAATTGGTAAGTTGATTATTGGTGGTAAGTTGGTTCAATATAGTCTTTTCAATGTAAAGGCTTTCTCATGGTTTTCAACCTAGGAAAAAAAAAATTGCTTTTGAACAGTTGGTAAGGTATTATAAAGCACCTTATATAAGGAGATGCCATAAGCTACATCTTACCCAACTATAAGTTCACCCTTAGTAGTTACTTTTTACAATTAAATAATTTTATGTTTTTTCATATTCGTACTATTGAACATACATATTAAAATTTTAATTTATTAATAACTTACATTAACAATACAATAAATATAAATACATATAAATATTAATACAATACAAAAATTTTAAAAAATAAATTTTTATTGATTATGATTTGCTTGAATATATTGTATTTTAAAGTATTAAAATATAAAAAGATTATGATTTTTAATTGATTAGATATGAAATTGAAATATTACATATCACATACTAGTGTGGTTCTTCGTAAAGGTATTTTTTTAAATTTTTTATATATAGCCTCCTCATTAAGCTCATGTCATATGGTATAACACAAGAATTATCAAAAGGAATGCAATGTATTACAATAGAATATATAAAGAGAGCGATGGTTAAAATACATCATCTAATCAATATTATAATAATTATTATTATATAATAATAATAATAATATTATGGTATTTGAAGAGTTATGATCATGTGAAGGTAATTATTAGTGTTAGTAAATATTTTAGAAAATATTTTATTTTTAAAAAGTTATATTTTTATGAAGGAATGTTCAATTCAAATGATTCTTAGACCAGTTTATGTGAAATTTGAAGAGCTTTAAAATGAGTGGTCATATAAAAGAATTCAAATAGTATTTAGGGAGATATGATCTAGTGAAGTCATCTATTTAAAACCAAAGTAATGACTATTTTTAAGGTCATTAAAAATCAAATTGTAGATATCTATTAGCTAGGATTTAGATGATAGGAGGAACAATGAAGGGCTAGAGCATTAGTGAAGTGGACTAATCTATCTCAGTATAGAATTTTTTTAGCTATGTTTCATTTATCCCTTTATTATCTTAGAATCTTTGCATGTATATTATTGTAGGTTTATTTTCAAATAATATAATAACTATAGGATATACTAGTAAATTTTTTTAAATATTGAGTTATAGTTTCCTTTCCATGGATCGATTTATTGATCGATCCTTAGAAGCATCCCTAATAGTAGAGTTTAGAGGGGACATGATAGAGTAGTAATACTTATTTTTCAAAGATATGGTAATAATTGGTAAATTTAATGGGTCTTGACTAGGGGATTTGACTCTAAGAAAATGGAATGATAGGATATGGAAGTCTCTAGAGCTGAGTTTATTCTTTCTTCCCAAGGATTTCTTCCTAACATTTTTATTCTAAGGAGGAAAGAGCTATAATTTTAAAAGGGGGTCTTTGGTTTATGAGAAGAGTAGGACTCTTCCTTACTTGCTAGTATGTAGGATTTACACCTAAAAATAAAAAACTATCCCTAGTACCAATTTAAGTAAAAATTTATGGGTTGTCCATTGGATTCTAGAAGATAGATACCTTCAAAGTAAATAAATGACTCTCGAGGATAAATTTTTGAGATTTCAAAAACTATAAAAGATAGACTCTTGGCTATTTATACCTAAATTTTGGTCATGATTGATATCAATAAGCCTATACTAGAATCAATTGTTCTTAAGTATGGAGGAAAGTTATTTATCCAAACTATGAATTATTAAAATATACCTTTTAGATGTAGAATATATCATGAGATGAGCTATATTGAGAGATAATTTTATAATAATAGTCCAACAAAAACATATGTAAAAACTATAAGAGAAACTTACAAATGGATATGGATGAAGATGGTTTTCAACTTCCAAAAAGTAGGTGCAAATTGGTAGAATTAAATGAGTAGTGGATACTAGTAAGTAACAATATTGGAAGAAATATTAATTATTTTGAGGCTTTACTCTATAAAAAAATTATATCAAATCTTCAAGGATATGGTATAATAGGATTAAAATATTAACATGGAATCATCTACTCATTATTATCATAATTTAGGAATGAATATTTCTATTGAGCCTAAGGAATGTGCCTAATCATATTTTGAAGAATATCTTGAAGTACCATGCACCATTCAAGAGAATGAAAATTGTAGTAAAAATAGAGAGTTAGATGTTAATACCTCTATCATTAATAATAAAATTTTAAAAAGTGTGTAGGCTAAGTCAAAATCCTCCTTAAGAGAGCTAGGAGAGGATAAGTCTAATGAAAGAGAAAGTTATGAAAGAGTATTAAGGAATAAAATACAAAGAACTAAATCTGATATTGATAAGGAGAATATTTAAATTATCAAGGGAAAGCCAAGGAAGCAAGAAGAAACATAGATAAAAGAACACAACCTAAGTTGGTTGAACTTCTCTCTAACGAATAATAAAATTATATTTGATAATTCATTGAAGGGGACAATAACCCCTAATGAGACATGATTACCATATTATGGAACATAAGGAGTGGTAATACCCCCTCAATATTGATATATTTTTTATCTAGGAAGCTAAAATGACTAAGGAAGAAGTTTTCAAAACTATGAAAGTAGTACATGCAATATGTGAATGAGATATTATGGATTTATAAATATCCATAGAGGGAATTATAAAATGTTTGAATAAATGTAGAGCCTCCTATCAGGGTTATGCATAAGGGATCGGACTCAAAATGTACTTGTAAAAAAATGGTGAATCCTAATTGAAATCAAGGTAAATCATGGTGAATCCTAGGAAAATCAAATCAATCATCTTCGCACCAAAATTTGGGATATTTGAAGCCCTAAAAAGTAAGGTCATATTTGAAACAAAATATAACCTCCTAAATCACCTTACAACTTCATAAATACACCACCATTGGATCAGGCTTGGAAAGAGCTTTCCAATGAGTACAAATATGTCTATGTTTGGATATATATTATGGTAAATTGACCCTATGAAACAAATAGTCCCAAAAATTTCAAGCGAATGGGCCAACATTGAGGGTCCTCATATTCATCAATTTCCAATTTTGGAAATCCTAATATTCACCCAATTTGTGAATATTCACCACTATGCATAACCATACCTCCTATAAAACATTTATAAAACTAGATATTGGACAACCTCATTAGTCATATGCTACTTTACAATCCTTATCAATGTATATGGACCAAGATATTAGTTAAGTAGATCAAACGTATGGAGTGATATTGAAGTGTTTATGATAAGTAAAGACCAAATAACATTATTTATGATCATAGAATATTTTAATACCATAAATTTTATCCAAAATAATAATACATGAGAGGTTGAGTTTAAGGAGTACAACTATATATGGACCAATAGAAATATAGACCAAAATCTTATAGTAAAAAGATAATATGGTTGCATACTCTTAGATTATTTGTTACATCAAGGGGCTTATGTTAAAATTAATACCTTGACAAAAATAGGTTCAGGTCACTAGCTAATAATATTTGGAATGGTGGTAAGTCAATTCATGAAAATATCATATTTCAAATATAAGAATATGTGAGGAGAACATCTTCAATTTTTTGATCTAATGGTGTAGATGTAGAATTATTTAGGAAAAAGTAGGTTGTATAAACTTTTAAAATAAATTAAATCAATGATATATAGGTTAAAAAAATGGAACAAGAATGCTTTTGGAAATATTTTTTTAGAAGAAAGAACTAAAAGATAAACTTTTGAAATTTCAAAAAGAAAGGAAAGTGATGTGCTTAGTGAATATCATAATATTATAAGGAAGATAAACTTTGGACACTAGAATCAAATTATACTTGTTAAAAGAAGATAAAAATACAAAGTCTATCATAGAATGGAAATAATACAAAGATTGGAATTCAGAATTAGTAGAATTAAATCAATAAAATGGGTTTGGATTGAAGATTAGAGCAAAATTAAAAATGAGGCAATGACCTTTTACTATAAAATTCTAACATCAAAGGATATTGAAGTTCTTAATGATAAACTATTACAAGAAGTACCTTTAGTTATGGTTGATGAAGAGAATAACAAATTAATGGAGTCTAGAACTCTAGAATAAGTTCATATAACTCCTTTCTCTTTTTATAACAATAAATACCTAGGTTTGGATGTGATCTCTATAGCATTATATCAGTATAAAAAGAAATAGTGAATGATTATTTATTGGTGACAATGGAATAGTATAGGGTAAAATAGTACATACCTTATAAAATAAATGCAACATGTCTTACCTTGATTTAAAAAAATAAGGATGTAGAATTATTTGATTTATTAGGTCCATAATACTATGTAATATGGCATATAAGATAATCTGCAAATTGATGGTAAATTGGTTAAGACCACTATTAGACAAAATTATTTTTGAAGAGCAAGGAAACAAATTCTCTATGGGATCATAGTAGGTCATGAAATAATTCATTCAACAACTTCTAGAAAAGAGAGAAATGATTTTAAAATTTGATATGAATAAATCCTATGATAGGGTTAAATTGGATATTATTTTTTTCAATATTAGAAAAGTTTAAATTTAGAAATAAATGGGTTAGATGAAATAAAACTTGTCTCTATAGTGTCATATTTAGTGTTAGTTAATGGGCTGGTAACATAATTATTTAAAACCAAGAGGGGTATTATACAGGGATATCCTCTATCATCATATCTATTCATTATTATGGCAAAACTATTGGGAAGGAACTTGAAGAATCCATATAAATATGGAATATTAAGCAAACATAAGGCTAGTAACAACATCATCTATAAATATTTTGTAGATGATACAACCATTTTAGAAGGGAAGGGAAACATAGTCTAGATATTTGAATAACTTATTAAAAGAATATGAAAGACTGTGAAGATAGAACTTTAATAGGAAAAAATCTAAAATTTACTTTTTAAAAATTACAACTAGAATCAAAGTAGTGATATACAAGTTACTTCAAATGGGGGGGCAAATTTACCAACAACATATCTAGAGATGCCCTTATTTGCGCATAAAATAAGGATAGAATTATGGAATCCAATTATAGGTAAAGTTCTAGATCAGTCTTTCTTGATATCTTATTGCTAGATCTAAGGTTTTGGGGTGCCTTTCAAAATCCTATTTGTAAGAGGTTCGAGACCCTTTAAAAACCCCTTCTATATCAATAAAAAATATATATAAGTAAAGTTTAAAATAAAATATCAACATTTAAAGGTATATGGATATCATTAATAGGCAGAGTGCAACTAATTGAATCAATTTTACAAGCCATTTCAATATATTTTATGTAATTGTATATTATGCCAAAATTGGTAGAACATATTTTAATCTATATTATATGGTCATTTTTCGTGGTCAAGATTACATGATAAAAGGAAAATTACTTTGGTGAAATGGATCAAGGTGTGTGATTATAAAACTAGGGGAGGTCTCGATTTAAGAGTTCATATAGATGTAAACTTAGCTCTAAGGAAAAATAATCCAGGGATTGTACAATGAGATTCAAAGACAATGGGTAAAACTTCGTCTAAGTGCATTGATCCTAATGACCCATGGTTCATATCTACTACATTATCACTACTAAATGGTTATGCACTATGAAATGAGTTTAAACAATTAGTTGATCTGGTGATTAAAGGTCTAATATGGGTGGTGGAAACTAGAGAAAAAATATATATTTGAATGGATTCTTGGTGTGATAAAAATCCACTCAATATATATCTAATATTGAAACAATTGATAAAATTACTTCAAAATAAATATGGTGATAGGTTTTAAAATATTATGTACAATGAATAGAAAGGAAGATACAAAGGGAAAGAGGATTTTTTTTACAAGTATATCGAAAATTGTTGCTATGAGGTTGAGAAAAAAGATAACAATAATGATTGTTCCATGGGGAGTTGTAGATAAGATAAATTGGGACTAATAGATAAGTAGAATACATGTCAAGTAGATATAATGTAAAGAACCAAAAAAATAGAAATACCAAAAGAATATGAAGAGATATTTGGGATAGCCCAAGCATTCCAAAAGTTAAAATGTTTATGGCTAGTAGGTCATACAAAACTTTTATCCTATAATAATTTAATGAAAATGGGTTTCATGGTACCTTACAATGTGTTCTATTTAAAAAGAATGAGGATAGTATAGATCATCTCCTAGGACACTAAATAGTATAGGAACAATGTCAATGGATTATATGAAAAATTAGTCATCAATTTTACCTTTCCATTTTGGCTCAATTTTTTTTCTTGTTCCTCCATATTTCCCTTGTTTGACTTCCTCCCTATAGATTGATTCGGTTTCCATTTCTTATCCACTTGATGAATCCCTAAAGTAGGGTAAAATTTGTTCTTATTTCTTTATTTCATCTCTATTTCTTGAGTTAAGACTATCCCCTACTCTATTTCCCATCGTATGGTCTCCCTCATGAGTCGAATCTCCTATTCCACGAGAGAGGTTGTATCTGGTTCTATTCCTTGCTTGTTCCCTAAAAATATATTGGAGTATTGTTCCTAATCAACTATTGTGACTTATTTATTATCCTCCTCTAATATTTCCATTTGAAAATCCTCTTTTTACAAGTTTCCTAGTTGTTTGAATATCTCATATCTATTGTTTGTTCTTCTTGATTTTTCTCCTTGTCTTTGATTACTTTGCTAATTTATTTTGTTTAGGCTTTTGATTAAATTTTGGAAACCCACAAAGTCTATTGGGTATTTATCTTCCTTCTATTTACCTTTTTCTAAAGATATTGGCCCACCATATTAATATTTTCTTTTATCCCCTCTTGTTCAAATTGATGATCCATAATTGTTGGGCACATTCTAGCCATATTTCCATGAGCATGGTACACCCAATATATGAATGGAATAACCTCATAATCTAGTTGTTGGTGCTAGAAAAAATCCTCTATTTTTAGACTTATATCTATTGGAATAGGTTTACTGAGGTCCATTTCTATACAAACCCTAGCAAACGTTGTTGATCCTCCTAAAATGGTTTCTCTTGATCTACCTTGATAATGACCAATTAAGTTGCCTAAATCCTCGAGTACCTCCTCTTTCCAAATATCAAGGAGAAGGGAAAATAATCTTACCCATGTTGGTACTATATTTGGTTCCACCCTTGAGTCGAATCCCATCTTCCATGGTTGCAAGAATAGTCCCACTAGCTTGTGATGAGACGACCTTCCCTTAAATACTTTTTGTTGATGTGCCATTGATGTGAAATCTATAGCAAAATATCCATTTGGGAGAGTTATAATTTCACACTGTCCTTATAGATACCATTTTGTCCTTATCCACGTGTGGAGGAAGTGCATGAACAGTCTAAAACCCACAAATTTACCTATTAGGTTGTGTTTTGTCTTATAAACTATATTATTAGCTATCCAGTCCTTTTTTATTTTCAAACTAGTACTTCTTTTGCTTGTGGTAAACATCCATTCATACTTCTAGGAAAAGAATATTTTTTTATCACTTTTCCAAGGTGTTTATGATTGTCCTTGCTTGTGTTTGACAATCATTGAAGCTATCTTGGGTTTCACGTAGCTTATCCCATTATGAGATTCCTTTTTTTGGAGGATATGGTACCGAAGTACATATGACCCCCATTCTTAGCCATGATACTTACTTTTGAAATACCCTTCAACAAGATTGATCCTCTCTGTGTTAAGATTAAATAATAAAACACAAGCAAAAAATAAATACAAAAATAAAACACAAAAGAATAAAGTAATACACGAGACACAAATTTATGTGGTTCATACCATGTGGGCTACATCTATAGAGAAAATAACCAGACCTTATTATTCCATCCAAAAAATCTCAAAGGGATACACTACAACAAATTCGTCGTACTTCCTCTTCGATATCACAATTACAATCTCTCTTCCTTCTTCACTTTTTTCACACCCTTCACCCTACTTCACACTATAATCTCCAATTTCATACAACATCATCTTATAAAACGAGGGTTACAATTTTAGGGTAAATCATTAAGACCCCAAAATAAAAAAAGAATTACTATTTTTGTAAAATTATCTTTTTTGTTACAATTTGCCATTTTTAGTAATTACTATTTTCGGAAAATTATTTTTCATCAAAAAAAAAATTGTTTTTAGTAATTACTATTTTCAGCAAATTATTTTTCATCAAAAAATTCTGTTTTTAGTAATTACTATTTTCGAAAAATTATTTTTTGTCAAAAAAATTCCAAAAATAGTAATTCACAAAAAAACTTGGATTAACATGCAATTTGACACATAATTACATAACGTCCATATCCTTTCATAGAGTGGGTCCAAAAATAGCTAAAATAGGACCTTCAAATTATAATTAGGCTTCACAACCAACAATATTCCACTTAGAGACTAATCACAGTAACTCCACTGCTACTACACTTGTTGGACTATGCTTCAACTTTGGACCTAGAAATTTTCTCACCTTTTATTGTCATGTTTGAAGACCAACTAAAACTGAGCAAGAACTTAGTTTCTTCCTAGTTACTACCTTTGTAAACATATCTATAGGATTTGGCTAGTGTGTATCTTCTTTAGTTTAAATTGTTCATCTTCCAACACTGAGCGTTAAAATGGTACTTGGTCTGTATATATTTAGTCCTAAAATGAAAGGCTAAATTCTTGGCAAGATGAATGGAACTCTAATTGTCACTGTATAATATGCTATTCTCTTGCTTCTTTCCCAAATCCTCCATAAACCTTTGTAACTAAGTCATATCCTTACTAGCCTTTGTAAAAACAACATACTCTGCTTTCGTTGTTGAAAGTGCAACAACCTTTAGTAATTTTGAAATACAACTTACTGCAGTTCCACCTATAGTAAAAACATACCTTATGGTACTCCTCCTATTTTCTATATCACCTACCATATCTGAATCAGCATATCCCTATAAAGCAGTATCAGAACCTCCAAAGCATATATTTTAGTAATACCTAAGAACCCACTTCACTGCCTCCCAATGTTGTTTTCTTGGATTGATCGTAAACCTGCTCACAACTCCCACTACATGTGCAGTATCTAGTATTGTGCACCTAATCACATACATTAAATTTTCAACTGTTGATGAATAAGGAACCTTGGACATATAGTCAATCTCCTCTTGTGTCTTGGGACACATTTCTTTAGTCAATTTGAAATGATTGACCAAAGGTGCACTAACAGGTTTTGCATCCTGCATATTAAATCTTTTCAACACCTTCTCAATGTACTCACCCTAAGACAATGTTAATTTATGATTTTTTCTATCTCTTGTTATTCTCATACCAAGGATTTTCTTTACAACACCCAAATCCTTCATTGCAAATGACTCTACCAATTTTATTTTGAGCATAATTATATGCTACATGTTAGACCTTACAACAAACATATCATCTACATACAATAACAGGATAATATAGTTACCATTATCCAAACTCTTAAAATAAATACAATGGTCAGAATAACATCTACTATAACATTATTCTAACATAAACCTGTCAAATTACATATTCCACTACCTTGGAGCTTGCTTCAAGCCATACAAACTACTTTTCAACCTGCATATTAATTCCTCCTTCCCTTTGACCTCATACTCCTGTGACTGTTGCATATAAATCTCTTCCTCGAAATCCCAATGGAGAAAAGTTTTTTTTACATCTAACTATTCAAGATGCAAATCCTCTATAGCCGGTATGCTTAAAATAGTTCTAATTGAAGTCATTTTAAAAATAGGAGAATTTTTTTTATCATAATCAATACCTTTCTTCAATGCAAACACCTTTACAACTAGTCTAGCCTTATACCTCTTTTTGCCTTCATATTCTTCTTTCACCGTGTAAACCCATTTATTCTGCAATGCTTTTTTTCCTATAGGCAATCAAACTAGATCCCAAGTTTGATTATGTACCAAGGAGTTAATATCCTCTTTCATGCCTTGCTCTCACTTCTTCTTGGTTTCTATTTGCATTACTTCTTCATATGTTTCTGGTTCACCAGAGCCAAACAATAATACATAATATAATGAAGAGTAATGATCATGAGGTCTACTTATCCGTGTAGACTTTATAAAAACACTTGCAGGAGTTTGAGGTGCTTGTTGCTACTATTATTCATTTTCTAGCACCTTTGCAGTTTCAATTTCATCATGCACTGTGTATTATATGTTTACCTTTTGCTATTTCTTTTGCTACATGTGGTCTTTATATATGAATTTCTCATTGAATACCACATCTCTACTCCTAATAATGTTGTGATTTTCATAATCCCAAAAATGATAACTAAACTCATTAAATCAATATCCAGTAAAAATGCACTTCTTGGATTTTACCTCAAGTTTAGTTCTATTTTTTTTATCAATATGCATGAATGCTTCACAACCAAAAGTATCCAAAATTGATTATTTAATAGGCTTACCTATCAATACCTCTTCTAGAATCCCACCATCCAGGGAACTTGAAGGCCCTTCGTTTATTAAATAAACTATAGTATCTACAACATCTATCCAAAATTATAAGAACAAACATGCATGTAATCTCTTACACCTAGCATGTTCCATGATAGTCTTATTCATCCTTTCTGACACACAATATCCTTGTGGAGTTCTTGGAACCATCTTCACTCTACGAATCCCATGGTCTGAACAGTAACTGTTAAACTCTTTGATGTAGTACTTAACTCCATTATCTGATCTGAGAAACTTCAACTTATTTCCTATCTCATTCTCAACCAAAGATTTCCATTTCTTCAAAGTATCAAATATAATAAACCCAAGTTTTTCTTGTTGCATCATCAATAAACGTAACATAATAATAAGAGCCACTAAGAGATGATACCTAAGTTGGTTCCCATACGTCTGTATGCAAAAGCTCTAGCTTTTCACTCTTCTTTTATTTTATAAATTTGATAAATTTGACTCTTTTCTATTTTCCATAAATGCAGTGCTCACAAAAGTCCAAATCAACCTGCTTCAAACCTGACAACAAATTTCTTTAGTGGAGAATTTGCATCCCCTTCTCACTTGTGTGCCTAAACCTATGATACCATAAAATTGTATTTGCTCCTATAGAATATAAATCAATAGAAATATAATTATTACCAGTACATACATAAAATATACATTCCTTATTTTATTTTTCTAATAATAGTGATCCTTTAGAAACCTTCCATGAATTTGCTAAGAAGTTAACTATAAATCCTTCATTGTCCAACTACCCTATGGAAATTAGATTTCTTATCAAATCAGGAATATGCCTTACCTCTTTTCCTTTTAAAAGCGAAAAACCCCTTGCAGATCCACCTTGGTCTGAGACACCATGAACAGGGGGTTCTACACCGTCAAAGTCACTTGAGAGTCGCACCCGACCCTGCCCGCACCAACATTATCAATTGGATTTTGGATACCAAATTTAGTTTTTTAGTAGGGTGGAGATTTGAACCTGGGACCTCCCTTGGAGGATTGCCCTCTCCTCTCCAATTCACCTACAACACCTGGGTTATGTATTACCTCTTTTAGAAACCATTGGTTTTCATTCGATAATTTTATCTATATCTTACCCTTTCCAATGATTTTACATGGTCTATCATCACCCAAATAGACCTATCCAAAATCACCTTGAACATAATCTAGAAAATATTTTCTATGAGGGATGATATGAAGCCCCTAATTCTAGCACCCAATAATCATTAATATTATCTAGTGAAAGGATTAAAGCATATTGCAATACATCACCTGCTACGTTTTCTTTCTAATTACCTTATTTTTTTCTCCTTGTTTTCTTTTTTAGTTTAATAGTATATTTTTAGGTGTCCTTTCTTTTCGCAATGCCAACATTCCACTTGCTTCCCTTTGGATTTAGATTTGAATTTCTTTTATTTTTTATGTTTTCCTATACTCTTTCCTCTCTCCTTTTATCTACCCTTGTTTTCCACAATCAACACATTACCCGATGTCTCACATGTGCTTTTCTGTCACATTTCCTCGCTAAGGATAACACCAATAACATCATCAAATTTTAAAGTATTTAAACCAAAAATAGAATTACTCATAGCCATGACCAAGTCATTCCAGCTTTCTGGCAATAAGCATAATATAAAAAAAAACCGTAACCTCATCATCAAAATTTACTCCAATAGAATTTAACTAATTAGTAATCGTGTTAAACTCATTTACGTGATTAGTAACATACGAACCTTCTAACATCTGTATATTAAATAAAAGATTCATAAAAAATACCTTGTTCAAAGTTGAGGGTTTTTGTATAGTTTAGCCAATGCATTCATTAAATCCTTCGTTGTCTTTTCCTTTAAAATATTGAAGGCCACCAATGATGCCAAGCACAACCATATTGTTCCTAGTACCTTTATATCTAGAACTTCCCATTCTTCATCTAATGTCTTTGCTAGCTTCTTTGCTATTTCACCTAATGGTAGGTAAATATCCTTCTAATAAATATAGTCCTCCATTTGCATCTTTCATAGCTAGTAATTTTAGCCATTAAACTTCTCAACCCTAAACCTACCTTCTTCTACTATTGCTCCCACTTGAACTGGAAATCCTCCTTTCAAGTACATTTTTAAAACCCTAGGCTCTGATACCAATTGTTAGGATTAAATAATAAAATACGAGCAATAAATAAATGCAAAAATAAAACATAGAAGAATAAAGTAATACACGAGACACATATTTACATGGTTCACCCAATGTAGGCTACATCTACAAAGAAAATAATCAGGCCTTATTATTCCATCTAGAAAATCTCGAGGGGATATAACCTACAACAAATCCATCATACTTCCTCTTTGATCTCACAATTACAGAATCTCTTCCTTTTTCACTTCCTTCACACCATTCACCCTACTTCACACTACAATATCTAATGCAATACAACATCCTCTTATAGATCGAGAGTTACAATTTTAGGGTAAATCATTAAGACCCCAAAATAAAAAAAATTACTATTTTCAGCGAATTATATTTTTTTTTGTAATTTACCATTTTATTTTTTAAGCAAAAAACCCCTTGCGAGGCAGCCTTGGTCTAAGAGACCATGAACATGGGGATCTACACTGTCAAATTCACCCGAGAGTCGCACCCGACCCTGCCCGCACGAACATTATCAATTGGATTTTGGATACCTAATTCAGATTTTTGGTAGGGTGGAGATTTGAACCTGGGACCTCCCTTGGAGTATTGCCCTCTCCTCTCCAACTCACCTACAAAACCTAGGTCGTAATTTGCCATTTTTAATAATTACTATTTTCAGAAAGTTATTTTTTGTCAAAATAATTTCCGTTTTTAGTAATTGATATTTTTGACAACTTATTTTTCATCAAAAAAAAAATTGTTTTTAGTAATAACTATTTTTGAAAATTAATATTTCATCAAAAAATTTCTGAAAATAGTAATTCACAAAAAACTCGGATTAACATGCAATTTGACACACGTTTACATAACGTCCATATCCTTTCGTAGAGTGGGTCCAAATGTGGTTAAAATAGGACCTCCAAATTAGAATCTGGATCCACAACCAACACTTTGATTGTGTTTTTTGCATAAAACCCTAGCCTTTGAATCCCTAGTCAGATTCCTCAGACCATCCTCCAAAACAATTCTAGAACAATAATCAATTCAAAAAAATTTCCTCTATCCCTATAATTTAATCCTTAAATCATCTTTCAATTCTTCACAATCAAGATAATATATTAGTTAATCCAATTATACTAGAGGGTTTTTTATTTCTAGAATTGATGAACGGTATAGGTTGAAGCCCTATTACACCCAAGATAAACTAGAAATTATGGAAAAAAGTGGTCAATAATGCAAAAATAATATGATGTATCCTAGGGTATTGCATTTATGGAGACTCCAATTAAAGTATACTTAAGTTATTATAAGGAAAATATATTAGATGGGAGAGTATAACTGGGCACATAGAGGATTTGGCATCATGAGGATTCTAAGAGAAGAGTGGTGGCGTAAATAATACTATCAAATATAACCCATTAATAGAAATAAGAATTCTTTAAAAGATAAGATACAACAATGTCTTATGTAACATTGACAATCTGAGATGGTTATATAGACCAACAACAAGAAAAAAAGAAAAATAAAAATACAAGATAAAGAACATACCTATAAACTATGATAATTTTATGAAGCAGGATAGACAAAAATCAAAATTTTAAAAGTTATAAGAAAGAAATATAAGGATACACCAATAGGAATAGTTAATGTACTAGAAGGTGTAAAATATGAATCAAAATGATATGGTATAAAAGCATTAGAAGTTAGCAAAAATTCACTATTAGAGGTTGTTATGTAGATCAATTAGGAGTTGTAATTGAGAGGTAAATTATATAGAAATAATAGGAATTATAAAGGAAGAAAGAGTAATCTACGAAAAACTAAATAAGAAGTAGGAGATAAGACACTAATAGATAAATTGATGTACACTTTTCTACCAAGCACAATTGCTATAGTTGAAGGTACGAAATCAAGTTAGGATAAAGTTTAAATAAATAGAATCCTTGAGGTGGTAGCATAAAGAGAAATGTACAAAAATATAATATGATAGAATATTAATTCAAGCATAGGATTTAAACTAATCATTCTAGTAATTGATGAAAATACATATATATCAAATTAAGTATTTTTATTCTCATAATATTATGAATATAAAAGAATTTAATATGATCCTATACAAATTTATATTATTAAATATAAGAATTAAATAAAATGAGGTGATGTCATAAGAAAAAATTGAACTATTGATATGTTGGTGCAACATGAGAAATTAAAACCGTAAAATATTTGCTTATAAGAAGCATTTTATTATAAGGAAGGTAGTTTATAGATTAATAAAATATGGAAATTGAAGGCTATTACAATAAAATTTGCAATGAAAAGTGAATGCATAATTATACTAATATCATAGGAATGCAAGAATAAAATGTCAACAAAAAAATGATGGAAAAATAAAGTTGCACTATATCTATGGTTGAGGCTAATGAAATATATTTTGTTGTACCACATGATAAACATAGATTTATGAGAAAATATAGATTCAACATTTAGTATAACAACTCAGAAACATATCAAAGATTATTTCTTAGTATCTCCAATAAAATAGGAAGGAGATAACACTTAGGGGAGGAAAATATATAGTAATTACTATAGACAAAAAGCATCCAATCTAAGGTATGCACCCATGTTACAAGGATTACAAAAAGTGGGTTCTCCATTAATGATGAGGATATATAAACAATACCATAAATATGGGAGTAGAAGTATTATTATTGAGTTGAGTTTAAAAGTTATGTTAGTGCTAAAATGGACATAGTTATGATTGTAAAGTGAATACAATATTCATATTTTGAGGATATTAGTTTGGGTTCTCCATTAATGATGAGGATATATAAACAATACCATAAATATAGGAGTAGAAGGATTATTATTGAGTTGAGTTTAAAAGTTATGTTAGTGCTAAAAATGGACATAGTTATGATTGAAAAGTGAATACAATATTCATATTTTATACTAAAAATAATATTTATCTCATACTAAGTCAAAATAATTTTGGATAAATTTCAATCAAATAAAACTGTGATATTTATCAAATCTAGCCACAAAACTAAAAGATAAATGAAAATAAAATATATGGGAATGATCATGTAGCACATTTATTACTAGGATACCAAATCTATAATATATTAATACAACCTTCTCCTTGGAATTCTCCCTATGAATATTAAAGGTAAATTCTCAAGGACAGTGATTAACTATTGAGATTTTTAGAGGGACGTTTTTCGGAGGACTGCCCAAACTGTCGAACTTGTTTCAGCTATATTTCACTCATATGGATTTGGATTAAGCTGAAAATTTTAGGTTAGATGCCTAAAAAACTCTAAAAAATCTCCACAAATTTTAAAGGAATGATAATCATATCATTCCAAGCTGCAAGAATCTCAAGTGTTAACAGAACACCACATTCAACCAAAATAAGAATTTGAAAAAAAATTGATAGCATAAGCTTATAAATGGATATGCAAAACAATGAGAAACAATATCATATATTATATACATGAATAATGAACTTCCTCCTTTGATTACAATGAAGGTACCTTGCTTATATAGGCAAGTATGATCAACCATAGCGTTAGGATCAAGCTAAGGATAAATATCCACCGTACAAAAGGAATAAGTGATATAGTCCATAGATCTGTAACCTCTATGGGGAGAAATAATATCAACCCTCCAAATATACCTAAATATATCCCCATAACTCCTAGGAATAGTCAAACCTAAAAATATTCCCATAATATCTAAGAAATAAATATGTAACATCTCATAATATCTAAATAAGATAAATGAAATATCCACACATAAGTGGGTGGGGAAAATACATGGAATAACTAAATAAAAAGAAAATAAATTACCTAGGTGAACATGAGCTAAGGTAAACAACCTACTCTAACACCCCCCTCAAGTGAATCTAGGTGCCAAAAAGTAAAGTGGCATATCCACAATATGAGTCCCGACAACAAGGCCTGATTAGGTACTCATGTACAATGTGTATCCAGAAGCTCCTAAACTAGAAGGTGGAAAACCATGTGGAAAAAAACCATCCAGCTAGAAAGAGAGAAGTAAAAATAGGAATGGAGCCAAGGATTTATCCCAACACCCCCTTAGGACGATGAGCTCCATGAAGAAGTCCTATGAAGAAGTGGATGCCCTATGCGATGAACAATGTGTCTCCCATGAGGAAGAAAGTAGCCATGAAGCATCTACCGAATGTCTTTCCACTCCAAGTGAGTGTGCGAAAATGGGAATAAAATGTAAAATGATGACGTAGAATCCTTTAAACTAAATTGAAGTGAATAATATGTCACCAATGAATTATGAAATGAATATCCAAGAATGTAGAAGCCCAAACCAACATCAAAATAGGATAGAATATAGTTCCAATCAACATCTAAAATATCAATATGCATAAAATCATGAGTGTGCAAAAGTGGAAGAGATGTTTTAAGGCCATCCATCAAGGAAGAATCACAAATTTCCTGCTGCATAAGTGATGATGAGCCCATGTAAGTAGTAAGAGAAAGAAGTGGAGGCTTAAAATCCTCAAAAGAATCAACATGGTCTTTAGGATGTCCAAGTGAGAGTCCAAATGAAGATAAAATCTTTGTATCCAAATCCTGTAGGAGTACATCATCCAATGTGAAATAAACAGGAGAAGAAAATGGTGGACAAGGTGGCTCACTCAAAGAGGGAGGGCACACCAAAAAAGAGTCCACAAAGGAAGTACATGGAGGAGATACAATGTATACATCATCATCAAATAAATGAGTGAGGTCCTCATACATGTCAAGAAAATCACATGTGTGACTCTCAATGAAGAGAGAGGTAACACCATCCAAGAAGTCATCTATATGTAAGGATGTAATATGCCATAAAATATTTGCTTTATATGTTGCAACATCAACATGATCATCCACATAAGATAAGTATGGAGATGTATCCTGTAAAATATCTGAATTAGGTAGTATAGCATCAACATCATCATCCAAAACATCATAAGATAGTGACTCCAAAAACAAATATGCAATGTCACAAATTATGTTCTTCGTGCAAGCAATTGCAAGAGAAGGTTCCTTGGGTAAAAAAAATATTTTCAACATATGATAAGCAAGGTAAGGTGTGTTCTTGTGAACTCCAATAAAATTTTGAAGCTCCTCACAAACTGAATAATAAAGCATTCTAGAGATTCTTAAATTTTTCATGAACCATGTCCTATACTCCTTATCCTTCACCATTGGTTTGGGTTTTGGAGTTATGAAAAAAGGATCCAAACCTTCACTTTGACATAATTAAAAAAGTACCTTAAACCATGCTTCAAAATTTTCATCATTTGCCTCTATGCTAAGTTTAAAAAAAGAAGTTTCCAAGATATCCTCAAAAGTAGAAGAGCCCCCCACCAAAATCAAATTTCATTATAATGTGAAAGATCTAGTGTGATGTCACAAGGTGGTGTAAAATACTAAAAAATCACATCAATGCACAAATGAAGCCTCTGAACTCTGAAAAGTCTCCAAAGGAATTACCAAAAGAATCCCCTCCCTCAAACTAAGTGCCTAAATGAGGAGTATTGGCATAAGAGGACGCACCACAACAAAGCAAAAGAAGTAAAAGATAAAAGAATCCTTGAGAACAACAATGTGTAGGCTCCACCAATACTGAACACCAATTAAGTTGATCACAAAGTTCCAAACTAAGTGAACAAATAGAAAATGAAGGAAGATGGGACTTTATAACAATAGTCCATATACCGGTTCAAGTGCAAAACCCTTTTTCACAATGCAATATTGAGAGTGCAGTCATAAAATCATTGTAAATATCTAAATACAACTCCAAAAAATCTAACACTTTATAGATATATCAGAAAAATAATTTTACAGGTCTAGAAAAATTTTCACTGAGCAACTCCCAATGTCTCCTGAAATGACGAGATTACTAAAAATAGTAAAATCACTGTAACTGTCAGAATATAGCTCTAAATTTTTTGTAATTTTATAGGAAGGTCTATAATATGATTTTACACACTCTATAAAAACATCTACAAAATATTAGAAGTTTTGATGAAGATATACGTAGATTACTAAAAAGGTCTAGGTTTTCATAAAATCAAGATATCTTGAAGAATATTGATCCAAATGATCTGAAATTGTGGGCACAACTCAAATGAATGCATATACAGACCTGCAAAAAAATTATGGAAAAATTGCATTTCTATCAAGAGATGCATGCAAAATATAAAAATTGGCTGGGTTGGTGACCCTGCCAAAAAAGGAAATGCTCAAGAAGAAAAATGCTTAGGTCAGATCCAAGGGAATGAGGCTATTGTAGTATGGGCAGAAGAGATTTTAGGAGGTTGGTGATAATATGAAAAATGGAAGGAGAGACACAAACTGGCCAAAAAACTCCACCAAGTACCCGATCACAAAAACTAAAGCTTCCACACCAATATTCAAACCTGCAAGAGAAACAACTGCACAAAACTCACAAATAGATGAATGCAAAATCTATTGCTATGATTCCATGAAAGGAATGATAATCATATCATTCCAAGATGCAAGGATCTCAAGTGTCAGCAGAACACCACATTCAACCAAAAAAAGAATCTGAAAGAAAATTGATAGCATAAGCTTATAAATGGATATGCAAAACAATGAGCAACAATATCATATATTATACATGAATAATGAACTTCCTCCTCTAAGTACAATGAAGGTGTCTTTATTATATAGGCAAGGATGATCAACCATAGTGGTAGGATCAAGCTAAGGAAAAATATCCACCGTACAAAAGGAATAAGTGATATGGTCCATAGATCTATAACCGCTATGGGAGGAAATAATATCAACCATCAAAATATACCTAAAGATATCCCCATAACTCCTAGGAATATTCTAACATAAAAATATTCCCTAATATCTAAAAAATAAATACGTAAAATATCATAATATCTAAATAAGATAAATGAAATATCCACACATAAGTGGGTGGGGAAAATACATGGAATAACTAAATAAAAGGAAAATAAATTACCTAGGTGAACATGAGCTAAGGTAAACAACCTACTCTAACATAGATTTTAGATAATTTGAAGCAACACAGATCCTAGAGCATCCCTATGTGTGAACAAGATTTTTGGCAAGCGACTATGCGACGGTTTCATCTGGGTTGAGTGCAAGCAGCTCCAGAGGTTGTTTTTTGGTGCCTTCGAGCCCTAGCAACCAATATGTATATGGTTTCTACTCAATATTTTAGTACGATATGTTGTAGGTAATCCAAGATGGATTAGAAATCTATCTTTCAATAGATCATGCTATGAAATTGAGTGACAATGGCTTCCAATTTGCTACACAAAATAAAAGTGAAAACCATACCTTTCCACGATGTCTAGGGCAAGGACTAAAGAGATCACGAAATAAGTTTCAAGTAGTTGATAAAAAAATAGTTTATATCTCAAGTGAATTTGGTGCTAAGGTGCACCCACAAAATAAATCTATTGTGAAACCACCTATCAAGGGTAATAATTTCTAAGACTCGGCCCCAAAAATAAATTTTAGAGATGCCCTCCATGGTGGACAGCCTTAGCCCAATTCTAATATTAATCTTAGGGCTTCCCATAAAACTCTAAGAATGCCTAAGATTGATCCTAGAAAAAAGGAGTCAGGATGTCTTAAAGCAACTGATGGAACTCCTATTGTTCAGATTGATATGGATAATATTCAGACTAGCATTGAAGATCTAGAAAAAAGAGGACTAATTTTTCGGTTCGTGGGTTTTTTTTAGCCTATATGCTTTCGAAGTCTGGGCTACAAAAAGTTTTTAAAACTAAAGGTGAGTTACAAATATCTATTTATCCAAATGGTTATTTTCTTGTTTTATTTTCCAAAAATTAAGATAGAGAGAAAAATTTTCAAGGGGGTCCCTATTTCTTTGGAAGGGCAGGGCTTTTCATGAAGCCCTAGAATACTAAATTTAAAGATGAAGAGATGCCTTCTACAACTCCTTTATGGGTTAGACTCTTTGGCCTCCCTATTGAATTTTGGAATCCTATTGTTTTTCTTCAATTGGAAACTCTTTAGGAACTTTTATGATGACTACTAATTGTACTTAAAATTTTGAACATATTATTTATGTTCGGATTTGTGTTTTAATGGATTTTGACAAACCCCTACCTAAAAAGTCACATTACAATATGGGGAATACACTTGGGAGCAAGTAGTGGACTATGAGAACATTCATTTTCATTGTAGAATTTGCCATGAATATGGTCATTTAGCTAGTTCTTTCCCAAATAAAATTCTTGATCAAAATAAAGAAGATATAAACTCAGTAGGTTTCCAAATGCCTAAGAAGAAGAATGCTCAGAAAAAACTAGTTATGAAAGATCAATCAAAGTCATCCGCTAATATGTTTGAAATCCTTTCCACAAATGATGTGCCAAGTGAGGAAGAGGAAATAATGGAAATAGAAATCTTAGAAACACAATTTAAAAATGAAGGAAATAACTTAGAGACAAAACAACAAATCAAAGGTTTTCAATAGAAAAAAAGGGAGAAAATTTACACAAGAAAAACAATATTTTAAATGTCAAAACTTAAAATAATATGTGTCCCAATATAGACTCTTTTGAACCCTCTAGTAACATGTTTGCTATGTACGAGCATTCTTCAAGATTAGAAGCCATCTCAAATTCAATTGGAGTAAGTCAAAAAATAGGGAAAAGAAAACTAAAGATGAATTCTAATCAAAAGGCAGGTTTCAAGACCAATCAATATCATATGGTAAAAGAAGGTGAAAATCTTGTAGAGGAAGGTCATATTAATGCCCTTCCCATATTTTTTAGCCCTAGTATTAATGAATATCATCACTTGGAATATTAAGGGAATCAAAGGGAATCTTTCAAAATAAAATGAAATTAGAATAATGATTCAGATAAATCATCCACATCTTGTTTTCCTTCAAGAAACAAATATGTCAATAGAAAATATGAACTCAATTGCTAGTAAAATTTGGCTAGCTAGAAAAGTGGTTGCCCTCAGATCCTAGGGGAATTCTAGTGGCATTGCTTGTCTTTGGGACCCAAAAGAGCTAGTTATTCACCATGTGGTTGTCAATTGGGATATTTTAGCTATAGTTATTAAAAGTAGACATTCCAAACAAATTATGCTCTAAATTACTATTTATGCTTCGACTACTTTGAAGGAAAAAAGAAGATAGTGGAAGGATATAACTTATATTATCTCTCATTTTTTTGAAGCTTGGATATTGATCAGAGGGGATTTCAATACCATCCTCTCTCTGGATGAGAAAATGAGGGGAAATAGAAATTTGAATAGAAGCACTGACCTCATGAGCGAATATATTACAAACCTCCATATTTTGGATATACAAATAGATAATGGCCTTATGAATTGGTCTAACGTAAGGCAAGGCTTAGATTGTATAATGGAGAGATTGGATAGATTTTTTCTCTCTAAAATTCTTAATCCATGGTCACAATCCTAAAGTGAAGACTCTTAACAATGTTGGTTCATATCACTGGCCAGACATGGTGGAAATGTGGAAAACCAAAGTGAGCTTCTCTCTTTTTAGTTTTCAATTAATATGGCTCAAATACATTTCCTTTAGATCTCATGTGCAACAATGGTGGAAGGAAGTTAAGCCTAGGTATGGGACTAAGATGTTCTATTTTTCTAGAATACTACAATACATTAAATCCAAAATCAAGACTTGGAACTGGAAGGAGTTTGGGTATGTTCATAAAAAAAACATGAAGTTATTGCTCAACTTGAAAATTTGAATAAGAAAATCCATTTAGATGGCCTCACTAAGAGTAGAAGCGCAGATGACATTAAACTCACAACTCAGTTAGAGGAATCGTAAAAAAGAGAAGAACTCTTATGGAATCAAAAATCTAGAATTCAATGGCTCAAATAAGGAGATCGAAACAGAAATTTCTTCCACAAATCTCTTTTGGATTGATGATCTCATAAATTTATTTCTTCCCTGAAATCATATTTTGGAGATGTTGTCTACACTTGGGATGGCATGAACTCTATTATTATCGATTACTTTTCCAATATTTTTTCCACTACTCCTCTTAACTCAACTTCTAAACTAAAATATCTTCAAGCGATCCCTTATCTTATCACTTATGAGGAGAAATATATTTTGACTACTCATGTTACTATCAATGAGCTTCAACATGTAGTTTTTAAAATACAAAAAGGGAAAATCCTAGGTCCTGATCGTTTTTCCATTGAGTTCTACTAAGAGTTATGGGATATCCTTCATGCTAATTTATTAGAGGTGGTGGAAGAATCCAGGAAAGCCAAAGAAATTTTAAAGGTTATCAATAAAACTTATATTACTCTTGTTTCAAAATCTCAAGAGGTTGATCATATCCTAGCTTTTATACCTATTGCTTTATGTAATGTTCTCAAAATCATTACTAAGATCATGGTAGAAATATTGAAGCCTCTTTTGCATAATATTATTTCCCCTAAACAAGGGCATTATGTGGAAGGGCGTCAAATATTAGATGAGATAGTTCTTTCTTAGGAATCCATCCATTTCATGGATATGCAAAAATCTCCTTCCATGTTCATTCGGTTAGACTTATCCAAAGATTATGACAAAGTGGATTGGCACTTCCTTATCAAATTTTTGAGGCAATTTGATTTCTCTCAGGAATGGATGGATTGGATTATGGAATTTATCTCTTCAGTTTTCTAGTTAGTTCTTATCAATGATAGGCCTTCTCAATAGTTTCCATATTCTAGAGGTATTAGGCAAGGTGACCCGCTATTACCTTATTTATTCATCATTCTTATTGAATGTTTGGGTAGGACTATAACCAAAAGGAGATAAAACAAAACCCTTGAGGGATTTACCATTTCTCATGGAGCTATACCTATCTCTCATATTCAATATTTTGATGAAACTACTCTTTTAGATAAAGTTATAGTTAAGGAAGCTTCTAGTATTAAGTAAATCATTAGCTATTTTTCTAAAGCTACTTGGCAATTTATCAATGAAGAAAAATCTAAAGTTATTTTATTTCACTACTCTTCCATATATAAATCCATGGTCTTGGATAAATTTATATATAAGAAGACCTCCCTTTCGATCACTTATTTAGGTATTCCCATCAATATTCAAAGGCAAAAAAAAATATTGGAATTGGTTGTTGGACAAATTCAAGAAGAAAATTGGAAAGTGGACCAACAAGTGGCTTTCTTCTGGGGTAGAATCACCTTGGTAAAATCAGTCATTCAAGATATTCCTATTTATGTTTCTTTCGTGTTGAATATCCCAAAGGTTTTTCTTCAAGAACTGGATCAAATCAGTCATTGATTCCTTTGGAGTGGTGCTAAGGATAAAATAAAATGGGCCTTGGTGAAATGGGACAATTTATTTCTTCCTAAGAATGAAGGGGGGTTAGGATTCTAGTATTCTATTAATAACAACAAAGCTTTAGCTAAAACATTATATTGTAGGATGTTGCATAACCCCAATGCTCTTTGGACCAATAATATTCATGTTAAATATGATGAGAACAAAAGTCTTGAAGACCTTGTTCGATATAAATTACCTACCAAAGGTTCTCCCATTTTAGCAGTTCTTAAGATTGGTGAGGGTTTGATAAAGAAAAAACTATTTTGGATCATTCATAATATTCAATAGGTAAATTTTTGGACAGATTCTTGGGATGGTCACAAGCCTTTGATAACTCAGCTTCCTGATTGGAGATCTTGGATGGAGGAGTTTCATCGAGCTAACTGGATAAAGGTGACTAATTATTGTTAGTACCATACTGGTAATTAAAATGTTGGTAGATATTAGATCCCTATTGAGGACTAGCCTATTCAAATCCTAGAAAGGTAAATATAAGATATCCAAGGCATCCTTCATATGAGATATCTCTTTTGGTCCCATGAAAAAGATTGTTTTGGATAGAACAACACTACTAAGGGTGAGTATTCAGTTGCTCAAGGTTATTTGACCTTATGCCATGATAATCCCAACCAATCATCTGTCATATTTTCTCAGTTGTGGGCTCAAAAGCTCTAGCCTAATGTGAGGTTCTTTACTTGGCTTTTATTGCATCATAGAGTTCTTACTGGTGAGCAACTTATGAAGTGTGGTTTTCATGGCCCTTTTAGATGTGAAATATGTGGAGAGAATGTAGAAACTCGGCCATATTTTTATTAAGTGTACTTTAGCCTCTAAGCTATGGAGGAGAATGGCCACTTTAATTGGCTTATAGTGGTCCAATTTTTTTACTTTTAAACAACTTTAGAGGGATTGGCCTAATCAAGAGGGTGTTGATCATTTTATTAGGCAGTTAGTTTGGATGGGTTCTACCATTCTTATTTGGAATATCTTGAATGAAAGGAACAATCAAGTTTTTAATTAAGATAGGAAGGATAGTCACTATATTTGACAAAATACCATTGCCAACTTAGTTGAATCAGTTCAACTACTCCTTAATCACCTCCAAAACTCCCACCAAATATGGGATCAAGTGATGCAAAGATTGAAGATTAACTCTTCTAAGGGTAGACCACTTAAAGGAAATGTGAGGAATTGTAATATGGATAGGACAAGAAATTGGCAACCTCCTCCTAAGGATTTTGAAAAAGTCAATATTGATGGAGCCTCTAGAGGGAACCCTGGAAAAGCTAGTGTGGGAGGAATTGGTAGAATTTCAGATGGTTCCCTGGTTTTTACTTTTGCTAAGAAATTGGGTATTCTTTCCAATAAATTTGTTGATGGGTATGGTATCCTCAGAGGCCTTCAAGAGGATACTAAGGTTGGATGGAAAAAGGTGCTAGTTGAGTTTGAATCTCAACTCACGATTAATCTTTTGAAGACTCTTTCTAAGAATCATAAGGTTGATTGGAGAATAAAAAGAATTATTGATAAGATTCAATTAATCCAAATTGGATTTTTGAAATTTGGATACAATCATGTATTTAGAGATCAAAATAAGATTTCTAATCCTTTATCTAATTTGGCTTTGGAAAAAGGTGATCTTACTTGCTATGGCCACCCTCCTATATGGTGGGCTTCACAAATAAGGGAAGCTCTTATTTCTATCATTTCTTTGGATAGCTCTAGTTTTGGAGGTACCTGGTTTCTTCTTGCTTTATTTTTGCTTCTATTTGGTTTGGTTAGGATATTTTAGTTCCCTAGCTCAATATATTCTTTCTTTTGTTTCCTTTGTTGATTCTTGCTTTAAAAGTCCTTTGGTCTAGGAATGTCATTGTTGTGTTCAATTTTTTCTTTTTTCTTTTTTATTTTTCTTTTTTTGTTTAGTTTTTGAGGTATGTGTGTTTTTTTGTTTTTTTTTGCTTTTGTTTTTTTGTTTTGTTTTTTTTGTTCTTGTGTTTTTGTTCTTTTGTGTTTTTTTGTGTTTTCTTTTATTATTCTTGTCTTTTTGTTGTTCTTGTTTTTGTGTTTCTGTATGTTTGTGTTAATTTATATTTTTGTGTGTTAGTGTTTTCTATGTTTTTTGTTTTTATTTATTTTCTGTTGTTGGTTGTTTTTTATTTTAATTTTTTAATTTTTTAGTTTTTGGTTGTTTTTGTTTTTCATGTTTTTGTTGGTTATGTCTTTGTAGCATTCTGTTGTTTTTGTCAAGTTTGTATTTTGTTATGTTGTTCTTGTTTTTTTCTATGTGGTTCGTATTGTGGTTTTCTTTTATCTTACTGTGTGTGTATTTGGTTGTGATTTATATTTTTGACACACTCAAGGAGCATGTTTTTATTTTATTTTATTATTTTTTATTTTTATTTATTTACTTATTTATTTTTAATCTTATTGTGTGTGTATTTGGTTGTGATTTATATTTTTGACACACTCAAGGAGCATGTTTTTATTTTATTTTATTATTTTTATTTATTTACTTATTTATTTTTAATATTATTGTTTTCTCCTTCAGTGTGTTAAATGTGGTAGGCCAGGTGTGAGCCCTAGGAAATTTTGGTGGAATAGATGCCCCTGTCTCCTTGGGTCTTACCCAAAAGTGGTATCCCTTCTGGGATGTTTTCCACAAAAAAAATCTCAAGGATTAGTATGAATTAATTCCAATATAACATTAATAGTTATTTGTATAGATCCACGTAGGATATCTAATAAACCATACTATACATAGAGGTCAAAATAATTCTATATCTTGAAGGAACATGGAATATGGAGGTTCTACATGCCATAGATATATCATAAATAATATGGATAAAATACATTATTTTCACGATTTTAGAATTTAACAATCCTCTTACTAAGTGAATTTCATAGTGATTATCATGACCCACCTTGGAAGTGTTCTATATAAGAAGGACTATGTATTGATAAATGACGATTGATACTTAGTGATGATGCATTTACTTGATTATATGCAATTGTGTTATATTTTGTAAACATGGTACTGCTAATCATATGTGATTTTGCAGGATTAAATTATGTTTGAAAGTGGAATAAAGGATCCACCACTGAAAGTGAATCCACCTAGGAGGGTATTAGTAAAATAGGATTTACTAATACCTAGGTGAACAATATCAAGCTAACAACTTAATATTGGCTTTGATATTGCTTTTAAATTTAGTAGCAAAGGAATTGATTAACATTATCTTATGCGTATAATGGTTTTTAGTTAAAATGACAACCATTACAATATTAATCTAATAACTTAATATTTGCCTTGATATTGCTTTTAAAATGATTAGAAAAAGAGTTGATTATTATCATTTTATGCATATCATAGTTTTAATTAAAGAGACTAACAATCATGGATTGTTTAATATTTTTGTTTTATATAAAAGTCTCCTTTGAATTTCCAAATGAAGCAAGTATTTTTTAATATATTAAAAGTTGACTATTTTGGAAAGAGGAGTTAATGGCTTCATGTCAGTTGGGACTAAGCAAGGGGACTAGCTTTAATGAGAAATGTTCCCCCTTACCAACTTGGAGTCTTTGTCACATAGGTAATGATGTCCTTTGTTATGGTGAATTGTAGGGCATGTTCTTCTATGGATTTGCATGGAGGAAGAAAAAATGAGGGAGAGGATGTTCTCATAGGGAAGAATTTCAAAGGAAAAAGCTTGGAGATTTGGAGGGAAGATCAACCAAGCAAGGAATTTTAGGTTGGATGCTTTCGCAAATTTTAGTATTGATTTGATAAAATGAACATTTACTTGTATTCTATGTTGTTGCCAACGTTTAATGATTTTATTGTGTTCCATTAAAATTATATAATAATATCTATTTTTCTAACCTCCCTTCGATGACTTTGTTAGACACATTTTATCCTACCCATGGTTACCTAGCCACATTATAGTAGGCCTATTTGCTTTTGTATGTAAGGTTTCATGGGTAGCTCTATTAAATCATGTAAACTCTATTATAATTTCCTTTGTTTGGTCATTCCATTTATTTCCTATGTTTGACCTTATGATAGGATTACCATGTGCCTGATGTATGCCTATGCAAGTTTTAAAACTTGTCTTTCAAGATAAAATCTCCCTTGGTTAGAATCCGAAGAACATCCCTTTGTTTCACGGATGCATTCATTTGAGTGAGAGGTGGTTTTTTTGTTGTTTCTACCGCATTTCAAGAAGTCCCTAAGATAGACCTTAGGTATAAATTTTAATTATCGACTTACCATTGAAACACCTCCAAAGAATCATCATCACATGGTGGAATCACACTCGAAAGGGTATAGACAAAGGAAAGGATGTTATGGCCTTACCCACCCATTATCCCACATGGGATATGTTGGGAGGCTAAATGAATCTTAAAGTGCCTAGTTATCCCCTTGTTAGTTCACCACCATTCATTTATCAAGGGTGTCATCGAGTGGGGGGCCACCCAATTGCCAATTGGTGGTGCTAAAACCCCCTTTGACAGATGGTTTTGATTGACCCATTGATGACTTCATGACTACCCTCCTTAGATTGATGTGTGGAAATTTACTTATATATTGTGGGTTTTTGCACTTCTTAGGGGTTGTTTAAATATTTTTAAAACATAAGTTTAAACATTTATCTCACATGCAATGGATTGGGTGGCATTAACACCATATTAGAGAATAGAATCCCTTAAATGATCTACCACCATTTGGTGGACAAGGGAGCCACCGAGTGGGGTCTTCCCTACACTAGTTGGATGTTCTTATATGTTGACACAGGGTGTGTTGAAGCCACATGATGACTTGGCTAATAGCCAATGATCCACCTGTGGTCTACTATGTGGAATTATGTATTTCTTTGGTTGTTTGCCTTTGGTTATCACCTATGATTGATTGTGTTTCCTGGTTGATCGGGGGCATAAAATTAATGTAAAACCTTTTAAAGGTTAATGTGGAAATTATCCCACATGCTCCCTATGGGATCACTTTGAGATTTAAAATAATGGAGGCAACCCCTATTAGCTTAACCATTGGGTGATGGTCAAGAAAGGCACTACTCAATGGACGCTAGAGCACCAACTATTGGATGTTGTTGATTTGATTTTTTGACCAAGCTAGTTTAGACACTATTGTTTGAACGATTGACTTAGTTGGTTGACTCTATGGTTTGACTAAGTTGAATAATTTTACTTATTATGGAGTCAAAACCTCTTTTTTCTGAAATAAACCTTTTGCTTTGGAAGAACTGGTTTTGCTAAAACAAATCATTTGAAGGAGATTATAGAGCAATTTTTAGAAGGACAATTTTAAGGAGAAATTGAGTGATTTATAGGTTCAATTTTATGGAGAAATTGAATGTGAAAACTGTGGGTGACATAAGTGGAAAACTTGGAAGAAAATTCAAGATAAATTTCATGGAGAAATTGAAGAAATATTGGTTCAATTTAATGCATAAATTTAAGTAATTTTGGGATCAATTTCATGGAGAAATTGAATGGAACTTAGAAATAAAATTTGTGTAAAATTTGAATGAATCTTAGGAAAAAAAATTATGGAAAATTTGAATGATTCCTAGGAAGCGAATAGGTGGAAAAATTGAATGATAACCTAAGATTAATTTTGTGGAAAATTTTATTAGAACTTAGGTTTATTTTGTGAATATTATATTTGATTATGTTTGAGAAATTGAAAAGTTATGTTTTGGGGAAGTTAATTAATAAGCAATATTCTAGTTTGGATTAAGAAATAATGGATGGGGAACTCAATAATTGAGGGAATTATGGGGTTCCCTTGGTTTTTGCTAAAGATCAACTGGAAGTAGTTGCTTGAATTGTATTGTTGTTTGATTAAATGGAAGAAAGACCTTTTAATTGATTTTGTGAGAGAAAGTATTTTAATTGACTAAATGAAAGGCTATTTAATTGAAAGAATGGTTTATGGTTTTTATTAAATGAAATAAAGTTCTTTTTGAATGCATAGAGTCATATTTAAATTTTTAATGTGTGGATAAGATTAGATAGGTTATCTATTCATAGGATAAGTATGGGATTCTCTTGGTATGCTCTATGAAAACTGAATAGGAGTAGATATTGTATTATTTAGTGGAACGATAATTGAATTTAATTCTATGTTCATGTTAATGATAAATGACTCTCGTTCGATGTTCATTTGAATGATAAATTACTTTCATTCTATGTTGGGTTGAATGATAAATAACCTTCATTCTTGAATGATGAATGTACCTTTCTATGATTTTATTAAAATAATATTCTTTTATGGTGAAATATATATTAGACATTTAGAAAGAAGTTATTCCTTTAAATGTTTTAGAAGGAAGAAATCATATTTAGAAGAATGAATGTGGAATTTAATCAAGGGAATTATAGGGTTATCTCATTGATTTTGTAATGTGAATTAAGAGAACAATTCACTATTTTGGGGGTATATAACTATGGGGTTCTTATGTATTTTAAAGAGATAATATTTATGAGAATGAATATGGAAATCATTTTAAGGAATTATGGTATTCCCTCATCAAATTTGTAATGTGAATTAAAGAACAATTCATGTTTTGGGAACATAAGAATTATGGGGTTCTTATGTATTTATATTTGTATTGATATTTTGGAGAAAGGAATTATGAGATTATTTTATATTCTTTTATTGGAGAACACTAAACGTATGCAATAAAAATTATGTTTTGAAGTTGGATTTTCTTGTAAGGGTTTCCCAAGATATATAATATGTTGTGTGTATGTTGAATATCTTCACCTTTGGATATTGCATTACTAGAGCTAGTTATTGAGGTTATGTTGCTCTTTAATAAAATGGGAATTCTATTGTGGTTTCATAGAACCTTAATAAGACTTTTGTGAAGCAATTATTGAATTAAAAATATATCTATTGATGATAATTATGAATGTTAAATCAAAATAAATGAAGAAAATATCTAGTTATGTGAAGGAAACAATACATGCTTCTTATATTTGTGAATAGTTCTTCCTATGATGAACCATAGATTATTATAAAAAGACATATATTAATGTTTATGCTTATGGATTATATGCTTAGATAGAGATATAGAGAGATTAGATGGATAGCCAATTTGAATTACGCTTAGTACACCTACATAGATGGACTTATGAATGGTGTAGGGATGGGCATACCCTTTTAATAGATAAAAAGAGATAAGTTAGCTCATCACGAGGATGAGATAGATAGCTTATTTATATTGTGCTTAGTGCACCTACATAGATAGACTTATGTATGGTGTAGGGATGGGTGTATCCTTTTGATGGATTAAAAAGGATAAGTTGTCTCATCACAAAGATGAGACAGTCAACTTAATCATAAGGTATTACATCAATAGACACCTTCATAGAATAACTTATGTAAGGTGGGGATATGTAGATACCTAAGGAGTGTATAAAGAAAAAAAATTCTCTCTTGAGTGGATTAGATTTTTAGGTTGTTATGTTTGGTATCAAAGCTCTAGGTAGGATAGACTAAAGGCTTCCATAGAATGTGGTAAGGATACAAGTATCTTCCTATTCAGGTTCTTACTTAATTTTTAATCTAAAGCTTATAATACCTTGAATTTCTAGATTTATTTGAAGGTAAAGCTCATGGTTTTAGGACTATAAGCTTCCCTAGATAAGCTCTAGCTTCAATGGAGTAGAATCTTCCATGGATAAGCTAAATAAAATTTAAGAGTTAATCCTAGGAAAGGTGGCTTTACTCTTACAGGGCACCTTGCATAAAGTAAGTGTGACCATAATTATTGTTAATAGATTGATAATGTATTTGCACACCTAGGACTGGTATCTTGCATGGAGCAATAACAACCATTGCAATTATCAAATGAATGATAAGGAAATACGTTAGTTTGGGACAATAAAAAATAAACTATAATGAACTAAACTCAACTCTTTTATGGATAAGTAGAATGGAACCTTACGGTGAGGCAAGCATGACCCAAGACATTACCAAGAAGGTGATAATGGTCATAATCAAGATGACACCTTATGGGGATACAAGTGATACTAAGACCATTACTATAAAATAATATAAGTTACTTGTGGGAATATGTAACTAATCATTTGAAGTACAAATTAGAGAAATTATAACTTACCCAGCTCCTTTGTGTGACAAGGAAGAATGGAACCCAAGATAAGGTGTAGAAGAAGAAGAGAATCTTATCAAAACCCTAGGGATAACTAAGCAATATGAAACTAAATATAGACCCAAAAAGGAGAATTCAAGGAATTAAAATAGAGAGGTAGAAAAAATAATCATTTTAGTTTAGTTATTACAAGTAAAAAATGAATAATAGATGAAACATATGGACCAAAATAAGAAATTACTAAAAATTATTGATAATAAAGTTTTCTAGAATGAAAATTCAGAACATAGATAGGAGGAGGATCCTAATACAAAGATATTTAAGGTAAAAAATCGTATACAGGTAGAGCTAGCCAAGGACCTAAATAAAATTAGGGTATCCAATTGGGTATATTCAGTCAAGACATTTTTTTTTATTAAGTGAAAAACCCCTTATGGGGCCGCCTTGGTCTGAGAGACCATGAACAGGGGGTTCTACACCATCAAAGTCACTCGAGGGTTGCACCCGACCCTGCCACACCAACATTATCAATTGGATTTTGGATACCCAATTAAAATTTTTGGTAGGGTGGAGATTTGAACCTAGGACCTCCCTTGGAGGATTGCCCTCTCCTCTCCAAATCACCTATAACACCTGGGTTAAAAACTAATTTATAGTGGAAAACACCCCTTTCGAGGTGCCACTTTCAACAGGTTGGGCATAGGAGGAATGAAGCCTTGTCAGCCTCTACTAGCACATAGGACATTCCTAACTATACCATATATCTGCAGGATGGAGACAACTGGAATGGAACCTGGGTCGGCCTCTACTAGCACCCAGGGAATTAACCACTACACCACAACAAGTAGATATATTTAGTCAAGACATGGTTGCATGTATTTTAAACATATATTTTCCTTGATGAATAAATTTTAGTAACCCAAATAGTAAGGGTTATCTTTCACATTATAATATAGATCTAGAATGGTGGGATGACTTCAAAGCTAGCAAGAAGACTCAAGCAATGAAACTTCAGTGGAATGGTTTTGTACAACCATAATCAACATCTAAGATAGAATTCTCTATTGTTATATAATTTTTTTTGTTTTTAGACATAATTCATTCTTGAGGTTTATAATTTGAGAATATATTTTTAATGTTCATTATAACCATAAGCTAGATTCTTGATAGGAGTATGGGATCCTCTCAAAAAAATCTATTCTTAGTTAAGTTGATCATACTTAATGAGAAGGAATAGATTTGGATTGAGTGGCCAAGTTATTTATCATGTAGAGTGATAAATATACCTAGTGGTTCTTTGAATATTAAATTGTGCTCTTTACTTATTATGAACATTAACCATGGATCCTTGTGAACCTAGACTATGAATATAACATAGTAGATGGAATAGAGAAATGATTGAAAGAGAATAGGTAAGAAATATATTCTTGAGTAGTATGATATCCTCTCAGAACAATGTAATATTTGGGTCAAACTTAATGAGAGAAAGTAGATATGGAGCTCTATTACTAGTTAATTTTTTATCATTTAACGAGAAAGAATAGAGATGTAATCCTATTCTCGATTAATTCTTGATCATACTTAAAGAGAAAGAATAGATATGAAATTCTATTCTTAGATATGTTCTTGATCATACTTAATGAGGAAGAATAAATATGGAATTATATTCATATGTTTTAAATATTCTTAGTGGAAATAATAGATGGAGAATCTATTCTTGAGAGGAGTATGGGATGCTCTCTCCAAATTGATAAAGTATGTACCAAAATATTAGTCTGAAGAGAATTAGGTACATAATTCCATCTTAGGATCGGATCCTAAGATTAGAAAAGGATAAACCTGCTCAAGCTCAAGATCTTGAAAATGGATTATAGCTATTTGGACAAGTAGACACAAAATGTAATGGGATAGGTCAAGAAACTGTAATCTCAAGATGGATATTGTAGTAAAACTTGGGACAAAATGGGATGAAATCCAAAGAAAGTAAGGATTTTGACATAAGGGATGGACTCTTATATTTTTAAGACTAGGTAATTATAACCAAAATTAAAAAATTGAGGATATTGATCATGTAGGAAGTGAATAACTCTCCTTATTTTGATCACCTTCGAGGGGCTAATATGAGAGAAAAAATGGAAAAAATATATTCTTCTAGATATGGATGAAGAAAGATATTATTAGTGGATGATAATTGTAGACACCAAAATCTTACCACTTGTCCTCCATCCATGCCTTCCCGCCATCTCCACCACCAAATCATAGCTACTTGCCCTCCATCCTAGCTTTTCAACCATTTTTACCTATTATTTATATATATTTAAATAATAATATTTTATATATATTTAATAAATATATATTTATATAAATAAATTAATCCTATCCATCCGATTTCACTTAATCTAATCTATCCATTTCCCTCAATCCATGCCACACCCTAAATTTAGTATCTACCCTTAGATATGCTTTAATCTCAACCACACAATTAGTGTCATTGAAACCCTAGTATTGTGATGATTTCTGCTTACCTCCTTAAGCTTTGTCACATCACAAGAATCCCAAAAATCACAATGAGTATTGTAGAATCTGGTGGATCTACCACTTTAACCCAAGAATAGATTATCTAAGTGACTCTAGATAGACCAAGTTGGGTAAGGAAACCCCAAACAGTGGGTTTGTATATTTGCCATTATAATACAATCACCCATGTATTACCAGATTCGATGATATTGTATTTTCTTTGTTATTTTATGACCAAACCAAGCACTTTTAAAACATATTAATTTCAGACCGGTACCATGTCCATTGAGTAGTCATAACAGGTTTATATTTGTTGACTCAGAATTAAAAATGAAAGGATAACTAGTTCATTTTCATTCATTCAAATTATGTAATCAATAAAAATGATTAAACTAGCGAGAGAAGGCGTCACCCACATATTTTGATTATAGTAATATGCAAATAAGCAAACACAGACCAATAATATATAAAATTCCAAGAATAGAGTTGGAGTTGTATTCATATAAAAATATTTAGATATAACAATCCCATGATATTGCTTGGGTCCTAAATGATAATGACTACAATGACTACCCCATTTAAATAATGTAATATGGGATTATTTATCTCCATCCTTGATGTAATGATGTGAGAGTCTCCAACTCTGGGACATTCTGTAGGAAATGATCTCAGTGAGCAATGCTTCCTAGACAGTCCCTGGAAAATGGAAGAAGAAATGGCAAGGTAAGGAAGACAAAAAAACACACACAAGGAAAAATACAACTAACTCTTCGACACAACTATACCTGGACTCAAGTTTTTCTCTTAGATGTTTGACAAAAAAATTTGTTGCTATAATGGTCTTCCATATATAGTGTTGATCACTCGAGCGAAGCTGCAAACATTTCTCCATTGGCCCTCCAGTTTGCTTGATCTCGCATCCTTAATAATATGATATAATAAAAATTGGCATGTGGCCCACATTATTTAGTCTATATGGATGGTGGTTGGGGTTGTGTGTTGTCTTTATGGCTATCTCGAGTAGGTGGTTGCACTGGACTTTACTCATGGTATTCCTTTGGTGAGTTGGACCTCACTTCTTCCCCTCTGAGGTTCTGTAGACTTTGATCAATGTAACCCCATGCTTCATAATGGAAGGTTAAGGTAAATATCAACAACTTAAGGTCTTGTGTGACTTTATTCACTCATTATTTGGACCACTCTATGGTTTTTTAGTGAAGACACATAAGTGATCCACCATCTGCACCAAAGTTGTGAATTACTTTGATATTTTTGCATCCTAACCCAAGTTAAAACTTTGTATTCTATTGAGCATGAACTCCTTGATGTCAGGAGCTTGGATGAACTTGTCTAGTGTAAACCCATAATCATTTAGTTCATCTTCAACCTCCTGCTCAGAGTTAACAAATTCCTGGTCCCAGAGGAGCCAATTGGATTTGTTCTACAGGTATATGAAAACTCTAGAGTATTCTTCTACAAAGAAACAGACAAAACCATCCTCTAATGTAGTTGGAACTGATTTCCACATAGTTTTTTCTAAACTTTTGGTATACAAGATATATCAAATTCACCCTCTGGTCAGCTTGTTGCAACAGGTCACGTAGGAGGCCGATGGTGTGCCTGGTGGCATAGATATTATAAAATATTGATGCAAGATCCTCCATATTCTCTTGTATTTTTTCTTTCATATCCTATTTGAATTCTTCAATAGACCCAAAGCGTTCATTGACCTATGCAGTGGTGGCCTGGGAAGGAGCTGGCATTTGCTTTAGTCAGTCGATCTCATCCTGAAGTTGTTATACTTTGAGTTGTAGTTATCCTAATTTTGCAGCTTCAGTTTTTAAAACTAATACTTATTTTTCTAGAATTTCTACCACCTATACTTGTGAGGCCACGTGTGATTTCATCATGTCCACTGGGACAACTTATGCCCTTATTACACCTTTGCCTATATCGATCGTGGCTTCTTTTATGCTTGGTAGTAGGGGGATGTCAAACGTAGTTGTGGACACATCGCATGTTTCCTGTTGAGCTATCCCTTAGGTCCTACTCATTTCCTTTTTGGGGGACATTTCCTCCTCAATATCTTGTATTTGGTCCTCATTTGTAGTGAATTGGAGTGTATCCCTTATTTTGACTAGCATGAGGTTTTCTGTATCCAGGGTAGAAGATCTGGTTCTAACCTTTTTATTGGTCGAGGACTATGAGGGACTTCTTTCTTGGATCTTATACTTCCTGAGTATGCTGGATAATCCCCCTACTTCCTATATTTTCTTCAGAGACTTAGGGGAATGGGATATTCTTCTTGATTGATCACCAAGGTGGCATTAAACAATGAGGTCCAGCCCACTACCAAATCAGTTTGACTTGATGGAGATATTAGCTCTTGTGTTGATGATGTTGGACATTTTGAGTCCCTAAGCTGAGTTGTCATTGATGTCAAAAGTATTTATATAAGTAAGCACTATGTTTGTGTTTCACAAAGAGCTTCATGAGAAGAAAATATTTTTGATCAAAGGTTCAAGAAGGGATACATGGCACTTGGTTCCAAAAGGAGCTTCAAGGGAAGCTTTGCAAAAAAAATTTTATTTAAAACCATGGATGGCAGATTTGAAATGGGTTTTTCTTAAAACCCAAGTTGGCTTTTCGTTTCATCGAAAAAGGTGCCCCGGTGATGGAGAAATTTAATTTTAAAGGTTTTATTTAAAACCATGGATGGCAGATTTGAAATGGATTTTTCTTAAAACCCAAGTTGGATTTTTGTTTCATCGAAAAAGGTGCCCCGGTGATGGAGATATTTAATTTTAAATATTTAGTTTAAATTTTAATTTATTTAAAATTTAAATTTTAATTTTAAAATTAAAATTAAAAGTTTATCCGCCGACATCATGAAGGAAGTTTCAAAAATGCTGACATTTCCAAAGCAAAGGGAAGGCATATAAATATGCCATTGAATTTTTTAATTCTTTCATCCTTGCTCATTGATATTTGCACTTGGTATTTGCGAAGAAAAAGAGCTCGTGTTTTTCATTTAAGTGATGCAGCGAACATTAAAGGGAGATAGTGACCAATTGCCAAAACGCATTGAGCAGCATGGCCTAGTGGTAGTATGGATTGTGCAAAGATATTGATGACAAGGAGGTTGTGCATTCGATTCCCGCAAGCACCATTTTTGGATTTGTTCTGTTGAGGTGCCCAAGGTGCATTATTTTTACTTGGTGAAAGAGGGTGAAGGATAAGAAGCGGGTGGCGCTTCTTTTTCACCAAAAATCCCGCAGCTCGTGTGGTAGCTTGGCCGTGGGTGCCACGTTCACGTTGGGGCAATACGAGGGTTCGATTCACTTTAGGTAGGTATTAATATTTTTACTAATATTTTTTTTTGTATTGCCTAAGGTGGAGTGATAAGGGGTAAAGGTGCTTCATTAGTTGATTTGTTGAGTAACCTTAGGGAATAAGTTCATGGTGGTTGTTTGAGTTGTGAATTATTTTTAATTGTGATTTTTGAAATTTTTAGGAGTAATAAGGGTTTTTGATAAAGTTCTTTTTAGTGAAATTTATTTTTAGTAAGGGTTTTCTTTTAAAAATAACTTTTGTGGATGTTAAAATAAAGTAGGAGTAATAAGGTGTTATTTGGATATTATTGTTGTGTTATTACTCAAGATCTCTAACCCTTGTTAAGAGTTGAAAAAGAAAGTGTGTTGAATGTGATATATTTAGTGGACAACTCATAAGGCATCAAAAAGGTATGAGTAATACTCTCCATTGATTTTATTTGGGTGGTTGATTTTTGAAATATCATTGGAGTGAAAAGGATTGATTGTGGTTTCCTTTTCGAAAGTGGTTGAGGTAATGCTTTAAGGTTTTTTGGATTGTGATTTGTGATTAAAACTTGTTTGATAAGCATTGTTTTTTAGACCATTGGTTGAGTGAAGTACTTTGAGTTTATGTTTCAAGGTTTTCTGAATTGAGATTTGTGATAAAAACCTTGTATTATTAGCATTGTTGTTGAAACCAATGGGTGATGCAAATAACTTGAACTTGAGTTAGAAAAGAACATGAGTATCATTGTTATGTAAGATTTAGTGTTGAGCATTTTTGGAAATATTTTGAGTTAGTTGATTCATACTTGGACTAGGGTTTGTGATAAATATTTGTTTCTTGAAGTGATTGGTTGAGTAGATTTGATTGAGCCTAGTCAAATGGTTTCATGAAGTGGTTTTTCAAGTTCCATGAAACAAACTATTCTATATTCTGATTGATTTGAGATTGAGCCTTGAGAATAGAACATATTGAGCCTGTAAAAATTCTCTTTATGCTTCTATGATATTGAGTTAATATTGATATGAGTTGATATTGCTTTGATTTGAGATTGGGATTTGAGTATATAACATATTGAGTCTCTAAAAATTCTCTTTATTCTTCTATAAGATTGATAGGATTTGATATTACTTTTAATTGAGATTAGGATTTGAGTATAGAACATATTGAGTCTCTAACAATTCTCTTTATGCTTATATGAGATTGAGTTAAGATTTTTTTGAGCTGATTTGAGGCAAGTCTTTGAGAAGTTTTGTGGACTATTTTTGTGTAAGCTTTGGTGAAAGCTTGCTATGCAAATTTGAGAAAGTCCTAGAGAGGACTTATTAAGAATATTGGGACAAGTTCTGTGTGAGCTTGTTGATCAGATTTAAGCAGGTTCTGAGTGATCCTATTGAGTAGATTTGATCAGGTTTTGAGTGAGCCTATTGATCATATTTGAGTAGGTTTTGAGTGAGCCTATTGAGCAGATTTGAGCAGGTTCTAAGTGAACCTATTGAGAATATTTGAGAAGGTTATGAGTGAGCCTATTGAGTAGATTTGAGTAGAATCTGAGTGAGCCTATTGAGCAGATTTGAGTAGAATCTGAGTGAACCTATTGATAGATATTTGGAGGTGACAAAGTACAGAGGACAACATCTCAGTGTATAGATATCCATTACCTTGTATAGATATCCATTACCTAGGACAATTGAACACAGATCTGAGTGAGGAGTCTTCAAGTGGAGAGAGATCCACTAGTCAGTGCAGCAGAGAGACAGAGTCTTCTATAAGATCACTAGCTAGAGCAAAAGTGAAAAGAGTTATCCTATGGAAGAGATCCACAAACTTGAGATTTAGGGGATCAACATCTCCTTTGGATAGAGGTCCATAAACATTGTAATTGGGAAGGATTCCCAAGATATTATTTGAGAAATATTTAGAAGAAATATTTTCACGTGGAGGTAGCCCACATTGGGTGAACCACGTTAAAAATGATGTCTCTCATGTGTGTGATGCTTTGTGTGATGTTTACTACTTTATTAGTGTTTATGCTACTATTTGAAGAAAAAAATTATATTATATTGTTCACCCCCCCTCTTAGTATAAGCACATGCTCTACAATTGGTATCAAAGTAGGTCTCTTCGTGAAGATTCTAACAACTTGGAAGAGGATCCATTAGTATCACACATGTGCTCAAAGAGTGAAGAAAGTATAAACTTTTAGGAAGCACTCTTCAATTGTCTCCAAGATATTTAAAGGATTCAAGAAGAGAGGGCACAACTAAAATAACAAATCTAAAATGATGAATTGGCAATAATTGAGCTTCTAAAAAGGCTAATAGAACTCGAAATAGAAGTGAAAGAAATAAGAGAGATTGAACATAACTTGAGAGATATGTTGGAATCAAAATAAGTAGGACTTGAGAGAGTGGCAGCAAAGATTGTGAAGTTAAAATGCAAAACTGAAATAAACAAGAGATTACAAGAAAAAACACCAAGTAAGCTAGAGAAATAAGCATGTTAGCAAGAGGTAAGAAAATAAAGAAAAAAGGAGGTATCTTACCATATCTCAAGGAAATAAGAACACAAAATAAATAATATCAGATCAAGTCCTCAACAAGACAGGTTATAAAATTTCTTCCATGGACATTGTTTTCTTGCAATAAATATGGTCATAGAGCTATGCAATGTACTAGCAGATACAATGATAGTAGTAGTATAGATTCTCTTGCACCATATATGGATAATGATGTTAAGTTTTACAAATGCAATAGTTTTGGGTATACAGCTAGAAGGTGCAAACTAGAAATATTTAAGTCTAGTACTAGAAAAGAAGAAAAATAGGAAGGAAAATTAAAATCCTTGTTAGTTCAAATATCATTGCATGCATAGGATAGAGAATAAAAATGGTTTCTAGATAGCGGATGCTCTAGACACATGATAGGAGAAAAATACAAGTTTATAGCTTTGAAAGAAGGAAATAAAGGGTCAGTAAACTTTGGAGACAATGGTTCAACAAAGATTTGTTGAAAAGGAACTCTAAGTATAGGCAATGGGAAAGCAAAAGCTAAAAATGTTCTATATGTGGAAGGTCTGAAACATAATCGACTAAGCATTAGTCAACTCTGTGATCTAAGACATATAGTAACTTTTCATCAAGATAGATGTGAAGTAAGAAAATCTGAATCTGGAAAACTTGTAGCTAGTGCTATAAGAGAAATAAATATTTATGTACTCAATGAGATTAAAAAGGAGAAATTTTTCTTATCCAAATAAAATGAGATCCGTTTTCAACATATAATATTTGGACCAAATGAGAATCTTCTAATGTATTTGGAAGATAAAGAAGATAATTCTATAGAAGACAAGCCAAAAGGAAGTAATGATAAGGACAAATGCAAACAAATAGAGTATTATTTAGTGGAGAATTGTTATGATCTCAAGGGAGAGCTTATATATACTCTTGACATAGTAAAGAAGGTAAGAAAGCAACACTCTAAGCTTGAAAGTTAGTTTCAAGAATGTGATGATGAAAGATTATTGCTCATAGATGACTTAGAAAAGACAAAGGCTAAGGCAAGTAAGTTCAAGGATAAGTTAAAAGCAAATATTTTGGAGTGTGAAAAGTTAACACAAGAAGTGGCACTACTAAAGAAATATTTAGAGGATTCCAAGAAAAAAATGTACAAATATGTAAAGAGTGCAAAGCGTGTAGACAAAATAATCAAGATACAAAGAGGAGCAACAAACAAGACATGTCTTGCTTCCAAACAGGCTCAAAATAAATGGGAAGAAAAGTCTACTTTAATTCTAGGAGAAGAAGGAATTTCAAAAGAAGATACTTCAGAAAATAACAATGTAAGTTGGAATGAGATATCATAGGATGAGTTGGACAACAAAGAGGTCAAATATAGAAATAATGCACAAAGAAGATACATATGGAACAACAATCAAAACAAGATACCAATTAGGTATAGGCAAGGAAACTTCAATGGGAGATGCTTCTCATGTCACAGGTTTGGGCACATGACCTCACAGTGTAGGTCATAAAAAAGACAAGAATATGGGAAAGGACAACTTTTCCATGGGTATTGCTACTCATACAATGATTTTGGTCACAAGGAAATGAATTGCAGGGTTTATGACAGAAGAGGATATGGCTTCACTAGGATATATCCTAAGACATTTGAACTTCCAAGGAATAATAACATTAAGTGTTATAAATGCAATAATGACGGTCACATAGCAAGATGGTGTAGATCAAATATTCTAGAAGTAGGCATGTGTTGGACATTTTGAGTCCCTAAGCTAAAATGTTGTCATTGATGTCAAAAGGTTATTTGATGTCAAAAGGATCTATGATGGCATGCACTATGTTTTGTGAAAGTGCAAGGAAGGGTTTTTGTGAAAACCAAGGTAGGAAAAATAAAAGGTTTTATTTAAAACCATGGATGGCATATTTGAAATGGGTTTTTCTTAAAACCCAAGTTGGCTTTTTGTTTCATCGAAAAATGTGCCCTGGTGATGGAGATATTTAATTTTAAAGATTTAGTTTAAATTTTAATTATTTAAAATTTAAATTTAAATTTTAAAATTAATCAAAAGTTTTCCCTCCATTTTCTGTCGACGTTGACTTTTATTCTTCCCCATCCGCATCATGTATAAAATGTGCCTTGTTAAGCAATGGTTTATGTCCTCCGAAATTCGAATGATAAATCCTCTTTTGCAAAAGTTATCCTCCTCCGAAATCATGCACTATTGACGACGAAGGTTTGGGAGAAGCGTAGTTTGTAAGTTCATGGGCGCCAAGAGGAAGTACTTCAAGCACGAAGTGGAATAGCTTCCACATGGGAAGCTTAGCCCACTTGGTGGGTGGAAGGAGTGCAAAGGCGCACTCATTGCTGCAGGTCTCGGGTTCGAGTCACCCGAAATTTATTTTTCGCTTGTGTGTTGTCGCCGCAATTTTTGGAGCAAAAAATAATTTTTTCCAAGGTATGTCATCGCCACAATTTTTGGAGATTGAGATATAAATATTTTAATTTGCCTAAGCTAAGGTTAATGCATCATTATTGAGGGTTTGCCATGGTGGTATAGTTTATGAGTTGTGGCTTATATTTTGCACTAGTTGATGTGGGATTTTTGCATTAAGGAGCTTAGTGAGTTGTGCATTAGTGCAAAGTGTTTTTAGGAGAAATAAGGGAATGGTAAATGGTTGTGGTGATATTCATGCTATGCTTAATTAGATAAGGAAATAATTATATTTAATTATTTTCTAGTGGTGGATGTGATTTTTGACTAGGAGAAATAAGGTGTAAAAGGTTATGATAATTGTTTTGTAATTTCTCCTAACCCTCATGAAGATTGGCAAAAGAATATTGTGATTGTGGCAGATTTCCAAAGAGGTTTTTTCATCTTCATAAAATGTATGGGCACATTCTCCTATTGATTTTTTATGGTGGTTGATTTCTGAAATATCATTGGAGAGAAAAGGATTGATTGTGGTTTCCTTTTTGAAAGTGGTTGGTTGAATGCTTCAAGGTTTTTTGGTTTGAGAGTTGTGATTAAACCTTGTTTTATAAGCATTGTTGTTGAAGCCATTAGTTGTGTAAAAGACTTAAGCCCATTGATTGTGCAAAGAACTTGAACTTGAGTTAGAAAAGAACATGAGTATCATTGTTATGTGAGACTTGTTGTTGAGCATTGTTGGAAACATTTTGAGTTGGTTGATTCATGCTTGGACTAGGGTTTGTGAGAAAGAGTTGCTCCTTGTGGTGATTGGTTGAGTAGAGTTGATTGAGCCTAGTCAAGTGATTGTGTGAAGTGGTTGTTCAAGTTCCATAAAACAAACTATTCTATATTCTGATTTGAGTTGAGATTGGGATTTGAGTATAGAACATATTGAGTCTCTAACAATTCTCTTTATGCTTCTATGAGATTGCTGAGTTGAGATTGATTTGAGTTGAGATTGGGATTTGAGTATAGAACATATTGAGTCTCTAACAATTCTCTTTATGCTTCTATGAGATTGCTGAGTTGAGATTGATTTGAGTTGAGATTGGGATTTGAGTATAGAACATATTGAGTCTCTAACAATTCTCTTTATGCTTCTATGAGATTGAGTTGAGATTTTGTTGAGCTGATTTGAGGCAAGTCTTTGAGAAGGCTTGTGGACTGATTTTGAGTAAGCTTTTGTGAAATCTTGCTATGCAGATTTGAGCAAGTCCTAGAGAGGACTTATTGAGCAGATTTGGATAAGTTTTGAGTGAGCTTGTTGAGCATATTTGAGCAAGTCCTAGAGAGGACTTATTGAGCAGATTTGGACAAGTTCTGAGTGAGCTTGTTGAGCATATTTGAGCAGGTTCTGAGTGAGCCTATTGAGCATATTTGAGCAAGTTCTGAGTGAGCCTATTGAGCATATTTGAGCAAGTTCTGAGTGAGCTTGTTGAGCAAATTTGGACAAGTTCTGAGTGAGCTTGTTGAGCAAATTTGGACAAGTTCTGAGTGAGCTTATTGAGCAGATTTGAGTAGGTTCTGAGTGAGCCTATTGAGCATATTTGAGTAGGTTTTGAGTGAGCCTATTGAGCAGATTTGAGCAGGTTTTGAGTGGACCTATTGAGCATATTTGAGAAGGTTCTGAGTGAGCCTATTGACAGAGCTTTGGAGGTGACAGAGTATAGAGGATAGAGTCTCAGTGGATAGAGATCCAATAGCCAGGACAATTGAAGATAGATCTGAGTGAGGAGTCTTCAAGTGGAGAGAGATCCACAAGTCAGTGCATCAGAGAGATAGAGTCTTCTAGAAGATCACTAGCCAGAGCAGAAGGGGAAAGAGTTCTCCTATGGAAGAGATCCATGAACTTGAGATTTAGGGGATCAACATCTCCTTTGGATAGAGGTCCATAAACATTGTAATTGGGAAGGATTCCCAAGAGATTGATTGAGAAAGTTTTAGTAAAATATTTTCTCCATGGAGTAGCCCGCATTGGGTGAACCACGTAAATTGTGGTGTCTCTATTGTGTGTGATGATTTGTGCATTGCTTTGGTTATTGCTATTGATATTGCCATTGATTATATTGATTAATACTATTTGGGAAAGAAAAGTAAAAAGTGGTCTTATATTGTTCACCCCCCTCTCAGTATAAGCTTGTGTTCTTCAATTGGTATCAGATCTGGTTCCTTCGGAAGAAGTTTAACAACTTGAAGGAAGATCCTACAAGAACACAAATGGCAAAGAAAGGCAAGAGTAGAAGCATGAGACACAAGAAGAAAAGAACACCTATGGTCATGAAAGAAAAGGAAGATGAGTTTAATATTGTTGTGTTGGGAGGACAAATGGAAATAGATTCAAGAGATGAATCAAGTAATGGAGAAATATCCAGATTGATAAAATTTTGTACCAGATGTGGGAACATAGGTCACCATGCAGCTTATTGTCCACAAGAATTTTTTTTGTGGTCAACTTGGTCATGATGCAAGTTATTGCAATGGGTTTGATAGCAGTGAAGATGAAGATGATTCTCTTATATTTTAAGTTCTAAAGAATGAGTCAGAAAAAATATAACAGGAATAGTCAAAGCAGGTATCAAGAAGAAACTCCACTTTGGACAATAGAAGAAATTGAAGAAGAGAAAGATTCAGAAAAAGAAAATGAGGAAGCCACTCTTAAGGAACTTGTTGAATTGAAAAGAGAGAATTTAGAATTGAAGGCTCAAATACAAGAAGATGAGAAATGTAAGACAAAGCTTCTACAGGATATCTCTGACTTGAGAGATAAGTTTGAAAAAGCAAGAAGAGTTGAAGAAGGTATGATTGAACAGTCAAAGGTAAAAATGATAGAATGTGAAAGGCTTATGATTACTCTTGAAGAATTAAAAAGGGAGAACTCAGGATTAAGGGTTCAAGCTCAAGAATATGAGAAAGCAAAAGTAAAGTTTCTACAAGAACTCACCAACTTCAAAATCAAGGTTGAAGAGACAAGGAAAATTGAAGAAGGTATGGGAAAAAAATTAAAGACAAAAGATCTAGAGTGTGAAATATTAGAGCATGAGATAGTTTCACTAAGGATGGAAGTAAAAGGTTCTAAGGAAAAGCTACACAAGTTTGAGGAAAATTCAAAGACCTTGGAAAGGACTATCAATGCACAAAAGTCATCAGTCACCATAACAGGACTTAGTTCTAAAGAAGAACAAGGGAAACAGGAAGCAAAAAAAGGAGAGTCAAGCTCAAACACCAGAAAAGAAGAAGAGTCAAAAGAAGTAAGTAAAAGAGAGAGTGAGACCTCTAAGGATAAGTTGGACAATAGAAAGTTCAACAAGGAAAGGAACAATGCACAAGTAAGGAATATATGGAACAACAATCAGAACAGGAGACCAATGGGGTCTAGGCAAGGAAGCTTCAATGGAAGATGCTTTTCATGTCACAGGTTTGGGCACATGGCTTCACAATGCAGGACATATGAAAGATAGGAATATGGGAAAGGACAACCTTTCCATGGGTATTGCTACTCATGCAATGAGTTTGGTCACAAAGCAATGAATTACAGGGTTCATGGCAGAAGAGGATATGGCTTCACTAGAAGGAATCCTAAGACATTTGCACCTCCAAGGAATAATAACATTAAGTGTTATAAGTGCAATAATGATGGTCACACAACAAGATGGTGTAGAGCAAATATTCTAGAAGCAGGTATGAACAGGAACAGGAACATGGAACAGGTACATGAACATGAATAGAAATAGGAACATGAACAGGAATAGAGACTCAAAAAAGAATAGAGACTCAAAAAATAACAAGAACAGGAACATGGATGAAAACAAGAGCACAAATAGGAACAAAAATGATGACAGGAACAGGGATGATATCTTGGAAAGAAACAGTGAGAGGATTCATAAAACTAACAAAAGAAGAGAGAAAGATAAAAGCATAGATCTATGCTTTCGGGGAGTAGAAATACTCCCACCCCAGAATTAACCACCTCATGTGGAGGTGGGGGAGGGGCTAAGCTAAGAGGCTCATTCTTAGCCCCGAGCCCCAAAGGTGACCCTTTGCCATTGATGACAAAGGGGGAGATATTTGTATATTGGGGAGAGTTTTTGATATGGGGAGAGATTTGATAATTGAGAGAGCATTGAGCCAGGGGGAGCAAAGTCCCAGGGGGAGCAGAAAAGAAGGTCAGATTTCAGTAAAATGATATGGGTTGCCATCAATGACAAAGGGGGATATTGTTGGACATTTTGAGTCCCTAAGCTAAAATGTTGTCATTGATGTCAAAAGGTTATTTGATGTCAAAAGGATCTATGATGGCATGCACTATGTTTTGTGAAAGTGCAAGGAAGGGTTTTTGTGAAAACCAAGGCAGGAAAAATAAAAGGTTTTATTTAAAACCATGGATGGCAGATTTGAAATGGGTTTTTCTTAAAACCCAAGTTGGATTTTTGTTTCATCAAAAAATGTGCCCTGGTGATGGAGATATTTAATTTTAAAGATTTAGTTTAAATTTTAATTATTTAAAATTTTAATTTTAATTTTAAAATTAATCAAAAGTTTTCCCTCCATTTTCCATCGACGTCGACTTTTATTCTTCCCCATCCGCATCGTGTATAAAAGGCGCCTTGTTAAGCAATGGTTTATGTCCTCCGAAATTCGAATGATAAATCCTCTTTTGCAAAAGTTATCCTCCTCCGAAATCATGCACTATTGATGGCGAAGGTTTGGGAGAAGCGCAGTTTGTAAGTTCGTGGGCGCCAAGAGGAAGTACTTCAAGCATGAAGTGGAATAGCTTCCACATGGGAAGCTTAGCCCACTTGGTGGGTGGAAGGAGTGCAAAGGCACACTCGCTACTGCAGGTCTCGGGTTCGAGTCACCCGAAATTTATTTTTTGCTTGTGTGTTGTCGCCGCAATTTTCGGAGCAGAAAACAATTTTTTCCAAGGTATGTCATCACCGCAATTTTTGGAGATTGAGATATAAATGTTTTAATTTTCCTAAGCTAAGGTTAATGCATCATTATTGAGGGTTTGCCATGGTGGTATAGTTTATGAGTTGTGGCTTATATTTTGCACTAGTTGATGTGGGATTTTTGCATTAAGGAGCTTAGTGAGTTGTGCATTAGTGCAAAGTGTTTTTAGGAGAAATAAGGGAATGGTAAATGGTTGTGGTGATATTCATGCTATGCTTAATTAGATAAGGAAATAATTATCTTTAATTATTTTCTAGTGGTGGATGTGATTTTTGACTAGGAGAAATAAGGTGTAAAAGGTTATGATAATTGTTTTGTAATTTCTCCTAACCCTCATGAAGATTGGCAAAAGAATATTGTGATTGTGGCAGATTTCCAAAGAGGTTTTTTCATCTTCATAAAAGGTATGGGCACATTCTCCTATTGATTTTTTATGGTGGTTGATTTCTGAAATATCATTGGAGAGAAAAGGATTGATTGTGGTTTCCTTTTCGAAAGTGGTTGGTTGAATGCTTCAAGGTTTTCTGGTTTGATAGTTTTTTTGTTTTTTTTGCTTGGGTTTGAGAAGCATGAGTTTGTTATGTGATTAAACCTTGTTTTATAAGCATTGTTGTTGAAGCCCATTGGTTGTGCAATGAACTTGAACTTGAGTTAGAGAAGAACATGAGTATCATTGTTATGTGAGATTTGTTGTTGAGCATTGTTGGAAACATTTTGAGTTGGTTGATTCATGTTTGGACTAGGGTTTGTGAGAAAGAGTTACTCCTTGTGGTGATTGGTTGAGTAGAGTTGTTTGAGCCTAGTCAAGTGATTGTGTGAAGTGGTTGTTCAAGTTCCATAAAACAAACTATTCTATATTCTGATTTGAGTTGATATTGGGATTTGAGTATAGAACATATTGAGTCTCTAACAATTCTCTTTATGCTTCTATGAGATTGCTGATTTGAGATTGATTTGAGTTGAGATTGGGATTTGAGTATAGAACATATTGAGTCTCTAACAATTCTCTTTATGCTTCTATGAGATTTTTGATTTGATATTGATTTGAGTTGAGATTGGGATTTGAGTATAGAACATATTGAGTCTCTAACAATTCTCTTTATGCTTCTATGAGATTGAGTTGAGATTTTGTTGAGTTGATTTGAGGCAAGTCTTTGAGAAGGCTTGTGGACTGATTTTGAGTAAGCTTTTGTGAAAGCTTGCTATGCATATTTGAGCAAGTCCTAGAGAGGACTTATTGAACAGATTTGGACAAGTTCTGAGTGAGCTTGTTGAGCATATTTGAGTAGGTTCTAAGTGAGCCTATTGAGCAGATTTGAGCAGGTTCTGAGTGAGCCTATTGAGCAGATTTGAGAAGGTTCTAAGTGAGCCTATTGAGCAGATTTGAGCAAGTTTTGAGTGAGCTTGTTGAGCAGATTTGAGCAAGTTCTGAGTGAGCTTGTTGAGAAGATTTGAGCAGGTTCTGAGTGAGCCTATTGAGCAGATTTGAGCAGGTTTTGAGTGAGCCTATTGAGCAGATTTGAGCAGGTTCTGAGTGGACCTATTGAGCAGATTTGAGAAGGTTCTGAGTGAGCCTATTGACAGAGATTTGGAGGTGACAAAGTATAGAGGACAGAGTCTCAGTGGATAGAGATCCAGCAGCTAGGACAATTGAAGATAGATCTGAGTGAGGAGTCTTCAAGTGGAGAGAGATCCACAAGTCAGTGCAGCGAGAGAGAGTCTTCTAGAAGATCACTAGCCAGAGAAGAAGGGGAAAGAGTTCTCCTATGGAAGAGATCCATGAACTTGAGATTTAGGGGATCAGCATCTCCTTTGGATAGAGGTCCATAAACATTGTAATTGGGAAGGATTCCCAAGAGATTGATTGAGAAAGTTTTAGTAAAATATTTTCTCCGTGGAGTAGCCCGCATTGGGTGAACCACGTAAATTGTGGTGTCTCTATTGTGTGTGATGATTTGTGCATTGCTTTGGTTATTGCTATTGATATTGCCATTGATTATATTGATTAATACTATTTGGGAAATAAAAGTAAAAAGTGGTCTTATATTGTTCACCCCCCTCTCAGTATAAGCTTGTGTTCTTCGACATGAATAGGAATAAGAACATGGATGAGAACAAGAACAGTAATAGGAACAAGAAAAAGAACATAGATGAGAACAATAATATGAATAGGAATAGAAAAAGGAATATGGATGAGAACAATAATAGGAATAGGAATAGAAGTGATGATGACTTGGTAAGAAACAGTGAGAGGATTTAGAAAACTCAAAAAGGAAGAGAGAAAGGTAAAGGTAAAGAGCAGTGCTTTCAGGGAGTAGAAATACTCCCACACTAGAATTAACCACCTTATATGGAGGTGGGGGAGGGGCTAATATAAGAGGATCATTCTTAGCCCTGAGCCCTAAAGGTGAACCTTTGCCATTGATGACAAAGGGGGAGAGATTTTTATATAATGAGGAGAGTTTTTTATATGGGGAGAGATTTGATATTTGAGAAAGCTTTAAGCCAGGGGGAGAAAAGTCCCAGGGGAAGCAAAAAAGGTCAGATTTCAGTAAAAGGATATGGGTTTCCATCAATGACAAAGGGGGATATTGTTGGATATTTTGATTCCCTAAGCTAAGAGTTGTCATTGATTTCAAAAGGATCTATGTAAGTAAGCACTATGTTTGTGTTTCACAAAGAGCTTCATGAGAAGCAAATGTTTTTTATCAAAGTTTCAAGAAGGGATGCATGGTATTTGGATCCAAAAGGAGCTTCAAGGGAAGCTTTGTAAAAGGTTTTTATTTAAAACTATGGATGGCATATTTGAAATAGATTTTTCTTAAAACCCAAGTTGGATTTTTGTTTCATCGAAAAAGGTACCCCGATGATGGAGAAATTTAATTTTAAAGGTTTTATTTAAAACCATGGATGGCAAATTTGAAATGGGTTTTTCTTAAAACCCAAGTTGGATTTTTGTTTCATTGAAAAAGTTGCCTCGGTGATGGAGATATTTAATTTTAAATATTTAGTTTAAATTTTAATTTTAAAATTAAAATTAAAAGTTTATCCGCCAACATCATGAAGGAAGTTTCAAAAAGGCTGATGTTTCCAAAGCAAAGGGAAGGCATATAAATATGCCATTGAATTTTTTAATTCATTCATCCTTGCTCGTTGATATTTGTGCTTGCTATTTGCAAAGAAAAAGAGCTTGTGTTTTTTGTTTAAGTGATGCAGCGAACATTAAATGGAGATAGCAACCACTTCCCAAAATGCATTGGACAGCATGGCCTAGTGGCAGTGTGGATTGTGAAAAGGTGTTGGTGACAAGGAGGTTGTGCATTTGATTCCTGCAAGCATCATTTTTGGATTTGTTCTATTGAGGCACCCAAGGTGCATACTTTTCACTTTGTGGAAGAGGGTGAAGGATAAGAAGTAGATGGTGCTTCTTTTTCACCAACAAGCCCGCAGCTCATGCAATAGCTTGGTCGTGGCTAGGGTGTTTACATTGGGGCAAGAGGGGGGTTCAATTTCCCTCAAGGCAAGTATTAAGGTTTTTATTAATATTTTATTTGGATTGCCTAAGGTGGAGTGATAAGGGGTAAAGGTGCTTTGTTAGTTGATTTGTTGAGTAACCTTAGGGAATAAGGTCATGGTGGATGTTTGAGTTGTGAATTATTTTTAATTATGATTTTTGAAATTATTAGGAGTAATAAGGGTTTTTGACAAAGTTATTTTTAGTGGAAGTTATTTTGAGTAAGGGTTTTTTTTTTTTGTATTTACATGGTGGAATCGGTAGCCGCCACAAATTCGGGAAGGCTATCTAGCTTTTATGGCTGCCACAGTATTCTGCGTTGTCTGCCCCAGAAGCCGCAACATAGATCTTCACATAGTCTGCCCCTATAACCACCATGCCACAATCATTTTAAACCTTTTACGCCACTGAAATCACTAGGAAAGGGACAAGCGTTCAGTCCAACGAGGCCCGAGATTTGAACCTTGGACCTCCGCCCCCTTTATGGGGTTTGGATGAACCAATTGATCTACACCTCGGACCTAGTAAGGGTTTCCTTTTAAAAAGAACTTTGGTGGATGTTAAAATAAAGTAAGAGTAATAAGGTGTTATTTTGATATTATTGTTGTGTTATTACTCAAGATCTCTAACCCTTGTTAAGAGTTGAAAAAGAAAGTGTGTTGAGTGTGACAGATTTTGTGGACAACTCATAAGGCATCAAAAATGTATGAGTAATACTCTCCATTGATTTTATTTGGGTGGTTGATTTTTGAAATATCACTAGAGTGAAAAGGATTGATTGTGGTTTCCTTTTTGAAAGTGGTTGAGTTAATGCTTCAAGGTTTTCTGGATTGTGATTTGTGATTAAACCTTGTTTGATAAGCATTGTTGTTTAGACCATTGGTTGAGTGAAGTACTTTGATTTTATGCTTCAAGGTTTTCTGAATTGAGAGTTGTGATTAAAACCTTGTCTTATTAGCATTATTGTTGAAACCAATGGGTGATGCAAAGAATTTAAACTTGAGTTAGAAAATAACATGAGTATCATTGTTATGTAAGATTTGTTGTTGAGCATTGTTGAGAATATTTTGAGGTAGTTGATTCATGCTTGGACTAGAGTTTGTGAGAAAGAGTTGTTTCTTGAAGTGATTGGTTGAGTAGAGTTTATTGAGCATAGTCAAGTGGTTGCATGAAGTGGTTGTTCAAGTTCCATGAAACAAACTATTCTATATTCTGATTGAGTTGATATTGAGCCTTGAGAATAGAACATATTGAGTCTCTAACAATTATTTTTATGCTTCTATGATATTGAGTTAATATTGAGCTGAGTTGAGATTGGGATTTGAGTATAGAACATATTGAGTCTCTAAAAATTCTCTTTATGCTTCTATAAGATTGATCTAAGTTGATATTGCTTTGAATTGAGATTGGGATTTGAGTATAGAACATATTGAGTCTCTAAAAATTCTCTTTATGCTTCTATGAGATTGAGTTGATATTTTTTTGAGCTGATTTGAGGCAAGTCTTTGAGAAGGCTTGTGGACTATTTTTGTGTAAGCTTTTGTGAAAGCTTGCTATGTAGATTTGAGCAAGTCCTAGAGAGGACTTATTAAGCATATTGGGACAAGTTTTGTGTGAACTTGTTGAGCATATTTTAGCAGGTTCTAAGTGATCCTATTGAGCATATTTGAGTAGGTTTCGAGTGATCCTATTGAGTAGATTTGATAAGGTTATGAGTGAGCCTATTGAGTATATTTGAGCAGGTTCTGAGTGAGCCTATTGAGCATATTTGAGCAGGTTCTAAGTGAGCCTATTGAGAAAAATTGAGGAGGTTATGAGTGAATCTATTGATAGATATTTGGAGGTGATAGAATACAGCAGATAGAGTCTCAGTGGATAGATATCCAGTAGCCAGGACAATTGAAGACATATATGAGTGAGGAGTCTTCAAGTGGAGAGATATCCACCAGTTAGTGCAGCAGAGAGACAGAGTCTTCTAGAAGATCACTAGCCAGAGCATAAGGGGAAAGAGTTCTCCTGTGGAAGAGATCCATGAACTTGAGATTTAGGGGATCAGCATCTCCTTTGGATAAAGGTCCATAAATATTGTAATTGGGAAGGATTCCCAAGAGATTATTTTATTAGAAGAAATATTTTGTGTGGAGGTAGACCACATTGGGTGAACCACATTAAAAATTATGTCTCTCATGTGTGTGATGATTTGTGTGATATTGACTGCTTTATTAATGTTTATGCTACTATTTGGGGAAAAGTTTTATATTATACTATTCACTCACCCCTCTCAGTATAAGCACATTTTCTACATATGATGTAAAGCTGCACTCTTGGTGAGAGAAGTAAGCTACCAACTATTTACCTTTTTATGAAGTGGTAGTGGGAGAGCTGGAGGATACGGGGAGCCTTTCTTGTTTTTGTCATGTTTCATCCACTATCTTCATCATAACCTTGAATAGATCTAAGTCTTGGTGGATGACCTGCAATGTGGGGTCCAAGAATTCTTTAGGGGGAGCAGCAGGAACTAATGGCACCACCTTATCTATGAATAATTATCTATGCAGTCTCAAGTTAGAACTATAGTCTCCCACTATCTCTAGATTACTATGAGGCCTTTGATCCATTATCCACACTAATTCTAACAATCGGCCCTACATAATTGCCTTTTGTATTTCATCTTAAAAATTATCTTCCCTATATGTGACTTGCAGGAGAGCAAGCTTACTAGCGATAGCATACCTATGGTAGCCCTCAGGATCATAAGATCTCTAGGTAATTTTTGAGAAGCAGTACATATCCATGTTCTAGATGGCCCATAGCATTGAAAAATATCCTAGGTACGTATAGGGGCCCATTGTGCAAGGGATTGGAAGCCATAACACACTCTCATTATTCCTTAAGAACCTAATATTGACTTCCTCGGTAATATGCCTGGTTATTTCTAGAATAGAAATTGATGTTGGGCAGTGCTTTGGTAATGCCTTTGGAGGTAGCTTAGACCCATAGAGTCTGATATACGAGTATTATTCTGTGTAGAAGAAATCCCCTACTTTAGCTTCATGGAGGAATGTTCTAACCCCCACACCAAATATGTCAGGCTCCTCCCCACATAAATGAGCATGAATTATTGGTAGAACATTTTTGAAGAAGACCAAATAGCTAGAGCATCCTTCCTGAATGCACAAAAATCTATCCTAGACTATGACAACACCAACCCCTCCTATTTTGATAATCTAAGACTATTCTAGCTGGCCAAAAACCAAGTGAACTAGGAAGGAGTAGTAAGAAAATGGGGGAAGTTGTTCTTTGTTGGCTAATATGGCCTCCTGTAATTTTGTTAGCTCCTTATTCATATTATCACTGATGACATCCTCCCACCAATACATAGGTGTTTTATTCGTCTTTTTGCACTATAATATTATGAACATAAATTCTTTTGTGATATGCTCCAAATATTTTGTGCCTAGTGTATCGCTCCAAATTTTTTGCATCCTTACCCTCAGGCTATAGGATCCGCGCCCGGAAGGGGGATGCGAGAAGGATGGGACAATACCTCGGACTGAGAGGCCCTTTGAAGGTCCCGCCTCTCGGGGGAGGAGTATAAGGGTGAATTTTTGATGGATGGTGGGTTCACCAGGAAACTTTTGAGTGGCAGTTTCCATGCCTAGGTTGGGAATGGGTTTGATGTGTTCATTTTATACTCAATCATTCAACTCCTAGGTTTGGCCAAAATGAATCTAAACTATTCTATATGCCAATAATGATTTAAATGGATACAAAAAATAGAAATGGTTGCTAAACATAGAGAATAGGCAAATTAGGACAGATCATACCTGATTTCGGATGTCTGATGAGGATTCCGAGTTTTGTAGCAGTCCAGATCGCCTCGGTTCATACGTAATCATCTGAGATCAGACAGGATCATCTGATATCTGATGAATTCGTCAGAAACCTACAATCACAGAAATAGATACAAAATACCCAAGATGCAACTACAAAAGCGAAGGGAAATGATAGAAATAACTATAAATTTATCTGAATGATAGATCCAAATAGTAATTAAAGAGGACAAGCATCAACTTCACAATCTATTTTGATTTTATCATGCATTTATACTAGATGAGGTGAACTCCAAGATGCATAAACATAATAACCTAAGATAATGCAGAATTATAATGGAAAAATGTAGAAAAGTTAAGAAGATGCAAACTCTAGACTCGGATTGCCCCCAATCTGGACTACAGTCAGGATCGCCTCCAATCGTATGCGATCGTCTGCGCTCCTCGACAAAATCGTCCATAATCATCCGAGATCGTTTGCGATGATCCGAGCTATCTTCGACTGAAAAATAGTAGAGTTCCTGCAAGAAAATGCAAAATGCAGCATACAGACAGTAGTACGAGGATGCTCTAGTGAATAAGGATCTAAATCCGTCAGCTAAGGGGTTCAGGGAAATCGAAATCGTGGGGAGTCGGGGGATAAACTAGAAAAATCCTAGTTTATATAGGATTAGGGGGAGGCTAGGAGGTTGGGGATCATCCCAATCTAGGAGATCTCCAACAGGGAAATCTCCAACTACGCAGACGCGCTTCTGCCCAAGTTGGAGAGGCTGTTGAAATAGAAGCTAATTATGAAAATTTGGTTTTGGGACAAAATCGTCTGGACGTTCTGTCCATGATGATTTCGTCAGATCTGGGACGATCTCGTCTAATCTACGACGATATCGTCCAACGGTCAAAACAAATCCTAAAAATGGCATGGAAAATGAGGAAACGGGTAACAGGCGGTTTTGGAGCGGTTTTTGGGGTTAAAATTCAAATTTTTATCTTTTATCTTTTACTAAGGTTTTAACCATGCCAATTTTAGGGTGCTACATTTTGCCCCCTCTTTAGCGAATTTTTGAAGAAAATGCGTTAAAGACGAGTTTTTCCCGTTTTACGAGAAAGCAAAAATGTACTCAATTTTTTAGACGATGATTCTTGGTCGAATCGTACAACTGCGACTATGGTGCCCCCTCCGTGTTTTTACCCAAATCGAACGTTTGAGGTAAAAATACGAAAAAGCAAAAAATTAAAATGTTGTTGTTTTTAAATAAAATTAAGAAAAATAGGGTAAAACCCTAATTCATTTTTTACTATTCATCTTTATTGTTCTAGAGCTCTACAAAGAGAAACAATGGTGGAGACAGCGCACAGAGCGACAGAGGTCCGACGCGGGCTACGGGTAAGGATCTAATCCTAGTAGATTAGGTTTGATTTTGCTTTGTGCAATTTTTGGATTTAAATTTTGATTATTTGGGGCATCACGGCCATTTTTAGGCCGTCGACGACGTCCGAACGAAATCGTCCCTATTTCATCGAAATCGTCTCTAAATCATCGATTTCGTCTGAGGGCGAAATCGACGAACTAGGGGCGATCTCGTTCAACAAGGGACGATCCCCAAGTTGCAAAATCAGAGACGATTTAGTCCTAACAAAGGATGATTTTGCCCAATTTGGGATGATATCATCCGATGGTGGATGATAGCATCTTTAACTTGATTTTAAAATGTGCTTAATTTGATTTTAATGATTGGTAATTAATAAATTTTGTTGTTTATTATTTGTTTTGTAGAGGGGATTACTAAAGAGCCAAGAATGGAAATACGATGGACTAAGAGACGACATAGCCACGCTTGACCAGGCAGAGCGTGACCGACTAGGACAGGTCGGGCTACAACATGTGGCAGAGATGCCACAAGTACCGACTGACATGGGGCTACTGACAGCCCTAGCAGAGAGATGGTATCCGGGGTCATCCTATTTTTGGCTACCGATAGGGGAGATGGCTCCCACACTAGAGGACGTATGGAGGATCATGAGGATCCCCATACAGGGATGGCTCATGATGCCTACGGCCAATCAAGGCCAGGCGATGATGAGGTTGATTGGAGACCCAAGCTTCACCCTGGAGAAGGGCGGGGTGAACATCGAGTCTCTACGGTAGATGCCTGGGGCATCTAGGCTGACTCGAGTTTTGGCAAGGGTGGTAGGTGGCTTACTGTTGTGCCACCAGAGCGGGTGCAGGCTACCATGGCTCCTCTCAGATATAGTTTGCGACATGAGAGACCATGGGTACAGGTTTGCATGGGGCAGCTTTGTACTCTGCCGCTTGTATAGGATCCTGCATGGGGTCGTATACAAGGGAGGTCGATGTCTGGTCTTGACATCGTTGCTACAGGTTTGGTGTTGGGAGCACATTACGGTGCGAAGGCCGATAGGGCTCCCACTGATAGGGGTTGATCGGGAGAGACCCCGGGTTTACTATTGGTGGCTACAGAGAGGGTCACAATGGCGGATAGATCTATCGATGTCTCGAAGGTTGTTGGATGACCTCATCCTAGACCAGATCACCTGGAGGCCATGGCGAGAGCACCCTGGTGGGCAGAGGATGGGCAGGAGCTGGCTCGCATCAGGCGAGTCTGCTGGCTGAGGATGGAGCGGGGAGAGGTAGAGCTCCACCGCTACGATCGGGTACTATGGTAGTTCGGTCTACAATAGGGGATCCCTTCTCTCAGGGATTACGAGTACTCCTAGACTATTCGGGATAGTACTACATTGAGCGGGGCTCTAGACATGCAACGATTTTGGAGTCAAGACGTGGACGATGCCCCCATCCAGCCAGTGGATGGTGATGACGTTGGGGTTGCAGATGGCTACGATGCCTGGTACGTAGGCATCCACCCTCCTCGGATGACGAGGGCATAGGGTCCGGTGCACACGGTTGTGCGACGGATGGGGAGGCGGTGCCAGGCTACCATTGAGGCAGCATGGGGTCACGGTAGGAGAGAGCAGCGGTGGTCCCCATAGGAGAGACGCCAGCGGATGGGTCAGGCTCCATAGAGGCCATAGGAGATAGAGCGGAGGGAGGAGAGATTCCCTTCGTAGCAGGGGGAGAGACCACCATCACTCGATAAGGGCAAGGGTGTTGAGGTAGGGGAGAGCAGCGAGACGGTGGCTCTCCGGGCTGAGGTTGCCCACCTTCGGGCTCAGGTGCAGACACTACAGGATGAGGCTACATGGCTCAGAGCTCGAGGCGGAGGAGCGAGCACTCGAGATCTAGCATGGTCTATTGCTCAGACCACATTCTACCAGGGGTTGTACTATCAGGCGGTCCCAGAGGGACAGAGGATACTATTGCCAGCCCCCATTGCAGAGCCGATCATGATGGGATCATCGAGGACATCCTCACGATCGACGATGAGGACCCGAGATACGGCCCGGACCTCTATGGGACCACCTCCTCCATGTCAGGGTGGGGGAGGAGATGAGGCTGAGAGCTCGAGGGCTTCTCGAGGCTAGCTACTACAGAGTGCAGATTATATTATATATTACTTTTGAGGGGATTGAGTATGCCGGAGTATGGATTGTGGCATACCAATCCAGATGATGTATATAATTGATGATATATATATATAATATGTATTTTTGATGATATGACTTGTGTATATGTTGTATTATGATGCTTGAATTGTTGATTCATGTAATTATGTCATTGGAAGTAAATTATAATGTTATGTCATGCCATAAAATTTGTAAATGAAATAATCTGATGTGCATAAATTGGTTGTTTTGGTGTGATTTGATGAAAAATAAAAGAGACTTCTAACAATAATTTCAAAGGACATTGTCGTTGTTATAGACCGTTTCATGGAGTCATCGCTCGCTAGGTCGTCAAGCTAATCCTAGTATAGAAATATTGCTAAAAGTAAAAGAGTGCTTAAGAGACTTGTCTTAAGACTTGGTGTTGTGATGATGAAAATGATGATGGTGATGATTTGTTTTCAGATTTTTCACAAAATTATGCATGAAATATATTTAAAAGTGATTTTTGCTAGGCATAAATTCCTAAGTGTGATAAATTTTTGAATAATTCCTTAGAAATTATACCATGGTTGCAAGATGGAATGTTTGACATAATGACATGAAATAGAATAAGTGTTCGTTCGTTTTGAAGCACAATTGTGTAACATAATGATGTAAGCCATATGTGTTTTTTTAAAATGGATGGGAAAATAAAATTAGAACAATGGTTTGCGCTAGGCATAGAATTTATAGGTATAGACTTATACCATCATCGCGAAATCCAAAGATAAAATAGATATTTTAGTTTTATTGCATGATTGATTTTTTGATTTTTGATTTTTGATAAACATAAAATAATAATATGATGAACATGTTGTTTGAAATCATTTTGCAATTTTGTGACACAATGTATATAATTGTTTTTATACAAAACAAAATTCTGAAATAAGAGGATAAAATTATTCTGAAAAGAATTACAAAAATATTTTAAATTATCTCAAAAACAAATGTAGGTTTATAAGGGATCCTCATGTGCAAATGTGAGTTCATTACCGATCTTGATTTATCATAATGATACAAAATCTCTCAAATACAAATGTGTGTGCAATTGTATTGTTCATTCACCAATTTTGAGCAAGATAATTTGATACAAGCAATTTGCCTTAACCAAATGAATGTTCGTTAACCATGATTTATATGCATATAACCGTACCAGACTACTGTGCAAGTTAGGTTATCAAGAGCTAGCTAATCCATAAGCCGACATAGGTCTGTACAAAAGAAGGTCGCTAATGTGACAGACATATCACCACGCTAGGAATTACCCAAGGCCAAGCGGGTTGGGCACAAACCACCTGTTATGGGGCTTACCTCACAGTTTTCGAATAATTGAGAATTCCAGGGATTCAAGCTCATTCACCCTTCTTTTCTTTTCAAGGGGTAGGGAAAGGGATTTTATTGCATTTTGCTTTTGCTTTTCTCTTTTGCTCTTTTTATTTTTTTGTATTTTTGCTTGATATTTGAGATAATGCTAAAACATTGTTGTGATGATACAAAATAACATTTTTCTTTTTCTCTTTTTCTTTGAACTTTTCTTTTTCTTCCTATGCTAGGGATACTTGCTCGGATTAGTTGTAGAGCAAGGGATTTTTATTCTGGGTAGGGGTGAGCTTGTCCTTTTGTCAATTCTCAAAGATTCTAGACCATGTGCATGATAGGATAGCAGGGGAAACTTTTCGCTCAAGAAACCACGTCTACTATGTAGCATCATATTGAATTTGCAATGAAATCATTTTAATGTGAAAAGATATACTTGGTTCAAGTAAATAACAAGATCAGTTCTCTATGCTCAAAACTTTATTTAATGCCAATGTGGACTTTGATATAAGAGAGATTAATAATCATACTAAATAAAATCAAGATATTTATTCATGTGAGTGTGAAAGTGCGGGATTCCAAATAAATGCTCATTTATCCAAAATAATTGAAAATATAACTGCAATACTCCAAGAATTGACAGGTATGAAAATAAAAGATGTTTTTGAAGATTTTGATTTTGATTGATGAATTGAGAAGATACACAATGTGATTATTTTTTGAAATTTTTATTATTATTATTTTTTTCTTTTTGATGATGGAATTGGTGGTATATACAAGATGATCTATATACACTATACAAGGTTATTTGAGTATAGCATGTCTAAGGTTGCTTCAAAATCAAAGGAGGTTTTGAAGGATAATTTGGTTGTGTTGAAGGTAAGAACAAAAGGTGATGAATAAAAGGTAGTGATAACAAAAGCTTTGTTATAATGTAGAATAATGTAGCAAAAGATTTTACTTTTATATGTGTAAAATTGATCATGTTACAAAATAAAATGTCGAGAAGGATAAGAAGGTTCTTCATTCTTATCACTATCTTCCAAGTCTTGATAAGATGGAGGGAGCATATGTGAAAGATATGCATGGGTGTTATTTGGTAAACAAGGATGATCATATATGGATGAAGAAAAGTGATGGATAGAAGATAATTGTGACAATAGAGAATGTATAGAACTTGATGTTTCAACCGTTAAATATTCTTCAAATGGTGTTGGGTCATTATGTATGGTAACAATTTTACTTGCAAGTTCAAACTTTAAACATTGGTGAAGAGTGGAAGGGACAACCCTCATCGTATGAATCCAAGGACTTCTGAGAAGTAGGTTGTAAGGTGAAGGGCAATATGCTACATAAAACAAAGTATCCAGGATCTTGGATCCAATATTAAGGGGAAGAATTATAGTACCTTGAGCTTCTTGAATTTCATTGTTAAAAGATTTTATAATAACATTTGATTCATTAAGATCTTCTTCCTTTAATTTGAGTTTTTGGAATAATTGATAAGTGCATAAATTAAGAGAGGAGCCATTATCTACCATGATAGTTTTAACAGGTGTTTCTTTACTAGATCCTGTAATGTAAAGAGAGGAGTCTTCTTGTGGAGTAGAGGAAGGAATCTCCTCATCATAGAATGAAATATGGTTAACCTCAAGAGGGCTTACACCATTAATTATGTTCTTAGGGAAAATATCATGAGGAACAAATTGTTGGCTAGGTATCTTGAACAAAGTTTCCTTATGAGAACTTTGTAATACTTCTAAAAGGGATATCTTTGCTTGAGGATTAATCACTTGTTGTTGGCTATCAAAGTGGATTTCAGATTGAGATTTTGATTCTAAAGATGAGCTTTCTATGCTTACATTCCATTTTGGATCATTCTCTAGAGCCAAAGATAGTTTTGAAGGTTGGTCAAATGAGGAATCCATCTCTTGAATATCAGATTGAGTTGATTGAACTTGAGGTTGCTCATTTGTAGTTTCTATTACAATATTAGTAATATCATCATGATGGGACACATTAACATGCAATATTTGATTGGTTTCCTGTTGTTGATAATTGAATAGGGGTTCTTGGGAGATCCCCATGTCTTGATTGATTATTGGTATTTGTTGTGTAGGAGTTTGATAGTTTACTGGAGATTTATAATCAGTTGTAGATTGTAATTCCTTTATATTAAAAAGACCCTCATCAATCAAATCTTGAATTGCACATCTTAAATCTTTACAATTTTGTGTCATATGTCCATCTACTCTATGATATTCACAATGTAGCTCAGGTTTAAACCAATCTGTTGTGGTATCAAGTTGTCTTATGGAAGGGAGTTCAATCTTATTTGTATCAAGTAAATGCTTGAGAATTATATCCATTGGTTGATTGAGCTTTGTAAATGTACGTGATGAAGGTTTTCGAGAGGTTTTTGATAAGTGCCTTAGGAGTTCAGTCATAAAAGGACCTAATGGTTTTTTACCTCTCTTTTCTTTGTTATGGGTAGAATGATGATAGGAAGATTGTGAAGTATGATGTGAGTGCATGGTAGGATTGGAAGAATAAGTATTTTCTTGTTGAAATGGATGTGTTGTATTGAAAGAAGAATATTGAAAGGGTGGAGGAGGATTGTATGTGGATTGATAGACATAATATGGATATATGGGAGAATAGATAATATCGTTATGAAGAGGATTGGAAAAGGGATTGTCCTGTTGGGGTAATGATGAAAAATGAGAAAAGTGTGATGGAGGTGATGTTGAATAGGGATGAGGTTGGTCATAATCAACAAATGTATTTGGCTGAATTCTTCCAACATTACTGATGGGCTCATATTGATTTGAGTAAAAACTCATGGTTTCTTTAGTACTTCTAAAAGTAATATTTAGTATCTACTATTTAGAATTGAATCTAAAACATACAAACTTGAAATGATGATTTTGTTTTTTTTTTTTCTTGTATACATATATATATATATATATATATATATATATATATTTTTTATATTTTTGAATCAAAAATATGCCTATGTTATTCACGTCGGGTTCACCAAAATGTATCGCTCCAAATTTTTTGCATCCTTACCCTCAGGCTATAGGATCCGCGCCCGAAAGGGGGATGCGAGAAGGATGGGACAATACCTCGGACTGAGAGGCCCTTTGAAGGTCCCGCCTCTCGGGGGAGGAGTATAAAGGTGAATTTTTGATGGATGGTGGGTTCACCAGGAAAATTTTGAGTGGCAGTTTCCACGCCTAGGTTGGGAATGGGTTTGATGTGTTCATTTTATACTCAATCATTCAATTCCTAGGTTTGGCCAAAATGAATCTAAACTATTCTATATGCCAATAATGATTTAAATGGATACAAAAAATAGAAATGGTTGCTAAACATAGAGAATAGGCAAATTAGGATAGATCATACCTGATTTTGGATGTCTGATGAGGATTCTGAGTTTTGTAGCAGTCCAGATCACCTCAGTTCATACGTAATCATCTGAGATCATACAGGATCATCTGATATCTGACGAATTCATCAGACGAATTCGTCAAAAACCTGCAATCACAGAAATAGATACAAAATACCCAAGATGCAACTACAAAAGCAAAGGGAAATGATAGAAATAACTATAAATTTGTCTGAATGATAGATCCAAATAGTAATTAGAGAGGACAAGCATCAACTTCACAATCTATTTTGATTTTATCATGCATTTATACTAGATGAGGTGAACTCCAAGATGCATAAACATAATAACCTAAGATAATGCAGAATTATAATGGAAAAATGCAGAAAAGTTAAGAAGATGCAAACTCTGGACTCGGATTGCCCCCAATCTGGACTACAATCAGGATCGCCTCCAATCGTACGCGATCGTCTGCGCTCCTCGACAAAATCGTCCGTAATCGTCCGAGATCGTTTGCGATGATCCGAGCTATCTTCGACTAAAAAATAGTAGAGTTCCTACAAGAAAATGCGAAATGCAGCATACAGATAGTAGTACGAGGATGCTCTAGTGAATAAGGATCTAAATCCGTCAGCTAAGGGGTTCAAGGGAATCAGAATCAGGGGAGTCAGGGGGATAAACTAGAAAAATCCTAGTTTATATAGGATTAGGGGGAGGCTAGGAGGTTGGGGATCATCCCAATCTGGGAGATCTCCAACAGGAAATCTCCAACTGCGTAGACGCGCTTCTGCCCAAGTTGGAGAGGCTGTTGAAACAGAAGCTAATTATGAAAATTCGGTTTTGGGACAAAATCGTCTGGACGTTCTGTCCATGACGATTTCGTCAGATCTGGGACGATCTCGTCTAATCTACGATGATATCGTCCAACGGTCAAAACAAATCCTAAAAATGGCATGGAAAATGAGGAAACGGGTAACAAGCGGTTTTGGAGCGTTTTTGGGGTTAAAATTCAAATTTTTATCTTTTATCTTTTACTAAGGTTTTAACCGTGCTAATTTTAGGGTGCTACACCTAGTACCAAATTGATCATGTCTACGTAATCCTGCACCCATGGAAGGAGGATATTTTTATGTATGGAGAAACTGAAGGGCATCATTTTGTTTCTCTTCAGGAGCATCTCTAGAAAAAAGGTTTAAAGCATGAAATTGAACTGTAGGACCAAGGTCAGAAGGTCCAAAATGTGCATGGCTATGGAAAGCCCAAATACCTTCTTGATTATATCAGTTGTTAATCTAAAAACCACCTTATTGTTATGGTCCTTGATAGTTCTATTATTGGGATAATGGGCTACTATAAACCATGCAAGGAGGTTCGAAGAATGATAGACCTTAGGATAAGTTAACCTATTGAGACTGGAATTTAATTTGTTACAAAAAAGACATGGCTCATCGTTATCTCTCTCTACTCATATAAATAAACCCCTCAGCAAGGTAGGGTGGTGTTGGTTATCTTATTCAGTGGGATTGAAGTTGTATATCGTTATGCCCTCCACTTCTCATTGCTGGTCTAACATGATGTCTCTGCTTGGGTCTAGTGGATCGACCAATGCTTTCAAATCTTTAGCTATCCTCGCTCTCTTTTTTATTGGTCATGCCCCTATTATTTTTCCAATTTGGGCCTTCACATTAGTTGTAGCCATGCTTGTGGAAGCCATGAGAGTGGGTCTTGGTGGATAGAGAGAGGTTTTGAAAGGCTACGCTCAACTGCTCAAGAATACACTCTGTATGCATATTCAAATTGATATCATAGGGGAGATACGCCAAATTCTACTTAAAGGACTTGCATTAATTCTATTAGGTGGAGCGTGTTCTTTTTATTCACCAAAAATTTCTTACTTGTCATGCCACGGAGTTGAGCGCACCACATTAATTCCTTGTAAGTTATTGATTGGATGCTTTTTAGGTTTGCTTGGTTGGATTATGGCTAAATGGAATCCCATAATCCACTTGGCCACTTCTCATTGATTCATATAGAGAAATACATAAGACTTTAGGGAAGGGGCACACAAAACATGTGCACCAATAATATTTGCATGCACCTCAAAAGGGTGATGCATAACTCTGAGTGGAGTGCACAAAACATGTGCACCATTGGAGGTTTCATGCAACTCATACAAGATTGGGCACATAGATTCATGTGCCCTCAAAAATTTATACATTTTCCATTGGGGAGTGGAGCGCATGGGCCCCAATTCAGGTGCATGACCTTATGCACTCATAAATTTTTTATTCGCTCCATTGGGGAGTGGAGCACATGGACTCCAATTTAGGTACATGGCCTTGTGAACCTGAAATAACCTTTGCATACTCCAAGGGAGTGGAGCATGTGGACCCAGAGTTGGGTGCATGACCTTATACACCCAAAAAACTTGTGTGCTCCAAGGGAGTGGAGTGCATGGACCTAGAGTGGGATGCATAGAATCATGTACCTTTAACAACTTCATGTTCTTCACCTTAAAGTGGAGCTTGTGGGTCCAAGATCGGGTGCACAACTTTGTATGCCTAAAAAAACTCTCATGTGCTCCACTTGGGAGTGGAGTGTGTGAACCCTATTGGGTTTGCATGGGCTCATGCACCCTTAGAATTTTTGTGCGCTGCACTCTCTAGTGGATTGCATGGACCTAAATTTGGGTGCATGGCCTTGTACACCTGAAAGAACCTTCATGAGCTCCAAGGGAGTGGAGCACACGAACCTAAACTAGGATGCACAAACTCATGCACCCTTAGGAATTTTTTGTACTCCACTAGAGAGTGGGGTGCGCAGACTCGGGCTTGGGTGCATGACCTTGTGCACCCTTTAAAAAAGAAAAAATATAAAGGAACTGAGAATTTCTGACAAGACCAACACCTAGCATGCTCTAGGTTGGATTATAAATAGAGGTCATTTTGATGGCTCAAACCCTTTGATTTTTTGAATACCTTGAATTTTTGGATTCCCTAAGTTCTCGAGTTTCCTAAGTGATTTAACTTCCTGAGTTCCTTGATGTTTCCTAAGTTTTCAAAGTGCCTTAGAACTCCAATCTAGCCTTTGTGCCCTAACCCCCTTCCATACATCACTTTTCCTATTCCCTCGCTCGCCATTGCTACCATAACATCCCTCGCATTCATATGATGTGCTTCTACAAAGTTTATCTACATTCCTAAATTCCCTATTGCTCTTCACTACATTCTGAACTGCCATGTTGCTCTTCACCACATTCTCAAACTCCCTTCTAATCTCTACCACATTCTTGAGTGTCCATCTATGCTTCATGAGCGCTTGGCTATGTTTTAGATCCATATTATAATGACAAGTGAGATCCTTGGGTGTCTCTAGGGCACACCCTTGCCATATACCTACAACAGATCCAACCATAAATAGACAACAAGCAAGGAGTAAGGTAAATATATCTTATTTCGTTATATTTACATAATTTTTAATTTTTTTTGCATTTCATACTGTTATAGTTAGGGTTTTAGTTGTGATTTCTTAGGGCTCACACATTGGAGCCCTAATTATTATTACTTTAGTATTTATTTGTATATAGATTAGATGGTATATCAAAAGTATTAGATAGTTGATTAAGCTGGAGTGACCCACTATTAGATACGCAAAATTCCCCTCACACATGTTGGGAGCAAATACATAAATTAAAGACACCACCATTTGTTGTGGCTAGGATTTTGGAGAACCCTAGCAATATTTGTAATAATTGTATCAAAAAGGATTCTTGAATCCATTATTGTAACAACAAAGTTTCTAAGCTCCCCCCATCAATATAAATCTCATTTGTTGTGCAATATATGGTTTTATTTTAATTCTATTTTATTTAGCATTGTTTTATTTAGCAATAGGAGTAGTCTATAACATGGGTTCAGCTCCAAATAGCATAAATTTTATATATTGGGAGGTTGAATCTTCATCAAGTCAAATTCCAATTGAAAAACCCAAAGAACTAAAACTTACCAACATTCCAAACATGATGATATTTCCATATCAATATTTCCACATAGTCAATTGGTAAGGCCATGGCCTAGGATTGCATGAACAGGGAATACATCAACCTATCAATGTCCCATATCAAGAGGAGCATGATATTTCAGGTCTACGTTATCACCCACTTTCCACCACCTCTTCTCTTGAACACACCTTTCAAAGTATTAATCTCAATTCAAGAGAAGAAGCCCTCCATCCTGATAATTTTGATGATGACATATATGAAGAATTCGATCTTAAGTCAATAATTTCAAATGAATATGAAGAAGAATTAGAGCATTCCACATTCTAAACAATATGAGTTTTATCTCAACATGTTCCCCATACATGAGCCTATATTTCATTTGCTTCTTCCACAAGAGCGAGACACCCCTACCGGTGAACCACCTCCATTCCATTAAGCCATTAATCCAAACTTGTAACATATGTACATAATACAAAAATAGTGGTTTTTACCACTACTAAAAAAATCAAAAATCAACAAAAGTATTTTATTTTGCATTACATATGTAAATATATTATTTAGATAAATGCATTTATTTGTGTTGCTTGCTATTTTTTAGTTTAACCAAGCCCCTAGAATTAGTTCCTAGGTTTCCCCCATTCCGTCCAACCTTATACACCCTTGCCCATAAGTCAACATGAATCATGTTGATTTATTCACCCCACTTCATAATCCATACAATCTGGCTAAGCCAATTTCAATTGATATAAGTCTCATGTATATGGATTGGATTTCGTCACCTCCATCCTTTGCCAAATTTGTCTTATCCAATAAATTATTAAGGGTTTCTACCAAGTAAATTCTTCCATCCCCTCCACCTTCGCATTTACCTTCACCTTCGGATATTGAGTTTTTCTAGGTAAAAATAGATGAGGATAATACAGAAGAGTTTTATGACATATTAAATGATATTCATTAGATCCATATGTCCCATTAGCTTTAGGAAGGTTCCCACATGTCTATTGAAGATACCATCGATGTGGACATTAGTTTAGATAAAGACAATCCCTAAATTTTCAAGCTTGGTAAAATTTTATCACATGATGAACAAGAGTAATTTATTGCTCTCATCAAGAGGAATAAGGGCATATTTGCATGATCCTATAAGGACATACTCGGTCTTGACCCTATTTTGGTTATCCATAATCTCACCTTACATCCTGATTCTAAGTCGATAAAAAAACTTAGGGGAATGCATCCTACCATGGACCTATTGGTAAAAACAAAGCTTCAAAAACTCTTAGACATGAAATTCATTATTCCTATCAACTATACTAAGTGGCTTTCAAACATGTTACACATTCGTAAGCTTAATGGGGCGATACGTGTGTGCACTAACTTTTGAGATATTAATAAAGCGTGTCCTAAGGATGACTTCCCTCTCTCAAACAATGATACTCTTGTTGATACCTATGCTAGCCATGAAATGCTTTCAATCATGGATGGTTTGTTAGGATACAAAAAAATTCAAATAAATCCTAATGACCAACACAAAATAGCATTCACTACACCTTGGGGAACATTTTGTTACAAGGTTCCACTTATCAACGTGCCATGAATTACAGTTTCCATGACTACATGCATAATATTATTGAATACTATGTGGATGATCTCTTGGTTAAATTCAAAACTTGATAAGAACATACTGGTGTATTGGATAAAGTTTTTGATTGACTCCTAGAGCATAATGTAAGGTTGAATACCAAGAAATGTGTCTTTGGTGTTACCTCGGGCAAACTTCTAGGATTCATTATCTCCAAAAGAGGCATTGAGGTGGACCCTAACATGTTCAAGGTCATCTTGGAGATGCCTCCTCCAACTAGCTTAAAGGAATTGTGTAGTTTACAAGTAAATATTCAATAAATCCATAGTTTTACCATGTAAATTTCTAACAAATGTAGGCCATTCAATAACCTACTACAAAAGGGGGTGTGATTCTCTTGGATAGATGAATGTCAAAAGCCTTTGATGATATTAAGAAATACCTAGCTTCTCTGTAAATATTAGTTCCTCCTCATTTTGGGGTCCCATTTTATCTTTATATCTCAACAATGGAATTTGCATTAGGGACAATGCTTGCACAAAATAATGAACAACATCGAGAGCAAGCTATCTACTACATTAGTTGAACATTGGTAAGCTATGAAAGTAAATACGCTTATGTAGAAAAACTATGCCTAGTAGTGGTTTTTACCACTAAGAAACTTTGACACTACATGCTTAGCCATACATAATACATCATAGCTAGATAAAATCCTGTGTTTTACATGATGTCCCACACTTACAATAATACCTACACTACTAAATAGTAATGCTCCTTACTGACTTTGACTTGGAATTCATTAGCTAGAAATCCATCAAATTTTAGGTAATAATCGATCAATTTGTGAAAGCTCTACTACCTAGTGATCATCCTTTGATTATTGAGCTCCTAGATGATTTGGTATTTGCTATCACTAAGCAAGAAGAAGATGTCATTCTAGAGGAAGATGTCGATATCACATTATTCTTTGATGGCTCTAAGTGCATGAAATTTCAAGGTGTTGGAGTCATATTTCACACACCATAGGGGGTACCTATCCCCTTTTCATTCAAACTTGACTTCCAATGTATAAACAACATTGTAGAGTATTAAGCCTTAATACTAGGTCTTCAATCAGCTATAGCTACGAGCATTAAGCATATCAGGATATTTGGGGATTCTCAACTTGTTGTCAAGCAAATAAAAAAGAATACCAATGCAAAGAACCTACCATTAAGCTTTATCATGAAGTAGAAATAAAATTTCTCTCTAAGTTTGATTGGTATGAAATCAATAACTTGCCACATTCAACTAATAAATTTGCAAATGCGATGGCCTCTCTTGGATCATTGATTCCAAAATATTCCTTTGGAGAGGTGCAACCCCATATCATTTCAATAGTATCTAAATCTGCCATTATCCATGCTAATTTTTAAATATGAAAAGGATATTTTCTTCATCTAGTCAGATTCATATGAGCCTTGGTCAAGCCAAATATTAGCCTTTCTCAAGTTTGGGGTACTCCCATTTGATATGTCTCAAATTGCCAAATGCATTTTCAAGCAAAAAATAGTCTGTTTCATTCTTTTTGGGGATGTTTTGTATAAAAATAGTTATGATGGAGTCCTCCTTCATTGTCTCGAGTCTATTGAGGCACAATGAGTCATTTCTAAAGCTCATGGTGGTATTTTTGGTGGTCATTTTAGTGGAATAGCCATTAAAAGCATATTTTACACATGGGTTATTATTGGACTACAATAGAACATAATTTTTGCACATATGTTAAACATTACAAAAAGTGTCAAGAACATGCTAATTTAACTCATGCACCATTACAATATTTATAGCCAATTCAAAGCCTTTGGCACTTTTCACAATGGGGTCTAGATCTAATTGGAAAAATTTCACCTCCTTCCTCGGGATAACATACATTCATTATCACAGCCACTAAATACTTCACAAAGTGGGTTGATACAATTCCTCTAACAAATACTATAGGGCCTAGAATTGTGGAGTTTATACTCCATCACATCATTTATCATTTTGGTATACCCTTGAAGATCATTTTATATAATGGTAATTCTTTCAAAAACAAGGATGTTTGAGCACTTTGCAAAAAATACAACATTCAACATAGTCTCTCAACTCATTACCCACAAGAAAATGGATAAGCTGAAGCTTCCAACAAGACCTTAGTTGCTATTCTCTAGAAACTTATCAAATAAAATCATAGAGATTGGCACATACAAATTTCCTTGGCATATCATCTTATCGAACAAGCATCCTCACGCCTATAGGGGAAACACCATTTTCATTGGTCTATGAAGCCGAAGCAATCATACCTCTTGAGCTCAAGATCCATTCCTTCAAAATTTCTTTGTAGGAATTCATAGATGATGACACAACTAGACAAGGACATCTTGACCAAATCACACTTCTTGATGAGAGGTGAGTCAATGCTTTAGAGCACTTACGAGTATATAAAGACCACATCAAATGTGCTTACAATGCCAAAGTTCATCTACATGAATTTTAAATAGGAGATCTTGTCCTTAAAAATAACCAAAAAAATACCAATGCATTGCCACATCTTCGTGATAAATTCACGGATAATTGGTTAGGTCCATACATTATTATACAAAGAGTGGATAATGATACTTAAAGCCTTTCTAGTATAGATAAATAGGAAGAACCCAAACCACTTAATTTTATACACTTGAGAGCATTATATGCATGATTTGATTATTACATGTGTATATATATACATGGCTAATACACAAAAACATTTGCATACACTTCATTTATAACATTGAATTTCACTTGCATTCACATTCCAAAAACAATGCATTCACCCACATTTCATATTGCATTCCACATTTCACATAAATTACATTTTCCATAATGATCATTTATCAAGCTCAAGGTCTTAATTGGCCTAATAAACTCATGTTTCCTTAATCATGGGCACCCTCACAAATTCCTCCACAAAATGCCACCAAGTCAAATTTCTATTAGCACAAGCCACATGCACAACTTCTAGGTATTTTTGGTCACTCAGCCACTCCAAGTTTTTTAAGAAACCTCCAAAATACATGTCGAGTTCTTTTTAGGACCATTGCACATATAGACTAAGAAAATCTTGAGTTTTGGTAATTGACTTCAAAACATTCTTAAACCAAACATAATTTCACATCTTAAAAACATCTTGTGTCAAAGAGGGATAACACCATACTTGGTACGAAACTCGAAGTGAAAAGGGTCATCCCTGCTAGTCCTATCATGCAACATAGTCCATAAAAATAGTGGTTCTTACCACTACCACAATTTCAAAAATAAAAGAAAGAGTAGGGAAAAATCCCTAACAAAAACTCTAAATATTTTACATCACACACCACTGATCAATTGGGTTGTAAGGATCATACTAAATTTCCAGTAAGATAATTAGGTAGTCATCCCAAAAATTCAAGAGATCAAAAAAATAAATCATGGACTATGGAGTTAGCCTCCACTGGAGCTATAGAAGCTTGACTGGAAGTGGTGTATGCTCATGCATGGCGATATGTCTCTTTTAAAAGGGGCCTATAACTACTCATACAAAAAATATAGCTTCTTTATTTCATCCATAATAGGTTTACCCAATTTACTCAAGTTGAGTTGATGAACTCACTTGCACACATACCAGTTCTTAATTTTATTGGGTCATTACCAAGCTCTTGATTTGATAAATGAATTCACTGCACACACATTTGGTCCTAGAAGGATTAGGCAGTCTTCATGAGTTTTTTTGATCAAGTATAGAATACTCCCACTCTCCATCCTCACCTCCTCTTACCTATCACCAAACATCCTACTCATATGGGCCTTTTTTCATAGCTTACCTCCGTCTTCAGTCGTTCCAATGGAACCTTGAGAATGTGATACACATCCTCAAGAGTAATGGTTACCTCCCTGGTCGATAGCTAGAAGGTCCTCCTATCTGCATCCAATATTTTAGCCAAAGCTAAAATATAACCCTAATCAACCCTAAATACATCCATATGGGCTACATCCTCCAAGACCACCAACTTCAGCACACCCCAATATACCTCTGATAACAATTTTCTCATCCCTGAAACAAGGGGAGAAAATCAATGTCAGAGCTTCAAAATCTGCAACTACAACAATCAACACATTTTATTAGTTAAAAAAGAAACAACAAAAATTTGCACAACAAAAGTATTCAAAAGCATTACCTTGGAAAATATTACCTCTATCCTAGCCGCAGCACTCATTCCCTCTACCACCATATCTTCTGCAAAAAAATCCCACTATCTCACTTCACTCCTCACTCCACTCCACTCCTCAGATGCAGCTTCTCAAACTTGCAAATGCACAAATGAATTTAATTTTCCACTCTGCATACTATATATAGAATCTACATGTGCACTAAAGTGCCCTAAGGTATTTCAAGAAGGCCAGAATGCACATGGGCATTTGCAAGAATACGCAAGCACACCCACACATGTTTTGGCACACGCAAGCACACCAACATGTTTACTGAACTCAAAAACACATCGGGTGTTTGTAGCATAAATCAAGAAAAGGCAAAATCAATCAAATTGGTAGCATACCTCCTCAAAATTTCACCAAATTTCACCCACACATCAATTCCATCATAAAATCAAGTTTTGTAAAAATAGAAATCAGTTTGGGTGCATAATTTTTGTTTGTGACCACATATTGCAAATTCAACAAACAAATTACAAAAGCACCCCAAAAGGGTACAAATTTTCACAAAATAATGATCATCATCATTTTCATCATACACATATCATGATATCATCATTTCACATCAGCATTTGCACATTTTCCAAGTTCAAACAATATTCAAGTGAACCTTGTATCTAGTGGGTTATTCTATATACTTGGCGATTACATTGATTTGCATCCATACAATTTGGTAAGATGAATAGGCTACCATAAGGACACTTGGTCATAATCATCATCACTTATCTCCTTTTTTGAGATCATAATCATATTGGGTACTTCACATTTTGAGTGAAACCTTGCCAAGAACAATTTGCACAAAAGCTATCATTGATGGCCTAGTTCATGGTGCTCAAAACATGGATAAAATCAAATTTTATAATTTCATATTTTCCTGACAGTCATCATGGTGACTAGATTTAGCTAGGGTGATTGGTTCCGATCCAAATAATTATCTAACAGTCACTAGTTGGCCCTTCGAGGTTGAGTACTTTTATTTTTCCTTGCATATTCATAATTACATATCAATGACACCAGGAGGCATATTTTCAACAACATTGGATCACCCCAATGTTGGAGCAACCACATTTGGTTTGACTTTCCCAAATTAGGATATATCGTACATGATCATGGCATCAACACTTGGAAAAAATTCCTTTATCTATTGGGGAAAAAATAGACACATATTTTTTCATCACATTCTCACAAAACCCTTCATCTATTGGGGCAAAAATAGATGAAATCATTTTACATTTTTCCACAATCCCTTTCCCATCGTTGGGGAAAAAATGGTATCACATTTTACATCATTCATATCATCCACATTCTATTTGCACAAATTTTTCAATTGGCTCATGAGATTCATCTGCAACCTCATTCGCCAATTGAGGGAGTAAGCTACACAATAACTCCAAATTATTTATTCTTTTACCTTTGATTTTGTCTTCACATTTCAACAAGAGAGATAAGTTGCTTATGTGCCTAGCCTGATCAGGTGTCTTGTATTTTTGCACCATATTGTGTTTTATGCAGCATGGTACAAAAAGGAACATATGTAGACACCAAAATCTAGCCACTTATCCTCTATCCATGCCTTCCCACCATGTTCACCACCAAAAAATAGCCACTTTTCCTCCATCCTAGCTTTCCCACCATTTTTACCTATTATTTATATATATTTATTATATATAAATAATAATATTATATATATAATAAATATATATTTATATAAATTAATTAATCCCATCCATCCGATTTCATTTAATCTCATCCATCCATTTTCTTCAATCCATGCCACACCCTAAATTTAATATCTACCCTTAGATATGCTTTAATCTCAGCCACATGATTAGTGTCATTGAAACCCTAGCATGCCCTAGGTTGGATTATAAATAGAGGTTATTTTGATGGCTCAACCCCTTTTATTTTTTGAAGAACCTGAGTTTCTAGATTCCCTAAGTTCTCAATTTTCCTAAGTGATTGAACTCCTCAAGTCCCCTGAGGTTCCCTGAGCTTTCAAAGTGCCTTAGAACTCCAATCTAGCCTTTATGCCCTAACCCCATTCCATCCATCACTTTTCCTATTCTCTTGCTCGCCATTGCTGCCATCACATCCCTTGCATTCATATGATCTACTTTTGTAGATTTGATCTGCATTCCTTAATGCCTTGCTACTCTTCACTGCATTCTTGAATGCCCTACTACTCTTCACCACATTCCTGAACACCCTGCTACTCTCTACCACTGTCATGAGAACCCGACTATGCTCTATGAGTGTTGGGATATGTTTTAGAGACCTATTATGATGACAAGTGATATTATCAAGTGTTTCTAGGGCACACCCTTTCCATCTACCTACAACATATCCAACCATCAACAAACAACAAGCAAGAAACAAGGTAAATATATCTTATTTGGTTATATTTGCATACTATTTAATTATGTTCGTATTTCATATTGTTATAGCTAGGGTTTTATTTGTGATTTTTGAGGGCTCACACAGTGGAGCCCTCATTATTATTACTAATTCTTTGGTATTTTTTTTTTTTGCATATTAGATGGTATATCAGAAGTATTGGATAGTTGATTAATCTAGAGTGGCTCAACATCGGATACATAGAAGACCCCTCACACCTATTGGGATAAATACACAAATTGAAGACACCACCATTTGTTGTGGCTAGAGTTTCGAAGAACCCTAGCAATATTTGTAATAATTGTATAAAAAATGATACTTGAATCCATTATTGTAACAATGAAGTTTCTAAGCTCCCCCTATTAATATAAATCTCATTTGTTGTGCAATATCTAGTTTTATTTTATTTTTATTTATTTAGCATTTTTTGGTATCATGATTTGAGCTCTACAATAATAATCATAGAATGAACACCTTACATAGACTAGGTAGAACTATTGATATTATTAGTGGATGATAATACCTTCAGAAATATACCTTACATGGAGTGAGTATGGCCATTGATATCATCAGTGGATGATGATACCTTGGAATGGAATCTTACGTGGAGTGAATGTGGTCATTGATATCATCAATGGATGATGATACCTTGGAATGGCACCTTACATGGAGTGAGTGTGGCCATTGATATCATCAATGGATGATGATACCTTGGAATGACACCTTACATAGAGTAAGTGTGGCCATTGATATCATCAGTGGATGATGATACCTTTGAATGGGATATTACGTGGAGTGAGTGTGGCTGTTGATATCATCAATGGATGAGGATGCCTTGGAATGGTACATTATGTGGAGTGAGTGTGGCCATTGATATCATCGATGGATGATGATACCTGGGAATGGCACCTTATATGGAGTGAGCATGGATATTGACATCATTAGTAGATGATGATATATATGAATGACACCTTACGTGGAGTTAGTGTGGTCATTGATATCATTGGTGGATGATGATAAAATGGAATGGAAGCTTACATCGAGTGAGTGTGGCTATTGATATCATTAGTGGATAATGATACCTTGGAATGAAACCTTACATGAAGTAAATGTGGCCATTAATATCATGAGTGTATGATGATATATTGGAATGGCAACTTACATTGAGTAAGTGTAGCCATTGATATCATCAATGAATGATGATACCTTGGAATGACACCTTATGTGAAGTAAGTGTGACCATTATCAATGGATGATAATGCTTGAAATGACACCTTATGTGGAGTAAGTGTGGCTATTATTAGTGGATGATAATACTTTTGTTATGACATATAGCATGGAGCGAGTGAGGCATTGATATTATTAGAAGATAATGATATTTTATTTGATTAATAATATGGAAATAAATTTTTCTTGTTTATTTAAAAATGTAATAATATTTTTCTTTTGTAGGAAAACACACGAGGTTGTTTTAGTCCAATGGTGGTAGTATATCATGACCCACCTCAGAAGAACTCTATATGAGAGGGACTATGTATTGATAAATAATTATTGATACTTTGTGATGATTCATTTAGTTGATTCTATGCAATTGTGTTATGTTTTGTGAATATGGTACTGCTAATTATATGTGATTTTGTAGGATTATATTATGCTTCAAGGTGGAAGAAAGGATCCACCACCGAAAATGGACCCACCTAGGAGGGTATTAGTAAAAGAGGATTTACTAATACCTAGGTGAACAATATCAAGCTAACAACTTAATATTGATTTTGATATTGCTTTTAAATTTAGTAGCAAAGAAATTGATTAACATTAATTTATGCATATAATGGTTTTAATTAAAATGACTAACCATTACAATATTAAGCGTGCAGACACATAAAATTTACCCACTTTAGTGGGTAATCTTCCTAGATCCTCCTGGGAGACCCCCTAGACTTTCCCAAGGAAATGTAAGGCTTCTCCTCCCCTATTTTGTCCTCTTTTTACCGTCTATGTGAAATCATGCTCACCCTTGACAAGGCGTGACTTCACATAGGTAAAATCATGGTCGGCCTAAATGGGGCACGATTTCACCTTTTTAGGATTTGTTCTAAGAAAACTCTAATTCTTTAGGTTTGGCATGTTTTACATCGACCCTCCTTGGTTTTCCTACTCATATCACCTTCAAATTCACTATATAAGGAGGGTTTAAATTCAATTTTCACACACGACACAAAACAAAATTATTGCACAATAATATTTGATGATTTCTTATTACTTGCAAGGTGTTCTTATTCGATATGCATCCTTTTTATTCTTTTGCAAGTTAATGTTGGAGTATGAAGTTTGATTAGTTTTCTACTGCATTGAATTATTGATTGCTATTGTTCGCTCTTGGTGGATTTGTGTTGGAGCCCTAAGGAGAGATCAACCATTCGGGAGGCCTCAACCCTTCTATTTTGCTTCTAAGTTCTATTCCAAGTGAATTCATTCTTCTACATGCATATTTAAATTTTTTGATTGATGAAATCGAGTCATCGCACTTGTCTTTTATTTTTTATATAGTTTCTATGAAATCATGCCCTACTCCTTATGGGGCACGATTCCACGGGTGTGTTATTATGGTCACTTTTTATGGGGTATAATTTCACCTAAGCCATATCTAGGGATAAAATATTGTTTGAGATTTCATCATTGTATTCTAGACTGCATTTAGAGCATAATACTACATTATATTTTGTGGCTCCATAATTTTATTTAGTTGTATTGTGATATGCTTGTTTTCTTCCAAAGGTCAATTTCTACTTTTGTTTATGAAAATTTAGTTAAAAGGATATAGGATTATTGACTATTGCACCTCCAAGCACTTTTGTACACTGGCCTAAGCAGTCCCCCAAAAAATAATCATATTTTTCAAGTGTTGATCAAGTTGTATTGTAGGAAAATGAATTGTTGATAGCATTGGATAAAGGGATAGAGATAAGGATAAATCACCGGATAAGATAAGTGTTCTGATTAGTCTCTAGGTTTTTTGTTGAGTGCTTTATAATTTTGTTCTAAGCCCTAGATCTGATTTATAAGAAATATATCTAATTAATTTCTAGGTATTTAAAAGATAAACAACATATAGTGTGTACTTAGGGTTAATTTTTTTGTGCAAATCTTCTTGAGCCCTTGCTTAAAGGTTGTCTTTTTAGAACCCTAGGGTTATAAATCATTCAAAGAAAGAATCATACTAGGGTTAGCTCTTGTATTCTTGCATCTTGTATTTCTACATTGTCCTTTATATTTTTATAGGATAGATCTAGAAAGTCCAAATCTAGGTATTTGTCTTAAAATGAATACATCAAACATTTCTAAAATTACCATGTACTTGGATAAAGTCCTTAATACCATTCTAGATGAACCCTTTTCCTCTCCACTAGCACCGAGTGTAGAGAACAACATACCCATGTGGTTCAACCCAAAGGCTTTCTCTTTCTGATTTAGATTTTGGGAATAGTACGTGGTAGGTCAGTTTTCCCCCTCTACATATTTGGTGAACCTAATGTGAACACCTACTTTTCTTTTAAAACTTTAATCAATATAATTAATTGTGTGTTAGATCAAAAAATATTAAAAACATAATTTTTGGTGCTTTTTTTTGTGGGTCTTAGTCTCTTCCTTTTACCTTAGTCTTTCTCTCCTTTTCCAATGGCTTCCAACCTTGGGAATGGAAGAAGGCTTTTAGGGTTTGATGAGATTTTTCAAGAGAATGATCAAGTTGATATATAAAATCCCAATCTTGGAGAAGAAGATATTGATAATAGTCTTGATCCTATTAAGGGACCTTATGGAAACCTTATTTTTAAATACTTTGAGCATGTGTGGACCTTTTATAAATATCATAAGCATGCATTGGATGCAACTTTAGAGGAAGAAGCCCTAGTTGAGGAAGTTAGACCATATCATGATAATTCCTTAAGTGAATATTTAAATCATGGTAATTCTATTCACCATACAACTTATGCCACTATTATAACCACCAAAATTGGATGGAATCTACAAGCCCCTCCAACTAGAATTTCCATTCAAAACATTCAATTTCCTCCTCAATATTCTAATCTCAACATTGTTACCTCTATTTCACAAAATGTTAGTCATCCTATTCAACAAGATACCACATACCTCAATGGTATCAATCTGTACAACACTCCTCCTTTAGATAATCTAGGGATAGTGCATAATGGTGATCTAGAAGTACAAAATTTGACAAATATGGTAAAGTAATTGGTTTCAAAAGTTGAGATGATTCAGCCTTCAAGTTTTACTTACAATTATAATGAAATGTGTAATCAGCCATTGGATCCTATTGTTGCTACTAGGCCTTATCCTAAGAATTTTTCTATGCCATTTTTACCTATTTATAAGGGGAAAGAAGATCCGATTGAGAATCTAAGGATATTTAGAACAACTTGCCATGATATCATTTATGATAAAATGTTGTTGTTTAAAATATTTCCTAAGAGTCTTGTTGGTATGGCATTAGAGTGGTATTATCGGTTACCCAATTATTCCTTGAAGAATTTTGAAGAAAAAACAAAATTATTTGTTCAACAATTTTGTGCTTATATTGAAAAGGAAGTGACAATGAAAGATGTCTACAATTTAAAACAAAGAAAAGAAGAAAAATTTTCAGAGTTTTTGGCTCGTTGAAGAAGTTTGGTTGGATGTTTGAGATATACTTTACCTCCAAGGGATATGCTTGAGATATTTATTGGTAATTTACAAGAACATTTATCTTATGCATTAGAGACTACTACTATTACATATTTTGATCAAGCAATTGATTTAGAAAGAAAATTAGAACATGCCCTTATTAGAAGAGGCCAAATCAAAGTCAAAGAAGAGAAACATACTAGGTCTCAACATAAGAATAAACATTAAAATAATGGAATGGATAATAGGCATGTTAAAAATATTACTAACAACCTACAAAAGATAGTACTTCAAAAACCTCCACAAAGGAATTTTACAAGACTTAATATGTCTATGGAAGTAGTCTTGAAACAACTTTTAGAAGCCAATGCAATTTAGTTACCTCCTATAAGGCAACCAGATACTACAACTCATTGGTATAAGTTAGGTCACTATGCATAGCATAGAGTAGAGGGACATTGGACAAATTCTTGTAAAAAATTGAAACATGTGGTTCAATATTTTATTGATGTCGAACATCTAGATGTGGGAAATTTACAACAAAATCCCTTTATTAGTCTGAATGTAATTATATAGGTAGATAATCATGTATCCTATAGAAGTATACCATTCCATTATGATAATAACATGGTTGGTATGATAAATGCTACTTCAAAAAGTTAGTGCAAAGTCAACAGATTCAACGATCTCAGCAGGAAATCAGTTTCTTAGAAAATATCTCTCTTTTGGAACTATCACAAAATTCTCCTACTCATGGGGAAGCCTTAATGAATGTTTTGAAGCAACAATATATCCCTCCAGATATCTTCCCTAGTGATATGGCTAATACTATAAGATCTCTTGGGATACATCATCACATTCTCTAATGCTGATATATCTTTCTCATATTTGCAAAAAGATTCTTCTCTTTACATCACTACATTTATTGGGAATACTTTTATCAAGAGAGATATGATTGATAATGGTTCTTCCCTAAATATATGCACATATCATTTCTTTCAAAAGTTTGGGTTAGATAAATATATAACTAAATCTGATGATATCATTAAAACTTTCAACAATGAGTCCCAAGAATCTTATGGTACCATATTGTAGACACTAAAATCATGTCAATACAATTAGATGACCAAGATAAGGTCTAATTGATAGCATATGGCCCCCTTGAGCAACCCTCAGAGGTCACATAGTGGTCCTAACCACTTTTTGTAGGTTCTAGCCCATTTTTGGGAAGTTTTGGACCATGTAGGCATGGTCGTCCCACCCTGGGATGACCACAACTCATGGCCATCCAACCTAGGGACAGCCACCAGTGACCATTATTGGGTGGGATGACCATGGCCTTGGACCCTCAAAATATCAAAGGAGGGACAAATGGCACCCAAAATCTACCATTTATGCTGCCTATTCAAGCATGCAAGCATGAGGGTGCATAACTCTCATGCCAAGTTGCAAATTGGAGGCCTAAAAGGGAGATTCCTTTCCCTCCAATGCATGGCAACCTTTTAGACAAATGGTGACACTTGCCTCACATGGCCTCACATGCCAATTTGACCATAGGTCCTCTTAGGCTATAAAGTGGATCAATTCCACCCAATTTCAAAGAGGATTCTTTGCAACATTTGCAATGAAGTGCTACCGAGATTTATCCCAAACCTATTGTCTATTTTCCATTGAGATATCTATCGAGCGAAGGAGGTTTTCAAATGATTCCAAAATGTGCAATCTATTTACAAAACCAACCAATTCAAGTGAATAAAGTTACCAAATTTTAATACAATACCCTTGATAGTGTTTTGGACCAAATTCCAGAGGAATTGTTGGCAAAAACCACCATATTTGGTGTTCATCCCACCCTAGGATGACCCCCAAATTGTGACAATACTAAATGTCTCACCCTGGTATGACCACAAATTGGAGCACCATTTTTTTAATTTGTTTGTATAGATAAATGCTAGAGTATAATATATGCTTGTTGTTCAAATTTGGTGCAATTTGGAGTTGTTTTTCTTATATTACCATTATTTTTATGTTTTGAAGGCCTGAATGGCTTATCCCGATATGGCCACAAATATGAGCACAATGCTATTTTTAATCAGATAATTTATAGAGCACATAATATGCATGAATCTAAGTTTTGGTAGCATTTGGAGTAGTTTTAAATAATCTATTGCACTTTTCCTCTTTCAAGATTTTTGATGCATGCACCTTCATATTTCATCTTAATCCACACATGCTATTAATAAATTTTAGTTTCTTGTGTGTAGATCTAGGTATCACAATGCATGATGGAGGAGCAACAAGTTACAACATCAGAAGAATATTGTGGCAGCATCATAAGCCCACTCTCTTCAATTGTCAGTGCGACGAAGAAACTACAAGCACACCTTGCATTCCTAGAAGGATTTGATCCTTTGAGTTTTTGTAATGAGTGTATTGAGCCCTCAAGGGGAAATTTTGTAACCACATATTTGAAATTTATATTAATATAAGGAAACCCACCCATTTATTTCATATATACTTATCATTTTATGCTTGCTTATAGTGTCACTTTCGTAGTACTTATATAATATAGAACAATAGATGCATCTCATTTACACTTGCTAGGTGCATCATTTTTCTTCTCTATAGTGGCAATCACGATGGGACCCCTGTCCTATTTTATTTTTGCAAGTTTTGATCTTGTTTCTATCCTTAAAATGTTGCAAACACTGGCCGTTATGGCCTGAAATGACCCCTGATTCCATAATTGGAACACCTAGGGATAGCCACAATAGCCATCCCAAGAATGGATGACCCCAAAATTTGCATTCGCCCCACCCCAGGATGACCACAAAATAGAGGGTTTTCTGCTCAAATTTCCATAAATAGCAAGATTTTAGGCTACCAAGGTAAGTGCCTAAACCTTCACTTTGCATTTTTACTGTTAAAAATAGCTTAAATTTGGTTTTTCTTTGCTTCCCTTGTTTTATTGAAAGGTATATCACACTTTTATTTAATCATAAAACAACAAGAAAACAAGAAAAATAGAAAAAGAGCTAAGTAGGAATGCATATGAGTGGTCTGATTGCTTGCAACCTACCTAATGGGTAGGTTATCATTTAGGAAACACATTTTGTAGGTTCCCTTATTCATGCAATATTTTTGAAAGTGAAATGTTCTTTATTCATTTAGTGAAGATTCATTGAGTGTTCTCTTTTTTACCTCTATTTAAGCATAAAAACAACCACACACACTATGTCACATTTTGAACACTAGTAATTGGATTTCATCACCAACCACTAGTAGAGACCAATGATGGTGGTTTTCATCTCCACCCATTGGATAAATTTCTATGAAACCTATTTTTTTCCAAGGTAGGCTCCAAGATCTATCATAGCCTATGGGATACAACACATATCTCTCTTCGGATAGGTATATCATTTACTGTAGGTGAACTGGGTGAGGATTGGTAGGACCTATTCTCCCTGACTGAGTATGGGCTTCATATCCATACTTTAGTGGGTTTACATGACTGAAATTTCACTATTGGTTGTCAAGATACGAGCATATAAGTGAAACCCCTTTAACAAAATAATATCATCCAAAAAAAGTAAAACACATGACACAAGGTCTTCTTTGCAAACAATAAATCAAAACATACAAAAAATTTTAGGGAACACACATAAATATTTAAAAGAGATAAACACTTGTCTTATTGCATGTTTTCATTCTTGTGTGCTACATTATTAAAATTTGTAAAGGAGATAATCACCTAGGGTTTGGTAGGGAATAGCAATGGTGTGCACCTTTAGCCAAGCCCATTCAAGGATGGACACTACAGAGAGTAGACTCGGAGACACGAGTCATATTTGATTTAGCCCTAAGGATATGGTAATACCTCCTTAATGGCCTCCTACTCACACAAGTCCTATAATAGCTAGTCAGGAACACCACCTACAAAGGAGCCCTATGTGGGATACCCTTACAAGTTTTTATCCTAATATGGGAACATACTCCTAGTATATAGACACTTCACATGTCTTCTTTCAAGAATAGAAACTACACACTGAAGTGCTACTAGATAGAGCAATACCACATATTTGCATGACGACTAGGTCTACCACACCTACCTATGGGCAAGAGCAAGAGTACACACATTGGATAGGTCCAAATGATCAAACTTCACCCTTAAACTGCTCTAATAGGTTACAACAACCTAAGTACCAAGATGAGTATGATACTCATCGCTCAGGGTAATCAAACTTAGTCTTTCCCTTCCTCATAAATGAAGGAAGGCATGAGAAAATCCTTGATTATCCTCAGGTCCATTATGCTATGCAAGCATGATATGCATTTGCACTAGCTGAGTACAAAGATCACTTGTCTAGGCCTAACCTCAAGTGAATGCAACTACCCTTGATCGAGGGAAGCTTGTGATTGATATTTTAGACTATCCTAAATGAGATAGGCCTTAGGGTATACATTAGAGCAGATAAATCAAGCAGTCAATAGATATGTTTAATACCAAGTGCAATTCAAGTAGCTTCAGTGAGATAAAGAACACTTGGACCACTTGCATCAATTATAAAAGCAAAGGATTGAATAATAAACCAATGAGTTGTTTCAAAATATCTTACATGGGAGGGTTCCTACCCCAAGTACCCATAAACAGGAGGTCCATCATATGTAACCCACTCTTAATCAAGATAGTCCTCCTAGGCCTAACCAAATGTTGCCTCCTCAACCTCCTAGGCCTAATCAAGATTTACCTCCTAAGACAAACATATATCACCTTGCATAAGCGCTTACCTCTCTTTGTAGGCTAGCTCAAGATACACCTTATGAAGCCTACACTGAGCATGAACTAGAAGTGGAATATCTTGAAGCACCTTATGGAGGTAGGGTGGATGAAATTCAACCACCGCATAATAGGCCTGATGATCTTCACCCTCTCCCATAGGGTCAAAGCAAATAAGAGGATATCAAATCCTATGATGTGTATAGAGTGTTGCTAGAATACCTCGAATCAATAAAGAACAAGACCTCTAGGTCTGGGGCTCAAAATCCCACTTTGTGTCATATTCATAGTCAGTCACTTCACTCATCAGTACCTTCCCATACCTATCCAAAGCATTTTAAAATGCCCAAGCTAGATAATTTTAAAGGGGAGGAAGATTCATGGGAGAATGTCACCAAATTTTTGAATTATTGCTTCTACATATAGGAAAATGATGCCTTACTTTTGAGGATATTTCAACTTACCCTCTTTGGCCCTACCATAGAATGCTACAACCAACTCCTGAAGTATAGCATCTACAACTTTGAGCAGTTCACTGATGCATTCCTAGAGTGCTTTGCCTTCAACTCCAAGTGAAAGGTGGCTTTAACTGAACTCGCAAGATTAAAATAATTTGATGATGAGTCAATCACAAACTATGGCAATTGGTGGTGAGCATTGCTTGCTAAGTTGCCATACTTAGTCCTCATGTTTGAGCTGACTCAAATGTTTGCTAGGAGCTACTTGAAGCCAATTTCCTTGTTGTTGTAACTCCAACAGTACCCAACTCTTAAAGATGCTCTAGCGCAGGCTAGAATAATTGAATATATTATAATTCAATAGGAGGAAATTGTCAAGAAAAAATGGACTACGAACACCAAGAACAATTTGGTGCAACCAAAGCTAGCATTAGTCAACCAAGTTGCTCTCAATATTCTAGGTCTTACGCAACCAATGCCACCTTAGAAGCCTAACTATCATGCTTCACCTAGAAACTACAACAAAGACAATAAAATAAACCAAGTAAAAAACCAACAACATCACCCTAAGTGAAAATTTATGCCAATTACTGAGTCCATGGACTCTTAATTGAGTGCCTCTATGTAGCTAAGATGATTAATCTGCTTGAAAGTTAACCTATTGATCCAAACGCACCAAAACCCAAAGGATATAATGAAGAACTATACTACAAGTACCATAGGTAAAATGGACATGATGTGTAGATGTGCTACAGGTTCAAACACTTAGTACAATATATGATTGATAGGAACGATCTTCAGGTTGATAACCCTATTACACCAAAAAATCAATAAAATGGTGTTTTTAAAGACCCATTACCTACTCATGAGGAACAGGAAAAGCCAATACCACAAGTGAATGAGGTCCATAAGGCACCCCCTAAATAAGGGTTCATCATCATGGTTAGCATTGTGATAAGGAATAAGTGTTACCCAAGTCAATTTGTACTACCCGCAGCTTCAAGCGATATTTCTTCAATGTCACAGTCTTTGCCACCCCAATGCAAAACCTTCCACCTCAGTCAATGGTTAAAATAAAGAGCAAGCTTGCTTAGATCTTGCAAATAACATTGAATCGACTTTCCATATATGAGCTTATTCAATAGTCTCCACCTCATCGAGAAGCTCTCATAGAGATCCTCAACTAAATTGAGCTACAACCCTAGAAGTCTAACTCCTTTAACAAATCTTTAGAGTATATTTTACAATGCACAAAACCAGTAATTACCTTTCGTGAGGATGAACTCAAGTTGGTACAAAATGACATGGTGGATCCTCCTTTTCACATCATCATGTGTGTAAATGGAACACCCTACAAGAGTGTTCTGATTGATACTAGTTCCTCCAACAACATCAACACCATAGTTGCTCTCAAAAATCATGGACTTCTGACATTCCATATTGTTTCATCTACATATACCCTCTGAGCATTTAATGAAGCTATATGTTCAATGGTTAGCACCATAGTATTACCTATTCAGGTGGTACAAAAAACCATACCAACATTGTGCCACATCTTGGAGGGTGAAATGGCGTATAATATATTTTTGGGTAGACCCTGGATTAGGGACATGAAGTGTGTGCCATCCATCACTCACCAATATTTGAAGTACACCTATGAAGGGCAAGTACATGGTGTCCATGTGGACCTTAACCCCTTCAAATATTGCAATGTGGTGCAACAAATCCCTGAGTTGAACTTACCATCAACCCATCTATATTTCCAATCGAATACATCTAGCCAAGGTCTAAATCCTTCACCATAATCTTCCATTAATCCATCACCATATTTTACCACACCATACTCATAATCGACACCCCTAGATATGCCTTCATCATCATCAAATCCTCTATAGAGGAACATGGAGAAGATGCCTATTGATAAGATCTCTCCAACCATATCTACCATCTCCATAGAAGAGATTCCTAGTCCATTAGATGAGGAACCACCTTGTGAGGCAAACATTAAATCAACTCAAGCCTCACTGCCATATCATTCATATCCACCAACACAAGTCATGGTTCATCTAATTGGCACTGGTTTAGGAGAATACTTGGTAAGGAAAATCACAACTCCTACCATTGAGATGGTGTAAAACATGGGTTGACATCATCTTCCCATAGGTACCATTGTACCTTTAGGCTTACCTCCTAATAAAAAAAAAATTATTTATGGAGGTCTTGACTATGTCATATAACCCTATCAGTAGTAGGAAGAGGACAAAGAGCCTTTTTCTAAGGATATTAATTACATATCCAATACTGAATTCACCATGATATATCTCCATATCTGCAATTGGCATGGCTATAGTTTGGAATTATATGAACAAGGTAATCCCATTCCTTACTAGTCGTAATATGAAATGCCATATGATAAGTCTGGTTTAGGACACAATAAGCCTGTTCCTCTTGATTTCCTCACTGATAATTTAGAGGACATGATACTGAACTATAGGGATGAGCTTACATGCAATCCCTATACCAATCCTACCCATGTCTATTATTTAGGATATTACTTCCCAACATCCATGAGATATCAAGAGATATCTCACAATTTTACTCGATCTTATGAAATAGGTGAAAGTTCGCATACCCTTCTACACAACAGTGAGAAATAATATCAAGGTCCTCCCTATGAGTGAACATCTAATGATGAGTCAAATTATAAAATATAATCTATATACTCTTCTAGTTTGCACATTGAATATGCATGGATCATCCAGTTGGATGATGAAGACGAGGGTTATCTATGTATGCTCCCATTATAGCACCCTATCTGGTGACAATTTCTACCTATAGAAGAGCAAGCTTACCCACATCCACATAGACCACCTTCGGTCATTTCGTTTCCACCGCAACCACCTCCACAAGTCTTGTGATAACCTGTTGTTAATAGACCCCATCAACCACCCAGAGGAGATCATCCATCCATCAACATGATTTCCATAGATATTTTTGCACCCCTACATGATCCAAATAACCCATCAAAGCCATTGCACCTTGACTTTGGGGTGATTGAATTGATCAAGGAGATTATCCATCGTATCCTTTTGACTATTGGTCTTGTGATGAGATGATACAACCATTTAATTTTTCTCCAAGGCCTACTCAAGATGTCTTTCACACTGAGGTTGAACCATAATTTCTAATCGATGACATAAACCCAACTGATGACTTTCATATGATCCCTATTCTCCACTAATTGGAAGAGGGGTATCATATGTCAATTGATCCAAAAATTGACAAGGATATCGGCTTAGTTCCTAAGAATCCTTAAATCATCAAGTTAGGGGAAGGTTTATCCCCCACTGAGCAAGATAATTTCATAGATATTTTCAAAGAGAAGAAGAAATCTTTCACATGGTCATACAAAGACATCCCAGGACTAGATCCAAATATCATAATGCATAATCTTACACTTGATCCAAAGGCCAATCTAGTTAAGCAGAAGCTATGTAAAATGCATTCGATAATAGCCTTAATGGTGAAATACTAGCTAAAAAATTTATTGGATGCTAAGTTCATTATATTAGTGTATTATCTTCCATGGCTTTCCAATTTGATTCCCATCAAGAATCCTAATGGGAGGATTCATATTTACACTGACTTTCATGATATAAACAAAATGAGACCTAAGGATGAATTGTTTTTTTCAAACATCGATGCCCTAGTAGACACCACAACAAGTCACGAAATTTTATCCCTAATGGATAGTTTCTCTGGATACAACCAAATTCATATTAATCCAGAAGACCAACTCAAAAAGACGTTCACAATGTATTGGGGGATATTTTGTTATAAGGTCATGCCTTTCGACCTCAAAAATGCTAGTGCTACCTACCAGTGAGCTATGACTTACATCTTCCATGACTACATGCACAAAATTTTGGAATATTACATGGATGAATTATTGGCTAAATATTTCTAGCACCATGAACATATCAATGTACTGTGCAAGGTTCTTGATCGCCTCATCCAACATAATGTTAGACTAAATCCCAAGAAGTGCATCTTCGGAGTCACATCTAGAAAAATATTGGGATTCATAGTCTCTAAATGAGGCATCGAAGTTGACCCAAACAAAGTCAAGGTAACCTTTGAGATGACTCCCACTATTACCATCAAGTAGCTATGTAGTCTGCAGGGTAAGGTTACATCTATCAAGCACTTCATAGCACAGTTATGAGATAAGTGCTAAACCATGAAAAAGTTATTATACAAGGAGGTCACATTCAATTGGGATGATAAGTGTTAGACTGCCTTTAACAAAATAAAATAATGTCTAGCTTTGCTATAGGTATTGGATCCTCCTAGACTAGGAGTAACATTATATTTATACATATTAGCTATAGATATTGCATTGAGCATCATGTTAGCCCAAAATAACAAATTGCATAAAGAGCAAGCTACTTACTATATTAGTCTCACCCTGGTCAATTACGAAATAAAATACACATACATTGAAAATCTATGCTTAGGAGTGGTTTTTACCACCAAAAAGCTATGCCATTACATGCTCAATCATACAATGTATGTAGTATCTAAAGAGAATCCATTGTGATATATGATTATTTGTACTTATCATAATAGTCGTATGGCAAAAAGGATCATGTTGTTGATGGAATTTGACTTTGAATTCATCAGATAAAAATTAATTAAAGGTTAGATCATTGTGTTTTCGATGGCTCTAAGTGTGAGCAAGGGGGTGGTGTGGGAATTGTTTTTTCACACCGTAAGGGACTCCAATACCCCTATCACTCAAAATTTATTTCCCATGCACCAATAATAATGTCGAATATGAAGCTCTACTCATAGGCCTTCAAACAACAATCACCATGAAAATAATTAAGCTCAACATTTTTGGTGATTAATTTCTCATAGTGAACCAAGTCAAGGGAATATACCAATGTAAATATCCAATATTGCAAGCCTACAAATCCCTTGTGGATAAAATTATGATGAAATTTGAATGGTATGACATCAAGGCACTTCCTTGATCATCTAACCGTTTTGTAGACATAATGACCTCTTTGGGGTCTTTAATCCTACAGAACCCTACTGATGATATAGCGACCATACAAATCAAAATGCTATCGCAATCCATGATTGAGCATGAAAACATCCACTCCACGTCATAAGTCCACATGATTCAAATTGAACCTTCTGATGAATGGTTCTCATAAATTCATAATTTCCTTAATAATGTTGTTTGGGGAACTTTATTCCCTCAAACTCTTTTTGATAGCAGTGCAATGCTATATTTACAATTTCTTTTCCAATTAACATTCGCTAGGGATAAAATTCAAAAGTATCAAGAAATTCATGCAATTGAGGCTTCTTCAAATCAAGATTGTTCCACTCAGATAAAATATTACCTAAATCTTGGTAATATCCCTTATGGACTATCACATTTTACCAAATGAACTCTCATACAAAAAGTGGTAAAATATGTCTTACTAGGAGATATTTTGTATCATCGAAGCTATGAGGGTATCCTCATTCATTTCTTAGAGCATCAAGAGTTAGTTTGGAAAATCGCCCAAGCACACGATGGTACATGTGGTGGCCATTTTAACGGTATGACCATCCCAAAGAGTATTCTCCACATGGGATATTATTGGACAAATTTAGAGCTATACTACTATGCTTATGTTAAGAAGTGTGCAAAGTGTCAACACCAAGATAATTTGATGCACGCACCTTCTCAGGCCTTACAACTGATTCAATCGATTTGGCCTTTTTGCAATGGGGTTTTGATTTAACTGGAAAAATATCACCCTCTTTATCTAGCTATCACACATTCATCATTACGACCACTGATTATTTCACAAAATGGGTGGAAGAAATTCCCCTTACCACTATGAATGGACCCCACATTACAAAGTTTATATTGCATAATATCATCTATCATTTTGGTATTCCATCCAAAAACATTTTAGATAATGGTTCACCTTTCGATAATAAAGATGTGCAAGCCCTAACAACAAAATATAACATACGACACAACTTTTATATGCCCTATTATCCATAATAAAATGGGTAAGCCGAGGCATCAAACAAAATAGTGATTACCATTTTAAATAAAATTGTTAAAGATAATCACAAATATTGGCATATGCAATTACCCCTTGCTCTATGGGCCTATCACACTAGTATTCAAACACCCACTAGGGAAACCCCATTTTCACTAGTGTATGGTGCTAAGGAAGTCATGCCCTTAGAGCTAGAAATCTTGTCACTGTGCATATACATGCAAGAGTTCATCGATGATGACACCACGTGCTAGGATCGCCTAGATAAACTAACGTTACTTGATTAACAATGCATTAATTCTCTCAATAACCTACATGTTTATAAATAGTGGCTTAAGAGAGCCTATAATATGAAATTCCATCCTAGAGACTTTCAGGTTGGTGAACTTATTCTTAAAGAGAAACAAAAAAATTCTAACTTGCTATCCCATCTATGGGACAAGTCTATGACAAACTAGTTAGGTCCATACATCATCACTAGTCATATTGGACCAAGAACTTATCACCTAGCCTCCATTGAAGGAATTGAGGAACTTGAAACCTTGAATATCCTTCATCTGTGGCCTTTTCATACTTAAAGTGTCACACCCTAAAATGCTCCAAAGGTACCTATGAACCCTTTGGTCACCCCAAAATGCTCCAAAATGTGTCTATGAACCCCTTGGTCACCCAAAAATGCTCCAAAGGTGTCTAAAAACTCTTTGGTCATCCCAAAACACTCCAAATATGTCTATGAACCCTTTGGTCACCCCAAAAGTCTCAAAATGTGTCTACGAACCCTTTGGTCACCCTAAAATGCTCCAAAGGTACCTACGAACCCTTTGGTCACCCCAAAAATCTCCAAAGATATTCATAAACCCTTTGGTCACCCAAAAATCCCCAAAGGTATCTCTAAACCCTTTAATCACCCCAAAAGGTTCCAAAGGTGTCTACGAACCCTTTGGTCACCCCAAAATACTCCAAAGATATCTATAAACCCTTTGGTCACCCCAAAATTCTCCAAAGGTATCTTCAAACTCTTTGGTCACCCTAAAATGCCTCAAAGGTGTCTATGAACCCTTTGGTCATCCCAAAATGCTCCAAAGGTGTCTACAAACCCTTTGATCACCCTAAAATGCTCCAAAGGTATTTACAAACCCTTTCATCACCCAAAAATAGTTAAAGGTATCTACAAACCCTTTGGTCACCCAAAAATGCTCCAAAGGTGTCTACAAACCCTTTGGTCACCCTAAAATACTCCAAAGGTGTCTACGAATCCTTTGATCACCCAAAAAGCCCCAAAGATATCTATAAATCCTTTAGTCACCCAAAATGCACCAATGGCATCCAATAAGCCCATTGGTCAACTGTATATACATATATCTTAATAAAAATATAAAAGTATTATTAAAACACCAAAAATATAAAAGCATTGCATTACATCATATTGCATACCACTACATTATACAATCACTTGCATTAGGTATACCTCATATTGTATTTTACATTTAAGGTTTCTCATACATGTCCAACACCAAATCTGTATACTAGACATCCTTTAGAGTCAACTTTGTCAGAATTAATTGTTCACACTCATCAAAATTGCAATTAACATTTTCATATACATTTCCAACCTGTCCTATTTTTGTTTGTTTCCCTTCACCTAAATAATTTATTTTAGGGTGTCTTTAGGGTTTTTGATCACTCATCCGTCTCTAGTTTTCTTTTTAGATTTTTTAGAAAGCTATCCTAATTTTTAGAATGTGGAATCTTGTTCTGATTATACCTTGTATACATCAAAATCCCAACACAATTTGACATTAACTTAAAGTTTTGCACAAGGAAATATGAAACCTACAAAATGGTCCAGGTTACCTTAAGTGAAAATTTTACCTTGCTTATCCCCCTATGTGCATGGTTAAAAAATACTACTAATTGACAAAAGGATAAGATCCTCCCTACCCAAATCCCAAAAATAAAAAATGGTTTTCACAACTATCAAAAGAAAAATTAAAAAAACAAAATAAATAGTGGTTATCACCAGTCCAAAAATCCCTTGTTCACCAAACAAAAATGAGCAAATACCTGTAGCATTTCAAAAATAAAAGAAAAGAAGGAAGTACTGGACTTGAATATCTAGAATTCTAAGCATTTGACAAACCATGAGGTAATCCTCATTACAGGTTATGTGACATCAAGCCTACCTGGAAATGGTGGTATCCTTATGCATGATGATATGTTTGTCACATTAGCATCCTTATTTTGTACAAACCAATGTTTCCATGCGGATGAGCTATATTTTTGTAGCCTGTACTACCTAGTGGTATAATCCAACTATGTACAAAACCTAGGATCATAATACTCAGAGGGTGATCTTTAGTACAAATGGGCTGCATCAATCACGTTTGGCATTGAGGTAAATTTATGCATTATCATAATAATGAACTCACATGCACACATAGGATATTGAGTATATTGGTCATCCTAGCAGATTTATACCTTATCAAAAAGTCTTGCATGGTTAGTATATAATTTTTGATTAGTTAACTAAAGTGTTTGAGTCTTATGAAAACCTCAAGGATATTCTATAACATCTTACTATTCATTCCATTCCATACCATTTTATCACATTTTGTTAGTTTACATTTTCACAAATCCATCACATAGTCTCATGACAACATTACAAAATGAATTGATGAATTTTATACAGTCTATGGTGCTAACATAGTGTGTCAACTAGTATCCACATTTCGTCATATAAAGCAACAAATCATCCATTTAATTATGCATACACACATATTCATATCATCAAAAACATCATATTACAATACATGCATCCATCAAAGCATTAGTAAAGCAAACATAAGCATTGCATACATCAAATAAACTAATAAGGAAACACATGATGATAATAATAACAACTCATATATATGTATATGTATGGGGTAAAAATATAAATCATAATATAATAAACAAAATCAAATCGAATACAACAAAAATTCAAGTGAGCCTCGTATTCAGTTATTTACCCTATAAACTTGGCAGTTGTAGCGACTTGCACTCCATGTAATCTGGAAAGATGAGTAAATTACCATAATGCCATTTGAACCAAATTATTCATTGATGAATTGAAATTTCTTTACTTCAATCCCCAAGAAGGCCATTGCATCCAAAATGATACACGGGAACTAGCTATTCATTTCCTTTCTTCTATAAAATCTCATAAAAAATAAAAAACCCAAAAGCAATCAAAACAATTACAACACCTCAAAAATAGCAAAAAAACACCAAAAATGGCCTAAAAACCACCAAAAATAGGTAAAATATGATAAAAATTTACTTTGGATCAAGATTGAACAAAAATTTTCATGGATGAATTGAAAAGTCTCTACTTCAATCCTAAAAAGACCACTATGGTCAGCCTACCCCACAATAATGAGGTATCCAATTTTGTTCTCCCATGACATATCAAAAAAATCATTAAAATCCTCACAAAACAGCCAAATTTTACAATGTATGAAGCTGAAGTAAACCCAACCAAGTAATATGGGTCAAGAGACTCATCGCTTTTATCACTTGTCATTCCCTCATTGACTCGTTGCTTGAGGGGGTAGTCATAATTAATGAATTCATAATCAAAATCAACAATAAAATACTCAATCATGTAAAGTGCATTCGTCCAACGAATCATTGACAAAGATAATCACATCACTGCTTGGGTCAACAAACAAGAAAAAATTTTAATTAAACAAATGCTTGGCATTCTAGAGGCATGAAGGAGCAGACATCGCCTCCTCATGACTAAACAATATCCAAGATCAAGTAAGCCTGACGTAAAAATTTTATACTTGAATCAAGTTCCTTAGCTCATCAAAAGAAAGGATTCAATAACATATGCTCTTTTCATGATTGGGGAATATAAATTTGGTTAGGTTACTGAATAATATTAATCATTTGAGATTTTAGCCATCTATTTTTACTTTGTGATATGTTGCACACAACACATCTCAAAAAGGGGCATCTGTAGACACTAAAATCATGTCAATATGATTAGACAACCAAGATAAGGTCTAATTGACACAATATAGCCCTCTTGGGAAACCCTAAGAGGTTACATAGTGGTACTAACCACTTTTGGGAGGTTCTACCCCACTTTTGTAAAGTTTTGGACCATGTACGCATGGTTTTCCCACCCTGGGATGGCCACAGTTCCTGGTTGTCCCACCTAGAAATGACCACAAGTGGTCGTCCTTGGGTGGGACAATCATGGCCTTGGACCTTCAAAAAGTCAAAGGAGGGATACATGGAACCCAAAAATTACCATTTATCCTACCTATTCAAGCATGCAAGCATGAGGGTGCATAATTCTCATGCCAAGTTGCAAATTGGAGGTCTAAAAGGGATATTCCTTCTCCCTCCAATGCATAACAACCTTTTGGAAAAATGATGAAACTTGCCTCACATGGCCTCGCATGCCCATTTGACCATAGGCCATTTTGGGGTATAAATTGGATTAATTACACCCAATTTTAGAGAGGAGTATTTGCAATATTTGCAATGAAGTTCTGTCGAGATTTATCCCCAACCTACTATATGTTTTCCCTTGAGATCTCTATCAAGCAAAGGAGTTTTTCAAGTGATTCTAAAACATGCAATCTATTTACAAAACCGACCCATTTGAGTGAATCAGGTCCCCAAATTTGATGACAATACCCTTGACAGTACTTTGTACCAGATCCTAGAGGAATTGGTGGCAAAAACCACCATATTTTGTGGTAATCCCACCCCAATACGACCCTCAAATTGTGATAGTCTTAAATGGCTCACCCTGGGATGACCAAAAATTGGAGCACCATTTTGTTAATGTTTTTACATAGGTTAATTCTAGAGTAGAATATATGCTTGCTATTCAAATTTGGTGCAATTTGGAGTTGTTTTGCTTCTATTATCATGATTTTTGTGTTTTGCAGGCCTGAATGGCTCACCCCAGGATGACCACAAATCTGAGCATAATTTCCTTACTTTTTTAAACATATCATTTACAAAGCACATAATATGCATGAATCTAATTTTTGGTATAATTTGGAGTATTTTTTAATAATCTATTACATTTTTCCTCTTTCAAGCTGTTTTATGCATGCACCTTCATGATTTCATCTTAATCCACACATGCTATAAATAAATTTTAGTTTCTTGTGTGTAGATCCAGGTATCACAGTGTATGAGGAAGAATAAATGAGTTACAACATTAGTAGAACATTGTGGCAACATCATAATCCTACTCTCTTCAATTGTGAGTGTGAGGAAGACATTGCAAGCACGCCTTGGATTCCTAGAAGGATTTGATCCTTTGAGTTTTTGTAATGAGTATATAAATTGAGATCCCTGAAGGGGATATTTTATAACCACATATTTGACATTTATATTAATATAAGGAGACCTGCCCATTTCTTTCATATATACTTGTCATTTTATTATTGCTTAAAGTGTCACTTTCGTAGTGCTTAGATAATGTAGAACAATAGATGCATCTCATTTACCCTTGCTAGGTGCATCATTTTTATGCTCTACACATATCACTTCCCCTCAAAATTTGACCTAATATTCTATATAAAATTTTTATGTGGTATCTTGTCCTACATATTTTAATATTCTTCTTGGACATCCTTGGATCTATGCAATGGAGGCTATCCCTTCCAATTTTCATCAATGTGTGAAATTTGAATTTGAAATTCAACCTATTTTTATATCAGATGATCCTCATCCATTTGAATTTTTCTCACCAGATCATCTAGCTTAGTTTTATTCATCAGATTCCTTATCTAAAAAAACCAAGCAACCTAAAAAACTTGATAAGGAATTATCAATCAATATCATATCTCAGGATCAAGTCACCTCTTCTTGTCAAGAATATCTCTTAGATAAATCTCATTAAAGTTTAGAGTGGATTATTAAGGATAAGGGGCCACCCTCTCCTTCTTTTTTGATCATAACACCTGAGCAGTATATCAAATATGAAGATCAACATTAGAATGACATCTAATTTGATGGGTCTATCCCTTGTGCTATGTAGGTTGAATATTCTAGATCTCAAGTGCACTTTTGTTCTATGTCTCCTGAGGACCTTGATCACTTATGAGTGAATCCTGCCCTATCTCCTCTTGAGGATGACTTGCACATTCTTATTGAGGAGATCATATATGTGAAAATAGGCTCTAAGGAAGCCCCTAGAATACTTAATCTAGGTAAAGCCTTATCCATGGATGAGCAGGAGAAACTGACCAATTTATTAAGAGTATCAAGATATATTTGCTTGGTCATATGTCAACATGCCAGGGCTTGATCCCTCCCTTGTCATGCATCATTTGGTAGTAAAACCTAGTGCTAAGCCTATTAAGTAAAAACTTAGGAATATGCATACTAAGATCACCCTATTAGTAAAGGAAGAGCTCCAAAAACTCCTTGATGCTGGTTTTATAAAAGCTATTGACTATTTTGAATGGATATCCAATATCGTTTCTATAGCTAAGAAGGAAGGAACAATCATAATATGTACTAACTTTTGGGACATTAATTTAGTATGTCCCAAGGATGATTTTTCCTTGTGCAACATAGATCAAATTGTATATTTAACTACCAAGTGTGGAATGCTTTCACTCATGGATGGTTTTAAGGGCTACAATCAAATTATGATTTTCCCTGAGGACCAGACCAAGACAACATTCACAATTCCATGGGGAACCTTCTACTGGAAGGTCATGCCTTTTGGCCTAAAGAGCGTAGAAGCTACCTATCAATGGGACATGAATTATATTTTCTATGACATAATGCATGATATTATCTGGGACTATGTGGATGATCTTCTAGCTCGCTCCATAGAATGAAAGAATCATGTCCATGATTTAATATGAATATTTGAAAGGCTTCAGCAATATAAGGTTTATCTTAAACCCAATAAGAGTGTGTTTGGAGTCACATATAACAAGTTAGACTTCATAGTTTCTAGGTGAGGCATTGAAGTGGATCCTGCTAAGATAACAACCATAACTGATATACCTCCTCCCTGTACCTTGACTGAATTGTGTAGTATTACAGGTAAACTTTTGTCTATCTATCAGTTCATTTTCTAGTTACCCGATAAGTGTCAGTCCTTTCTTAATATTCTTAAGAAATATATGGTTTTTTGGTGGGATTCTAAGTGTAAAAAATATTTTGATGATCTCAAGAAGTTTTTCACTTCCTTGCATGATTTTGTTCCTCCTATTCCTGGTAAGCATTTGATGTTTTACATAACAACCACTGCTCATGCTTTAGGAGCTATTCTAGCCCAACATGATGATCAAAATAAAGAACGAGCTATCTACTATATCAGTAGAACCTTGGTTAGCTATGAAACCAAGTACAATCTCTTAGAGAAGCTTTACCTTATCATAGTGTTTTCTTATAAGAAGTTAAAATCCTGCATGCTTAGCCATAAGATATTTGTGGTTGCAAATTTTGATCCTTTTTTCTATTTAATGTCTAAACCCCACATTTTAGGTCAAGCTTCTAAATGGATGTTTGCCCTTAGTGAGTTTGACTTAAATTTTATATATCATAATGCTATTAAGGGTTAGGTGGGTGTTGATCAGTTAGCATTCACTCTTCTAGAAGCTACCCATCCTATAGTTGTTGGGTTTCCCAATGAGTGCTTTAATGTTGAAATTGAAGAGTCAGAGTCACGAACTTTGTTTTTTTATGGAACCTGATGCATGAAGGGCACTGGTGCTGGAGTCATTCTATTTACCCCACAAAAACAAATCAACCCCTTGTCCGTTAAGCTTCATTTATATTGCATGAATAATATTGTAGAGTATGAAACTTTGATCCTTGGTCTTAGAGCTTTCTTAGCCTTGTAGGTTGGATTTCTTTCAATTTTTGGTGACTCTCAACTTGTGGTTAATTAGATTAATTATGTTTGTCAGACTTGAGATGATAAACTTAAAACTTACAAGGAGATTACTACTAAGTGTTACCCTCATTTTAATGAGTAACCATAGATTCTATCCCTAGATCCTCAAACCACCATGTAGATGCCATGGCTACTGTTGCATCCTTGTTACCTCTAGAGTTAGAAGATGATCAAGCATCGATTATCATCAAACAACTCTAGGAACATGCATCGCTTGGTTATTGCCTTGTCCTACTAGATTTTTTTACCATCAGAGCTTCTACATATATACCATGGTATAACAACATATTTAGTTTCCTTAAATATGGTTTGATACCTGATGATTTATATCACAATAAGCATAATATTTTGTGCAAAAGAGCATGTCAACTCATCATAATTGGAAACACATTGTACTTATATTCTTTTTAAGGCATATTATTGAGGTGTCTTAACTCCGATGAAACCTATAGTTCTCTTAGTGATGCTCACAAAGGTTCATGTGGAGGCCATTTCAGTGGTAATGCTATTGCCAAAACACTCCTTTGTATGGGGTACTATTGGCCTTCCATGGAGAAAAATGCATGTGACTATGTTTGGTGCTATGAAAAGTGTCAACATCATGATCATCTCATCCATGCTCCTTCTCAATACCTTTATGTTATCTCTTCCCCTTGGCCATTCTCCATGTGGGGATTGGACATTATCGATAAATTTAACCCAGTTTCATTGGATGATCACAAGTTTATCATTATTGTGATCGATTATTTTAGTAAATGGGTTGAAGCCATGCCCCTATCTATAGTTACTTGAACTCAAGTTTCTAAGTTCATATTCAACCATATTCTTTGTAGGTTTAGGATTCCTTTGGTGATTGTTTCTGACAACAACACTCCTTTCAAGAATAAGGATATTCATAACCTTTATGCTAAGTACAATATTCAACATAGGTGGTTAAATACTTATTACCCTCAGGGTAATGGGTAAGTCAAAGCATCCAATAAGTCCTTGATCAGGATCTTGAAAAATTTTGTTAGTAAGACCGATCGTAAATGGCATATCCACCTTTATCCTACCTTGTGGGCATATCGTACTAGTGTGCATACTCCCATAGGGGCCTCACCATATCTCTTGGTGTATGGGTTTGAGGTGGTGTTTCCTTTTGAGCTTGAGATTCCTTTGTTGCACATATTTTTACAATATGCCACGATTAGTGATGAGTATCGTGCAAACCATTTGTACAAATTGGATTTACTAGATGAAAAATGTATTCATCCCTTAGAACATTTGAGAGCATATCAGGATAGACTCTGGTGATCTTATTCTAAGAAATTTTGCAATCATTCTTTTGAGGTTGGGGACCTTGTCATCAAGGAAACCTAGAAGAACACCAATGCTCATTTTGATATTCGAGGTAAGTTTTAGCCTAATTGGTTAGGGTCATTTGTCCTAACGACCAAGTTTGTCTTATATGCCTATTGTTTGGCTTATTTGGATGGTAAATAACTTAAAGAACCTATGAATATAATGCATTTAAAAATATGTTATCCTTGATTTGTCATCTAAATTTTACATTTAGCTTAGATCATATTGCATCTACTTGCCTGCTCATATTGCATGACTGCATATCATACTTTACATGATTAACTGACATTCTATTGCTTGCATTTATGCTTCTCATAATTAAATTATTGCTTGATCATGACTACTTGTTCTTATAGCTTTTGGGGATTCGTGACAAGAGCATGTGATGATACCTAGTTAGGTCATAGCTCACATGCATTGCACTTTTCGCTAGGGTTTCATTGCCTAGAGAAACCCCAACCTCGGGCCCATGCATTTTCATACCTTATTATCTTCTTCTCTTATTCTACTCTTTTCTTCTCTATTCTACTTGTATTCCTAGACTTTGGAAATTTTTACAATGATTATTTCTCCTCAAAGTCAAGGAATACAATCCTCTTTTGGTATGTACTTGACCTTTTGCATAATTCTTATTTTCCTTTGTATTATTTGCTTAGATAAGTATATACCTTCTTATCTCCATTTTTTGAACACTTCCTCCCTCCTGATATTTCAATAGCTAAAATTTCAAGTTTGGGGCACACACACAAAATGTTTTTGCTCCTCATTTTCTTCCTCTTATTTCTTCTAGCACATGCATATGCTCACTTGGTGTTATACTCAAATTGATTGACCTATATATATTTTTACACATCCCTATTCGGTAGTACTTGCTAATACATCATTAACATAAGTAATAATGTATTCCTCTATTGGGTTACACTTCTTTTGACTCAGTGGACTCAAAACACCATTATAGGATAAGCTCCTTGTCCGTTTTAGTAGGTCTCGACATACATCCTAGTGGTTAATCATCCCATAGCAATCACTAGCAAGAAATCATCCATAGTGTGTTATGTTCCATCATTTGATCATTTGAGAAATCATCCATAATAGGTTACACTCTATATTTTTTCCCATCCATCCATATTAGTGAGTACTACACCCATAGTGGATTTTCACTCCACATTTGGAATGCCAATTAGGCATAACACCTTCCAGTGAGGTTTTTTTGATTAACTTCTCTTGTTTTCTATAATGGACCTTTGGATCACTTTTCTTCTTCTCTTCTCTTCCCTTCTTATTTATTTCCCTTTCTTCTAGTCTCATTTCTTGCATTTCATGCTAGTTGCATTAGATCCATGTTGTACCCAATAATATTTTCTTTGCTATTTGTGTGCTTACTTCATTCTTTGGGTCTTGCTCTTTCTCTCCTTATCTTTTTTAAGTTTCTTAAGGAATATTCATTCCTTCCTAAACTCGAGGGGGCACCCTAGCCATAGAGGCATTAATGAAAATAATATCTTGCCTAGCATGCAAAATTCCAGAGTGTCATTTATGATACCCATTTTGCATCATATTTTTGTCCAAACCTGGCCACTTCTTTCTGTGTTTGTTGTCTTCTTGCCTATAAGGGTCTAAATATTTATTTGATGCATTTACTTGGCCTTAAATGAATCAAAGAGGGGGTAAAATGTAGACATGGAAAATTGACCCACATTAGTGGGAAATCTTCCTAGAGCCTCATGGGAGACCCCCTAGAATTTCCTAAGGCAAGGGTAAGGCTTCTCCCCACATATTGTTTTCTTTTATACCTATATGCAAAATTGTTCTCACCCTTGATGGGGCGTGACTTCACATTGGTAAAAATATGATCAATGTGGATGGGGAGTGATTTCACCTTTTTAGGGTTTGTTCTAAGAAAAACCTTATTATTCAAGTTTGGCATGTTTTACATTGGCTCTCCTTGGTTTCCCACCCATATAACCTTCAAATCCGCTATATAAGGAGGGTTTGAATTCACTTTTCACACACGACACAAAACAAAATTATTGCATGATAACATTTGATGATTTACTATTTCTTGTAAAGATTTTAGATATAGTTTGCATCATTCTTCTTATTTTGCAAGCAAGTTAATGTTGGAGTGTAAAATCTGATTAGGTTTTTGCTACATTGGATTATTGGTTGCTATTGTTTGCTCTTGTTGGATTTGTGTTGGAGCCATAAGATGAGATCAACTATTTAGGAGGTATAAACCCTTTTTTTTTTCTTCTATGCTCTTCTGCATGCATATTTATATTTTTTTATTGATGTAATCGAGTTGTTGCACTTATATTTTATTTTATATATAGTCTCTACGAAATCATGCTCGGCTCCCTATGGTGCGTGATTCCATATGTGCATTATCATGAGCACCTATTATGGGGTGAAATTTCTCCTAAGCCATATCTAGGGATAAATTGTTGTTTTATATTTCATCATTGCATTATAGACTAAATTTAGAGCATAATACTACATTTTCTTTTGTGGTTCCATCATTTTATTCTATTGTATTATGATATGCTTGGTTTTTTCCAAAGATCAATTTTCGCTTTTGTTTATCAAAGGTCAACTAAAAGGATCTAGGGGGCTTGATTGCTACACCTCCAAGCACTAATGTATAGTGGCCTAAGCAAGCCCCCTAATTCTAATTATATATGTTCAAGTATTTATCAAGTTGTATTGCAGGAATAAGAATTGTTGATAGCATTGGATAAAGGTATAAAGGCAAGGATAAATCACCAGATAAGCTAAGTGTTCTAATTAGTATATAGGCTATTTTTTGAGTGATTTATACTTATGTTGTAAACCCTATATTTTATTTATAATAAATATATCTAATTAATTTCTAGGCATTTGAAAGATAAACAACATATAGTGTGCACTTAGGGTTAATTTTGTTTGTACATCTCTTCTTTAGCCCTTGCTTAAAGGTTATATTTTTGGAACCCGAGGGTTAGAAAGTATTCAAAGAAATAATGATACTAGGGTTAGCTCTTGTATTCTTGCATCATGTATTTTTGCATTATCCTTTATATTTTTATAGCATAGATCTAGAAAGACCAAATATAGATGTTTGTCTTGAATCGAATACATCAAACAAACCTGAAATTCCCATGAACTTGGAGTGAGTCCTTAAAGCTATTCCTAGTGAACCCTTTTCCTCCCTAGCACTGAGTGTAGAGAAAATCATACCCCCATAATTCACCCCAAAGGCTTTATCTTGCAGATCCAACTTTTGGGAATCGTATGCGATAGGGAAGTTTTTCCCCTCTACAAAGCGAACAACTTAATATTTCCTTTAATATTGCTTTTAAAATGATTAGCAAAAGAGTTGATTAATATAATTTTATGCATATCATAGTTTTAATTAAAGATACTAACAATCATGGACTGTTTAATACTTTTGTTTTATATAATAATCTCCTTTGAATTTCCAAATGAAACAAGTATTTTTGAATATATTAAAAGTTGACTATTTTAGAAAGAGGAATTAATGGCTTCATGTCATGTGGGACTGAGTAAGGTTAGTTGCCTTATTGATAAGTATGCCCCCTTCCCAACTTGCAGGATTTTTTAGGTAGGCAATGATGTCCTTGGTTATGGTGCATTGGAGGGCATGTTCTTGAGGGGATTTGTGTGAAGGAGGAAGGAAAATTGAGGGAGGGGATGTGCTCATACAGAAGTATTTCAAAGAAAAAATCTTGGATATTTGGAGGAAAGATAAATCAAGCAAGGAATTTTAGGTTGGATGCTTTCACAACTTTAAGTATTGTTTTGATAAAATGAACATGCATTGTTATTCTATGTTTTTGCTAGATTTTAATGATTTTATTGCATTCCTTTAAAATTTTCTAAGGACCACTATTTTTCTAACCTCCTTTTAACACCTTTATTATACACATTTTATCCTACCTATGGCCACCTAGACATGTTGTGGTAGGCCTATTTTATTTTGTTTGAAAGGTTTCATGGGTGGATCTATTAAATCTTGTAAACTCTATTTTAATCCCATTTTTTTGGTTGCTATGTTCGTTACCTACATTCTACCTTATGATGATATTAACATGTGCCTAACCTATACCTATGTAAGTTTTAAACCCTAGATTTCAAGATCAAATCTCCCTTAGTTGGAATATGAAGAAAATTACTTTGTTTTACAAACACCTTCATCTGAGTGAGAGATGTTATTTTTTTTGTTGTCATTGCTACATTTTAGGAGGTCCTTAAGGTAGACCTCAGTTTTAAAATTTAATTACTACCATGCCATCAAATCTCCTCCAAAGCATCACCATTGTGTAGTGTTTCTATGATCAAAATTGCATAGGTGAAGGGAAGGCCGCTTAGGCCTTATCCACCTATTATCCCTCATGGGATATGTGGGGTGGTTGAGTGTGCCTTAAAGTGCTTAAATCTACCCTTATTAGGCAACCACCACACAATGGTCAAGGAAACAACCCAGTGGGGGGCCATCTAAGCACCAATTGGTGAAGATAAAACCCCCTTTGACACATGGCTTTGATTAGCTTCATAACTTCCATCCTCATGTTGATACATGCTAGTTTGTTATTAGCTATATTGTGGGTCACTGCACTCCTTCAGGGAGGTTTAATTATGTTTTAAAATCAAGTTTAAACCCTTATCCAACATGTAATGGGTGGGGGTGCATTAGCACCATATTAGGGAATAGACCCCCTTAATTGGTCGAACACCAGTTGGTGGTCAAGGAAGCCACCGAGCGAGGGCCACCTTGTACCATTTGGAGGTCCATATATATTGATATATGGTATGTATAAGTTGGATGATGACTTGGCTAATCCCTCATGTATTCATTGATCATCAATGACCCACCTGTGGTCTACCACATGGAATGATATATTTGTTTAATTATTTACATTCAGTTGTCACCTGTGATTGGTTGTGTTGTTCGATTGATCAACAACATAAAATTGATGTAAAAAAATTTAGAGTTTGATGTGGGATTTATTCCACATGCTCCGTAAGGGAGCACTTTGATATTTAAAATAGGGGAGGTAACACCTATTAGCCTGAACACTAGGTAGTGGTTAGGAAATCCACCACTTGATAGAGGCTATAACACTAGCTGTTGGTGTTGGAAATTACCATTAGTAAAAGGTTAAAAATTTGATTTTAACTGGGGTAAAGGTAACTTACCTTTTACCTTACCTGGACGGCAGTGGACGAAAGCATTTGGGCGGCAAGAGAATTCCTTCCATCCTTCTTTTCCCCCAATTTCTCCTTTCTCCCTTTCTTTCTCGAATAGGTTATTTACCGCCTATTTAATCTATGTAACCTAAGTTTGAAGGTTAATGCAATAATTCCTTTTTCCGTAATAACTCACCTTTCACATTTGGTATCAGAGCGGTGTGATTCCCGAGGCGGTGGGGCTGGCAGTTCGAGGCGACAGCACGGATCCCGAGGTAGCCCATAGGAGCCAAGGCGGCATAGATCCCGAGGTGGCCCACAGGAGCAGTTCGGCATGCTTTTCGAGGTGCTGGAGGAGCTAGATGAGGCGGCCCGCAGGAGCAGCAGATCCGCATGATTCTCGAGGCATTGTTGACGTGGCGCTAGCACGATTCCTAAGGCACTATTGACGTGGCAATCTGCTGCATGTGACCCGAGGCACGAGACTGACGTGTCACGACATGTGGCGACGTGTGACTGGTGCGTGGCCTGAGGTGTGGTGACGTGGCGCTGGTGCACGACCCGAGGAGGGTGACGTGGCGATCCGCAAAGTGTGCGTTGACGTGGTATTGGTGTGCGGCCCGAGTGGTGATGTGGCAAAAGGAACCTGCATGTTCGTGACTGCTCGTAGGCAATCAAAGTACAGTAGGTGTTTAGTTATTTTTAAATAACTAAAACATCGCCCTACGGGCGATGTGGGACAATTAGTCCCAACAATTTTTAAGCTACACTAGCTTCGCGCTCAATGCGGAAGCCAAGGGGCGGGGAGCACGCATTGCTCTCGGATCAGCCCGGTAGCGCAGTGGCTACCCTCAGCCCTGACACCCGCGAGGTCGCAGGATCGACTCTCGGTGGGGTCGATAGATAGTTAAATTTTTTTTAATTAAATTTAAAAAAAAAAAAACTAATGAATAGTTTAAAAAAATATATATAATATTTTTTTTTGTGTGTGTAATTTCTTAAGAGGAAATTTCTGTTCATTAGTTTTTTCAAAAAAAAAAAAAAAAAATTTCAAATTTAAATGAAATTTCCTAAGAGGAAATAATTGTAAAGTTTTTTTTTATATAAAAAACTTAGAAAGTTAATTTTTTTATTACTATTTCCTAAGAGGAAATCTTTGTAAAAGAAAATTTCTTGGAAATTTTCTTAAATGATAAGATCGGAAGGTTGTTATCATGCCCTCTGCAAGTTGTTACTGAGAACAACTCCTGAAAACTTTGATAGGCACATGAAAACACTAGGACTTAATACAGTTTTTTCACAGTTGCAAAACGCGGTTATTGCACACCAGAGAAATCTTGATCAAGGATATGAAGCAGATTAAGAAGATAACTCCTTTGGCAGCAAGTTTGAACAATCTGACACAGTTGCAATTATTCCACAAGGATCAAAATATGCTCATTATAGTAATTCAGTTGAAATCCTACAACCTCCTTCTCCTTAAATAATATTGATCAGTGATGATGATGAACAAGTCGCTGACAATTTTGTAATGGCTGAACAAGTTTGAGTTGTTTATGATTTTAAATCAAGCAGGGCTTGATAGTTTGTAAAGTCTTTTTGCAATAAGACTATAAAAGAGAGGTTTCTTATTTTAGTAGATAAATGGGATCACATAATAATCTACCAATTCCTGAATTCAGAGGGGATAATTATGAGTACTGGTCCATCAAGATGAGGACATTACTCATCGAAAAAGGACTATGGGATATTATTGAAGACGGTTACATTGCTCCAATAGATTGGACTACCTTAAGTGCAAATGATAAAAAGATCTACAAAGATGCATAGAAAAATAATTCATTTGCCTTATACCATCTTCAATCAGCATTAGATCCAAGTATCTTTTCGAGAATTGCATCTTTCTTAACTACAACAGATGCATGGAATGCCTTGAAAGAAGGATTCCAAGGAAGTGATAAAGTAAAGCAAGTCAAGCTTCAGAATTTGAAAAGAGATTTTGAAAATCTCGGAATGAAGGAAAATGAAAGAGTTGGAGACTACGTGTTTGAGTTAAAGCGATAGTTGATATGATGCAAACTTTAGGTGAAGACACAAAAAATGAAACAATTATGAAGAAAGTGTTGAGAACACTTCTTCCTAAGTGGAATCACATTGCAATCATAATTGAAGAATCCAAAGATCTTTCTACTATTACATTTGATAGTTTGATTGGATCATTAACATCACATGAAGAGCGACTTCAAGGTGCACCTTCAACAAGCTATGGAGGTGATGACAAAGCCTTCACTTCGAATGAAAGTGCAATATGAGGACAAGGAAGAGGCCGAGGCAGAGGTCAAAAACAAAGAGGCAAGGGCCAAAGCAACTCCTATAGAGGAGGTAATCAAAACAGAGGTGGAAATCAAAACAGAGGAGCCAATCAGAACCAAAGTGGCAATGCAGGCCGTGGAAATCAAGGACGAGGAAGTAACAAGACTAAAATAGCTTGTTTCAATTGTGGGAAACAAGGCCACTTCGCTCGGGACTGCTGGTCAAAGTCTACAAAAGATCAAAGCAGTCAATATGGCTCATTCTACGGAGAAGAATAAGGTCCACCAAACCTTTTTCTCTCTTATGGATAGCCAGATCAAAATCTAAATGATACATGGATTTTGGATACTGGTTGCTCCAACCACATGAGTGGCAAAGAAAATCTCTTTGCTACATTAGATTCAAATTACAAATCTCATGTTAAGTTAGGGGATAATAAATCCTTGCAAGTTGAAGGCATAGGAGCTATGGAAGTTCCAACAAAAGAAGGCCTTAAAAATGTGAATGACATATACTATACTCCACAACTACAACACAATTTGTTAAGTGTTGGCCAAATGATGGAGAAGCATTACAAATTAGTTTTTGATGAAAGAAAATGTACAATCTTTGATAAAAACAATTGTAACCGGGTCATCATCTGAAGTACCTATGACAAAGAATAGGTTGTTCCCTCTAAAATTTGGTGACCCAGGGGGGAGCTCAACTTGCAAACATTGCTATTACAAATCCAAGTGAATTGTGGCACTTGAGATATGGTCACCTCAATTCCGCTAGCTTGAAAATGTTAACATCACAAGCTATGGTGACAGGACTACCAAAAATTCCAGAACATAAAAAGGTATGCGAAGCATGTGCTTTGGGAAAGCACTCCAGAACGAAGTTTCCAAGAGGTCGAGCGTGGAGAGCAAGCTATCCTCTTCAGCTAGTACATTCGAACATCCGTGGTCCAATGCAAACAAAGAGCCTTGGAAACAATTCTTATTTTCTAACATTCATAGATGATTATTCTAGAATGTGTTGGCTTTATTTTCTGAAACACAAAGATGAAGCATTTTATTGCTTCATAGACTTCAGAAATAATGTAGAAAAGAAAAGTGACTACTATGTCAAATGTCTTCGCACTGATAAAGGAGGAGAGTACTACTCAAATGAATTTCTTCATTATTGTAAGCAAAATGGGATAAAAATGCAGTTCACCACTGCCTACACCCCACAGCAGAACGGTGTGGCTAAGAGAAAGAACGGCACCCTTGTTGAAATGGCACGAACAATGCTTCAGGCAAAACATCTCACAAACGACTATTGGGCAGATGCAGTGAGAACAAGTGCATATATTCTAAATAGAAGTCCGACTTCTAGTTTAGATGGTATCACTCCTTATGAAGGATGGTACGGTAAGAAACCAAATGTCAAACATTTTAGAGTATTTGGTTCTTTAGCATATGCACACATTCCTAAGGAGAATAGAAAGAAGCTTGATCCAAAGAGTCAAGCATGTGTTTTTGTAGGGTATTGTGATTCAACCAAAGGGTATAGATTGTACAATCCCACAACACATAAAATCATTATCTCCAGGGATGTAATTTTTGATGAAGGGGGAGAATGGGGTCATAAAAAATTTGTTGATTTTGACTCTAATTCGGACAGTTCTACATTAGTACCTCCCACATTGGTACAACCCAAGAAAAGCAGTGTAAAAAGTCCTCCTCCACAAATTCCACATCAGGAAACTTCAGCAAGTACATCAAGTGGTACACCAAGTCCAAGAAGGAATTTGTTGGCACCCCCAAATTCTCCAAAATGATTTCAAATATCTATAAGCGCTCCAAGCCCGATGGATATTGATTCAGTTTCTCAAAGGAAAGAGACAAATAGAGGAAAGTGCATACTGTAGAGTCATCCATCTACTCAAATGTTGGATAGGAATTTCCAACAAAGATACACTAGGAGTCAAGCTAGTGAGATGGATGACATTTTTTCAAGACTTGAAAATATTCAAATGTTAGGGGATGACGAGTCTCATGAACCAAGGGGTGAAGTAGTCAATTATGCTTTGTTTGCTGCTGCACAGCTAGAACCTTCTAGCTATGAAAAAGCATGCACTAAAAATATATGGCAATATGCCATGGAAGAGGAAATATCCTCAATTAAAAAGAATGATACTTGGGAGCTTGTGAAGCTTCCCAAGGGAAAAAAATTTGTTGGATGTAAATGGGTCTATAAGACCAAATTCAATGCTGATGGGAGCATTGAAAGGCACAAGGCGAGATTAGTAGCTAAAGGTTTTACTCAGAAATATGGAATAGATTATGAGGAAACCTTTGCTCCAGTTGCTCAACAAGAAATAATTAGAACTGTTCTTTCCTTGGCAGCCCATAAAGGATGAAAAATTCAACACATGGATGTGAAAAGTGCATTTTTAAATGGATACCTGACAGAAGAGGTGTATGTTCAACAAACTCAAGGTTTCCAAGAACCAGGAAAAGAGAACCTTGTTTATAAATTGAAAAAAGCACTTTATGCCCTCAAGCAAGCACCAAGAGCATGGTACTCACGAATTGACGACTATTTCAGCAAATATGGTTTCACAAAAAGCAAGAGTGAACCAACATTATACTACCTGAAAAATGGAGTAGATATCCTCATAGTTTGTTTATATGTGGATGATCTAATATTCATGGGTAGTAATGATAAAATGAATATGGAGTTCAAAAACTCCATGATGAATCATTTTGAGATGAAGGATCTCGGATTAATGAGATACTTTCTAGGAATGGAAGTACATCAATCAAAGAATGGGATCTTCATATGTCAACAAAAATATGCTCATGACATGATCAAGAAATTTGCTATGCAGCAGTGCAAATCAGCTGCAACACCAACTGGACATGGAATCCAGCTAAGCAAAGAAGATGGAGCACCAAAAGTTGACTTGACCAATTACAGAAGCATGGTTGGGAGTTTAATGTTTCTCACCAACACTAGGCCAGATATATAGTATGCTGTTTCTCTTGTATCATGATATATGGCATGCCCATCCGAGCTACATCTTCAAGCAACCAAACGAATTTTACGATATGTAAAAGGTACATTGGATTTTGGAATCCATTACCACAAGTCTAACTCCGTGAAGTTATTTGGTTATAGTGACAGCGATTGGGGCGAGTAATATAGATGACGAGAAAATCTACATCGAGAAGCTGTTTTAGTCTAGGTTCAGGACTAATAACTTGGAGTTCCAAGAAGCAATCTGTTGTAGCATTATCATCTACGTAAGCTGAGTACATAGCCATTACTCATGCTAGTACTCAGATCCTCTAGTTGAGGAAAATCCTTGAAGATATTGGCGAAAAACAAATTGGTCCAACCAAACTGAATTGTGATAATATTAGTGCCATACAGTTGGTATATAATCCGATCCACCACAAAAGGTCAAAACATTTTGATATGAAGTATCACTTCATAAGAGATATGGTGGAACAACAGACAGTTGAGCTTCAATATTGTAGCACTTTGGATAATCTAGCAGACATCTTCACCAAAGGCATGGCTAAAGCTCAATTTATAAAGCTGAGAGACTATATAGTTAGTCCTCTCAACTTTAAGGGGGAGAATGTTGGAAATTACCATTAGTAAAAGGTTAAAAATTTGATTTTAACTGGGGTAAAGGTAACTTACCTTTTACCTTACCTGGACGGCAATGGACGGCAGCATTTGGGCGGCAAGAGAATTCCTTCCATCCTTCTTTTCCCCCAATTTCTCCTTTCTCCCTTTCTTTCTCGAATAGGTTATTTACCGCCTATTTAATCTATGTAACCTAAGTTTGAAGGTTAATGCAATAATTCCTTTTTCCATAATCACTCACCTTTCACAGTTGGGCACTACTTATTTGATTGGTTGACCAAGCAAGTTTAGGTGTTGTTGTTTGATCATTTGGATTAGTTTGTTTACTCTATGGTTTCACTGAGTTGAATGATTTGATTTGTTATGGAGTCAAAACATATTTTACTGAAATAAACCTTTTACTTTGGAAGAACTAGTTTTGCTGAAATAGATCTTTTGAAGGAGATTATAGAGCAATTTTTAGAAGCATAATTTTGAGGATAAATTGAATATATTTTGGGATCAATTTCATGGATAAATTGAATGAATCTTAGAAAAAATAATTGTAGAAAATTTTATTAAATATTAGGAAACAAATTTATGGATGTTTTGAATGGTTCCACGGAAGCAAATAGGTGGAAAAATTGAATGATAACTTAAGATCAAATTTGTAGAAAATTGATTAGAACTTAGATTAGTTTGGTGAATGTTATATTTCATTTTGTTTGAGAAATTGAAAAGTTATGTTTTGTATAATTTAATTGAAATCAATATTCTAGTTTGGATTAAGAAAAAATGGGTGGGGAACTCAATCTTTGAGGGAATTATGGGATTCCCTCTTGGTTTTTGGTAAAGATTAACTAGAACTAGTTGCTTGAATTGTATCATTTTTTGATTAAATGGAAGAAACAAATTTTAATTGATTTTTTGACAGAAAGGTTTTTAATTGATTAAATGAAAGGCTATTTAATTGAAAGAATGGTTAATGGTCTTGATAAAATGAAATAAAAGCCTTTTTGAATGCATAGAGTTATATTTAAAATTTGAATTTGTGGCTGATATTATATAGGTTATCTATTATTAGAAGAAGTATGGGCTTCTCTTTGTATGCTCTATGAAAATTGAATAGAAGTATATATTAGATTATTCCATGTTTGGTGGAATGATAATTGACTTTCATTCTAATTTTATTTGAATGATAAATGAATTTCATTCTATGTTGGATTGAATGATAAATCACCTTAATTCTTGAATTATGAATGTACCTTTGTGTGATTGATGAAAAAAATATTCTTATATGGTGAAATATATATTATACCTTTATAAAGAAGTTATTCCTTTAAATTTTTTAGAAGGAAGAAATCATATTTATGAGAATGAATGTGGAATTCATTTTAGGGAATTATGGGGTTCTTTCATTGATTTTGTAATGTGAATTAGGAGAAAATTCATGATTTTTGGGACATAAGAATTATAGGGTTCTTATGTATTTTAAAGATATAATATTTATGAGAATGAATTTGAAATTCATTTGAGGGAATTATGGGATTACCTCATCGAATTTGTAATGTGAATTAAAAGAATAATTCATGTTTTGGGGATATAAGAATTATAAGGTTCTTATGTACTTATATTGGTATTGATATTTTCTAGAAAGGAATTATGGGATTCTTTTATATCCTTGTGTTGGATACAACTAAAATTATGCAATGAAAAGGATGTTTCAAAGCTGAATTTTCTCGTAAGGGTTTCCCAGGATATATGATGTGTTGTGTGTGTGTTGAATATCTTCATATTTGGATATTGCATTTACTAGAGCTAGTTATTGAGGTTATATTGCTCTTTAATAAAATGGGAATTCTATTGTGATTTCAATAACATGAATAAGACTTTTGTTAAGAAATTATTGAATTAAAAATAGAGCTATTGATGATAATTGTGAATGTTAAATCGAAATAAAGGAATAAAATATCTAGTTATGTGAAGGAAAAAATACATGATTCTTATATTCTTGAATAGTTCTTACTATGATGAACCATAGATGATTAGAAAATGACATCTATTAATGTTTATGCTTTTGGATTAGAAGCTTAGATAGAGATATATAGAGATGATATGGATAACCAATGTGCATTATGCTTAGTACACCTACATAGATGGACTTATGTATGGTGTAGGGATAGGCATACCATTTTGATAGACAAAAGGAGATAAGTTAGATAATTTTGGGGATGAGATAGCTAGCTTATTTGCACTATGCTTAGGGAACCTACATAGACATAGTTATGTATGGTGTAGGAATGGGCATACCCTTTTGACATATTAAAAGGGATAAGTTGGCTCATCGTAAATATGATATAAACAACTTAATCATAAGGTATTAAGTCAATAGATATCTTCATAGAATAACTTATGTAAGGTGGGGATATGTGGATCCCTAACGTGTGTATAAAGGAAAAATATTCTCTCTCTCGAGTGGATTAGATTTTGGGATTTTTACAGTGATAACTTATTAGTGGATATAATTAGTGATATTAATCAATATGCAATAGGATGAGTTATCGACATTTATAATTATGGAAATTATTAAAATATTTACTATAAAAATGAACTATTGTAATTAGAGAGTTCAACAAGTTAATACAACTATAATTACCAATTAAAACCATAGAGGTAGATAATATCTAACTAATCAACAAGAAATTTGTTATCAAAGTCATCTTTTATAAAGAGCTTTACAAGTGCAATTGAGATTCCATCATGGGAATAGAAAGGATAATTGTATATGATATGATGATAAAGGGTATGTTTTACAATAAGGTAAAGGTATAATTAGTACTTTTTGAATGAAATTATAAACAAAATAGGTTTTTAAAATATAATATATTAGTAGTTTTGATATTAATTATGTTCATAGATATTATTCTTAGGAATTGTAATAAATATGACTAGTAGTATACTACATGTATTAGAGTTCAAATGAAGATATATTTTAAAAATATTTCATAACATGCTTAGATGCAAAATTTACAATATGGTTAGTAAATATCATGTTGTTTGTATAGGAACACCACATACTACTACCATATATATTTTAAGAATGTATTACTCAAAAACAATGCATATAGGTCACTTGCAACATTGACAATTAATACATCCATAATACAAGGTATATCAAGTCACTTCTAATATATCATCTTCCACATGTATTAGACTACACAAGTCCAAGGCAATGCATTGTAAACAAACCCCATAGGGTCTTAAACAAGTGGTTTAGATGTGGAAGCAAGGATCAAGGATTAGATCAAAATATTACACATTTATTACCATGTGATACTTGAACTAGTGGAAGAGGTATAAATTGAATAAGAAAATATATCTAGAGCATTGAGAGTATCCAATATAACAACAAAAGTATTGAAGTTAGTGAGGTTCACTAGAATGAAAATTAAAGTTACACCTTCTCCTCTAATATTAGATCCTCCCTCTATTGAATTGAGTAAAGGAAAGAATAATATGTAAAATTTAGGGATCTTTATGATGTACTTATTATAGCCATCAATGTCCCAAATCCAAATTAGAACTAATGAATATTAGATCCCCCCTCTATTGAATTGACTAAAGAAAAAATAAGATGTAAAATTTAGGGATCTTTATGAGGTAGTTATTATAGCCATCGATGTTCTAAATCCATCATTACCAATAAAATATCATAAATAATGGAGATAGAAAATGATAGTATAGAGGGAAATTTTTATTTTATTAAATTAAGAGGAACACCTTCAATATTATAGTTGAGTTCGTCCATTGTTTCTAGTATGATGGTAACACAATTAATGATTCTACTTCCTTTTGGGATGTCATAACTAAGGTTACCAACAATGTCCTAGAACCTAATTCTTGAATACTAGTATCAATAGCCCAATTTTAATAACATATGTAATTCCTTGGTCATAACTAATATTATGATGTCTAATTTATCTATTATGTTGCATAATAGGTTCCTATTGGTCCTTAACATAAATGGAAATATGCCATACTTATCTACTTTATATTTTGAAATGAATCTCATACAAATCATATTTAATATTTTACTAATTACAGGTCTGAGGTGTAGACCAATTGGTTCATAAAAACCCCATAAGGGGGGCGGAGGTCCAAGGTTCAAATCTCGAGCCTCGCTGGATTGAATGCTTATCCCTTTTATGGTGCTTTTAGTAGCATAAAAGGTTTAAAATGATTGTGGCATGGCAGTTATAGGGGTGGACTGTGCAAAGATCTATGTGGCAGCTTTCAGGACGGACAATGAAAAATATCATGGCGGCCATAAAAGTTGGAAAGCCTGCCCAGATTCGTGGTGGCTACCGATTTCACCACGTTAAAAAAAAAATTACTAATTACAATAAAATTTACTAGGGGGATCAATTATTATTTAGACATATCATCTTACCTTGGCTTCCTATATTCCTTAAATTTTTCTTGTAGAATGTCAAACTACATTAAAAGGAATAAAACATATATATGCCTAACCTTGCAAGAGTATTATTGAGCTATATTGTTAAGTTAAACTCTATTAATTAAGAAGAACATCCTTTTATTTGCATAAAATGAATCTAATATTGCTAAGTAACTTTTTCACTTCTCTTATCATCAATGAAAAACTATCATCCATAGAGCCTCCTTAGATTGTAATAATTCTACCATTTTTCCATGGTAGATCAATAGTTTCAAAGTATTTAATTATATAAATGATATATTTAGAGGTAACTGAGTTTAATGAGTTAAACAATTTTAAAAAGACTCTATGATTTTACCACTTAATGAACAAAATCCTTTCTTAATTATTTGATAATTACTTCTAAAACATTTGACTATAAAAGTGCATACTTTTGGATCATGCATTCTATTACAATTATAACACTAAATACTTTCTTGATTTATATTTACTATATTATTGGTTACACTATTATTAGCTAGTAATCTTGAAGAATTATTTTAATGAAGAAAGGTATATGATATTTCTAAAATGAATTTTGTATATGACTATAGTTTATCTCTAAATTATATTTATTTTTTTAGTTAAAACAATAATCATGTATCAAAATATCTATTTACATTTTGTAATGATTTATTAAGTCACATACCATAGGAGTAGTTAAGCCAAAGGTATAAATAGATACAATAATAGTATGTGAATATCCATAAGAGAATCATAATAATTGCAAGTATTTTTTATCTTAGGGTGACATTGTATATATCGTTATGTAGAGGAACTAAAAACATTTGGTGGATTTACAATTATAGTGTCATAAGAAGGAATGGAGGCTGATTTCCAATTTTAACCACCATCTCTTCTACTCTTGTATTTTAACTTAAAATTATGTAATTTTATATGGTTATACTTTTTCATGATTAATACAAGATATGAATGTCAAATTCTTATGTAATATATAAAGGCCAATTGGTGTAGAGGCTTAATTTTGAATAGAATCTACATCTGCAATTAATGGAATCATATATTAATGTTATGGGTAATTTTAAGAATATGAAAATCCATTGTCATTAAGAATAAAAATAAGGATTATGTATTTTTGTCTCCCCATAACATTAAATCAATGCATTTGTAAGGTCAACTAGTTGTTAATAGTACCATGTTATAGATCATTTAAAAACACATCCAATGTTTTCCTTCTAAAAATTACACCAAAATATGATCTTTTTATCCATATGTTGAGCACCACATAATTCTTCCTATTTATAAATACTATTTATGGTCATATATTGTTGTTATTTTTAGATCCATTAAAAATGGGTATAGATTCTAGGGTGGCTACATGAAATTGATTAAAAGATAATAGTTTCAATTGGATTTGTCCATGTTAAGTTAGATAATTTGTTGGCATAAAAATCATAAGTTGAGACATTATAAGTTAAAACATAAAAAATAGAATCCATGCTCATAGTGGTATATTTACTATGGAAGGAGGTGTGTGTATTAAAACAAGATATATTAATTGATTAAATTTGTTTGTAGTAGAACCCTTTAGCTTCTAAAAGAACTTAAGTGTGTAAAGTCTTATGCCTGAGATCTAATAAACATATAAAACATTTATTTCCAATAAATTATCCATACCAAATGGAGAATAACAATCATGATGATCTAAACTACAAATAAGCAAAAAAACAAATGAATTTTTCATGACAAATGGAGAAAAATAGTTATGAAAGTTTCCTCACCTAAAAATTGCTCTAACCCTCATGGGTTATGTCATATCTATATTATTAGTATTTATTTCAAACTATTAATAAGAAAATTAGATATATTTAAAACTACATTTTATAATAAAGCTCCATAGAAAAATGACTTACATGAAGATAGATTATAATAGTTTTTCTAATATAATTAAGATTATCACTTTATTTGTATGTTGGAATTATCCTTTTAATTTTAACATTCACATTGTATCATCTATATGCTAGTAGAAGGATTGGTGATAGAATATCAACATCTATTTTCTTAATGCCTATGTTAGTCATTGCTCATGGACAAAAAGTGTAGTAAGCAGTAGAATATTTTATCCAAACTTATCATTGGGATTAAATGTTTAAAACAAATTTGGAAACTTATTATTGAGATTAAGATGACTCGATATATTTAGAATTTGTCATATCAAGATTTTACACTAGAGGAGTGACTAGAATATTCTTTGTATTCCATTCCTCTGTGCATCCCTTTTCATAATTTTGATATATTTGAATATATTTTTTAGTTCTTACCCGAATTGCGAGAAGCATATAGTTAAAATTTATCTTTCTTATTTCCCTTTCACATAGTGAATTTGTCTTGAAAGCATACTTTCTTAGGGACTACCTTCATAGGTTGACTAATATTGGTTAGTGATGGCATACCATTAAATAAATGTTTTATTTGTTTGAGAGGAAGAGAGAAATCTAGATTTCTTTTAGGCTAAAATATCTTATATTTTTATTTATTCATAAAGTCTATGGTATTAATCCCATGGTATATATTAATTCTTAGGGTTATAAATATGCTATGGAGTTGCAAAATCTTTAGGAGCTATGAGATTATTGGAAAATTCCTCTCACTATAATTTGGGTTCCTCCTAATAGTCATAGTGGAAGTCTTCCATAGGTAGGACCAAGAGGACCTTGAGGTCCTAATCTCACTCCCCCACCAAGAAGACTAGGAGGTGCTAGGGATTATCATTTTCATGGCCATAATTGAAACTATTCATAACAATAATGAATTAAATTCCATCTAGGTGGTCATCATGTAATCTACCTTGACCTCAATTTTTTATGGGTGGGGCAAGGTTTTCCACTTCCCATATTACGGTACAAATTTAGATAAGTTCTCTAACTCACCTTAGAAATTTTTTGCTCATCTTGGTACCTTGAGCTAGGGCAAACCTTTGAAACTTATCAACCATTGGTGGACCAAGAAAAATAATAAAATCAAAAGTAACAACAATAATAGGAGAATCAATTGGAGTAATAATAGGTGCAACCACATGTTACTATACATCATGGATATGTTACTTGTAATTATCATAGCCCTTCATCTATAAGGTAACACTCAAACAAAGAATATCCTTCACATTTAGTTTATGTTGTGTTGGTTGTTCAAGCATTCATATGTTTATTGCCCTCAAGGGTTTTCATTATGGTCCCTTCCATTAAAATTTATGTTCTCTACCATGTTATAGGACTTACCATGTGTTTGGACATTATTTTTGAATTTTTCTCCTATGAGTTTTGATCACCCTTTACGACTACTTGAAGTAGAGTTGCATTAAAACAAACACATACAATCCACAAAAAAGTAGGAAAAATACCAAAATGCGCCAAAGCTTCCTTGAATTATTATTTTTAAAATAGAGCTTACATAGACTAACTACTTATAAATTCAAAATTTTCCCCCAAATACCCTGTTTCCCCTTTTCCTGCCTAGAACAATCTATTTGAAATTTGAATTTTGGGGGTAAACTTCCCAAGGTCATAACTCATCGCTCGTTGCTCGAAATGACTATTGGTGCATGTTTTTGGAAAGTTCTAGAAGAGGTTGGTGGCCCATTATTGTGCTATTACATAATAACACCATATTTCATCCCTTAAAAAGGCCTCTAAGACCTTCAAAATTGACCTCCAAATTTTACTAGCAAGATTTTCACTAGTTTTGATAGGGTAGGAGACCTCAAAAATTACATATCTTCTAAAACACTTAGGATATTGGGATGATTATTTCAACATTGGGTCTATTTATCCATCCTCTAAAAAACTAAATAAAATTTAGAACAAAATGAAACAAATACAAATTTGGGTGATGCAAGATCACTCTTACACCACTGGATGCTCCTACATCAGACACCCAGGGTAAATTGAGAAGTGACCTTCACTTCTCTAGTGTTGGAGGAAAACCTAGGTGGTCAACCTCTATATTTGACAACCAAGATGAATCTTCAACAGGACTACTCTTCCACGTAACCAAATATTCTTCATACTACCTATTTATGGTAATTTTACTGATGTAGGTATCCACAATTTCTTCTATCTCTTCCTTCTCTAGAGTAGATGCTGGAATATCCCAAATTTCTATTACTAGTCCATCATCATTGTCCCCTTCATGATATTCTATAAAATCAAAAAAATTGAACACAGGTGATAAGTTAAGTTCACTTGGCAGTTCTACTTCATATGCATTTCCTGAATCCCGTTTCTCTATGATCCTGCATGGTCCAAACTTCTTCATTTTTAGCTTTTTATAGGTTTTAGCAGGAAATATTTCTTTTCTCAGGTGGACCATAACTTCATCTCCCACTTCGAATTCCTTAAACCACTGCTTCTATTCTACCCTTATCTTGTACTGAGTGTTCATATTAGTAATATGTTTCTTCACTTCTTCATGCAAGCTCTTCAAGTACTCTGCAAAGTCCTCAACATTAGCACTATTATTTTCCTCTATATCCATCTTCCTCAAATCAAAAGAATTCTTTGGGTTGCTTCCATATACAATATGAAATGGGGATTTATTAGTACTCCTATTAACAAATTTTTTGTAAAAAAATTCTACTTGTGGTAAAACCAAATCCCATCCTTTGGGCTTATCTCCTACTAAGCATCTCAGCATGTTACACAAACTTCTATTCACCACCTCTATTTGTCCATCAGTCTGCGGATGGTATGCAAAACTGAATTTTAAATCTATCTTCAATTTCTTCCACAAAGTCCTCCAAAAATACCCAATAAATCTAGTATCTATGTCTGAAACAATACTCTTTGGTAGACAATGTAGTCGTACCACCTCTTTGAAAAACAACCCTGCAACATGAATTGCATCATTAGTTTTTTGGCAAGGAATAAAATGTACCATATTTGAAAACCTATCAACCACCATAAATATGGAGTCATTCCCCCTCTGTGTCCTTGGTAGGCCAAGAACAAAATCCATGCTGATGTCTTTCCATGGTTTCTCTGGTACAGGTAATGGCTGATATAATCCAATGTTTTGCCTCACACCCTTGGCCCTTTGGCATACTCTACAACTTTGTACAAATATCTTTACATCTTGTTGTAACTATGGTCAATAGTAGTTCTCACTAATAAGGGAAATGGTCTTATCTTGACCAAAGTATCCAGAAAACCCTCCACTGTGCTTCTTCTTGACCAGATTCTACCTCATCGAACTCCTTGGAATGCACAATTAGTTTCCTCTAAACAACATTCCATCTTGTATTAGAAAATCCAACCATTTAGTTTTAATCAAAGTAACAGGTGCAAAGCAAGCTCTCCAAGCCTTTGCAAAATATGGGTCTTCAAGGTATAAAATCTTAAGTTCATCAAACCCTATAACCTCCACCTTCATTTCTGTCAACAAGTTTTACCTTCTACTTAAGGCATCTACAACTCTGTTTGACTTCCCACTCCTATGTTTTAACACAAAGGTATAACTCTATAAAAACTCAACCCATTTTAAGTGCATCTGATTCAATTTTCCTTGGATATTAATATATTGTAAGACCTGATGATTAGTATATAGAAAAACATATTTTGAAAACAAATAGTGTCTCCACTTCTTCAAAGCCTGAACTATAGCATAAAATTCTTGATCATAGAAAAAATAATTTTTCCTAGCCTCATTAAGCTTCTCACTAAATTAGGTAATAGGATTACCTTCTTGACTCAATACAGGTCCTATGACTCTACCACTAGCATCATAGTCTACCTGAAATACCTTATTAAAATATGGAAGTGCCAAAATAGGCTTCTCTATGACTTTCTTCTTCAACATATCAAAACTCTTATCTGCTCTTGAAGTCCACTTAAACTCCTTCATATCCCCTTTCATTATCTCTATTAGGGGTGCACAAATACTGCTAAAATTCCTAATAAATTTTCTATAAAATTGGCTAGACCATGGAATGATCTTACCTCTGAAATGCTCCTTAGAGTAGGCCATTCAATGATAACCCTCACTTTTTCTGGGTTCATTTTAAGACCTTCAGTTGAGATGAAAAATACTAGGTACACCAACTCCTTCTTCACAAAACTGCACTTCTTCAAATTAATCAGGAATTGCTCCTCCCTCAGCTTCTCAAAAATGTGTCGAATATGCAGCAAGTGCCCCTCCAAAGTCTTACTAAAAATTAATATGTCATCCAAATAAACAATGATTTTTTTTCTAAAAACTCCTTCAATACCTCATTCATAAGCCTCATGAATGTGCTTGGTGCATTGGTTAGCCCAAATAACATGACCAACCACTCGTACAAACCCTCTCTAGTCTAGAAGGCTGTCTTCCACTCATCTCCTTCTCTGATATGAATCTGATGATACCTACTCTTTAGGTCAATCTTTGTGAAGTACTTTGCTCCACTCAAACAGTCCATAATGTCATTCATCCTTGGTAATGGAAATATTTATTTTATGGTGATATTGTTAATAGCTCAGGAATCTCTACATATTATCCATTCCCCATATTTCTTTGGTGCTAGTACTTTAGGTACTACACATGGGCTCAAGATCTCTCGAATCAGTCCTTTTTCAGTAACTCTTGGACTTATCAATTTAGCTCCTCACTTTCTATAGGAGTCATTATGTGGGCTACCATATTAGGGAAACTAGCTCCTAGTACCAAATATATGTGGTGACTGATCTTACTCACTGGTGGAAAACCCTTACATACATTATTTGATATAATATATGGGAATTCTTATAACAAACCTAAGACATCTACTAGGATATCTTTGCACTGCTCATACTTAAATGTAGAATTAATGCATAACACATATGCTCATGCTTTAGGCTATGCAAAAATTTTCTACCATCTACTAAACAATTTTTGGCACTGCTAAATACCTTTTCATCCATATCCTTCAGGGTTTTCAGCTTGTGGTGCACTCCATCCATTATCAAGGAGTAAGTGTTGGCATACCCATCATGTATTGCACATCAATAAACCTTCCATGGCCTTCCCAACAGTAAATGACAAGCATACATAGGAAGGATGTCACATAGAACCTCATCATGGTAATTCTCAATATGGAATTTTACCAAAAATTGCTCACTGACCAAAGCCCTATGGTCCTTCAACCACACAATCCGATATGGATGTGGGTGCCTCATTCTCTCTAACTGTAACTTGGTAACCATCCTTCCTAAAACTAGGTTATTAGTGCTACAATTATCAATGATAATATTACACACCTTACCTACACATTTACACCTTATGCAAAATGGACTCTTCCTCTAATCTAGATATTTTTTTTCATTCAACAAGGCTCTCCTTATGACTAGAACTTCTCCTCTTTCTACTTCCTTAGAGTGCTCATATTCAACACCTTCATGTACAATAGTATCTTAGGCATTACATATAGGTCTCTTATTCATTCCCCCTTGGTGTTTTGGGAACTCATATGCTCAATGTTCTTCTTCCCCATATTGGAAATAGGTTCCACAAAATCCTCTTATTCCAAGCTCTCATACAGACCTTCATCTTCCTATTTGGTAGCTATTATTCTACTCATGGGGGTGGTAAGCATTCTCTCCTTTCTAGTCCTGATGGTTGCTTGCTTCCCCAGTCTTCTTTTAATCCTTAGTTCGTACTCCATTTGTTCTCCTACCAGTTCTTCCACCATAACCTCTTCCTCTCTACTTGCTCTCAAATATTCTATTTAGCTTCTCTTATACCTTCAGGGAAAACTATTAAGCATCTTCTATGGTGGTCATCCTGACCAAACTTAGCCTCTCTTGAATACTTGCTCTCAATACATTTTAGTAATGGGCTACCTTTTCCTTTTTGGCCTCAGAATGGCCTATTCTGATTAGGGTCTTATAAAATTCCTCTATGTATTCTTTGATATACTTGCTTGAACGACTCAAACCCTACAATTTCTTTATCATATCCAACTCATAATCAGTTGGAATGAATTGTCTCTTCAACTTCTCTGTCATCCGCTTTCATCTTGTTATCCTTTATTTTTGTCTTTTGTTTCTAACTGTACTCCCTTCCACAAAATGTTGACATGACCCTTCAAATTGGTCTTAGTAAATTTGACCCTCTTAGGATCTTCCACCTCCTCATACTCAAAGTATTCTTCCATATCATTGATCTAGCCAATCAACTCTTTTGGGATGAGATTTCCAGAATACATAGAGACATCAAACTTTAGTCTCTTTCCAATATAGGATATTGCCTTATACAATCTGACTTGGGGAGGATCTACTTCATATTCTTCTTCCTAGAACCAGACCTCTTATTATTCAACTTCATATTCACTCCCATATTCTCTCCTTGGTTCAAATACTCTACGCAGCTCCTCTTGCAGAGCTTGAAATTACCTCTACAAAGCTCTAAAATCCTCTTCTAGCACCATAGTGTTTCTCCCACCACCACAATTTCTTCGTGGAGGTATTCCTCTCACGTTTATCCAAACCCTAACCATAATTACTGGTGAAAAATACCTTACATTTTGTGATCTATCTACACACTCAGGAATTCTAGCTCTGATACCACTTGAAGTAGAGTTGCATTAAAATAAACACATACAATCCATAGAAAAGCAGGAAAAATGCCAAAATGAGCCAAAGCTTCATTGAATTACTGTTATGAAAATAGAGCTTACAAAGACTAACTACTTACAATTTTAAAATTCCCCCCAAATACCATGTTTCCCATTTTCTCGCCCAGAACAATCTATTTGAAATTTGAATTTTGGGGTTAAACTTCCCGAGGTCATAACTCATCGCTCGTTTCTCGAAACGACTATTAATGCATATTTTTAAAAACCTCTCGAAGGGATTGGCAACCTGCTATTGTGTTCAAATATAATATTACCATATTTCAGCCCTTGAAAAGGACTCTAAGGCCTTCAAAATTGACCTCCAAGTTTTACTAGCAAGATTTTCACTAGTTTTGATAGGGTAGGAGACCTTAAAAATTACATATCTCCCAAACCGCTCAGGATATTGGGATGATTCTTTTAGTGTTGGGTCTATTTCTCCATCCTCTAAACAACTAAATAAAATTTATAACAAATTGAAACAAATAAAAATTTGGGTGATGCAATATCACTCTTACACCGCTAGATGCTCCTGCTTCAAAACTATATTATTTTGATATCTAATAGCTTTTAATATAGTAATCATATTTTTTGATTATTTATATAACTAATTTTAACAAACGAATATCATTTTATGAAGTAAAAAACCATGTGTGATAGACTATGCAACCATATTTTCTAAACTAGATATAATTATTGCTATATTTTAAAACTTATATAAATTTTGACATGATAAGATTTATGACAATTTTTCTAGACTATATCACAAACTAATATCCCAATATCTAATATCAATCACATAAAATGCATTCACATAATAACATCAATATTTCACAATAAGAAATCTCACTATTATATTCATAAATCATCAAATATTACATCAAGATCAATTTCATTATATGGAGCTTTATCTCCAATATATAACCTTACAAAATGTCTCTTCAATACTCTTGAGTATTGCTTTTATTAAAAATTAGGGAGATGCAACCTCTAACATTCCTCACTTAAGACAAACTCTCATTACTCTTCACTTTACATGATGACATATATATCATGACTCTTCACTTTCATACACACCTTACAATTTCAAAACTCATACCTCACACTTTGCACACCTTGACACTCACACACTTCACACTTCCACATCTTACATACTTTATTACATAATACATGGACACTCCTCACACTTTGACACATACATTAGATAAAATATAAACACACTGTCCCAAGAGGATAGTGCAACAATTTGGGATTTGGATCTTCTTCGGGAGGTCCAAGGTGCAAACTGTGGTATGAGTGAGTCTGTGAGAGGGTGGGTGTGTGTTCATAAAAAAATTATAAACACACTCCCTGAACTAATATTTATAAATACACCCCATAATACTTTAATGTTATAAAATAATATAATATCTTTAATAAAATTCCATATTAAATTTATAATATTTTATTTGAAGTGATAAATATTTCTTATAAACATTATAAAATAATTTAATTTTGTAAATTAAGTTAGCATTGATATGCATTAAGTAATTTAATGCTTTATGTTTTTCTTTTTAATTTATAACTCGAAATCTTTCTCTATGGCATATATCTTCATGTTATTAATTAATTTGTATTAAAGTGTACATATTATATTGCATTTTTTTTTTTACATTAACTATAGATTCAAAAATTATATATATATATATAAAATTTAAGTTGATTGTAATAATATGTTTAAGTTGATAATGTTTATATCTTTAAATATTAATTAATTAGTTAATTTAAAAATAAAATATTATTTTTATTATATTAATAAATTATAAAACTTGAAGGAATATTACGTTATATATTATTTTATTATACTTTTAGATTTGTAATAAAAATATTAATTAAATATATATAATATATTTATTTTTTCCTTATATTTTAAAATATTATATCTAACAATTTTTTTCAAATGGTTTAATCAATTTATAATTTTATTATAAATTTTGTTTATTAAAGAAAAAATAAATAATTTTGGGCACGAAAAAATTTAATTTTTTTTTTAACGTGAACTAGTAGATCATTTAATAAGACCCCACAATTTTTTTATTTTATTTTTATGATAACTTTTATTTTTTAAGCTACCTCCGCCTGTTATGCTCATCTTTATCAATTATTTTTTTATTATTTTTTAATAATGTAAAATATCAAGATGATAATATTCGAGTCTTATATATTGAAATGAATTGGTTGGAAAGTTTGTCAGAAAATATTGTAATACAAAAAAAGATGAAACTTAGCAGAGCAGGAAATGATGCAGAACTAGTCGATAGGTACCACTCCGAGGGAAGACGAGGGAATGGAAGATCTATGTTAGAAAAATAAACCAGATTTGACACCTCTGTCAAATCAATCCACTGCACCATTTTCGGATCCTTTTCCATTCGGATTAATTACTGATAGTTGAAACTGTCAGTTAGTTCGACGATTAGAAGGAAACCTGAGTTAAATGCATGTCAGAGAAGTTGGTGGAGCTTTCACGCTTCTTACTTGAAACCCTAGATATATATTTGTGTCACCTTCATTTTGTGAGTTAGCATAGAGAGGCTACAATGTTGGAGACAATTAGTGTAGAGGAGAAGAAGTAAAGTGCAATAGCATATAATTGCAGAGCGATAGAAGGTCAGAGGATCCGAGAGCAGAGCAAAAGTAGAAATCCTTGTTTGGAGTTGAAGCCAAAGTCTTCAGAAACTCCATTTGATTGTACACTGCATATTTGCAGCCCAGTGGATGTATTTCCAGTTCAGAGTATGTGGATGTATTTTTGGCATTAAGTAATAAATATTTACTTACATGTATTAATATTTACTTACATGTGTTGTTTAATAACTTAAAAAAGTTAGTATTAATATTTTCCAATTCGATCTCGTGAGGTGTAGACCAATTGGTTCATCCAAACGCCATTAGGGGGGTGGAGGTCCAAGGTTCAAATATCGGACCTCACCGGACCGAACGCTTGTCCATCCAAACGCCATTAGGGGGGTGGAGGTCCAAGGTTCAAATATCGGACCTCACCGGACTGAACGCTTGTCCCTTTCCTGGTGCTTTTAGCGGCGTAAAAGGTTTAAAATGATTGTGGCATGGCGGTTATAGGGGCGGACTACGCGAAGATCTGTGTGGCGGCTTCCGGGGCAGACATCGCAGAATACTGTGGCGGCCATAAAATCTGGACAGCCTGCCCGGATTCATGGCGGCTACCGATTCCATCATGTTAATATATATATATTTCCTTTAAAACCCTAGTGCCTTACGTATTAAAACAACATTGATTCGGCTTCGTTTCTTTGTATTTACTAGCAAAATAACAAATATCATATTTATATGCTTTGGACTTGCATAATATTTTGCTTACTACTCCAATCCACTTTTGCATTCACGTTGTTTCCAATACACACATTCATTGCATTGAAATATGTGCTAGGTTTTGTGTTTTGTGGGTTACGTACATTTTCTATATTTGAAATCTACTATTTTCCTTTGTTTTTCCCAGCGGACTACATCCCCACTTTTTTCCCTCATCTTTGATTAGTGGATTGCAATTCCATAAATATTTCAAGGAGATAGTGACGTCGGCAACTTGCTTTTGCAAATTGAAAATCCACACCTTCTCCTGTGTTTTTCTAAGTGGAATGCAGTTCGTAAATTCCCTTTGCATTTATTTTTCTGCTCCTAGGTGCATGTATTAAATAGTGTAGATTCTATTCTACATCTTAGGGCTTATTGCCATTATTTCTTGTTGCTGCATTGTTGCTTGCACTCACAGTCTGATGTTGTTGCTACAGGGGCTAGAGTTTTAGATTTACGACATCTTTGATGGAGATTTTTTGGATTGATAGGAAAACATGGATTTTCTCATCGAGGCAAGAAATAAATCACTACTATGATGGTGATGTTTTTCTAAAGTTGCGTTTAAATCTCATTTTTCATTGTCTAGCAATAGTTCATATTCTAGAGTTAGGATTTGTAGCTGGCAGTTCTCTCCAATGCAATCTTCACTCAAATTTTGCCAAGGAAATTCATAAACTTTCCAATATTCTACAAGAAGTTTTGACAGACTCGATGGCTCCACCTCCTATTGATGCTTACTTACACATCCACTCATCATACGCTCCTCCAATTTCATAGATATGTTGAAAAGTTTCATAAAATTCTTGGAGACGTCACTAGGGTAGAAATCATAGCCAAAAAATTGCTCTTCAGTATGGGTGAAGACTACTTTTCACACCAATCAAGGATCTACTCAACTCTCTCTCCTATGAAATACTAGATCCACAATATTTTCCTAGAACTCATGTCACTATCAAATTGAAGAAAATTCCATGAGGAATACCCATTTTCCATGCATCACAATTATTATGGGATCATCTTGTACGAAGCATAGTTACAACATAAATCTAGAAAAATGTTTTTCATCGTTGAAATATCCATCAGTCCTTTCTTTTGCTACATCACACCCACTATCTTATGCATAACATACTAGGAAATCACCATGATTGGATCTCCACCACATGCATGAACCTCCACAGGGGACACATAATGGATTACAAAGTGGTAGATAAAAATAGTAGTATGCGTTAGAGGGGTATAAGACTACAAGCGGACCTACCAAATGAGGCTACAAATACAAGCGGGGTTGTAGAAAATAGCAAAAAATAGTGGTATTGCTTGTTGACAAAAAAGTTTACAACACGAGTAGTCTCAAGTCGGCTCAAAAACACTCATGAAAAATCATCATCACGTATAATAAAAATGTCATTTTATGAAATTATAGCCAAGCTTCATGTAGTCGGGTCAAGTTTTAGATTTGCACAAAATCATCATCTCTGCATAATATTACTGTGCCTACATGCGTAGAGGGGCATAAAATCAACTAGGAGTGTCATTCGTAGATTGAGCAACTCATACAGAAATCAGAGCAGAGAAGATTAGACCCGCATAGTCATTGAGGCAGCTATGGTGGGCAACATGAAGCAGGGTAAAAGTACAAGGTTCTTTGTATGGAAGTGAATGACCAGATCATCTATAACATGGCCTTTACATCAAATGGACAAGCTTCCTACCAAAATACTCATATTTTGATGTATCTATGGGTAGTGAGTGATTCAAAATCATCTATGGGTACTGTGTGACTCGTCTAAATTGAATATTTTTATGTCATTGGGGTTTCTTGAGCTTGGCAGTGATAGAGAACTAGATCTGGAACTAGATAAGGTGAAATATCCATGGAGCTCCTCGATCACCTTGGGATAAAAGGCTTGCTCCATTTTATTTTCCTTAATCAAATGAGGCATGCGGGTGAATATGCTACTTGAAAGAGTTATCTGCTCTAGTGATTGGCTAGGGATACCCTACCAAGAGGACCCTCTTATAGCACAGTGACATGAAAAGAAGAATGACTTGTGCAATCCGTTAGGAAATTCATGCACCAACTTTTCTCCATTCTACCATTACTTCATTTCTTTGCAATTTTTTGTACTAGCCTATAACAACATCACCACTATTCATGGTGTATCACTAAAAACATGGGCTAACTGATGCAGGAGCATCCGGTGGCGGCAGAGAAATCTTGCACCAACAAAAACAATTTCTAAGTGTTTGTCTTGACGTCGCGATATCGCGACAGAAAAAGTGTCACGATATCGCGACAGAAAAAGTGTTGCGATATCGTGACATGTTGCATTATCGTGACTCAGGAAGGAGAGAGAAGACACCGAACAAAAAGTGTCACGATATCATGACAGAAAAAGTGTCGCGATATCGCAACATGTTGCATTATCGCGACTCAGGAAGGAGAGAGAAGACGCGGAGCAAAAACGTGACGATTTCGTGACATGTCACAAAATCACGACCAGAAGACCAGAAGGAGGCGCAGGAGAGAAAAGTGTTGCGATATCGCGACATGTCACATTTTCACGACCAAAAGACAAGAGGAGGCGCAGAAGATAAAAGTGTCGCGATATCACGACATGTCACATTTTCGCTACCAAAGGACTAGAAGGAGGAGCAAAAGAGAAGAGTGTCAAGATATTGCGACATGTCGCATTTTCATGACCAAAGGACCAGAAGGAGGCGCAGGGGAGAAAAGTGTCACGATATCGTGACATGTCGCATTATCACGACCAAAGGACGAGAGAAGGCGCAAAGGAGAAAAATGTTGTGATATCGTGACATGTCGCATTTTCGTGACTCAGGAAGGAGAGAGAAGGCGCGAAGAAGAAAATGTCACGATTTCGCGACAATTCACGAAATCGCGATCGAAGCAGGAGACAGAAGAATTCCAGAGAAAATATCATGAAATCCCGACCGAAAGAGAACAGGAAGGGCCAGAAGAGAAAATGTCACGATTTCGTGACCCAAAGCAGAGAGAGAAAGCAGAGAGCAAATATGTCATGATATCGTGACATGTCGTGATTTCGTGACCCGAAAGGCAAAGAGAAGACAGAGAGCAAAGATGTCGCGATATCGCAACATGTCATGATTTCATGACCCTAAAGGCGAAGAGAAGGCAGAGAGCAAAGATGTCGCGATATCGCGACATATCACGATTTTGTGACCCGAAGAAGCCATAAGGAAGCAGAAAGGAAGAATTTCACGATATCGTGACCCAAAGAGGAGCAAGGCAATGATGAAGAGAAATGTCACGATATCACGACATGTCGTGATATCGTGACCCAAAGAAGAGAAATGCAGCGAGGAAGAAAACTGTCACGATATCGCGACATGTCGCGACATCGCGACCCGAAGGAGAAGAAGAAAACAAGAAGGAAAAACTATCGTGATATCGCAACATGTGGCGACATAACGACCCGAAGGAGAGGAAGATAACGAGAAGGAAAAACTATCATGATATCGTGACATGTCGTGACATCGCGACCCGAAGGAGAAAGAAGACAGCGAGAAGGAAAAATGTCGTAATATCACGACATGTCGTGATATCATGACCCGAAGGAGAGAAAGGCAACAAGGAAGAAAGATGTCGCGATATCACGACATACTGTTGGTTCACAGTTCAAAAATGCCGACGTTCCTAGACGGTGTTTCCTGAGGCGATCAGGCCTCATTTATGTATGATTTTGTGCTCGGTAAGCTCGTTGAGCATGGCGGCCACTCAAAGGTTGCACCTAGAGGTCAGAAACGATTAGACGGCTCATCAATGCACCTACATACCTCCTACGCATGGTGATGCTAGGATGCACCAAGTGATGCCTTTGAGTGCAGAGTTGCACATAATTTATTTATTAATTAAAAATTGTTGGACAACGACAATGGTCTAAGAAACTCAAGTTACCATAAATATCCATCAAAATCTTCATGATGGACTGTAGTAGTATTGAATTCACAATTTGTAATTCTATGGACCACTGTTAACATCCCTTTGACACCAGATCTATGAAAAAATACAACATGATGGGATGGAATAGATTTGAGATGGGTGGCCTCCTTCCAGTGTCTGCACCCTTCTTTTATTAAATCCATACCAAGGCAAAATTCATGGCACAAGCATTGAAGCTTCTAGGGAAACCATGAAATTCTCTCCTTTTTCATTGGCTTTTTTGTTTTCGTTCCATAAATATGGAGAGCATACTCCCTGAGCATTTTGGAGAAGGAATGAATGGAGGTGAGCCACCAATGGGGAGGGTCAGGGGAGAATTTCCAAAGAGGCAATTCCCCCTCAAGCTTTTAGGAAGAAAACCTTCTTTTGGAGAAGGAAGGAATGGAGGTGAGCCACCAATGGGGGAGGGGGAGGTGAGAATTTCCAAAGAGGTAATTCCCCCTCAATATTTTAGGAAGAAAACCTAATTTGATACCAAATGTTGGTATAAAAACTCACAAGATACTATTATACATGAAATGAGTACAATATATAGGTATAAGCCTATGAAAAATTGACTAGTGTCAAGCATACATGTCAAGGAGAAGGGAGAAGTACACATTAATTTTAATAGACAAAAACACAGTTTATCATAGGATGAAAATAATACAGATTGGAATTCATAATTAGTAGAATTAAATCAATAGAATGGATTTGGATTGAAGATGAAAGTAAAATTAGAAAGGAGGTAAGACCCTTTTACCATAAAATTATAGCATCAAAGTAGATTGAAGTTCTTAATGATAAACCATTACAAGAAACACCTTTAGTGATAGCAGATGAAGATAATAACAAATTAATGGAACCTAGAACTCTAGAATAAGTTCATATAACTTTTTCTCTTTTGATAACAACAAATCCTTAGGTTTGGATGGGCTCTCTATATCATTCTAGCAACATAAAAAATAAATAGTGAAGGATTATTTATTGGTGGCAATGGAATATTATAGGGTAAAATAGTACATACCTTATAAAATAAATGCAACATATCTTACCTTGATTTTAAAAAATATGGATGTAGAATTTTGATTTATTAGGCCCATAATCCTATGTAATATGGCATATAAGATAATCTCCAAAAGTTATGGTAAATTGGTTAATACCACTATTAGATAAAATTAATTTAGAAGAGAAAGGAAATATATTCTCTATGGGATCATAGGACACATATCAAGGATAAGGAAGAAGTACACATTAACTATAATAGATAAAAACACAGTTTATCATAGGATGAAAATAATACAAAGATTAGAATTCAGAATTAGTAGAATTAAATCAATAGAATGGATTTGAATTGAAGTTCAAAGTAAAATTAGAAAGGAGGCAAGGCCCTTTTACCATAAAATTATAGCATCAAAGGATATTGAAGTTCTTAATGATAAACTATTACAAGAAGCACCTTTAGTTATAATAGATGAAGATAATAATAAATTAATGGAGCCTAGCACTATAGAATAAGTTCATATAACTCTTTTGTCTTTTGATAACGATAAATAACTATGTTTGGATGGGCTCTCTATAGAATTCTATTAGCATAAAAAAGAAATATTGAAGGATTATTTATTGGTGGCAATGGAATAGTATAGGGTAAAATAGTACATACCTTATAAAATAAATGCAACATATCTTACCTTGATTTTAAAAGGATGGATGTAGAATTGTTTGATTTATTAGGCCCATAATCCTATGTAATATGGCATATAAGATAATCTCTAGAGTTATGGTAAATTTTTTAAGACCACTATTATACAAAATTATTTTATAAGAGCAAGGAAACAAATTCTCTATGGGATCATAGTAGGTCATGAGATAATGCATTTAACAACTTATAGAAAAGAGAGAAATGATTTTAAAATTTGATATGAATAAAGCCTATGATAGGGTTAAATTGGAATTTTTTTTGCAATATTAAAAAGTTTAAATTTAGCAAAAAATGGATCAGGTGGAATAAAACTTGTCTCTATAGTATCATATTTGGTGCTAGCCAATTGGCTAGTAACATAATCATTTAAAGCCAAGAAGGGTCTTAGACAGAGATATCCTCTATCATAAAATCTATTCATTATTATGGAAAAGCTATTGGGAATAAACTTGAAGAATCCATATATATATGAGCTACTAAGAAAACATAAGGCTAGTCATAACATCAACAACATCTCCAATCAATACTTTGTAGATGATACAAGCCTTTTGGGAGGGAAGGAAAATATAATTCTAGAGATTTGAATAACTTATTAAAGGAATATGAAATAGTGTCAATATATAACTTTAATAGGAAAAATATAAATTTTACTTTTTAAACATTCCAACTAGAATCAAAGCAATGATATACAAGTTACTTCAAATGAGGGGTAAATTTACCAGCAACATATCTAGAGATGCCCTGATTTGAGGGAAACATGAGGATAGAATAATGGAATCCAATTATAAGTAAAGTTCAAAATAAAATATGAAAATGTAAATATAGATGGATATCCTTAATAGGAAGAGTGCAACTAATTGAATCAATCTTACAAGCTTTTCCAACATATTTTATGTCCTTGTATATTATGCCAAAATTGGTAGAAAATATTTTAATCTATATTATGTGGTCTTTTTTGTGGTCAATATTACATTATAAAAGGAAATTTATTGTGGTGAAATGGATCAAGGTGTGTGATGATAAAACTAGGGGAGGTCCAAGTTTAAGAGTTCATATAGATGTAAACTTAGCTCTAAGGGGAAAAATAATCTAGAGATTGTACAATGAGAGTAAAAACAATGGGCACAAATTATTTTACATACATTGATACTAATAACCCATGGTTCAAATTTACTATATTGTCACTACTAAATGGTTATTAACTACAAAATAAGTTTAAATAATTAGTTGATCTCGTGATTAAAGGTCTAAGATGAGTGGTTTAAACTAGAGAAAAAATTTATATTTCTATGGATTCTTGGTGTGATGAAAATACACTCAATCTAGATCAAATATTGAAACCATTGTTTAGATTACTTCAATATAAATATGGTGATAGGGTTTAAAAAATTATGTACAAGGATCATAAAGTAAGATACAAAGGGAAAGTGAAATATTTTTACAAGTATATCGAACATTGTTTCTAAGAGGTAGTTGATAAAAAAGATAACAATAATAATTGTTCCATGGGGAGTTGTGGATAAGCTAATTTGGGACTGGAATAGATAAGGAGAATACATAAAAAGAAGTGGATATAATGTAAATCACCAAAAAAATAGAAATACCACAAGAATATGAAGAGATATTTAGGATAGCCCAAGCATTCCAAAATTCAAAATGTTTGTATGGCTAGTAGGTCATCGGAAAATTTTATCCTAGGATAATTTAATGAAAAAATGGTTTTCATGGCCCCTCATAATGTGTTCTATTTAAAAATGAGGAGGATAGTATAGACCATCTCTTGGGATACTAAATAGTCTAGGAACAAAAGTAATTGATTCTTAATATGTTTGGTAAATTCATAGTGATGAATGACAAAATTGAATAAATTTTAAAGCAATGATAGATCACTTTTAAAAGTAAGTCATATAGATAATCTCAGATACATCAAAATATATAATTTTTTGGACTGTATAGCTAGAAATAAATAAAAGAATATTTAAAGAAAGGAAAGTTGTTTAGAGGTAATGAAACAAAATATTTTTTTAGCCATAATGGAGTCTATACTAACCCTAACAACTCAACCAATACCTAATATTGAAGTAGAGAGCCTTGATATATGGAATCTCATCAAATGGAATTATGATGTTAGCTAGACGAGAAACAAAAGCAAGACAAAGAATATAAAGTGGAAACCACTAGAAGTGAAGTAGATTAAATTTAATTTTGATGGAGCATGTAATGAAAATATAGGATCAAATGAAGGAGAAAGAATTAGAAATAACACGAGTGAGATTTTCTCACATTACATTTTTTTCACATTCTATTTTCGATAGTGGATTCAAGACAAATAATGAAGTTGAAGATTAAACAACATTGAAAGGTTTACAAATATGTAGAAAAATGAAATAGAATAAAGCATGGAGGGAAAGTGATTCACTAATAGTAATACATGAAAATTTGAGGAAAGCAAAGGCTCCATGGAACATACAAGAGATCATTGTGGAAATATAAGAGCTTGCTACATAGTTTGAAGAAATTAGGTTTATACATACATTAAGGGAAATAAATAAATGTTATATAGGCTAGCCAATAGAGGTATTTTAATATCATATCATGAAATTAAATAATAGAAATGTAGGTAGGCATCCATAGTTCAAATTTTCCTATTGAGGATCCCTATGTATTCTTAGAAATAAGAAACAGGTAATAAATATATTCATGATTTTTATATCCTCTTAAGATTTTATACACTTCCAATAATATCTTGTATACAAACAAAATTAGAAACTTCAATAGAAGAAGAGAAAATTAAAAAAAAAAAAGAATGAAATATTAAGGAGATTATCAATATTATTTTTGGTTCATACTATAATGCTCTTTTGAAATAGTATATGTATCACTTGAGTCAAATCATAGTTAATTTCCCTAAATATTTGAGTAAAATAAAAATATTAAATAACTTCATCTTTTTTTTTATGGGTGAATAGGGGTTTTGAAAGGATCTCATAACCGTTTACAAAATATGATGATTGAGAGAAGAGATCCCAACCAATATATAAAAAAAAAAATACACCCTTTGTGGGCCATCAAAGATAAAATGCTAAAACTAAGAGGAGAAGCCCACATAGGGGTAGGAGAGAAAGCCTCATAGGGCAAGAAGAGAAGCCCTACCAGAGCAGCAAGAAATATCGTCTATGCTGAAACATGTATTTCACATATGGCACTGGGTAATATCTATGAAGTCTATGCTATAATAGGTCCTCCATACATGCATGGAAATTGTTGTCACCTATGAGAGCTGCATTGTGGTGGATCAAAACTAGGTATCGCATGACACCTATAAAATATTCATTGATACGCATATTCCCCATGCACTTAGGAATAAGAACACACATAGTTAAAATAAATATCTAAACACCAATAACCTCAAATATTTGGATATGTGTTGTAAACCCCTCCACAAGAACATGGAAACTTTGTGCTACAACAAAGATGTGGATGATGGTAATGTTGGCTAAGTCCATACAAGGAAAACAACATCCCTATAGCACTTTGGGAAGAGGTCACTTAAAAGACAGAGATAGGAAATTGCCATAGAGAAATACAATAGGAAATATTAGTCTAGATGGTAAGGTTGGGCTCAAAGATACCCAAATTGGCTAACTAATCAGCAGCTTGCCAACTTGGTTACCTTCTCTATAGACATGTTGAATGATAACATTGGTGGATAGGATTAGGAGGGATTTTGATTTCAAACTTAGGCTAGAGATGTTCCAGGAAGCATACTGAGCCCCTGCAAATATTTTAATGATGTTCATTGAATCACCTTCAACCACTAAATTAGGACAATGTAAGCAGGGTAGAAGAGACAAACCTTGAAAAAGAGCTCATGCTTTAGCAAAAATATTAGTTTGGACCCCAAGGATTTTTACAAAGGCTAGCATGATCTTCCCTTCATGATTTCTAAAATACCTCTAGCACCAGCAAGGCTAGGGTTACCCTTAACCTCTCCATTAAACTTAAATTTTATCCAACTTAGGGTGGAGGAGATCATTTAATGAGCAAAAAATCCACCATAGAGTTTGGGGGAGAGATAGGACAAGAGGAAAGCTTTAGGAACCTATCCAGACTGACTTCATTCAGAGATTAAAGGGGCCAAAAACCTTGGGTGATAAAGAGGTTCTCAATGGTCATATTGAATATTATTGAGAGCGCAAACTAGAAATAATAGGTAGATTTATTAAAGGCTCTTGAGTTAAATTCTTTCCAAACTTTCCATAAAAAATAGGGGAGACAAAAAGTCCAAAAAAATTTAAGCGAAAGATCCTAAAGGGGCTGGGCCATTGCAAGCACAAATCATTCAAGAGAAAGGGTGGAGTCCAAACACTACCAATAATGGAAATTAAGGATGAAATAATGTTGAGAGAAAATTTGCAATACATGAAGATGTGTTGGGTGGATTTGCAAGATTTATTGCACAAGTAGCAATAGTTAGGAATAGAGAGTCCATGGATTTGGAGGTTAGGAATGGAAAGGATTTTATATTGGATAGTAAACAAAAAAAAGAAACCGAATTTAGGTATGAGGTTTTTATTCCAGATAATATTCAAAGGGAACCATGACTGGGTGGACTCTTAGTGAGAAAACAAGTAGATTTAACAGTAAAAAACCTTTCACACTAGGCATCCAAAGGAGCTTATCTTCCACTAGAGAGCTAGGGATCACACAAAGGTGCAATATTTTAGATAAAATATAATTATATCTTCTTTGTATTTCATTCACATCACCAATAGGAAAGGATTTCCAACACCTACTATTGGTATCAATGAAATTGCACACTTTTAAACCAAACAAGGTATCAATAATAGGTTTTAAGCAGATTATGTCAACATAGTTCTGAAGTGGATTGTCACCCAAGCATTTGTCTTTCCAAAAGTTTATTTTTTGACCATTTCTAAAATTCCATTAGATGAATTTCCTAATTATATCTCTTGACCTTATAATGGAATTCTAATTTGCAGAACCTGGGATGGGTGAGGGGTCATCCAAAAAAAATGTTTGGTTCAAGAGGTACTTGGCATTGATAATGTAAACCTAGAGATATTTTTCATTCTAAAGGACCCTCCACCCTTGTTAGACTTTAATATTTGAATTTATGTTTCTAAATTTCTTTAGCCCAATGCTTCCATATTCTTTCCTAGAATAGACTTGATCCCATGCAACTAAATGAAATCTCTACTTATGTTCAAAGTCTAACCATAAGAAGTTTCACTAGATCTATTCTATTTTATTGCAAACTTCAATAAAAATCCAAAATATGGAAAGAAATAAAACAAGGATTCTCTAGAGGGTGGATTTGACTAAGGTGGCCTTTCCATCCTAACTAAGGAGTCCCCCTTTCCATTCGGCTAACTGTTTTTGGATTATTTCAATTATGGGATTCCATAAATATTTTTATGTAGGTTGATCAAAGAGAGAAAACATAATATAAATAGTTGGGAGGTTAGCAAAAGAAAAATAAAAAATATCAACTATACGAGCTTATAATCTTATTGGGTATTGATAAAGTAAATTTTTCTTTTGGAGAAGTTGACCTTTTGACTAGTAGCGAACTCAAAGGAGAGTAAGATTGACTTGATAGCTTTGGATTGAGGAATAGAGGCATGGATGGTAAGGATTTTATCACCGGTGAATTTCTTATGAGAGATGGAATTAAGAGAGGAGGTTGGTTTAATACCTGATATTTCCCCTTTGGAATAAGAATACCTTAAGGTTCTACCCAATTCTTTAGCAACAAGTATGAAGAGAAAAGGAGATAAAGGGTCCCCCTATATTAGATCTTTAAAGCTCAAAAAATATCCAATAGTAGAACCACCGACAAGAACTAAAAAACTGGTATTTGTAATGCATTCTTTGATTAAGTCGATCCACTCAGAATGAAACCCAAAACTAGAGATGATACAAAAAATAAACTTCCTTGATACCTTATCAAAAGCCTTATTCATGTCTAATTTGAGAAAAAAATAGCATTATTACTTTTGGATAATGAATTGATAATTTTATGTATGGTGATGATGATGTCGATGATGAGTCTCCATTGAACAGAGCTACCTTAGTTGAGGTCAATGATGTATGGTAGAATTAGCTTCAATATGGTGGCTATCACTTTGGTGAGGATTTTGTAGAAGATATTACAAAGACTAATTGGGAGAAAGTCAACAAGGGTTTTGGCATTATTAGTATTGGGTATTAGATCTAGGAAGGTGGAATTAACATACCTAGAAATGCTTTTGGTTCATTGCATTTATTGTGTAGTAGAAACAATGTCAGGTCCCACAATGTCCCAATAAATTTATAAAATATAAGGGAAAAACCATCAAGACCTAGAGCTTTCCCACCTTGTATGGAGAAGACCACAAAACAAATTTCCTTAGCAAAAAATGATTAATAAAAAATATTGTTATGCTCTTTGGTGACTAACCTAGGAATGTTGCACAAGATAGTCTACACAGTTTGTTGGTTACAATCTAGGATTGGTCCAAAAAGATCTTCAAAGAAATCAACCACCTTAGATCTAATATAAAAATTATCTAAAATAATAGTCCCATCTATCATGGTGAGTTCCAGAATCTTACTAGAGCCTCTATGTCTTATTGTAGTGGCATGGAAAAATTTATGTTGGAATCACCCTCCTTGAGCCAAGTTACCCTAGATTTCTGCTTCTAGAAAACTTCCTCATTTTTGAGAATTTTATGGTATTAATACAAGAGGATTTTTTCAATTTCTTAGAGACTAGGATCAAGGTATATTTTTTGGGTAGAGAGCTCAATGCTTGTGAGCTAGGATTGGATTTTCTGCATCCAAGAAAAAATATTGCCAAAAATATCCCTATTCTATTGCTTGAGATTTGTTTTAACAAAAAATTATTTTTGCCCACTTAGGAGGCAAGGGACCCAAAAAGTTATGGTACCACCAAGATGATATGAGTGACTTGATGTTAGGATCTTGAAGCCACATCACCTAAAATATAAAAGGGTATTTGAAAGGAAAATCTTAAGGTAAGCAATCAAGGAGGAGGATATTGTGATCAAATTCTATTCCGGAAAGTGGCTGAAGGATAAAATATCCATAGGGATAGATGACATTAAGGGATATGAGGACCCTATAAAGTATTGTATGGATTATTTGATCACCATTTTTTTGGTTGACCAGGTAGATTTGGGATATCTTAGCTAGATATCCATGAGTTGATTACCATCCACAAATGATGCGAAGTCTTCATAAAAATTAGTTGTGTTTTTAGAACCTCCTTTCTTGTTTGTGGGAAATAGAGGATAATTAAAATCTCTAGCCAACATCCATGTCTCATTAGAAAAGACTTGTCTCATCTGGATTAGGTTGTTCTAGAGCTGAAATATTTTGAAAGAGGAATTCAGTGCATAGATGTTTGAAAGAACACATCTGTAGTGATGATATTTTCTAAAAATAGGATGTTCATAAAATTATTTTCCACTATTAGGAGTCTACCTTCAACAATGTTTAGATCCAACAAGCATAGAAATCCACCAAAAGCTTTGTTGGTAGGGCTTATAAGGATATCATAGTAGGAATCATTTTGGATGTCCAACATGGAATCTTGCAAAAGAAAAATGGTACCCTTTAAATTCATTCTCACGGACTTAACCAAACATTGTTTGTTACATCCATTGAGATCCCTCACATTCCATGAGATGATATTCATTTGGTACTTGTGGAAGAGGATCTCTTCCCTCTTCCTTATGAAGAGGGAAATTTGGATCTATTATCACCTTCATGAGGCTCTGATGGAAGGTTTTGCTTTGAAGAGAGGTGAAGGATGACCTGGGTGCTATTAGGAATCTCCTCAAAGTATTCATTGTTTCTAATGTCTTGGAAAAAAGGTGATGCAGGAGCATCCAGCAGCACCTACAGCAGAAGCCTCCAGTAGCAGGAGGGCCAGTGCTGAAGAATCGGCTAAGGAAGAAGAACGTCATGATTTCGCAACGTGTCACGAAATCGCGACATAAAAATGAGAAGACAGCGAGGAGGAAATTTTGTTGTGATATAGTGATAGAAAAAGTGTCGCGATATCGCGACATGATGAGGAGATAGAAGGCGCGGGCCGAAAATGTCACGATTTCGTGACATGTCACGAAATCATGACCAGAAGTGGAGAATGGAGGCAACAGGCAGAAGATGTCATGAAATCATGACCCAAACAAGAAGAAGGAGGTTGTCGGCATAGATGTCACGAAATCGTGACATGTCGCGGTTTCGCGACCCAGAAGCAGGATGAAGAACGGAAGCAGAAGATGTCGTGAAATCATGACGTGTCGTAGTTTCGTGACCCGTTGAAGAAGGAGAAGGCACAGAAGGGAAGATGTCATGAAATCGTGACATGTCACAGTTTCGCGACGCACCAAGAAGAGAAGAAGCCAGAGGAGGAGAACGTCACAATTTCGCGACAGGTCGCAGTTTCGTGGCCAGAAGGCGAAGAAGTAGCCAAGAAGGAAAGATGTCAAGATTTCGTGACCTGTCACATTTTCGTGACCAGAGGGCAAGAGAAGAAGCCAAGGGAGGAATATGTCGTGATTTCACGACATGTCACATTTTCATGACCAGAAGGCAAAGAGGAAGCCAGGGGAAGAAGATGTCGCGATTTCGTGACATGTCGCATTTTCATGACCAGGAGGCATAGAGGGAGCCAACGGAGGAAAATGTCATGATTTTGTGACATGTCACATTTTCACGACCCAAAGAAGTGAGAGGAAGCAGAGAGGAAAAGATGTCGTGATTTCGCAACATGTCGCATTTTCACGACCCGAAGGAGAGAAAGGAGGCGAGGAAGAAAAATGTTACGATATCGCGACATGTCACGATATCACGACCGAAAGGGAAAAGAATGCGCAGGAGTGCAAAAATGTCGTGATATCGCGACATGTCAGGTTTTCACCACCCGAAGTGGAGAGAGAAGGCCAAGGAGTAGAAGTGTCACGATATCACGACAGAGCGACAGCGATAGCTCATCGAGGTCAGGCGGCGGTTGCAGAGGTCGTTGCAGAAGGACATGTGGCAACACAAAACAACACATGGCACCGAAGTGCAGCGGAAGCAAGCGAAGCGGCACAGGAAGATGAAAGTGACCAGTTAAGGAATGGAAATGAAGGGTCGTGCCCAGTAACCTGATAGTGAACAGGAGTTAGCCGGCAGTGGCAGAGGCCGTGCAGAGTGGAAGCATGAAGCGGTTATGTGAGCCGCATTTTGTGTAATGATTACTCAAAGGGTTGGGACCTCTATAAAAACCCAGTAATGTAAATGATAAAGAGGTTGGAAAAACATGAGTTGTGTTGGAAATTCACAGATTGTAGTTGTTGTAAACTATAAAAGCAGACTCGCAAAGTCGAGCTGCAAGCCGAGTGTAGAGAGCCGGCTTGGGTGTTGCGTGTTTTTCCTTCCAAGGGGTAGGCGAGATTAGGAAGTTGCAATAGGGTGAGTGAGAACTGAGCCGTGCGCCAGTACTATGAACCAAGCTGAGCACTAGTTTTGTAAAGCCTACGGGCTATTACGATGTACAAATTTTTCAAGCTAATGAATGAGAATTTGAAATTTTTGGGTTGCAATTTTCTATCCTACATCAGTGGTATCAGAGCCAGGTTAGTGCTGAGCGCGCAAACAGACCGTCGATTGTGAGGCAGTTTGTGTCAGGACATGTGGTTAGGGTTTGTGAGGAAGTGAGCAGAATGCCTCCATGAAGAGGCATGACGAAAATGAAAGAGGCCCGAGCTTTGTAGAGGCAAATACGAGCCCTGCAAGAGGCGATCCTCATAAGAGATTTGCAGAGGCAAATGAATGCCCTGCAAGAGGAGATGCATAGAAAGCATAAGAATAAACCGAGTAGTTTAGACCAAGGAGAAAGAACTGGTGAAAGAGAAGATGAAATGCGATGGTAGTTGAAACCATTAAAGGCTGCAGATGATGGAGCATGCAGAAGTGCCAGAATCTGCCCGGGAGGAAGCAAAACTTTATCTGGCCAAGAGGGGGAGTTGAAGCAGGCTGCTGAGGCAGAGAAAGGTCTGGAAGTGCTGTAGGAGGTAGTAACCAGACAATGCAAAATTTAAGACCACTTCTCCACAAACCCCGAGTGTCTGATGCAGGAGCATCCAACAGCACCTGCAGCAGAAGCCTCCAGTAGCAGGAGGGCCAGTGCTGAAGAATCGGCTAAGGAAGAAGAATGTCACGATTTCACGACGTGTCGTGAAATCGTGACTAAAAAAGGAGAAGACAGCGAGGAGGAAATTTTGTCACGATATCACGACAAAAAAAGTGTCGCGATATCGCGACAAGACGAGGAGTAGAAGGCGCGGGCCAAAAATGTCACAATTTCACGACATGTCGCGAAATCACGACCAGAAGCGGAGAATGGAGGCAGTAGGCGGAAGATGTCACGATTTCATGACATGTCACGAAATTGCGACCCAAACAAGAAGGAGGCTGCCGGCAAAGATGTCACGAAATCGTGACATGTCGCGGTTTTGCGACCCAAAAGCAGGATGAAGAACGGAAGCAGAAGATGTTGCGAAATCACGACGTGTTGCAGTTTTACGACTCACTGAAGAAGGAGAAGGCACAGAAGGGAAGATGCCATGAAATCGTGACATGTCACAGTTTCACGACGTGCCAAGAAGAGAAGAAGCCAGAGGAGGAGAACGTTGCGATTTCGTGACAGGTCGTAGTTTCGTGGCCAGAAGGTGAAGAAGCAGCCAAGGAGGAAATATGTTACGATTTCACGACCTGTCGCATTTTTGCGACTAGAGGGCAAGAGAAGAAGCCAAGGGAGGAAGATGTCGCGATTTCGCGACATGTCGCATTTTCGCGACCAGAAGGCAAAGAGGAAGCCAAGGGAAGAAGATGTCGCGATTTCGTGACATGTCACATTTTCATGACCAGGAGGCGCAGAGGGAGCCAACGGAGGAAAATGTCATGATTTTGTGACATGTTGCATTTTCATGACCCAAAGAAGCGAGAGGAAGCAGAGAGGAGAAGATGTCGTGATTTCGCAACATGTCGCATTTTCACGACTCGAAGGAGAGAAAGGAGGCGAGGAAGAAAAATGTCACGATATCGCGACATGTCGCGATATCGCGATCGAAAGGGAAAAGAATGCGCAGGAGTGCAAAAATGTCATGATATCATGACATTTCAGGTTTTCATGACCCGGAGTGGATAGAGAAGGCCAAGGAGCGAAAGTGTCACGATATCACGACAGAGCGACAACGACAGCTCATCGAGGTCAGGCGACGGTTGCAGAGGTCATTGCAGAAGGACACGTGGCAACACGAAACAAAACATGGCACCGAAGTGTAGTGGAAGCAAGCGAAGCGACACGGGAAGACGAAAGCGACCAGCTGAGGAATGGAAACGAAGGGTCGTGCCCAGTAACCTGACAGTGAACAGGAGTTAGCCGACAGTGGCAGAGGCTGTGCAGAGTGGAAGCATGAAGTAGTTATGTGAGCCACATTTTGTGTAATTATTACTTGGAGGGTCGGGACCTCTATAAAAACCCAGCAATGTAAATGATAAAGAGGTTGGAAAAACATGAGTTGCATTGGAAATTTGCAGATTGCAGTTGCTGTAAACTGTAAAAGCAGACTCGCGAAGTCGAGCTGCAAGCCGAGTGTAGAGAGCCGGCTTGGGTGTTGCATGTTTTTCCTTCCAAGGGGTAGGCAGGATTAGGAAGTTGCAATAGGGTGAGTGAGAACTGAGCCATGCGCCAGTACTGTGAACCAAGTCGAGCGCTAGTTTTGTAAAGCCTGCAGGCTGTTACGATGTACAAATTTTTCAAGCTAATGAATGAGAATTTGAAATTTTTGGGTTGCAATTTTCTGTCCTGCGTCAAAAGGGTGACCATTTTTCTTCTTAGAATCAACATTACCATGAAGCTTTTTTGGGGTCCTTGTAAAGGGAGGCTTTGACGAAAGGTATTTATAGAAACAAAATTTCTATGGGAAGGTCCAAGGAAGCCTTTAGGGGATTAAAAAGAGCTTTGGGGAATGGAATTCTCTTCAATATGAATAGGATCATCTATATACAAAGAATAAAATGAATTAAAAATAGAAATAGGGGGGCATACCTAAAATGAGGAAGAGAGATCAGGTTGCACTGAAGAAACTTGGATATATACAACCTTAGAGGATGGTTTCTTCATAAGTTTAGGAATATCAAGATCCTCAACGATCACTACCTTTCCAAAAGGTTTTTGAGATGAGGACCCTTGGCTTGAATTTTCTCTAGTGACATATGCACTAGTTATAGTAAAATATTTGGAGCGCTTATGGAATGGTTGCTGTGGACGGAACCCTTCACCATAATATTTCTTGGAGGGAGGCACGAGGTGGTCTTGCTTGGATCATTCAATACAAAAATTTGACTTGTTTTTGTACTCAATGATCTAGGTCTTGTTGCTAACATCTAAAACCAACTGAATAGAATAAGGGAGGGCAAATTTGAGGTTAGTGTTGATACACATATGAGAATGGACCATGCAAGTATTTACTTTACTAGGTAGATCAAAACCTATCAGCTCACAAATATCCTAGGAAATCCCTTTTAAGATGTCTTCATGCCAAAACTAGACAAAGATACCTCATAGGAAAACCTAGATCGAAGCCAAATTGATATTTTGAGCTTCTATGTCAAAATCCATAGTCCATTTCCTAAGAAAAATACCCCTTCATCCAAAAAACCATGGACCTCATATGAGGATTCAACTTGAATCAATATAGTTATTGATTTGGATGAGAAAAACTCTCTAGGAAGGACTACCAGGTTCATGGATCCTTGTGGGTGTCAGTTGGTTAGGGCCCATCTACAAATGGACTCCATGTCAAGACGCGACCTAAACAATTTCTCCACTAAGGAATAAGAGTCTTGGGATACCAGGGATGTCATGAGTTCAAACAAAATCCTAAGACATCCTTGTGAATAGTTCCAATATATATATTATTTTTAAAATTGATTAATTAATTAATTAATATTTTAAGATATAAATAGTTCCAAAATTAAATATTTTATTATATACATTTTTTAAATAATATTATATACAATTTAAATTGAGTGTATATACTTTTTTTCATCATTGTGTCTATATATGTAAATTAATAAATATATATTCTTGCACTTTTAATGTAACATAATATACACCTTAATACAAAGTAATTAATAACATGAAGACATATGCCACAAAGAAAGGTTTCCCATTATAAAGTAGAAAGAGAAAGCATAAGGTATTAAATTATTTAATTTATATCAATGTTAATGTAACTTTGAAGGTTACAAAATAAGACATTGTAGAATATTCAATATCCTTCTTGTTGTTTATAGTAATTGGCTAAATTATTCTATAGAGCCCATAAGCAAAAGTTGTCACTTTAAATAAAAGATTATAAATATAATGTGTATCTTATTATGACAAAATGTATATAATTTTAAATGTATAGTAATGATTAAATCCAACTTATAAAATATGACTACATAATCTATCACATAGTTGTTTTTTACTTCATAAGATCCTTTTGTTAAAAATAGTTATCTTAGTCAAAGAATTTAACTATTATATTAAAAGTTGTTCAGCTATCAACACCATTTGGAAGTCCTAAAGGGTGATCAAAACACATAAAATAAATATATAAAAAAAAATCATGTCTAAATAGATGGTAAGTCCTATAACATGGTAGAGGACATAAAGTTTACATAGAAGGGAAAACTCAAAACATGCACATGTTATAATGAAAAACCTTAAAAGTGGTAAACATAAGAATATTTAAACAATAAAATATTGACTAAAGCTGGTGAATCTTATTTGTTGGAGTGTCACCTTATAGAGTAATGAATATAATTATTACAAGTAATCCATCCTTGACTTAAAGTAACATATGGTTGTTCCTATTATTAATACTATTGATTCATCTATTGTTGTTATTTTTTATTGTATTAATATTCTTGGGCCACCAAGGTTTAAGAAGTCTCAAAGGTTTACCCTACCTCAAGAGACCATGATGAGAGAAATATTTCCAAGGTGAGTTAAGAACTTCTTTAAATATTCATCTATGTAATGGGGAGTGGAAAACCTTGCTCCACCCCCTAAGAAAGGGAGGTGGAGATGGGTCACATGATGACCACCTAAACCCCTCGCTGGATGGAAGTGGCTTCATTATTGTTATGAATAGTTGCAATTATTATGAGAATGAAATCCTTTAAATCCTTATTATTGGTGGAGAATAACACTAGAATATCAAGGTCCTCATGGCCCTATCTATGGGGAGTTCAACTATAACTATGATCTTGGGATAGTCTCCAACATGGCACTAAAAATAACAGACTTTAAAATAGTTTTTCCAATTAAGGCTTATTGAGTACTATTAAAATGTATCCATTACAATTATAATTAAGTGTGTATATACATTTATAAAACTATACATTTAATTTCATATAAAAAATTTAAACACCATAAAAACAAATTTTATTTTTATGAACTTCACCAAATTATCAGGAAAATATCATCTCCACAAAAAAAACATATTGAAAATAAATAAATAAAATAATACTTATCAACAAATAAATTCTTTATTCAATTCCTACAAGAGAGAGCACCTGTATTTTCTGTGGTAGGATTTTGCAAGGCAAGTAAAAATAGGTTTCTAGTTGGGCATGAATTTATTTTCATTTATGTTACTTCTGAAAAGAGGACAAGTATTCTTTATTTCCAACCCTAAAATACAGTAATAATGAAATATGTGCTATGGTTGATATGACAATTGCATCACCTCTTCCTCAAATTTTGACTAATATTTGCAAATTGCACATGCAAATCTTTCATTAACATGATGGTCTATGACAAGTATGGTAGGTAACATCTCATGAGGCCAAAGATTTTTAGTAGCTATGACATCTGTTATCCAGTAAAAATAATTTATATTATAATTAAGATTACAATTACATCTACAAATGTATCCTAGTTGTGTAGCAAACAAAATTCTTCCTAGTTTATATTATTATACAATATTATAATTATATCTACAAACTTATCCCAACTTTGTAGCACAAAAAAATTATCCTTAAAATTCAAAAACTCAAAATCTAAAAACATCTAGTTACGAGATGAAAGATAAAACTAATCAATTGATTTGGACAAGAATGGAGTCATAAGAAAGTACACTCCAAACATGAGGTATAATACTTTAGTTGAAGGCATTATTGGAAGATAGAAATGATGATTTAGCATGGTGGTTGAAGTGGCAAAAGTCACTTTGTAAGTATAAAATCCATTAAAATTATGATTATTCCTATGAATTGCCATTAAAAATAAGGTTCTCACATTGGAATAGTTTGTATCTTATTCCTTTACCAAATAGGTTTAGAGGGAGGTTATAGCGCAACTAAAGCTTCCTATTTAATGGTAAAAATTTTCCTAGGAGAGTGTTTATAATATTGGTTTGTAATTAGGTCATACAAAGGTTTTATAAATCTCCTGCTATTTGTGTCATGGAGAGTATAATTATCTAAGAACACAAGAATATTTTAGGATTAGGAGAACCTTATTTGGTAGGTATTCTATAATATTGTTGAGTTTCAATAACCATAAAGTTTTAGTAGAAACATATATAATTAGAAAAATTATGCCTCCAAAGATCGATAAATCAGGGTATGGGATTTTTTTTATGGGCCTTGATAGGATTATTAGGGTTTGTAGAGCAAGAGGATTACTATATATTTCTTACTCTTGTTATTTCAAATTCAAGTTTAAACTAGAAGTAGGTTCTAATAATTATATTGAAATTATGAAACTCAAGTTTTTGGTTCAGTTGGAAAATAAACGGAATACAAAAGCTTCAATTTTGTGGAGACTCTAAAAATTTAATAAATTAGATACTTGGTGCTTTTAAGATATAAAAAATGGTTCTATAATCCATATTCTCTCAAATAAAAAGAGCTATGGATCAAAGTGAAGATTTTACATTTTGGTATATTTATAAAAATACTAAATAGGGAAGCATATGAAATATTAAATTAGGGGCATATTCAAAAAGGTAGATGTTTAATACAAAAATTTAATAAGCATAGTGTATTACAACTAGCCCATATCTCTATACGAGGGGATTAATCCACTCCAATTAAAACAAAGATAATTAAGAAATTTTTTTTCTTTTTAAATAGTGATTTAAAAGGTATGGTTTGATAATTTAGAAAGGTGTCTTAGGATATAATTTATCTTGATAGTGATAGCTAGTTATGATCTATAAATTTCTTGAGTTTTAGGTCATTATTGAATATTTAAAGAAATGAAAAAAAAAAACTTTAAAATGTCATCTTATATTTACTTAATATAGAATTATAAATTTTTTTAGAGAAAAAAAGAGAGCCTCGATGTAGATTGAGAAGATAATTAAATCATGGGTATTGCAAAGTAATCACATGGAAAAGTATAGTATGAATATGATCATCTAGGCCAAGAAACTGTTAGTAGAGAGCTTATGTTCCCTCTTATTTATTTGTGGTATAACCCATTGGCTGCTTCTATATATTTGCTTGCTCTAGTAAGTTTTGGTCTTTTTCTATTTTAATATCAAGGAAAAATACTTTAGTTTCATGTCATTTGAAGAGTGGATTAGAATTCCTATCAAGTCAGTATGCTTCTATAATTTGGAGAACTTTAGTGAAGGTTTTTTCATTACTAGGTAATTTTTTGGTTTGGAAAATAGGAAAATGGAAGAAAGCATGGCTAGGAAAATATCCCTAGATCAGGAATGAAGAATATTGACAGTTACATAAAAATTTAATAGAATAACTTAATAGGTAAGAGTTCAAGGTACTGGAAGATGAAATCTCTATTGATAAAACCAATTTATGAAATTAGTAATGGCTTTCATTAGAAGAATAACTTTTGGAAGGAAATAAAGCTAAGAAAAGGAGTGACTATAGAAGAGGTCTGACAAGGGTTTTTATAAGACTAATATAAGAAACAGTCTCTTTATTATGGTTAAAAATACAACTAGTGGATAGTTTATAGCTAACAACATATACAAGGTAATGTTTGAAGATAACAATGAAGAGGTCCTTTCATGTTGAAGCAAGATTTTGGAATTTGAAAGTGCCCTTGAAAATCAATTTATTTATCTTGATATGCATTGGATAAGAATACAATGATATAATATATTCTACAAAAGAGGTCTTGGTAGGGTCCAATTCAATGCAGATTGTGTAAAAAGGATGAAGAAATAATTGATCATTTACTAGTTCATTGTGATTTCCCAAGAGAAGTGTGGAGGTCTATTGTACTTATGACTAAGGGGAAGGGAAAAGGGTAATCAAGGATTTTTTTAAAGAATACACAATAATGGTTCAAAGAAAAAGGTTTAAAATAATATAAGTGTATTTTATTAATAGTGGCATGGAGTCTATGGTCGGTAAGAAATTCTATGTTATTTGAGCGCAAGGAAAGTTTACGTATACAAGTTTAAGTTCAGATAAAAAAGAAATATAAATGTATTCCATTAATAGTGGCATGGAGTCTATGGTTGGCAATAAATTCTATGTTGTTTGAGCACAAGGAAAGCTTACCTATACAATTTTAAGCTTAGATCAAAATACTTGTGAAAGGGGCCTTTGCTTGAGGACCATAGTTCTAAGGTAATAATTTATTGTAGTTGGTAAATTGTTTGAATATGGTTTTTACAAATTAAAGGCTTTGTCATAATAGTGGATCTATATTAATGCATTGTATTCATGTAGCTTTCTTTTATTTAGTGTAATTTTATACCTAAATAGTAAATAATATTTTAAAATCTTAAGGGTGTTTTACCACAAATATACATTATAAAGGCGTACAAATTTAAATAACTTTTTTAAAAAGTTTATATAAAATGATATAACGATTTAATCCTATTTTTTTGTTTGTTTGTGGAAAAAACCCCTTTTAGGGTGCCACTTTCAGGTAAGTCCCAAGCAAGCAGGGGTATCTATTCCACCAAAATCAACCAAGGCTCTCACTTGGATAACCATTTTTGAAACAATTAAAGAACATGGATAGCCCAAAGTAAATTAGTCAACAAGCCATGCATGTACTTATACAAAAGGTCAATAAAAATATATTACTCAAGGCTCATGTAGATTGTAATAGTCAAAAGGATTTCTCCAACCTGCTTTCACCATGACTAGCACTAGTAGCACCATCAATATATTTATTGATAAAAGAAATAGTTTTATGCTTGGTGCCCACAAGAGCATCCATTTCAACCAACCGGTTGAACTAGGTGATCTCACTTAGATCTCTCTAGTACTAGATCCATATAGAGAAAGGATATGTAGAAGATAATCCTTTATTAGAAAAGACCACCATCTAGGAGGGTGGTCATAACACATAAGATCACCTTTTTTCAATATCCAAATAGCTAATGCATCAGAAATACTATTTTATTCTTTGACAATATGATTGTATTCAAATTTTAAAAATTGCCTATGGATAATTTGAATCCTCCTAAAAATTCTTGTTATTCTCCAATTATCCTTATTATTCTTAGATGAAGGCTTCAATAAATTAATTATGAGTTGGGAGTCAGACTCAACCGACACCTTTTTCCATATAACCTTAACAACTTCATGAAGACCTCTAAGGACACCATACACCTCAACAAGGTTATTGGAAAGGATGCCAAAATTCTTAGCAAAAGTGAAAACTAGGGAACAATATAAATATCTACCAATTTATCTCACACTATCTTTCCTAGGATTACCCTAGAGGATCCATCCGTATTGACTTCCAAAAATCCTTAGACGGAGGTTGTCAATTCATTGTTCTATCCATATTTTGATTACTTGCATTCCTTCTTAGTTGGTTGCTAATAGTAGAGTTAAGATTCAATAGTTGCATCACTTGATCCCATCATTGGTGGGAATATTAGGAATGATTAAGGATCTACTAGACTAATTCAACTAAATTAACAATCATATTTTGCTAAATATAGTGACTATCCTTTCTTTCCTATTTGAAAATATGGTTTTTTATTTCCTTCCAGATATTCCAAGGTAGGATGGTTATTCCCATCTAAACTAACTACCAAAAAAATGATCAACAACCTCTTATCTGGGTGAATCACTCCAAAGTTATTCAAGAGTAGAAAAATTAGACCACTATAAACAAATTAATATAACCATTCTCCTCCATAGATCAAAGTCTAAATGAGACTAAATAAATATATGGTTAATTGTTTCCACATTCTTTCCACACATTTCATATCTAAATGGGCCATGAGAACCATGTTTTATAAGTTGGTCACTAGTGATAACCCTTCGATGTAGCAAAATACAAATAATAAACCTCACCTTAGGCTAGAGCTTTTGATCCCACAACTATGTAAATATATCGTAGGAATGGTTGGGATTATTGTGGCATAAGGCAAATAACCTTGAGAAACTATATACTGACCCTTAGTAGTGTTATTCCAACCAAAAAGTCCTTATCATGGGACCAAGAGAGATATATCATATGAAGGGTGTTTTAGATATTTTTTCTTTACCTTTTTAGAATTTGAATAGTCCAATACCCAATAATAATCCAATATCTACCAACTTCTACATTTATAATATGGTATTGATAATAGTTAGCTATCTTTATCTAGTTATCTTGGTGTAGCTCCTCCATCCAAGGACTCCAATCAAAGAACTAAGTTATCAAAGGCTGGTGACTGTGCCAAGAATCTATCCAAAAATTTACCTATTTACCATTATGAATGATACAAAATAACTTCTTCTTTATCAAATCCTCACCAGTCCTAAGAATCGCAAAAATGGTAGAACCTCTGATATAAAATTGATAGTGAACAAGATATATAGAACTTTTATTTTTTGGATATTTAGCCTAATATTTTTGGACCACAAAGTATTAGGGTTATTCAAAATACTTCAATAAAACTTTGTAGCTAAAGCCTTATAGTTATTGTTTTAATAGAAAATCATAATATTAACCCCCTTTCATGCTTGGGGAGGCATAAGGTATTCCATTTCACTAAGGCACATTTTATTTTCTCCTTAGTACCACTATAAAATAAATAGTAATTTATTTTATCTAGCTCTAAAATAAATGCCTTTGGGATGTTCAACATAGTAGAAACATAAATAGATATAACTCGAAGGACTAATTTTACCATGGTAATTCTACTTCCAGATGAAATCCACCTATTTGTCAAATGGAATATTGATATTGATAGGAATTCTTAAATAAGTGGTCAAAAGGGAGTCATTATTATATCTTAATTTACCTACAACTATGGATTCTTGTTTGGGAGAGTAGTAAAAGAAAATTACTTTTGATTTATCTTCATTTATCAATCGCCTTGTAGCATTATAGAAATATCTCATGATTTATTTAATTCTAGAAGCTTCCTTAACCATAGCTTTACATAACATAGTATATTCATTAAAAAAATGAATATGAGAGATAGGATTGGCTCCATGAGAAATGGTAACTATCTCAAGGGTTATGTTTTCTTTGTTTTTGGTCATAGTCATGCCCAAGCATTCAACAAGAATAATGAATAAATAAGGGAAGAGGAGGTTGCCCTACCTAACACCTCTAAAATTTAGGAACAACTATGAAGGGAAGCCATTTATGAGAACTAAGTAGGACATGAAAGATATACATATCATAATCCAATCTATCCAATCCTAAGAGAAGCAAAATTACCTCATAACTTTGACAAACAAGTGTCAATCCACTCTATCATAATATTTGGTTAAATCTAAATGGATAGACATAGAAGGATATTTTTGCACTTCCATGGAATATATGGATTCTTTATTAAGTACTTTCTCATCCAAAATATGACACCCTTCCACATAAGCTCCTTGTACAGTGGAAATTATCTTATGCAAAAGTGGTTTCAACCTCTACCATATTTTTGGTAATGATTTTGAGAAGAACATTACACAAATATATTGGTATAAAAGCTAAGTTATGTTCTACATTTTGAACCTTTGGAACCAGAGCTATATATTTTTTATTGATCACCTTCAAAATTTCTTTGTCCTTCCTAGCTTCTTCCACCATCTCTAATAAATCAAGATGAAGAATATCCCATAATTCTTGGTAAAATTCAATGGAAAAACCATTAGAACCTAGATTCTTCCCTTTTTACATTTAAAAAAACACTTGTTAAAGCTCATTAATACTAACTGGAGCAATACAAATAGAGTTCTCCTCATAAGTGATAAGAGTAGGTATTTCTTGAATGATATTCTATTAAGAATCCAAGTCAAGAGATGTAGTAGTGAACAATCTAGAAAAGTAGTTGACAATGATAGACTGTATACCATGCCAAGTGTGGGCAGAGTCTCCAAAATATGATTTTAGGAAAGAAATAAAGTTGTGTGATCTGTAGGCTAGAAGATATTTGTAAAATAATTTTGTGTTTCAATCTCCTTCTTTGAGCCATTGGATCCTAGATTTTTTTTTTAAATAAAGGGGTAAAAATTTATTGATAAAAATTCTGGATTATAGAGTACAACTGAGCTTCCAACCAAGACTCAAATAAATAACCAAATAGGCTAAAACCAATAGAATAGAATGAAACCCAGAAAATACAACAAGAACAAACCACATTAAGTCTGTACATCCTTGTGGATCAAATTCCATAGGTGTTGAGAGTCCCCATACGTGAGACTCTCCCAATTATCGACTCCAAGGATCCAACAGCTTAGAAGCTCTTTTGGCCAGGTAATCAACAACCACATTCTATTCCCTTGGAATGTGCACAAAGGATATAAATTCAAACTCTTCACTCATTCTGAGAATCTGAATGGCTACAGAGGTCAACTGCCAATTAAATTCCTCCACCCTTTTACTGTTTAAAATATTAACCACAATTTGAGAGTCAAAATCGTAGAATAATCCTATGCCAGCGAAGAGAAAACCCCCTCTGCAAGGCCTCAAGAATTGCAAGAGCTTCCATAAAATTGTTGGAATGAACACCTTTATAAATGGAAAATAAAAAACTAACACCACCAGTAGAATCTCTCCCAACACCGCCAATGCCAGCATGTCCAGGATTACCCATGGACGATCCATTAGTATTAATTTTTAAAACTCCTCTAGGGGGTGGCCTCCACCTAACATCTCTCCTAACATTCTTGCTGAGCTGAGGAACCCTACTAGGGCTATAAGAGTTCACACCATCACCAAAGAGACCAAGGGCTTGTTGTACCTTCTCCTCCCTAGAATCAAAAAGAGGGTCCACATCATATTTGCTATGGATGGTTTCCTGAACCATATACAAGATCATTTGCTAGATCTATTGAACAACCAAATAACTACCCTAAAATATGTGTCGGTTCCATTCGAGCCAAATTTTCCATATGATGCAAGAAGGGCCCAAATTCTAAGCCACCCGAAGGAAGGGGGCCTTGGCCGGAGGTCTTCCTAGACTACTCCAAAACTCCACAAGGGAAAACACATGAAAACATGGATGGTTCCAAGTGCTCCACCAACGATGCCAAATGTATCTAGAAAATGAGCATTGGAAAAATAAATGAGAAGAGTCATCCTCATTATTACCGTAAAGGACACAAAAAGAGGGACCTTGAAATTCCCTCTTTCTCAAATTATCCCAAGTGAGGCATTTATTACGAGCTACCAACCATAGAAAGAAGTTACATTTTGGCCAAGAAAATTTGTTCCACACCTTTTTCCACCAAGTGACAGGAAGACTCCCATAATTTTTCTTATCAAGAACCTGATAACCATAGGCTACCGAGTAGGTTCCCTTAGGATCAAGGTTCCAAGCCAAAATATGTTTACCCCTCAATTAATAACAAGACCTCCTCATAAGAATAAGAGCAAGCACCTCTTTGTTCTTGGCCAGTCCCCCCTGGGGCCATTCTTGCTTATATTTCCACCTGTACATCTCCATATTTCCAAAAGACTAGATTTTTTTAAAGTCCTCCACACGATACCAGCCTGCTTATAAGAAAAAAATGCTTAGGGAACATAACCTGGGATATTTATTCAAGATAGGAGGGTGGCCATTCCAAGAACACTCCCAAAAAAGAGTATTTGATCCCTGATTGCAAATCCAGAACAAACCCTACTTGATTAAATTAGCTCCTCTTTTCGGAGTGTCCCGGGATAAGCTGAACCTTTCCCAACCAAGCTGACTCTAGGGATCTCAGCCTCATAAATACCTCTCAAGTATTTACAAGATAATATTTTAGCCCAAATCTGATCTTGAGAGGTACACCATCTCCATTAAAGTTTTACAGCCAAAGCCTGCCCAAAAAGAGCTGTCTGTCGCAACCCAAGACCTCCCTCTTACACCAGGCTACATATAGAATCCCACCTAACCAAAATTCATTTAGATTTATCAAGTTTTCTAGACCATAAACACTATCTTGAAAAATCATCCATGTCCTTTATGAAGTGAGAGGGAGCTATTTGTACAAAACATCTATAAATAGGTAAATCTTGAACAACAGATTTTAAAAGCAACACTCTACCTGTAGTGGATAGCCATCTGAAAGTCCAGTGATTCACCTTCCTTCTAAACTTATCAAGAATAGACTAACAATATGATCTAGGTAGAGGATGAGATGAAATTGGAATACCAAGATAAATGAAGGGGGAGTCCCAACCTGGAATCTTAGAATACGAGCAATCCTAGCTTGAATAAGATGAGGGGTATTGAAGAAGAAAATAGAAGACTTGTCCTCATTAATCAACTATCCAGAAGCACCAAGATAAATGTCAAGAGACTGTCTAATATTACCAGCTTCCCTGATAGTGGCAACTCCCAAAAAAGTAGTATCATCAACAAATTGAAGGTGGGAAAGAGGTGGCAAACTACTATCCCACTTCCACCCCTGAATGAGACCCTGCATGACTTGAGACTTGAGAAATCTTCCCAAACCTTCCGACATAATGATAAAAAAATAAGGAGATAAATAATATCCTTGCCTCAATCCCCTTGAGACCTCAAACAACTCTTATGGTTCATTATTAACAAGAACATAGAATGAGGAAGAAGAAACACAGCTCATCACCCATCTAATCCATTCCTCCTCAAATCCAAAAGCAACAAGAACTTTCTGAATAAAGGACCATCTGACCCGATCATAGGCTTTGGCCATGTCCAACTTAATGAACATAGTTTTCTCCTTAGAAGTTTCCATCGATTGAATATCTTCTATAGCAATAAAAACCCCATCCAAGATTTGTCGGCCAACAAAAAACCCTCCTTGCTCCTCAGAGATGATTTTGCTCAACCATATCTTTAGCCTCTCAGCAATAATTTTTGTGATGATCTTATACACAACATTACAGAGATAAATAGGCCTGAATATATCCAAGGAATTTTCTCCCTATTTTTTGGGTATAAGCACCACAAAGGTAGCATTTAAGGCCCTTAGCATCTGTTTGTTCTTTTGGAACTCATGGACCACCTCCAAAAGATCAAATTTGATTAAATTTCAAAAATCCTGATAAAACTCAATTGGGACTCCATCTAGGCCTGGGGCTTTTCATTTTTTCATCTTGAATACAACATTTTCCAACTCCTCAAGGGAAATTGGACCCATCAACTGCTCATTCATCTCTCTAGAAATAATCGTTGGAATACAGTTTAGAATAAGCTTTTCATTCTCATCATCTGATAGGGAGTCCTTGAAGAGGGAGGAAAAGTACCTCTTAGTCTCTTTTAAAATATCCCTGAAAGAAGAGAGTAGGGAACCCTGAGAATTCACAAGAGAGGTAATCAGGTTACCATTACGATGACCCTTAACTGAGTTATAAAAGAAGGTTGTGTTCCTATCCCATTCCTAAAGACAATCTACTCGAGCTTTTTGTTTCCAAAAAATTTCTTCCCTCAGTTCCCATTAAACAATATCTTTTGCAACCTTAGATTCCTCAACAAGAAGCTCCTTCATGAATCCCTGATCTCTAATCTTCTTTGAAGCTTCTTCCATACTCCTAAGAGCTTCCAGCTTAGCGAAGGAAAGGTTCCCAAAATTTAGTCTATTCCATATCTTCAATTTATGTTTTACAAATTGCAGTCGCTTCATAAAGGAATACATAGCGGTGCCATGAGGAGGTTTGCCAGTGGTCCACCAGACTCACATGAAATCATGAAGCTTAGGATCATGAAGCCACATAAGTTAAAAATTAAAGGAGGGATTCTTTTTTAGCCCTAACTCCAAAGTAGAGAGTTTGATAGGCCAATGATCAGATCCCCTACCCTCTAGAATCATAGAACTAGCACTTATGTTATTACCCATCCAATAACTGGATATAAAAAACCTATCCAGTCTCTCTAATATGGAAGCTTCCCCACACCTTCTATTGTGCCAATTAAAGATACCATTATCTGGCTTGATGTCAACCAAGTTTAGGGCCTGGATATGAGCACTAAAGACAAAAGAAAAAGGCTCGAGACAGTCCACCCCACCACGTTTCGCCTCTAGAAAAGTGATAGAGTTGAAGTTTCTAGCCAAAATACATGAGTACAGGAGAACCAAAATTCTACAAAGCAAATGTGCTCCCACAAATTCACTTTACCATTGTAATCAATAGGAGCATACACATTTGTAAGTAGGATGGTTTCACCAGATTCATTATCATGCCCGACCATCGAAATAGACCATCTGATAGAAATCCAAGTAAGAGGGGGTATCTTAACCATATACCATAAACAAGCAATGCCACCAGCATATCCATATGCAACAATACAATGGCATTGACCCCTTATCCACAACTTGGGAGTAATATTGAACATACTATCAATAGCCAATTTAGTCTCCTGAATAAACACCACATCCGAAGAATGCACATGAACCAAATCATGAACAACTTTTTATCTGGGGATGTTGTTCAACCCCCTTACATTCCATGAGAGGATAATCATTTTTAGGGGTTATAAAAATAGGAGTCCAATGTTCTCATCAAGCCTAACTCCACCAAAGTATCCTACATTAACTTAATTTTATCCTGGTCCTTCTTCTGACCCACCTTCATATTCTTATCCGAATATTTTTTTTTAATTATTTTCTGTTGCAATCCCAACACCGTAGGAGTTTTGCAGTCCAAGGATGACTGCATCAGTGCCTGAGTAGGAGAGGGCATAACTAAATTTGTACCACTTTCCAAAATAGTTTCCCTTATAGGGCTAGACCCAACCATGTCCCCTATACTCAGATCGAAAGCCCTTTGTTCTTCATTTAAACCCCCTAGATATGATTCCTTAAGTTTCCCCTCAAGAAGAGACATATGATTCGGCCTTGTTATATTTGCATCAGGTAGCGACATTTTAGGTATCTCCATGCACTGATCAAGATCATATAATATTTCAAAATGGTTGAGTAGAGCATCTAGTTGGCTATCCTTAAGGTCTTTGTTTGCCCTTCATCCTATGTTTTGGGATTTTACTAGAACAAAACCTTCCTTATCTTGTTCCCCTTCCTTTATCGGGGCTTTTCCTTTATCCAAAATTTGTCCAGATCGAGAGGGCTAAGGATTTGAAGCCACAGGCGGGACAAACTTAGGGCATTTTCTTTGTAGGTGGCCATATTCATGACAAATCCGACAACAAAATGGAAGAGCTTCATAGTCAAGTTTTTGAACCCAAGTAGTTGATCCAAATTGTATTTCAATAGAATCTGGAATAGGATTATTTAAGTCAATTTCAACACAAATACGAGCAACAGATATTACCTTTTTATCCATTGTCTGTTGTGACGGTCCAACCGGATTCCCAAGTAGAAGGGCAATCTTATGCAAGATATCAATTCTCCAAAATTCCAATGGGAGCCATGGAAGCCACACCCATATTGGAACCCACGACGGTCGCTCCTCTGATGGGTTGAAACCCACATGCCAGGGTTTAAGAAAGAGTCCTACTTGGTTATAGAAATAAGGACCCCCTTCAAATGCTTTGTTATGATCCGCAATACAAGAGAAAACCACCATAAAATAGTTGTTTGCACTCAACATCACCTCCACATCACCTTCAGGATTCCAAGTCTTCCTGACCCAAGCCTCCACAAAGGGGAGAAATTTAGATTCCCAAAAATTTTCCAATAAGGGTATGTTTGGTTAGATACTGCACATATTCTGCAACTGAGTCTGGTTGAACCACTAGAATTGGCCTGGCTTCACATCGTTCCAAACATCCATTGTTATTTAACAAGCGGTTCTCGACATGCAATGGAATCATGTTCCTTCCAGCCATTTTTAGATAAAAAAGCATCATGAGCGGACCCGATGCCATCATGATATTCCTCCAATTTTTTAGACCTCCTCCGAAAGCTGCTGCCATCCCCGCAGAGTAGTTTTTCTTCATCAAACCCTACCTGAGTAGTTTTTCCTCCTCAAACCCTAGCCTGGATCCTATATTTTTGCTTGTATAGGAGCTCTTCTATTTTTTCCCACTTCCAACTAAACTATGAGTCTAATTTTGTCTATAATTCTACTCTCTATGAGGTCATCCACATGGATGTTTTCATTAAAATTTTCAAGTTGAGCAATCACTTCTTGTTTCTTCTACTAGACATCTGTAAACTCCTCCCAATTCCAAATCTTAATTTTGAATTTTATGTATTGCAACCTTTTGGTGAAATAGAATATCTTAGTCTCATATGTTAGTTTACCTTTCTAAGATAATTACTGCACTTAGGGTTTGAAGGAATTATCTTTAAGCCATAGTAACTGAAGTTAAAAGTACAAGAAACTGATATTGGTTTTCCACATTTCAATCATGATTGGCTAGTGATCCAAACTAGCATTGTTAAGAGTTTTCAACTTAGTAATGTGTCCATGGATTAAGAAATTGTTAGAGAATAAGAACCTAGCCAATATATCAACTATGCATGATAAACCTTACCTTCTACTAGACCAAGTCATGAGGTCATTATCTGGTTGAATGTCCACAAGGTGAAGGTTTGTGTCATGACCCTCCTTGGCAGTATTTTTTAGTACAAAGAAACAATGTATTAATTTAAGATGTTTTAATACATAGTTTGAGAAATTAAATCAAGTATGTGATGTTTACTTGATTTGGAAGAGCATGGTCCTACTGACATATTGCCAAATGTGCAGGATCAGGTACACTCATGGGTGGAAGAAGTAGAATTATCCACTAGAAGTAGGGATACTTGAGGTTGGGGAAATAATCATAAATAATCATCAATAGCGATGAAAACCTTTATATAGGTATGGATTCGATTAGCGATAATCATCAATAGCTAGCCATCTTGAGCCTCAATTGATAGCCTAGTAGCTATAGTAAACTCTTGGGCTGAGATAGGTGAGTATATTGATGGAAAGATTCCCTCTTTGTTTGTTGTGTATGTTTGATTATCTTTTACTTCATCACTATCTGCATCAATGATTTGGAAAGCATTCAGAAATTGGTTATCTATGAAATATTCTTTTTTTACTTAAAACATCAAAAGAATAACATGATGTTGGTATGCGATGAGAAAACCTTTTATTTTATATTTTAAAATAAGAAAAAGAAATTATTATATTAATGTTAAAGGAAATTTCATTTCAAAATAATAATTAAAATATTTTAATGATAAAGGAAATTTCATTTCTAAATAATATATGTTTATTATTAAATAAAGGTTGCTTTATTTTAAGGATAAATAGAATTTCCTTTATAAATAATAGTGGTTTATTTTAAATGATGAAAGAATTTCATTTAGAATCTTAGTTTAAATGATGATAGAATTTCATTTAAAACCTTTACCTAAATGATATCAAAATCCCTTTAAAAACATTAGAGACCATTGAAATAATAAAGGGTCTGAAACCCAACTGACCTTGAATGTAAGAAAGGTTAAAACTTCATTTATGGTAAAGTTTTGAAGGGAGGAAAGAACCATATTTTAATGGAATATCTTGCTCGATTGGATAAGGAGATAGGAGGGAATTGATGGCGAGTAGTTAAGGGGGTATATGGGAGATTAATAAGAGTGAAAAAATAGGAGGCTTCTCTCTCTATGTGCTAGATTAAAAAGAAGGAAGATAGACCTTTTTCAAATAAAAGAGAATGAAGACAAAAATGGGGGAGGGAATATTTGAAGCTTATTTGAACACTTGGGAGAAACTTGCTATAGAGGAAAACAACTTTGAGAAATTGGGTTCATAATTAGTTTCTGGTAAGCTAGAAAACTGGTAATATTTAAGATAATACTAGGTTTCATCATCCTTAGTTTGATTTTCTAAATCCTTGCGTAGTCAGAATGGGGTTGGGTACATCTTAGTTGTGTGAGTCACTAACTGAAACCTCCCTAGGGATTTCCATGACCAAGTTGGTTGAATCACCTCCTAGACTTCTACCTTTAGTGGCCAGTGGATCAACTTCCTTTGAGCTAGCTATTACTTTGGTAATGATTAATTATTCGTTGGTGAATCCCTCCCTAGCTATCTCGTTATTAGCTATTTTACCTCCTTTTCTATAGCTATCATTTCCTTCTAATTCATGTAGGCTTTCGATTGGCAAAAGTCATCTTCGACAATGTCTTGTGCATATGGGATATGTTTAAGGTTGGTGGACCGTAGCGTCATCTAGTGCTCAAATATTCTTCCTTGCGATGATGTCCCTGGTAAGTTACCACAGTCATCATCATCATGCATGCCTCACATACTTAAATTTCCCTCTCTCGACCGAATACTTCCAATTCTCCCTTGATCCATTGCTAGAAAGTTGAGTGGGGGTTTTTTATCGTGTGGTAAAATGATTGTGTTTGGATGGGCATGTGTGGGTAGTAAGGTAATTAATGGCAGTATTCAATCTTTCAACCTATAGCTATTCAATATTTCAACTTATAGCAAGTCACAATTTTTGCTAACATAGTTCTATGTTAAGGAATGGATTTAATTGTGTATTAATTTAATAAGGTATAAACCTTAGTAAATTATTAATGAAAATTGATAAAAGAGTCTGTATTGTTTGTTAATTAAAGTTATGGGCTTTAGTTAATGAAAATAAAGAGTTTATATTATTTTGTTAATTAAAGTTAAGGGCTTTAGTTAATGAAAAGGAAAGAGTTTATATTATTTGTTAATTAAAGTTATCGGATTTAGTTAATGAAAAAGAAATATTTTATATTATTTTGTTAATTAAAGTTATGGGCTTTATTTAATGAAAAAGAAAGAGTTTATATTATTTTGTTAATTAAAGTTATGGGATTTAGTTAATGAAAAGGAAAGAGTTTATATTATTTGTTAATTGAAGTTATGGGATTTAGTTAATGAAAAAGAGAGAGTTTATATTGTTTTGTTAATTAAAGTTATGGGCTTTAGTTAATGAAAAAAAAGACTACATTATTTTTTAATTAAATTTATGGGCTTTAGTTAATATAAAAGAAAGAGTTTATATTATTTTGTTAATTAAAGTTATGGGTTTTAGTTAATAAAAGGAAATATTTTATTTTTTAAATTAAGGGTATGGGACTTTAATTTATAAAATAAAGGAAAATGATTTATTTATGGATTAAAGTAAGTGACTTTGATTTATTAAATAAATGGAAATAGTTTGTTTTGTAAATTAAGGGTATGGGACTTTAATTTATGAAATAAAGGAAAATGGTCTATTTTATGAATTAAGTAATGAGGCTTAATTTATGGAAGTAGAGGAACCTAGTTTATTTGATGATTAAAGGTATGGGACTTTAACTTGTCAAATAAAGGTTGAAAGAATTAATTAAAGTAAATGAAAATAGAGTTTTTATGCATATCAACTATGCAATATATGGTTAGATACTTTGATTTAATTTTTATAGTTGCAATCTGGCAAAGTAAATGGTAGATGCATTTAGAATCATGCTTATCTAGAACCATTAGTGCCCTGATACCCTACTATCCTAAAATATTCGATGGAAAGAGAAGGAGGACCAAAAAGGCAAATGGAACCATTGCACCAGTTTATTCACTACATGTAATGATATACTTATGCTCAAATACACTAGCATTTATCGAGATATTTCCTTGATAAAATTGATGTAATATGATATTCTTTAATGGTATGCAGGATTTACCATATTTGATTATATGTAATAATTGTTTAATTATTTGAATGATGTATATTTAGATTATTTCTTTGAAAAATCTATATTTGTATTAATTTTCCTTCCAATTAATATTTACATTCTTTAAAAGTTGTTTCCTTTCTAGTATCCTTTGTATGTTTTATGAGTTAAGCTTTTCGTTAGATTTAGTATCTAGAACTACTCTTGCTTTCTTGCTAAACAATAGAAAAATAAGTAATGAGTTCTAGGTTGAACTTAGAGGGTGACCTAAGGGATTAAGACCCCTTAGGGAGAACGTAGGTAACCTAAGGGATTGAGACCCTTCAGGGAGAATGATAACTAAGTTATGAAAAAACTACATTTGAGTTAAGATAGCTCATCGTGTAGATGAGAATCTTAGGGTTATGCATAGTGGTGAATATTCACCAATTGGGCGAATATTAGGTTCAAAATTTAAAATTGGCAAATATGAGGACCCTCGACGTCAGCCTATTCACCTAAAATTTTTAGGACTAATTTTTTCTTAGGGTCAATTTGCCACAATATTTATCCAAATATAGGCATATTTGTACTCGTTGGAAAGCTCTTTTTAATCCTGATCTAATGGTGGTGTTTTTATGAAGTTATAATATGATTTAATAGGTCAAAAGTAGCCCCAAATATGATATTACATTTTAGGGCTTCAAATACCCCAAATTTTGGTATGAAGATGCTCGATTTGATTTGCTTAGAATTATCTATGATTCACATTGATTTTGATTAGGATTCACCATTTTTTTACAAGTACATTTTTAGTCCAATCCCTTATGCATAACCCTGGATGAGATGTATAGTTTAACTCACAATGCGCATAGCATACCTACATAGATTGACTTGTGTATAGTATGGAGATGGGTTTATACCTTCAATGCATTGAAGGTGATAAGTCTAGCTCATCAAGAATGATTAGAGGGATAAACTTATTTGCGGTAACACATAATATGCCTAGACAGATGGATTTGTGTGAGGGTATTTCTTGAGATGTATTTCTTTGTGAAACTTAAGGAATTTAAGCAATAGGTCAATTAAAGATCAATTAGGAATTTACAAATCTCTCTTAAAAAAAATTCTTCTATTTTCTATGTGTTTTTCTTATAGTTAGATTTTGGGTCATTATAGTTTACAATATATTCACTCATGATGTTCGTGCTCTCATTCAGATTCCTATTTCCACATCATATTATCATATATAGTAAGGATGGTATTGAAGTCTACTCTGATCAAGACCTAAACTTCAAGGAAATAAGAGATAATATAAGTTATATCCTTCCATTGTCCTTGTTTTTCATCTAAAGTAGTTGGATCATAAACAATCAAGTAGAGTATAATTATTTGGTTGATGGATCAAGGCCAGATTTGGATCAATTTAAATGTATAGTAGATATATCTTCATATCATGGGATAAAATTTTTGATGTATCCAAGCTTAGTTACAAGAGACCAAACTAAGGAAATTTTCAACACTAGAGGCCATCGAAAATATTCCATTTATTCTAGATCCCAATTAGATGTTGATTTATCAGGTAAATATCTTCGAGAGTCTCCTAAAAGGATACCAGGTCCCAAATCTGGTGGTGGTAAACATTGAAATCTCACTTAAACTATTTATGGTTGCAACTTTAGCAATATGACGTTTCAACCATTCAACATTTTGGTAAGTTTTTTATTTTTATTTTTTTGATCATGGATTTTGGGAGAGAAGTTGGTAGCTATAGTTTAAATTTTGAATGAGTTTATTTATTTTTTATTTTGATGTTGATGAATTTGGATAGGTCAAGAAGGTCCCAAATCTCATCAAGATTCATCTCCTCTAGGTGCTTGGAATTTGGATATTGTTATCTCTCCTTGGGATCTTCACTTCTCCTTTTTTGGGCTTCTTTATCTTTCTTGGTCTAGCTTTGTTTCTCTTATTTTTGGTTTGTGGTTCTCTTATCTTAGTTTAGGATATTTTTTACTCCTTGTTGTAAAAGGTTCGGGATCCCTTTCAAAATCCCTTCTTTCATATACTAACAAAAAGTAGAGCAAAATTTGGTTAGTGTTAGAAATAGAGTATATTACATCATTTGGGTCATGTAAATGTATCTTCCAAGGTACATACTTAGGACATTATAGTACTTTAGGGAAATTTATCTAGTTATTTCATGTAATGTAATAAATTCACAAGTGTCAATGTGCAAGTTGTCCCTTGCATAGCTAGGTAAAGTTTTGGCCAAGGAATCTATTTTACCTATATAAGAAAGGCCTCATTATAATATATATAGATAAAGATAGAGATTCAGGGACATAATAGCTTAGAGCATAGTACAATTCTATGTATATTACCATCTAGAGGTGATGGGTGCAATGTAGTTTAGTAGCTTTATTAATGGAGTTTTCATTTCCCCCATAGCTAGATTGTATTAATTTATATCATTTCTATTTATGCATATGTCAATCATTTATTAGATTTACTTTATTTCATATTATTCTGCATCTCGTTATTGTTATATCCTTATTACCATTACATCAAAATCTAATAGTGGTATCAGAACCACGGTAGATATAGTCTATGTAGATCAATCAAGAAACCACAATCATCCTTGAGCCTAAGTATTTTGTCAAATTGATGCGCTTTTGGACCATCCACTATCAAAATATCATAGAAGAGTCTAGGTAGTAGAATTAAGGAGAGTCACAAGTGAGTACTGAAAGAAATATCAGTTCCAAAAATACTAAGACTGCATTTGACTAGAGTCTTTCTATAGAGTTACAAAATAACTCGTGAAGAGTAGAACTTGGCATTCAATCCACTAGATTGACAGATCATTTAGTGAAGATCATCTAAGATATCTAGGACTTTCTAACTATTTCCCAAAGTTTACCTTGTTGAAAATAATTATATCTCAAAGGATTGGTACTCCTCCTACAATAGAAATCTAGGAGACTCCAACTTCATTGCTCGAAGGTCAGCATGCCCTCATAGTGTAGATATTAGTTCCTTGTACAAGAGAAGAAAATTATAGAAGAATACTTCTAGTGAAGAGTCATAGTGAAGTTAGGATACTAAACTTCTCAATTGCTAGATTGAAGAACTTCATAGTTGAAGAACATGCCATAGAATCCTTGATACAAAAAGGTCATAAAAGACTTGAAGAAGAAGCCACATAATTATTGATATTAAAAATTCCATAGAAGCCTTGATACTAAAAATGCCATAGAAGCCTTGATACTGAAAATACCACATAAGTCTTGATACTGAGAAGGCCACAAAAGCCTTGATATTAAAAAGGCCATAAAAGCCTTGATATTGAAAAGGCCATAAAAGCCTAGATACTGAAAAAGGCTCCAGAAGCCTTGATCTTGAAGAAAATTTTGAAAATAATATCTGATTTAGAAGTAGATTAGGATTTTAGTACTAATATCTTTGTTGTAGGGAAATACGATTCAGTAAGTTGAGAAACTTCCTACAAGAAAGTTAGGAATAGTATCAGAATCAATTTAGAACCTGAAGTAAAAGAGATCAAGAGAAGATATCATTGAAGGACTTCAAAACTTGGAAGAATAAGGACTAGAAGAGTCCTACTCAAATCCAAAAGCAACATAATCAGAGGTCTAGAGGAATATCTCACCACCAACACTTCCATGAGAAAAAGGTTGAAGAGGTCTCAATGAAAAACCAATAGAAGTTGTAAGATCAAAGACCTTGGTACGGTCTCATCGAGCATCTAGTAAAAGGCTAGGAGAGCCTTAATAAAGAAATATTCAAATAAGAACTCATTGGAAAAATCCACTACCAAGGAGAAGCTCCTGATACTTAAGGACTTGGGACAATTATCACCATATGAAAAAAAGATCAAGAGAAGGAAAATTTGGTGAGTGCCAAATATGATAAGAAGAATTTGACAAGGAGTACTAAATCCTAGAAGAAGAATCTAATGAAATACCTCAAGACATTCAAAATATTGAGAAAAATATCCTACTTGAAGTCCAAATTTGATAATAAGACTTGAAGATAGAAGAAGCCCACCAAATCTAAGATATTTGAAGATTAACTCTCACATCAAGAAGGTACCACTTTATATACAAAGGCTTCTCCAAATATATAACGGGAGGATAACACAAAAGGAGAACAATCCACCAAATATTAGGCTTGTGAAAGAAATTTTAAGATCATATTGTGGTGAAGAAGGAGTTGTTCAAGATAGTCTACAAAAATATGCAAGATCCTACTCAAAGTAGCACCTTGGTGATATTAAAAACCAAGATCCACATCCTCTACAAAAGTAGTAAAAGAGCCACATAATATTTTAAAAAGGTATGCAACTATTGGTGTTAGCTTTCTCATTAGTTGGATTACTTATCAGATTCATTGGAGAATCTTATTTACATTAAAGTTGCAAGAAGGAAAAGCAGAATTACAGTCGTCAAAAGTGCAAAAGAAAATTTTTATTTTAAGTTTCATTTGCATATTAGGGTTGATTACATTTCAGGGTTATCTATCAACTACCTATCTTCTACTTTAAAAAAAAGAGAAAAGAAGACTTGATCCTACAAATGTGTTTGTAGTGAAATATGCATGGGTTCATTCCACATTATGCTTGAAAGGTTGTAGTGAAATTATTGAGTGCATTTTTAAGAGATTAGTGGAGAAATAAGGTGATATGATTGTTACCATTAAAAAATTCATTGTTAATAACTATACTAGTTGATTTATTAACTAGTTATCTCAATTAATTTATGTTGTTGAAACCATAAAAATTAGCACAAATATGCAACACTTATGTGGCCTATAGAAGCCACCGTTGAAAGCAAAATGTGAATAAGAAAAACACCATTGAAGTCCTTGAAGGAATACTCAAATCAATACCTTGGAAGTCTCAAGATTCAAAACAAATATAAAAGGTTCATTTTAGTGCAAAGAGCAAGGATTCCTATTCAAAATTAGTATTAGCTTGGAACATCTATCATCCAAGAAAAAGAAAAAAAATATTACATAAAAAAATCTTCATTTTGGTGGAAAAACTATATTACAGAAGTGCCACTTTTATTCTTTTGGAATGACAGAAGTATTATCTATAGGGGGTATCAAGGATGTTTTATCTAGAAAAATAAAGGATCCACAAAAGTGCCCATACGTCCAAGGAGTCAAGATGTTTACAAACATCGATTTTCAATATTCAAATCAATACCTAGAAGAGTATGTATCACCTGCAATATTGGAAGAATAACAAGGAGCCAAAATCAGTTGAAGATTACGTAGAAGGTCAACCTACAAGAAATAAATCACCTACGTAAGAGGAGCATTATCAAAATCAAGCAAAAGAGAAAAATTCAACTATTGTAAAAATAAACCAACAACATATTACAAAAGAAAAGGAAGTACAGTACCCAAGGAGAATGTCCACAATTGAAGACTACAAGGAGATACCATAGGACCACCGTGGAGGAGCACCAAAGATCCAAGGATTTTGGAAGATTATTTACATTTCAAAAAACAAGGCAAGTTTACCTAGAAGGTAAGATACATGCTCCAAGAAGCATTACAATGGAGGCTCACATGCATAAGCCTTGAGTGCCACTTGGCACAAATGCTCTATACTATCCGACATATATGAAGAATCAAGTGCTCACCAAGAAGACATTACACATTCTTGAAAGATGTTACACATGATTGAAAGGAGTTACAAAACTTATCATTGCAAGATTTATGTTGAAGGTATCTATAAAAAATGTTACAAGTGACACTTGTCACAAAGTACAACTCATCCTATTTAAGACACCAAGGAGGTCAAACAAGCAAGAAAAAATATAATACATAGATCATCTGAAAGTAGAAGACTATTTTCCAGCCATACACCATTCAAAGGTGTAAGAAGTGCATTTAAAGCACTGTCATCAACCAACACCTAAATTTAGAAGGAGACAATGCATTTCAATATAGAGAAGAAGTGCCATACAAGGGAGAAGAAAGTGATGAATTTTTTCAATAGAATAATTTACCATTTTTGCTAAGAGAGGTTGCCAAATACCTAAGATAGTCATCAAACTAGAGGAGGATAAGAAAAGCATAAATGATGAAATTGTTTTACCAAGTGTATAAAGCTACAAAAAATCTGAGGTGATGATTCTCACAAGCATGAAAACATCCAACACTCGATAACTAAGAGTAAGGTAGTTCGAGCTAAAATTTTGACTAAGTAAAAATGCTAGATGAACATTTGAGATGCTAATGTTAGCAAAGAGATAATACAAATTTGACATCTAACATTGAAGTAAAAGTCAAAGGAATTAAGCATGTTGTGTATACAATGATGATGATGTGAATAGGGTTGCATAAAATATCTAACATAACATGAAGAAGCATCTAACACGTTGAAAAAAAGTTCTGTCTAAGTATGAATGAAATTTTTACATTTGACATGGTAGCCAAGTCTATTAGGTACAACAAACTTAAGCTATAGGTAAAATGTAGTGCTAGACAATTTTGAGAGCTTATGTTAGAAAGCATATCATAAAAACCTAGCATAGTAGAATAAAAATATAAAATTTATTATAAGGCATAAAAATCGGCACACATTTAGTAATGCAAAGTGCATTTGACTTTTGGTAAAATGCTTCATCCAACTAAATATTAAATAAGTGTCAAATATTATCAGTGCTAACATCAACCGCAGGTGCAAAAAGTTTGGTAGAGAAAAAATAACTTTGGATGAATATTAAATCCCAACAATAAAATATCCAACACCTAATGAAGCATGCAATAGAGATGAAATGAATATCAAATAGAAATAAAATATTAAAATGTGTGCATTGCAAAAGGAAGACTAAATCTATTTGGAGTTCCCAAACATGCTCTCGATAAGAAAAAATTTCTATTAGAGGATTTTAACAACCCTAAGCTCTCCAAAATGATACATGTACTACTACATCTAAGGAATTAGTGGTACAACAAAAATAGAAAAAACCTATCAAAATATCCAATGCATCAGATGAAGACACAATAGTCACCACTCCCTGAGATGGAGTAAGGGCAATCTACATCAACTACATAATGCTATATTGATTGCAAGAGAAAGAGCTGGAGGAGAAACACACATGTTGAAACAACATAATGAGCTTGCAATTCACTCTAAAAGCAATGATGTTAGACTAACTAATTGCATTTGTAAAAGTATATATACTTGAATGTAAGCCTTTCAAATGGTCAACCTTTAGCATTTATAGTTGCATAGCTATGCGATTGAGACTATAGGACTTTTGAATGAAGATTGAATTGTTGTCTGGCCTCTTTCTCAATTATTTACAAAATATGTATGTATGCCAACCGAGTCATTAAACAATTATGTTAAAGCTATGAATGGATAATATTATTTTCAATTATTCTGCTTTCTATATTTATCCTTTTATTTATTATTCATTAGTTCTAAAATGATTAATAATGCTTAAAGTTTGTTATGAATAATTATTTTGTCATAATGAAAGTAAGATGATTTATCAGGGAGGTTAGTTTAATTCATATTGTAAGACTCTCATCCACTATGTCTCTTGATGTTGCTAAATCTATAGCATCTTCAACTTAGATTCTAACCTTTTTGTATTCCTTACTTTTGTCTACAATCCTATTTTAGCTAGATTAACTAGGATCATAGGAGTTAGCCTACTTTAAAAGATGACTCAAAGACACTTGTATTTGATCCATACAATATTGGTTGAGGTTTTGAGGGTGCATCTCATCCACTTAGGTAAATTTTAGACCAAAAACTCTACCTAGCCCTTTTCCAATTGGGGCCTTGACATTATTGGTAAATGATCCCAACCATTCTTAGAAATAAATCCATTATCACAACATCCAAGTAGTTAAAAAATGGGTAGAAAAAATACCTTTATCCTTATGTACCAGTATTAAAGTTTCTAAATTTATCCTCAATTATATTCTATATTGTTATGGAATCCCATAAATTATAATCTTAGATAATAATACATATTTTAAGAACAAAGATATACCCAAACATTTTTCCAAATATAAAATCTATCATAAGTGGTCAATGCATTATTATCCATTAGAAGATGATTATGGTAAGGTATCTAATAAAATATTAATCAAAATATTAAACAATTTCATCAATATAATTGGTCATTATTGGTACTTTTAACTATAGCCCACCTTGCAGGCCTATAATATTAGTGTTTGTAATTCAACCAGTGCAATTCAAAATACCTTAGTCTATGGTATTGAAGATATATTTCCTTTAAAATTAGAGGTTCCTTCCTTATGGATCCTATTAAAAGGCTTCTCTATCAATGATGAGTATCACTATGCTCTCCATAGTCAACTAGAGTTGCTTGATTTAAAGAATATATATTTCCTAAAGCACGTATGAGTCTATCATCAATACCTCAAAAGAGACTATGGTAGAAGGGTATGACCTTGTTACTCTAAAATTAATAACCCGATGATCAAGAAAAACTAGAAAAATACCAACAAAAAAAATGAGTTCAAAGGAGAGTTTGAGCTAAACTAGTTAGGTCCATTTATAATAATTATTAAGTATGGGCTAGGAGATTATCACCTAACAATACTTGGTACAAAATAATTTAAATAACCCATGAACATAATGAATTTAAAATAATCCTCTATTTAATTTACATCATCTTCCATCATTTACTTTTTGCTATTTGCATGCATGACTATTGGCATTAATGACTAATTGACTTGATAATTTCTTAGTTATACATGATTGGTTTCTTGATGCATATTGAGTTAGGATATCCATTGGGATACACATAATAATCATAGTTAGGACATGCATTGCACTTACACTAGGTGATTAATGCTATTATAGCTCTTGTTGTCCATAGTTATCTATATTTCTTGTTGTATATTACATAAACTTATATCTTGCATTTCTATCTACATGTTCCCATGATAACAATTTTTTATTATAGATAGTTTGTGTTGGTCAAGTGATATTGTTATCCTCACTACAATGAGATAACTATGATTTACTCTTTATTCTAAACTACAAATACCTTACCACATGATGTATACTACAATTGTAATAGGAATTAATGGAGTGATCTCATCATCTCCTTTTCATTTACATTCATCTATCCATTACTTGCTACTTTATAGGCTTGAGAAGAAATATACAAGCATGACCCATTTTATAATGAGCTTATAATACATTGGGAATAATCAATCATAATACTCGATCTTTATTCATCATATGTCACATGATGTTCCCTACAACATTAAAAAATATTGATGATAAAATCTCATGATCATATCCTTTATGGTATGTTGATGTTGTCTATCATTATGGTCATAAATAATATAATGAGGGTTGGGCTATGCTGTCCTAATACTAAAAATATGCATAATAACTTATGGAACTTTTAAGCAATAAAAAAACATACCCTAAACTCCTAATGATTTGTCCAGCCACAACAACATACCTCACTATTGATACACCTTCTTTGTCCTCCACTTCATCAATGGGTTGAACTAGGAAAACTTGAATCCTCCATAGGCTATATAATGACCACTATAATATTTAATGCTATTGATATATCTATATATACTTCTACCTCCTCATCCATGAAACATAGGGGAAAATAATCACAAAATAAAAAACCATCTAAAATTTTGGATATCAAAACTACAAATAGCAAATTTAAGAAAGCAATAAATTCCTATAGACATAAGGTGTCTATGCAATATTTAAATACACCTAAGTGATTTTTTATTAACTAGGCTAAAATGGAACAACTTAGGGGTGAAGCAAAATCAACAAAAAAAGAAATAAACTCCTAGAGACATAAGGTGTCTACACAATCTTTAAAGCCACCTACGCACTTGTTTATTGATCAGACTAAAATACCATTGCTTAGGGGTGAAGAAAATTTAACAAATAAAGTAATAAATTATGATAGAAATAAGTTTTATACACCATATTTAAATCCACCTAGGTATTTTTGCATTTAATAAGATAAAATACCACTATTTAGGGGTGAATAAAACTTAACAAACATAGCAATAACATTCTATAGACACAAGGTGTTTAAGAAATACTAGAAAAATATGGTAAGATTAAAAAAAAAAAATTTATATCAATCATATATTTCTAGAATACAAAAAAAAATCAAATGTCATACTAGTAAATCAAACATCATATGCATTCATCACACACATTAATAAATGTCAATATATTGTATTAATATTCAAAATTTTGATTATAATAACAAAAATGGTACATCATCAAAATTGATGCATAGAATCTATAAATAATTTAAGATTGAACATGATTTTAGGATTCCCTAGAGGGTGGTGGAATTATCACTAATTTCTAATAATCTTGAGTCACTAATATCAAGAGTGCTTAGGACAATTTCCTAGTAGGTTATAGAATTCACCAATATATGGGTGTCATTGCATGGTAGAATTCCCTATAATATATTATACATTCTATCTCCACCAATAGGTTCTAGTGTATTATATACAACTATTTCTAGGTTTTCATTAGATATATTTATACTCAATCCAACTCTCTCTACAATAGAATGATTTAGCTATATATCACCCAACAGCTGCTATGATAGAACTAGCTCTCTATGTGATTGTTCCCATTCACACTTCACTTAATCCAACCATCCCTATATCTATGATAATTGTTTGAATATCATTCACACTATATCCCATCCTCTAGCCACTCTTTCTATTGAAGGCTATGCTATAGCCATATCTCAATTAATAGTTAAGATTTGGATATCCTAATGCATCATGGTAGTATTCGATACCATATATTATCTATCTATATATATAGATGCTATCTATCCCTCATGCTCAACTAACTACCTCTCCAACTCTACCACTTGTCCTTGTAACACCACTATTTTTTTGTCCTCCTTCATAAAGAGTTGAAAATTCTCTACCCGTAGTTGATCTCTCTTTAATCATAGCCTAGATACATATTTATCTCATTCCTTATACTATAGATAATGATCTTTCTCCCTACTCATCAACTTCCTTGCTATATTATCCCTCTGTAACTCTAATATGGATATCCATTCTAGAAATATCTCCCTCTCCTCTTCAAAATTATTAGGTGGTAACCTACTACCCATAGCCTCAATACTATAAAATAGTGACATATTATTCCCTACCTCATATATTGCATACTCTAGCAATTGTAACATTCAAAGTGGTGCTACCATGATTGCTTGGTGTCTCTATCCCTACCTCCTTAGAGCTACCTAAATATGACTCTATAAGTATTAATCGACCTATACCTACCATATTGGTATCTACTCCTTTTTTGTGATAACTCATTGAGTTTTAATCCCCTCATACCAACACTCATACTATACCACCACACATGGATAATATTATCCTACATTTAGAATAATGAGATCATTTACATCCTCTTTTTCATAGTCGTCTAGATATGAGAAACCACCAACTATAATCTCTTGATAGTCCCTCTTAAACCACATCAGTTCATTAGAAATATCCTACACCCCACCAAAATATCTAGTTACATAATCAAAATGATATAGCTCATTCTTCCCTTTGACCCTACCAACCATCTAAGTCATCGTACATAGGCTAGATAATATCCATCGTCCACCCATATTTGATGTAATCAACAAGACTATAATATAATATGATTCTTTTGATGATAATCCACTACTCTCCTCTTATTTGTCAACTACCTTGTGATTAATACACCTCACCCCATATCAAATTGTTGATCCCACCTAAATACCACTAGTACCTGCCAATAATGCACCCTCCCAAGGAGACCTAGTGTTTGTATAATTGCTATATGATCCCATGCCCAAATAAGTAAAAATGTACAACATACAAAAATCTATATCTATTTATATGTGATTCAATGTAGTGTCTTGTACAACCACCTTAGTACCATATAATCCTAGGCAAACACCACCTAATCATATTGTATATTTGCATCTACACCCCCAACCACATTCTATCACTCTCCTACTTGTATCTATAACTACAAAAACCGATACTAATGCACATAATAAGATACTTAGTTGACCCAAATGACGTACATTGAAAGTGGTATGCCCTATCAACCTTGCTAAAATTATCTCTAATTATTTCCACTAATGACTAGTGCACTGCCCTATCAACCTCATTAAACAATATGTCAATTGTGCTCTCATAGCTAGTGCACCTTTAATAGGTAATTAGAATATCATTCATACATCCTCTAGTGTCATTCCCATCACCATTATGGGAGGATTAAAGGTACTCATCTCAATGTACCACTACTCATCTAGTATTATAAAAAAAACTTGATCAAACCCTAACTTTGGTATATGAGCTATATGGTATAACCTCATAATTCTTATAGGGCAATATCACCCTAATACAATAGGATAAAAATGGATTAAAACACCATTTATATTATCTCATAGCTCTCTAGGATTTTTTGTTGGACATACATCAACCAAAAAAAAAAATAGTCAAGATCTAACCAAAAAGTAAGCAATTCCTCATCCCTTATAGAAGAATTGCATGACCATATGAAAGTATTATACAAACATGTTGCATGAATACAAAATTATTTTACAATATCATGCAAACATGTCATATGGATGTCATTCATATCTTTCAAATACAAAAAGTAATATATAACAATAAAATAAATAATGAAGTACGTAGGTTTTGGTTACTTATAAGATCTAATGTGTTGCCTCCTAGCTACAATGCTTGTACTACATGTACATGATGCACTCGTTACCCTTTTTATACCATTTTTTCTATTATTATGTTATTTGATGTTTTTGAAATTATTAGAGGATGATTAATGATTTCACCTTATACAAGGTTGGACATTTACATCTCCAATGAGCATGAGATAAGATGAAAATGATAGATTTAAAAGTGAAACACCAAGAGGTAATAAATTGAAGAGTATCTTAAAACTGAGAGACACATTGATGTATAAATATGATGTATAGCATATTTTTTATTTAAAGTATTTATTTTCCTTCTTTCCAACATCATGTAATAGAGTAGGAGAAATATTGTGTGAGAATTTTATTGTGCTAGAGGGGCAACTACTACCACCTGATGGCATATCCAGTGTCTATTAGATCATGTAATATTTTTTTGCATTATAGGATTTTAGTTGAAACTCTATTGAATTATGTTGATTTTATATATATTTTTTCATGATAAATTATGCTAGTTGGTCATCAAAGTATTCCAAAGAAGACTAACTCAACTAAATTATATAAATTATGGTGGTATGTCTTGATATGAATTAATCCTTCAAATCAAAGCCTTTACATGATTGTACTCTAATACATCCTTGTGTGGCTTAGAATGCTTTATGTTTTTACTAGCCATTATCCAATGTCAAACATTTTTACAAGATTTCCAATCAACTAGTCAAAGTGAAGTTATAGTTTATTTTTCTTTCCTAGCTTGGTATTGCCACAAATCCCCTACAACTCTAATATCATTGAATTATTTCTTGTGCCCCAAATATTTGTTCCCTATGTCATTTATTTAGTATTACAAGGGTTTTTGCATTTGCATGTTCTAAGGACAAGTCCAAATTTCAATATTATGAGGCATGTTACAAAATATAAGATTATACATTTTGAGCATTGTTCAAAATATCATGAAGTTAAATAATGGTGGGAACACATAATTGAAGATTCAATTACAATGAAAGCCTAAAACAAATTAATGTGACATATAAAGCAACACTAGTGAGATAGTGTGGTGGATAGCATGTGCAATTTAAGTACTTCGAATTTTCAGGTTGTTGGTTCCAATATCCTTATTTTTTAATTCATTTAATAAACAAAACGTTAATGTTTAAAACAAAATAAACACACATTTTAACTCCCTAAATTAAATATCTAGGTGTAATTATATATATATATATATATATATATATATATATATATATATATATATATATATATCCATATATATATATATATATATATATATATATATATATATATATATATATATATATATATATATATATATATATATATATATATATATATATATATATATATATATATATATGGATATATATATATATATATATATATATATATATATATATATATGGATATATATATATATATATATATATATATATATATATGGATATATATATATATATATATATATATATATATATATATATGGATATATATATATATATATATATATATATATATATATATATGGATATATATATATATATATATATATATATATATATATATATATATAGGCGCATTAGATATTCTTTTTATATATATATATATATAATAGTAGTTTTAATAGTAGTTTAACAGAAAAAGAGAGAAAGTCATTTTCTTTTATTTGAAAAAAGAAAAGAGGAGAAAGGAATTACACCTAGATATTTAATTTAGGGAGTTAAAATGTGTGTTTATGGAGATAAAATATGCATAGGCGCATTTTATTTTTAAGTAGTCTAGAGTGAGAATTTGGCATAAAATTTTGAAAAAGTAGTGAGTATTTCTTAAAGATGAATAGTATTTTTATATAAAAAATATGCATTTTTAGTAGTGATTGACACCTTATTTCTTATATAAATTTTGCATAAAAAATAATTTGCACATAAAAATTAGAACATATGCGTTACACAACCACATCATTCGTTATAAATGATTCCTCTAGCTTGAATTTATAGATAATGCTATCACAATAAGTTATTGCATCTAATACATAATATAGCTACCATAATAGAATTGAGGAATCATCCCCATGTATAATTAGGAATAAATAAGCACATATTATTTTAGTTTCTTTCCACTCCATATTTTTCCTTATTCGTAATTATAGTCAAACATAAATCCTAAAATTGAGAATTCTTAGTATATAAGGAAGTTATGCCCAAGTATGAGGATTTTTCTTTATGAAGATGTCATTGATAGGACGAATATTTTATAATACTACATTGGTACCACATATAATTATCTTTTACATACCTTAAGGTCTCTCATATATGATCGAGTGTATGAAGTATAGTCTCTTCCATGTATCGATAGGTATATTGTTAGAATAAATAATTATTCTCTTAAGTTCTACTAGGATAGACTTACTTGAGTTACCACTCTTCCATGAGTCAGGTGAACTCTCAGTTTAGACTAGTTCAGATTTGATGAGTTGTAATCCAATGACTCTCAATGATCAACTTTGCTATTTATACAAATTTAATCCATGGAATAAATCAATCAGTTCTACTCTTCTCTTCATAGTTTTTGTAATGCTTTGCATGTCTATTTTTGGGAAATTATAACATGGTACCAGATCAGGATAGATTTTGCTAGCATTCTCTCTTGAAGTTTTTAGGAGCTGGTTCTTTGTATCTCTTGTAGACTACTCACTACATTGTTCAAGTCTACAAAAAGTTTTATATATAGTTATTTCTAGCTATATTTTTTTTGAGATATATGTAAAAGGTTTCTTTTGAATGATATTGTATTTTTCAAAGATCTATAGAAAATTCACTATTGTTTTAGTGAAATCAAAAATTGTTTTGGCCAAAAATTGCTATCGCAATCTTGGCTTCAAATTTTTTTTTAACCTTTTTATATCTCTAGAATTTTTTAGAAATCCCAGGCCAAATTTTTACTCTCCTTTCCAAGGAGACTACAAAAACCTTCATTCAACACTTCAAGCAATCCAAAGAGAATGTGCCATTATTATCATAGCAGTGATGTTCACAAAGCTTTGTTAAGTCTCATTTTTTGAGACTGTCGAGGGTGCCAACGTCCTCAAATTTGTACACATTGGCAAAATCCAACGTGTCCACTTTGGCTTAAACATTGCATACGTGTCCACTTTGGAAGTTCCAATCCTCGACGTCCTCTTACTCTTGAATGTTGTAACACATTTATTCCATGGTAATATTGTTCCCTTCTTAGGATATAAATTGATTCTCTTCGAAGATACGATAGTGTTCACTACACTTCGGTTGGCATTTTTTTTCCCTCATGAAGATCTATTGCACTCCAATATACCAAAGTCTCTGAGACTTTGTGAAATTTGCGAACGTCTAAATTTTTTCTTATAACATAACCTTCCTTGCTTTATTATTCATTCAAAAGATCAGAAGCTATCTAATGATGAACTTAAAAAGTGCAGAGAGAAGCACATGCCTTTGTTTGGTGTTCAAATATGAAATTAACTGTGTTGAGGGCCTATAAGTTGATGCACCACTACTTTGAGGAATGACTACACCATTAGATTCATGGCTAGGTTGAAGGACTACACGACTGCATTCATGGCTATGTTGAAAGTCCACCTCATTGAGTATGTGGACTTCATTCAAAAACACCACTATGTTGAGAAGGGACTGCACACTACATTCGAGGCATACGTTGATAGACTACCCCACTACATTGAGAAGGTAATGCAACACTATATTCACGGACTACATTGAAATACTACAACATTATGTTAAGGAGGGACAACACCACTACGTTTAGGACTACATTAAAGATCATATTAAGGACAACGTGAACATCCAAATGCACTATGGTTTCTAAACCTTTCATCTGTGCAGATCAGTGGGCACCATATCAAAGATTCCATTAATGCTTTGCTTTGATATATCTTCAAAAGTTATTGTATTAACTTTTTAATATATTTTTTCAAAATATTTGTAAGAGCATACGTCATTTAAAACCCCTCTCACTTTTTCTCTCCCTAATATACAAAGGCAAGAGAGTGATGGGTCCCCATGTACAATCTAAATAAAATATCTTTTCAGGGTTTTTTTTTTTTAAGGTGCTACTTCTTGCACCTATTCTCAATACTTCAGGGGGGTTGTTAATGCTGGTCCTTGCATCATTTATGTTGGTCCTTGGCTTAGTTCTCACATTCCTTTATAATGATGCAATAGGAGGAAAGTTTGGTAGTGGAGACTAAAAGTGTGGTAATTTTTTTTGGCCACTTGAAATTGTTGCTTACATCTCATTTCAGCATCTTCAAAAAGTTCATCCTACATATATGTTTTTTTAAAAACACATGAACATTTGCAAGAAAAATATTTGCAAAGAGAGCACTAAATTTTTTTAATCACCTATGTTCCACGTATTGGTCTTCTCATTTACTTATAGTTTCCCTCACGTAAGGGTGGGTAATTGAAAATATTCAGTATAGAGGTTTGGCTGATTTTTTCTTACTTCATACACCTATGTTCCATGTATCAATTCTCTTCAACTCCTTATAGTTTCCCTCACGTAAGGGCGGTTATTAGAGAGGATAAGGTATAAATATATGGCTGAAAATTCTTGCTTCATTAGCCTAAGTTCCATGTATCATTCCTCCCCATTTACTTATATTTTCCCTCAGATAAGGGTGGGTATTTTGAGGAGATTAGTATTAAAATCAGGCTTTTTTTTCCTTCCTTACACAAGTGTTTCTTCTAAAGCTTCATTGTATTCACTAAATAACTTGAATTTAAAGGGGGAAATTATTGGTTCACTTCAATTTTTTTTGGAAAAATGAATACAATTGATCCTCTCATCCCTCATAACTATCATACATGGAAGACAAAAATATTAAATTTTATTTCTCAAAAAGGGCTCACACACTTGCTAGAAGAGAAGCAACTTGAATTTTAAAAGGAATATGAAAAAATTATTCATAAAGGAAATATGTATGAAACAATGGGTATTATAAACACAAACATAAATGAAGCTTATATTCACATTTTAGAATGTAAAACCCCATTTGAAAGTTAGGAAAAACTAAATAACTTGTTTGGTAAAGTGGATAAAATAAGGTCAATGAAGCTAGAGGCAGAGTTAACAACATTATCTCCTGAAGACTTCAACAATATTGTTGAATTTCTCACCAAATTTAAAAGAGTCCTCACTCAACTAAAAGGCAATGGCAAGGATAAAATAGAAGAATAATGCATCTATCTTATTATTTCTAAGTTAAATGTAGTGTTTCAAATTTTTGCTACCACTTTTTTGTTTACAAAATATGCACTTGGTACAAGTTTTACAATGCCCTCTTTAGAGGAGTTTTGTGATAGGCTAACTAGAGAGGAAACGAAACTTGCAAAATATGAGATCTCTCCCTCTTCCTCAAAAGACTTAGTAGCATAAACCTCTACTAAGTAAAAATTTAAAAAGAAATAAATAAATCCCATAACTTGTACTCACTACAAAAAGAATGGTCATTCTGTGAATAAATATTGGAAAAGACTACATCAACTAGAGGTAGCAATGAAGGATCACAAGATAGACACTAAGAAGCAGATAGGAAAAGCCTTAAATGTTCAAGTTAGAGCTGTAAAAACTTCATCAAAATACTGGGTTCTAGATTTAGGAACAACTCATCACATGACGTCCTAATATGAGTCTTTCACTTCAATATCCTCATGTTCAACATGTAGCTTATAATTTGGTGACTCATCCTTCATCCCAGTCAAAGGAAAATGTGACATATCCATTGATTGTGGTTATATAATTTTTGTTTTCTATGTCCCAAAAATAGCTACGAATATCCTCTTCGTCTATCATATTTGTACTTTTGAAAAAGGAAAAATAGTTCTCTTCTCACCAACTGGAGTTGAGATAAGAGAATTTCAAGAACCAAACACTCTCATAGGAAAATGAGATATTGATCACAACACTCACCTATTTCACTTTGAAGGATTCAAAAACTCAAAAGGGGCCACCTATTTTTTTGCACATGAAGATCTTGAAAGAAAAATTTGGCATGAAAGGTTTGGACATCTTAGTTATAACTACCTAAAGGAATTGAACACCCATGAAATGGTAATAGGGTTGCCAAAAGTCTCTTCCATTTATGGAGTATGTCTTGGTTGTGCTCTTGGAATGAAACATCAAGATCCTTTCCACCCAAGTGGTTATCAAAGAGCCTCATCCCCTCTAGAGTTAATCCATAGTGACTTTATGGTCTTCCCAGAACCTTCTTTCAAAGGAGCAAAATATGCTTTAACATTCATTGATTATTTTTCCAGAAGAACTTGGGTCTACTTTATAAAATACAAAAGTTATGTTTTATCCCACTTCAAAATATTCAAGGCCTTAGTTTAAAATCAAGCCACTTGCAAAATAAAGCAAATTCGTATAGATAATGGGGGGAATACTTCAGTAATTAGTTCTCAATTTTCCTCTCAATTCATGGCATAATTCATCAACACTCAGTATCCCATAATCCATAGCAAAATGGCATTGTAGAAAGGAAAAAAAAAAATTTAAATAAAATGGTAAACTATATGCTTCACTCAAGAGATATTCCAACAATTTTTTGGGCTAAGGCAATTAACTGTGCAAACTATATTCAAAAACACACACCTCACAAAGCTATTGACCATTTGACACCTGAGGAAGCATGGACTAGATCAAAACTTGATGTCTCTTTCTTAAAATTTTTTGGATGTACTTCTTGGGCACATATCCCAAAGAAGAAAAGGAAGGCTCTAGATAAGAAAAGCAAACATCTCTTATTGTGAGGAAATGAAAGCATATAGGCTTCTTGATCCCACAAATCATGAGATATTTTTCATAGAAATGCTCAATTTGATGAAATATTCCCAAATAAAAATCCTCAACCATCCTCTTCCAACATTATTTCTCTTGAGCCATCTCCAATATTAGAGCCTCAATATAATTAAAATTCCATCCTGGAGATAAATGATCAAAATGACCTAAATGAGTATCCTATACCCCAAACTCCAACTCAAAGTCCTACCACTCCAATTAACCCTTCCACAATTCCAAAATGGGCCCACACCATAGTTGAATAAGCCACTCCTTATATCCAAAATATTCCATCATCCAACTTAGGCAACACCATAGGTTCTGGTCTTGTGTGTCAGTCCATCTCCACAGATCCTCAAACCTTCAAGGAAGCAACTAGAATAAAATAATGATATGATGCCATGGAGAATGAATTCTCTTCCTTAATTAAAAACAAAACTTTGGATTTAGTTCCTCTACCTAAGGGAATGAAGTTAATTCGCTATAAATGGATTTATAGAACTAAGTATGGACCTGATGGAAAAATTGGCAAAAACAAAACTCGTTTGGTAGCTAAAGGTTTTTCACAAATTGAAGGTATTGATTATTTTGAAACCTTTGCACCAGTTGCCAAAATGGATTCTGTTAGGTTGGTACTTGCACTAACTACTTCCCAAAAATAGCCTATTTTTTAGATGGATGTTAAAAGTGCTTTCTTACATAGGGATTTAAAAGAAGAGATATTCATTGAAAAACCTAATGGATTCACTCAAGCCTCCTTCCTTGTTTGTAGACTAATGAAATCTCTATATGGCCTCAAATAATATCCTAGAGCTTGGTATGAAAAATGGACTCCTTCCTTATTTCCTCAGGTTTTTCTCATTGTGACTCTGATGACACAGTCTACATTAGGAGATATGAAGAAAAAATAACGTTACTTGTTCTCTATGTTGATGATATACTACTCACTGGTAGTGATATTTCTCACATTTAGACTATCAAAGACTCCCTTTCTAGAAAAATTAAAATGGTTGATCTAGGTTTAGCTCATTACTTCCTTGGGATTAAAATAAATCAAGCAGATGTAGGAATTTCATTATGTCAATAGAAATACACTCTAGGCCTTCTTCAATGGTTTAATATGTCTGAATGTAAGCCCTCTTCTACACCTTTTTAGTCTAGAGTCACTCTAAGTACTTCTTGCATATCCAATATATGTGATGCTACTCTATACTGACAACTTGTAGGTATTTTGTTATACCTCACTCATACTCTCCTAGATATTTCATATATTATTGGCTTGATATCTATATTCTCACATCAACCTTATTTCAGCCATTGGCAAGCAACAAAAATAATCCTACGCTACTTGCAAGGAACTACTCAATTTGGGCTCTTATATGAAGGAAAATCCATGGATATCATTGGTTACACAGATTCTAATTGGGCAGGTTTAGTAGAAGATATATGTTCAACTTTTGGCTATGTCTTTTGTCTTGGTTCTTCACCAATTAGTTGGTCATGCAAAAAATAACAAGCAATAGCATTATCATCTACAGAGGTAGAATATAGGGCAACAGTTTTGGCACATCATGAAGCTCTTTGGATTCATCATATAGTAAGAGAATTTTATTTTTTCCATGACAAACCTATTACTCTTTGGTGTGATAATTAGAGCACAATTCATATTTCCTGCAATCCAGTTGAGCATCAGCATACCAACCACATTGAAATTCACATGCACTTCATTAGGCAACATATTCAGATAGGGTAAATACACTTGGATTATATTCCCATAAAAAATAAAATTGTAGACATCTTCAAAAAAAATTCCCTTCTCCGTGTTACATTCAGTTGCGAGAGAAAATTGGGGTAAGGCAAATGCATGAGAAGGTACAAAAGAGGTTTTCACCTCTCCTTTCTTCTTATTGTTTCTAATATTTGGAAGATGGTTTTTTACCATGTGGTTTTTTTCACCATCTCTCCTATATGTAATAACATTGTACATGAGTACCTCATCAGGCCCAGTTGTCGAGACTCATTTATTTTTTGTTCAATGAGGACAATCTTCACCATTCAAAGACATACCTCTTCTTTTTTATTTTTTGATAGATGGTTTTTTCCCATGTGGTTTTTATCATCTCTTCAATAAGAATAATTGTACATGAGTACCTCATTAGACCCTGTTTTCGAGACTTATTTCTTATATTTACCCCTAGTATCACTTAATGGGGGGTGCTAGAATAAATAATTATTCTCTTAAGTTCTACTAGGATAGACTTACTTGAGTTACCACTCTTCCATGAGTCAGGTGAACTCTTAGATTAGACTAGTTTAGATTTGATGATTTTTTGTAATCCAATGACTCTCAATGATCAACTTTGCTATTTATACAAAGTTGATCCATGGAATAAATCAATCAGTTCTACTCTTCTCTTGATAGTCTTTGTAATGCTTTGCATGTCTATTTTAGGAAATTCTAATATATATGACGAGAAAGTATATCAAAATGTCTAGTATATAGAAATGGAGATAATTTTGGGAGATATAAGGAACCTTCACCATGGCTACATCAAATTTGGCTCCATGGAAAAAAAAAGTGAAGAAATTACTAGTGGTAAAAAAAAATCTGCAACATAGTTACTAGTGATGAAACTTGACCTAAGGAAATAGCAACTAAGAAAAAGTTTGATGAATGATATGTAAGGGAGGTTATCATTATCACTTTTGGAATGGAATATGAAATACAACCATATACAAGTGAAACAAAAATATTAAAATATGCATGGGATAGACTTTGCACTATATTTAAAGGAAGTAATGAAGTCACAATCCTTCATCTTTAGTCACAACTACATAACATTAAGGGTCTAGTATGGAGATGTTATAGAAAAATTTCTACAAAGAGTTAAAAAAATAAATATAAAATTGAACACCATGGAGGAAAATGTGGATGAGAATATTTTAGTCTCTATTGTACTTAGAGATCTCCTTGAATCAATTTAAACATTGGTTACATTTATCCAACATCAAATAAAAGGGTTTAATTTGAAGAATTTGTTAGCATCCTTCAACATAAAGAAATAGAAAATAAATTAAGATATGAGTTATCCAATAAAGCTATTATTTCCACAAAGACACCTCAAAAGAGTTTAGAGGGTCCTTGCACTTTATTTGCATCACAAAAATAGACTCAATGGAGTTGGAGGTATTGTTATAATTATAAAAAAGGACATGACACTAAGTTTTGTAAATATAATTTGATGACTCAAGGGACTCAATTTGGTAGAATTCCATAGAGTAAGCAATATTTTCAATCACAAAAATAACAAGGAAAATATCATCAAGGGAAATAACAATAAGGTCTATTGTGAGAAATAACTTGAACCATATTCTTAAGAAGAATGTGAAACAACACATAAGGTACTCATGGCCAATGAAGTGAAAAAAACAAGGAATAAAGAGATAAATAAACATGGGAATAAACAAAGTTAAATTCAAAAGTGTGGATCATAAAAAACTAGTGAAGGTGATATATTTTTTTAAAATAGGTATTTTTTGCAATCAATACTAAAAATATTGATTCTTGTGATAATTAAATTGAAAATGGTCTAACAATATCTATTGGTGCTATTAGAAGAATGCACATGGTATTATTCACTCATGGAATATTTGAGGTGCAATATAGAAAGCAAATAAAAATAATTATAAATTTGAAGGACAAGAACATGGAGGCAAATATCTGGTGTAACATAAGAGACCTTCTTCAAAGTATGGATTTCACATGTGATATAGGTGATTTAAAATCTATAATGGAAAATGTGTGTTATGATACAAGTGATCTCATACAAGGGATATATATATATATATATATATATATATATATATATATATATATATATATATATATATCCCATGATACCATTAATTTTAAGATTGATGATAAGAGAAGTTGTAGATAAGATGATTGTATTGGCCATGACAAAGGCCATATTATCATATTTGAAAGTGATAGTGATAGTTGAAATTATGTTCAAGGTAATTTTGATCACGGTGTATGGTGTCTTAGTGTTGTTGGTGATAGTGATAAATATCATAGTGGATATAAGAAAATTGGATGTTTTGAAAATCCTACTAAAGAAATTGGTTTAAAATTAATGATAAATTTTTATGCAATTGTATAGGTTTGGAAAGATATGGGTAAGGCATGAAAATACCCATAATGCCTGATATTAAGCCTAAGAATTAAGGCCTTAAATAAATTGGTTAAGCAAAAACCAATGATAATATATTTATGAAAAATGAATCATATGCAAAGAATAAAGCTCCTAGGATGAGTTATTATAGTCATTGATGTTAGAAATAGATTATATTACATCATTTGGGTTATGTAAATGTACCTTCCTAGGTACATACTTAGGAAATTAGGTTACTTTAGGGAAAGTTATCTAGTTACTTCATGCAATGTAATAAATGCACAAGTATCAATGTGCAAGCTGTATATGTGTAAGATGTCTCTTGTACAACTAGGTATAATTTTGGCCAAGGAATACATGTTCCTATGTATAGAGCATCATACCTCTACTCTAATGTATCAATTAATTCTCAATAATATATATTTTCTTTCTTCTCTCTCTCTAACACTGTCCATTCACCTTTGGTCTCCAAGTTGTAAGGATTCGTACTATCCACCCCTAACCAGGATGGGTAGTCATCCCCAAGGCCTAACAGATCAATGCCCTTGCTCCATAATCTCCATCATCCCCTTGGTCCCCAACATTGTAAGGATTCGTACTATCCATCCCTAACCAGGATGGGTAGTCATCCCCAAGGCCACAAGGATCAAAGCCAGTCACAAGCTCAAATCCACAAATACTCAAAACACAAAATCAAATAACAGTGGTTATCACCACTATTCAAAATCCTTGCTCAAAAAGAATTAATAGAAAATAAACAGTGATTTTCATCACTATATAGACGAGCAACTCTCTAAATAATTCAGCCAACAAACATCCTAAACTTGAATCTCTGGAATTCTCAGTATTCGAAAAACCATCTAGGTGATCCTCATTACAGGTTTGGTTGATAGCTTATCTGGCAATGGTGGTATCCTACCCGCATGACGATATGTCTGTCACATTCACTTTGCATGTGTGCAGACCAATGTTTGCATAAGGATGAGCTAGCTTATGGTATCCTGGATAACACCGCAGATTAATCTAACTAAATACAACAAAGGAGTTAGTGGAGCTAATTAGGTGATCCTCGATGACGAGGTTCTTTTGAAAGCCCATCTGGCACTGGCGGTATCCTAACAAATACCACATAAATGAACTCAATTGCACACACAGGGATGTGAAATAACTTGGTCAAAAACAATTCCGATTCATACCTTGTTCAAAAGTATTGTAAGATAAAGTACAGTCATGGTTAGTAAGTTAAAACCGTCTGAGTCTCGAAAAACCTTAGCTACATTTCTAAACCAATTGCACTACTTTTCATCCTTACAATACCATCAAAAAATACAAAAAAAGAAAAACCACATGTATACATACAAAGTCATCCACTACAGCAATCGCCTAAAAGACAAAATAACAAAGTCATAAACAGTCTATGGTGCCATAGCCAAACATCACAAATTCTATTCATACATTTCATTCCCGCATATCACATATAAATAAAAAAAAATTGCATTCATCACAAATGCATCCATCAAAAATCAACATACAACAATCGCATTTATCATATCATATGCATCCATCAATATAAAGTAGCATGCATCCATCAACATCAATCATTATGCATAAAATCATGACATATACACAAAGAAAGAAAATCAAAACAACAAAAACATCACAAAAATGCAACATAAAAACAAAGCAATAAACATTGCCAGACACAAGTGCTCTTGCACTTAACCTCTTGGCATAGAAAAACTGATGTCGGGGTTTACATTGTCACTATCCTACTCTCTAAGAAGGCTACCATAGCCGGACCGCTCCACGGGAAGACAAATTTTTGACAATTTCACCCCCAAACGACATCACAAATGGGTCAAAGCCCACTAAAAAACAACAAGAAAATCAAAACAACAAAAACATCACAAAAATGCAACACAAAAACATAGCAATAAGCATTGTCGGACACAAGTGCTCTTGCACTTAACCTCTTGGCATAGAAAATCGATGTCGGGGCTCAAATTGTCATTCTCCTACTTCCCCAATAAGGCTACCATAGCTGGACCGCTCCATGGGAAGACGGGTTTTCGACAATTTCACCCCATTATGGCATCACCAAAAGGGTTAACACCCACCAAAAATAGGTCCAAATATCGAGAAATTGCACATGCTTAAACAGTAAAACATCTAAAGGCACCCTTGCACAAGTCATCTTGGGTCAAGCGACTCGTCACTTTTCTCATGAAGGTCATTCCCTCATCGATTCGTCTCTTGATGGGGTAGTCACACTTAGTCACCAATCAACAAGCACACACCCAATCAAAGCAATGACATGCATTCAAAGAATCATTGACAAAGACAATCACGCTCCTGCTTGGGGCAGTAAACAAGTAGAAATCAAATTGATCAAACACTTGGCATTCCCGAAGCATGAACACAAGGTTCCCCTATGGACAAAAGGTTACGCCCTTTGCCTAATCATGACTGATCAATGTCCAAGCTCAAGTCACACCTCACCAAAATAGGTTAACACTTGAAATCAAATTCCTTAGCTCGTCAGAAGCAAGGATTCAAGAATGCATGCCCTTTCCATACTTGGGGCATCAAAAGTTGGTTAGGTTACCAAGAAACCCTAATCATTAGTGCTTTGGTTATCTATTTTTTCTCAACACTGCATCACCCATAGTGCTTCCCAAAAAGGGGCATCTGTAGACACAAAAACAACACCAATCCGATTAAGTGACTACAAACATTGATCGCATTGACATACATAGCTTTCAGGGCAGCCCTCAGAGGTCAAACAGTGGTCCTAGCCACTTACATAGCAGTTCAGAAGGTCGAAAAGTAAACAAAGCCTTTATCAAAACAAAGCCTTCATCAAAGCAAGCCTTTATCAAAACAAAGCCTTCATCAAAGCAAGCCTTTATCAAAACAAAGCCTTCATCAAAACAAAGCCTTCATCAAAACAAAGCCTTCATCAAGACAAAGTCTTAATCAAAAGAAGGGCCTCGATCGAAGTGTCGCGATATCGTGACGTCGCGATATCGCGACACTTCGGCGCCCAAAGCAAAGCTTTGCCTGAAGTGTCGCGATATTGCGGCATCGCGATATCGCAACGCCGCGATATCGTGACACTTCGGCACCCAAGGCCTTGCCTTGGTCGAAGTGTCATGATATTGCGACACTTCGGCGCCCAAGGCCTTGCCTTGGCCGAAGTGTCACGATTTTGCAACACTTCGGCGCCCAAGGCTTTGCCTTGGCCGAAGTGTCATGATTTCGTGACACTTCGGTGCCCAAGGCTTTGCCTTGGCCGAAGTGTCATGATTTCGTGACACTTTGGCACCCAAGGCTTTGCCTTGGCCGAAGTGTCACGATATCGCGACGTCGCGATATCACGACACTTCGGTGCCCAAGGCAAGGCCTTGGCCGAAGTGTCATGATATCGCGATATTGCGACACTTCGGTGCCCAAGGCAAGGCCTTGGCCGAAGTGTCACGATATCATGACACTTCGAAACTCAAGGAAAGGCCTTGGCTGAAGTGTCGCGATATCGCGACGTCGCAATATCGCGACACTTCGACATTTGCGCTGGGTGGATTTTTAAACATTCAAAGGCGACACGTCAACATTCAAAGGTGACACATCAGCATTCAAAGGCAGAATTCAAACAATTAAAGGCAAACATTAAAACATTTAAAAAAATGATTTAAGGTGGGCTTTAGACAACTGGTAGTGACACCATAGTCAGTTGCGTGGGCCGTTGAAGGACTGCTACAGTGGCATTAACGGAAGCCCGAGTCGTGGAGGACTTTCCTTTCTTGAGGAGACACGACCACCACATGGCACCTTTTACCAACGGGTGGCGCTTATGCACGACATTCAAGGAGACCCCCTGGGTCTATAAAATGGTGGATTTTTCCACCCAAATGGAGGTTGGCAAGGATTCGAACGCAACGAAGTGCTGCAGAACCAGAGGCCCGATTGCTTCCTTTCGATTCATTTCTTCTACACTCTTGATCTCTTTCGCACCAGAGGTTAGTGAGTGGTGTCTAGAAGCGTGGATCCGAACCTTAGAACCCAACAGTGGACAATAGTATTCTATCCATTCGACGACAACGCAACCTGAAAGATTCTGGGCCCTTCCTTAGTGGATTGGTGCCGAAATCAAGTTTTAACGGGGCGGCCCGCTTGGGCACCCCGCACCTTTTCGTCAGCTCTTAATTTTCAATTTAATTCATTCTATTAGCATGCATTTATTTCACTGTTAAATAAACAGGAAAACATAAATTTAAATCGAGTTAATTCACAGCCGATTTATCGATGTGAAAACAACCGATTTAACTGTGAAATAAATAGTCGATTTAACGTGTTTTGGGTTTATACTCTGGTTTATTTATGTTTCAGTTCTGTTTTATTAATCTGTTTCTTTTGCTTTGCAAAATACCAACATGCATGTTTTATGTCATTTTACTCTCACGAATGTTTCATTTTAACACAGGTGCTACTAAACAGTTTTTTGTTTCTTTGAATGCAGGAAGAACAGCAAGCAGCAAGGATTCATCAGGCATAAACGGTGGCAACACTTTGGCCCGCCCATTTCAAATGTGGGCATGCGGAAGAAGATCACTATTCATTTATTGTGATGGAAACATGCTAACTCTCCCAGCCCTTGAAAAGGGAGGAGACGTATTGTAACCGAGTTGGAACTACATGAATAAAGAGGGTTGTGCTCATACTTTTGATGTGATTACATTCGTGTTATTTCATGCATCAAGCTAGTTGTTTTCATTGTAATTAGTGTTTCTTTTGCCGGAATCTCATGCTTTCACTATGAGATTGATTTGAGAAAGTGATTGAGTTGTGAGTATAGAAAATATTGAGTCTCTAACAATTATCTTTATGTTTCTATGATATTGATTTGAGTTGAGAAAGTGATTGAGCATTGAGTAAAGAACATATTGAGTCTCTAACAATTCTCTTTATGTTTATATGATATTGGACAAGTTTTATGTGTGCTTGTTGAGCATATTTGAACAAGTTTTGTGTGAGCTTGTTGAGCAGTTTTGGACAAGTTCAATGTGAGCTTGTTGAGCAGATTTAGATAGGTTCTGTGTGGACCTTTTGAGAATATTTTAACAGGTTTTGTGTGGACCTATTGAGCATATTTGAGTAGGTTTTGTGTGGACCTATTGAGAATATTTGAGCAGGTTCTGAGTGAACCTATTGAGCAGATTTTAGTAGATTCTAAGTGGACTTGTTGAGTAAATTTGAGCAAGTTATGTGTGGGCCTATTGAGTAGATTTGAGCAGGTTCTAAATGGACCTAGTGAGCATATTTGAGCAAGTTCTGTGTGGACCTATTGAGAATATTTGATTAGGTTCTGAGTGGACCTGTTGAGAAAATTTGAGCAGGTTTTGAGTGGACCTATTGAGCATATTTGAGCAGATTTTGAGTGGACCTGTTGAGTAGATTTCAGTTGACTTATGCTAGATCGATTAAACTATGTTTAGTGCAAGAGTTGAGCAAATTTATGCTAGACCGAATGGACTATGTTTAGTGCAGATTTGAGTGAGATTATTGAGCAGACTTGTGTTAGATCGACTAGAATGTTTTTAGTGCAAGAGATTGAGAAAAGTTGTGCAAGACTGACTAGACTATGTTTAGTACATAATTAAGACAAATATTTAGATGTGATAGGGTAGAGAGGACAAAGTCTCTAGTGGATAGAGATCCATCAGCCAAGGTAGTGAGGACAAGTATTCTGAGTTGGGATAAGAGTCTTCAATGGAGATATATTTACAAGACAATGTAGTGGAGGCAGTAGTCTTCTAGAGGATCACCAGCTAGAGCAGAGGAGGAGTTCTACTATGGATAGAGATCCACAAACTAGATTTAGGGGATTAGCATCTCCTTTGGACATAGGTCCATAACATTGTAATTGGGAAGGATTCCCAAGAGATTGATTGAGAAAATTTTAATGAAATATTTTCTCCATGGAGGTAGCCATATTTAGGTGAACCACGTTAAATCTATGTCTCTATTGTGTATGGTGTTTTGCGCATTGCTTTAAAAACTTCTATTGATACTACTATATATACACTGCATAATATTGATTTGGAAAGAAAAGTAAAAAGTGCTCTTATACTGTTCACCCCCTCTATCAGTATAATATTATGTTGTTCAATTGGTATCAGAGTAGGTTCCTTCAGAAGAGTTTGACAACTTGAAGGAAAAGCGATTAAGAACACAATGGATCAAAAGGATCAAAGGGACATGTCCATCAATAATAGAGTACCAGTATTTGATGGAAGTGTCTTCTTATATTGGTGTATGCTAATTATATTTCACCTGATGGTACTTGGCAATGAAGTTTTGGATGCAGTGGAACTTGGATATGATTCAACAGTCAATCATCCTACAGATAATGAAGGTAAGCTTCTAATGCATGCAAATTCAAGATCTATGAATGCGATTATAAAATGTTTGCATAGATCAAAATCTATGAAGGTTATAGATTGTAAAACAATAAAAGAAATGTGAGAACTATTACATAACATATATGAAGGAGATAAATGTGTTAGAAAAGCTAAGATCAAAAATCTCAAGGGAGAATTTAAAAACTTAAGAATGCGGGATGATGAAAACATTCATGACTATCTCAGTAAGATTGATTAACTTGTACATGGGATGAGAGGTCTTGGAATGAAGGTCGATGAATCTGATGTTTGTGATAAGATCTTGAGAAATCTTCTAAAAAAGTACAGTGAAAAGGTTTCTGCTATAGAAAAACTGATTTATAGTGATTGTTTGACAATAAATTCTTTACTTGGCATGCTTACAACTTTTGAGATAAGAACAAAATATCCTACTTCCAAAAAGGAAGCAACATTCAAGGCAATCAAGGAAACAAAGGGTAAGAGGTCAAAATCAAGTAGTGAGTCATCCAGTGATGAAGAAGATAATTATGGTAGAAGAGATAAAGGTTCCAAAAGACCCATAGATCTAAGATCAGTAAAGTATAGACATTTTACAATAGATTGTAAAGAGCCAAAGAACAACAATGGTGAAGAAAAACAATATCACAGGTACAAGGAATCAAAAAGATATAAGCATAAAAAAAAAGCAAGGATGGACAAAAAATACAAGGAAAGAAGTTCTTCCAAAGACAAAATAGAAGCTACTAGGCAGATAATGCAAGTATGTAATCAAATGATAGTGATGCTAGCTTTTCAGAAAATGATAGAGATGAAGTCTTATTTATGATTGAAGAGAAAGAACCAGTTAAGAAAAAAACTCCAGTTATTCTCAAGTGTTTTAGATGTGGTAATTTTGGACATATTGAATATGATTACACAAGTGATGGTTATAGTTTCAGTGATGATGACTATGAAGATGCACTTGAAATACCAGATGGAAATCTTCTAATGGCATTAGAAGAAGAAGTGAGTGATCCTATAGAAGACAAGCCAAAATAAATTAATGATGTAGAAAAAGGCAAAAAAATAGAGGATTATTCAATAGAGAATGGTTATGATATCAAGGGAGAACTCATATATGCCCTTGACATGGTAAATAAGGTAAGAAAGCAACACTTTAAGCTTGAAATTCAGTTTCAAGAATGTGATGAAGAAATATTATTGCTCATAGAGGATTTAGAAAAATCAAAGGCTAAGACAAAGAAGTTCAAATATAAGTTAGAAGTAAAGATCTTGGAATGTGAGAAGTTAGCACAAGAAGTGGCTCTACTAAAGGAAGATGTATAAGAATCTGAGAATAAGCTAAATAAGTATGTAAAAAATGCAAAGAGTGTGGATAAAATAGTCAAGATACAAAGAGGAGAAACAAAAAAAATAGGTTTTGGTTCCAAATAGGTTGAAAAGAAATGGAAAGAAAATTATACTTCAAGTATTGAAAAAGAAAAAACTTCATATGAAGATACATCAGACGAAGATAGTGTAAGAGGGAGTGAGGCATCAGAGGATGAGTTGGAAAATAAAGAGTTAAAAAAAAATAGGAATAATGCACATAAAATATATCGATGGAACAACAATCAGAACATGAGACCAATGAGGTCAAGACAAGGAATCTTCAATGGAAGATGTTTTTCATGTCACGGGTTTGGGCACATGGCTTCACAGTGCAAGACATATGAAATACAAGAATATGGGAAAGGATAGATTTTTCATGGGTATTGCTACTCATGTAATGAGTTTGGTCACAAGGCAATGAATTGCAGGGTTCATGATAGAAAATGATATGGCTTCACTAGAAGATATCCTAAGACATTTGCACCTCCAAGGAATAATAAAATTAAGTGTTATAAGTGCAATAATGATGGTCACACAAAAAAATGGTGTAGATCAAATATTTCAGAAACATGTATGAACAGGAACATGAATATGAACAGGAATAGGAATATGAACAGGAACAGGAAGATGAACAGGAACAGGAACATGGATAAGAACAAGAGTAGGAAGAGGAATGATGACAGGAACAAGAATAGGAACATGAACATGGATGAGAAAAGGAACAAAAATAGGAACATGAATGATGACAGGAATAGGAAATAGGAACATGAATGATGATAGGAATAGGAATGATGACACGGATAGAAACAATCAGAAGAATCAGAAAACTCATAAAATAAGGGAAGAGGATAAAGGTAAATAACAATGCCTTTTGAGAGTAGAAATACTCCCACCCTCGAATTAACTACCTCAAAGGATGTGGGGGAGGGGCTAAGCTAAGAGTATCATTCTTAGCCCCAAGCACCAAAGGTGACCCTTTGCCATTGATGTCAAAGGGGGAGAGATTTGTGTATTGGGGAGAGATTTGATATGGGGAGAGATTTGATATCTGAGAGAGCATTGAGCCAGAGGGAGCAATGTCCCAGGGGGAGCAGAAGAAAAAGAAAGGTTAGGTTTCAGTAAAAAGAATGTGGGTTGCCATCAATGACAAAGGGGGATATTGTTGGACATTTTGAGTCCCTAAGTCAAAATTGTCATTGATGTCAAGATGTCAGTGATAGTTATTCTCTAGTTCAAGTGCAAAGTTTAATGGAAGTTGTAATGGGTTAAAATATTTTTATTTTACACTAAAAATAATGATTTTAGTTTTCCTTTGAAAAAAAATATATCCAAAGCAATGGAAGGATATAATATTATTATATTTATTATAATATTTATCCAAGGTGGTGAAAAACCCAAATAAATTATTATAATTTTAATTATAATATTATTTGGTTTACAAAGGACAATTAATTATTTTTTATAAAACCCTAAGGTTGGGTTTTGGAGGAAAAAGATTTCAAAGCGCAAAGTTTAAAGTAAATTAAACCCAAGTTGGGCTTTAAATAAAAAGGCTTTCAAAGCCTCTATATTTATGTCAATGTCATCATGGAGGAGCTAGCGCTGATGTGTCCAAAGCAAATATAATGCATATAAATACTTTGCCAAAAAAATTAGAAAGTTACCCTTCCTCAAATTAGTAAATCGGTGGCATGCAAAAAAGAGAGTTTGTGATTTATGAAAATGTGGCAGCGAAAGGCATAGAGGAGGAAGGTTCCATCCTCATATTTCATTGTGCAAGTGTGGCCTAGTGGTAGTTGGGAAAATGCAAAGGCACTGGCAGTAAGGTGGTTGACGTTTTGAATCTCGGTGTGCATTTTTTGGTGTGTTATTTGAGGCACCAAAGGTGCACGACTTTTTTCTTGGCAGAAGGTGGTATGAGATTAAGAAGCACATGGTGCTTCTTTAATCTCAACTGAGCGCTTGACTCGTGCGATGACTTTGGTCGTGGTTAAGGCACTTGTGGTGATATGAGGTTGAGGGTTCAATTCCCTCCAAGGACAAGGTATTTAATTTTGATTTAAATTTTGTTAGTTGCCTAATGTTGGAGGAATAAGGGTGCATAAGTGATTATTATTTTTATACATTAAGGCATGAAATTTATGGTGAATGTTTGTTGAGGATTATTGTGGAGGTATTGATATTTGAGATTTATTATTTTAGGAGTAATAAGGAGTTTTAGTAAAGTCTTATTAATTTTTTATTAAGACTTTTGAGCATTATTTTTGTATACGTGTTTTTCCATTTAAAGAAGACTATAGTGAATTTTATTTTTGAGTTGGAGTAATAAGGTGTATTTTGGGTCATTATTTTGTATTATGATTTGATTGAAATATTCTAACCCTTATTGATATTGGAAAATATAAATTTGTGAGTGTGGTATATTTGTGAGATCAACTCCTTGTCAAACAAAAGGTATGGGCAAATTCTTCCTTGGTTGAGTTGGTTGATTGGCTTGCTTGAAAATTAAGTTTGGAGTGAAGAGGATCTGATTAGGGTTTCCTTTTTGAAAGTGTTTGAGTTGATTCTTCAAGTTTTTTTGAATTGTGAGTTGTGATTAAAACCTTGTTTTATAAGCATTTTTTTTTGAGATCATTGGTTGAGTGAAGTGTTTGAGTTGATGCTTCAAGATTTTTTGAATTGTGAGTTGTGATTAAAACCTTGTTTTATAAGCATTGTTGTTGAGATAATTGGTTGAGTGAAGTGTTGGATTTAATGCTTCAAGGTTTTTTGAAATTAAGAGTTGTGTTTAAAACCTTGTTTGATAAGCATGGTTGTGAAGTGAGTTGTTATACAAAGAACTTGAACTAGGGTTTGAAAAGATCATGAGTATCATTGTTATGTGAGATTTGTTGTTGAGCATTCTTGGAAATATTTTGAGTTGGATGATACATGCTTGGAATAGGAATTGTGAGCAAGAGTTGTTTATTCAAGTGATTGATTTTTGAGAATAGAACATATTGAGTCTCTAACAATTATATTTATGCTTCTATAAGATTAAGTTGAGAAAGTGATTGAGTTTTGAGTATAGAACATAGTGAATCTCTAAAAAAATTCTTTATGTTTTTATGAGATTTATTTGAGTTGAGAAAGTGATTGACCATTGAGTAAAGAACATATTGAGTCTCTAAAAATTCTATTTATGTTTCTATGAGATTGGAAAAGTTCTGTGTAAGCTTGTTGAGCTTATTTGAACAAGTTTTGTGTGATCTTGTTGAGCAGTTTTGGACAAGTTCTATGTGAGCTTGTTTAGCAGATTTGGATAGGTTCTATGTGGACCTATTGAGAAGATTTGGACAGGTTCTATGTGGACCTGTTGAGCATATTTGAGGAGGTTCTATGTGGACATGTTGAGCAAATTTGAGCAGGTTCTAAGTGGACCTGATGAGAAGATTTGAGCAGGTTCTAAGTGGACCTGTTGAGAAAATTTGGACAGGTTCTGTGTTGACCTGTCGAGTATATTTGAGCATGTTCTGAGTGGATCTATTGAGCAGAATTGAGCAAGTTTTGTGTGGACCTATTGGGAAGATTTGAGCAGGTTTTGAGTGGACCTATTGAGCATATTTGAGAAGGTTTTGAGTGGACCTATTGAGAAAATTTGAGCAGGTTCTGAGTGGACCTATTGATCATATTTGAGTGTACTTGTGCTAGACCTAATGGACTATGTTTAGTTAAAGAGTTGAGAAGATTTGTGCTATACTGAATGGACTGTGTTTAGTGCACATTTGAGTTATATTATTGAGTAAACTTGTGCTAGACCAAATGGATTATGTTTAGTGCAAGAGATTGAGCAGAGCTATACTAGAACGACTGGACTGTATTTAGTACATAATTAAGACAGAGCTTTAGAGGTGACAAAGTAGAGAGAATAAAGTCTCTAGTGGATAGAGATCCATTATCCAAGGTAGTGAGGACAGGTCTTCTGAGTGGGGATAAGAGTCTTCAGTGGAGAGAGATCCACAAGCCAGTGCAGTGGAGGCAATAGTCTTCTAGAGGATCATAAACTAGAGCAGAGGAGAAGGAGTTCTCCTGTGGATAGAGATCCACAAACCAGATTTAGGGGATCAACATATCCTTTGGATAAAGACCCATAAATATTGTAATTGGGAAGGATTCCCAAGAGATTGATTGAGAAAATTTTAGTGAAATATTTTATTCGTGGAGGTAGCCATATTTGTGTGAACCACATTAAATATGTATCTCTATTGTGTATGGTGTTTTGTGCATTGCTTTAATTACTAATATTGATACTAATTTCTATACACTACATAATATTGATTTGGAAATAAAATTAAAAAGTGCTCTTATACTATTCACCCCCCTCTCAGTATAAGCTTGTGTTCTTCAAATTAGATTACTTATCAGATTTGTTAAAGCACCTTAATTTGGATTAAAGTTGTAATAAGGGAAATTGGATGACGGTCTTCAAAAGTACAAAAAGAGAAAGGTTCCTTTTAAGGTTGATTTTCACATTAGGAGTTGATTATATTTCCACTTTACAAATATCTATCAACTACCTATCATCTACTTTTGAAAGCAAAATAAGACTAGACCCTACAACTTTATTTGTAAGGAAATTACAGAATAATGCATGAAGATTCATTTTAGATTATTCTTGATTAGTTGCATTAAATTTATTAAGTGCATTATTTTGAGAGTTGGTTGGAGTTATAAGGTGAAATTTTTAGTGCATTAAAAGTGAAATATTATTATATTCATTTACACTATTCTATTACTCTCAAAAATATTGTTGTTTGTGTTCTTGAGAAGGGCACAAAACTAGAATTTGACAAAGTGTCTAAAGATACTATAAGTGCACAAAAATCTAAAACACATAGTGGCCAAGTGAAGCCACAAAAAATAGGTTAGAATCCTTCAAAAATATAGTGAAGAAGATAACTAACCAAAAACTAAAATAGAAGCTTCAAATATTGAGACTTGGTGAGTCTCAAATCGAAAGCATTATAGGGTTAATTGCAGGGAGAAAAGTATAGAAAATTGCATCAAATAAGGAGCACATATCTACTTCTATCTAATATTGGATTTGTCATCAAAGTATCCAAGAAAAAATGGCAAGATGTCTAATAAAAGAGATAACCTCAAAACCCCTACATTGCATTCAAAAATTCTACCACAAAACTAAAAATTCATATCTGAAAAAAAAGAGTGCAAAATAGGGTGCAATAAAGGTTAATTTACACATAAATATGTTACATTGTATTGCACTATGCTAATATGGATTATATAGTAAAGAGGACATATTTTAAGGTGCATCAAAGGCACAATATCCACTAGATAAACCATCCAAAGATGGTCGAACACTAGCATTTTTATAGGAATAGAAAAATGAGTCACTTTAAGGGCTCATACTCTTTATATCTTGGATGACCGAATATACAAAATATAAGGCACAAAATAAAGGGAGAAACAACATTACATTCAATAGAAATGTTGTCTACAAAAGGAGGATGTATAATAGGTGTGAAAATAAGAAGATTAAGGTGCCATTGGAGTGTTTTAAAATCCACATTTACATTTCTCAAAATCAGTTCTCAAGTCTCCAAATCAATATTCCTCATTCTAGCTGGAAACAACCCACAAGAAAGTGTCATTGAATGAAGGAGGGGATGGGAATTTTATAGGGTTTAAAGAACCTCCAAAGGGTACATTGAAGAAGCGTTAGAGAAGACATCCATGCACAAGGAGGAAGTGGCACTTATCATTTGAGGCAAAACCCTAACGCTCCTCACACGAGCACTCATATTCATCAAGAAAGGAGTTACAAACAATAGGTTGATGTGTTGAGAATATGAGAGACACTTGTCCACAAAGAGACCAAGCGCTCCACTAAAGAATGTAACGTTCATACATTACTCAAAGGAATATACGAGTATTTTCTAGTACCTTCTACTCCTCAAGCACTCAAGAAGAAAATGGATGTGCTACTTGGCACTTAATACAATATTATCCTCCATTTTAAGGGTGTCAATGACCAAGCATTCATAAAGAATTCGTGTATCCACATTCAACACTCTGGGTCTTCATGCATATGATTGAGTTGCATTGTGGAATAGCCTTTAATGCTATGGTCAAGGGTGGTCAAATAAAAATACTAAAGGCACTATATTTAGAACATTAAATTAAAGTAAGGTTCCAAGAATTCTATTGGAGGGAACAACTAAAGAAGATATGTTAATATTGCAGCCCTTGCATGCTATAAATCAACATCGATTGTTTCATGATACAAGGTAAGATTTATTCTAATTTTAAATGTGCTTTAATTTCCTAGGTTGATAAATCAAGGCTAAACTTAGAATAATTAACCATATTGAAATCCATATCTCAAAGGGAATAATTTATCAATTCAATATAATATTTGAAATATTAAAATTAGGAGCAATAAGGGTTTCTATTGGAAATTGATTTTAAAAATATTTGCAAATATTATTGTGGTCTAATTTTCTAAAATTTGGGGGTTATAAGGGTTACTACATCAAATTAATTTATTGGAAATTAGATACACTAAAATTAAATCCTAACAGGATATTAAAAGAGGTTATTAATATTTTTTGCTATGGTTAGAAATATATAATATTCTTTTCTCAAAATTTTATAAAAGGAAAAAAATAAATCAAACATCAAAACTCTTCAATCTAGAAAAGTGCATAGTTCAATAGGAGTAATAAGAAGGTCTGATATGTAGACCAATTGGTTCGACCAAACCTCATAATGGGGGCAAAGGTCCAAGGTTCAAATATAGGGTCTCACTGGACTGAATGCTTATCCCTTTCGTGGTGCTTTTAGTGGCGTCAAATGTTTAAAATGATTGTGGCATGGTGGTTATAGGGGTAGAATATGTGAATATCTGTGTGGTGGCTTCTAAGGTGGATAACATAGAATACTGTGGTGACCATAAAAACTACACAACCTTCTTGGATTCGTGGTGACTACCAATTCCACCATGTAAATTCAAAAAAAATAGGAGTAATAAGGAAGACTACAGGTTGTATTTTGGATTCTCAAAAACTTTACAAAATCAATCCAAAACTAAATTATATTTCACAAAATCAGTTTCAAAATCACTAGGGAGACATAAGTTTTTTTCACAAATCCTGATAAGAATAACATCATGGATTATTGGTATATAGATTTAGGTGTAAGTAAGCATATGATAGGAAACATACATTGGTTAAATTATTTGAAGATAAATGAAAAACCAATTGATGTAGCAGATAGAAAAATATATGAAGTAAAAGGAATAGGAAATATTATAGTAAATCTTAAGGATGAAAAATGTATAATAAAAAATGTATTGTATGTTCTAGAATTAACTACTAATAATATTTTTGCTTCTCAACTCATGTATCAAGACTTAACTATTGAGTTTAAGGTTATCACTGGTAGAAAACAATGTGACATCTCTAGATAGGGAAGAATGATAGCATCAGGATCATATAAAAATGGACTATTTGTCCTAGACACTGCTATTCACTCAGCTCTTTCAATAAATGCTTCAAAACTATGGCATAAATGACTAGGACATACTAGTGAGACATCAATGGAGGACTTATTTAAATATAAAATGGTAGAGGGACTACCCAAATTATGTCCATAAACTAATATATGTCTAGAATGCCTAGCAGGAGAATAACATAGAATTCCCTTCAAACTTCGTCGACACATAGCTCAACATCCTCTAGAAATAATATATACAGATTTATGTGGACCATTGAAAGTTTATAGTGTTGGAGGACATAAATACTTCTAATTATTTATTGATGATCACACTAGAAAAATGTGGGTATATTTTATGTATAAATAATAATAATTCAATCATTTCAAACAATTCAAACTTCAAGTGCAAAAAGAATTAAGTAATACTATAAAAGCACATCATTCAAATAGAGGAGGATAATTTATTTCCAATGAATTTGACTCATTTCTTGAATAAAATGGGATTAAAATATAACTTACTATAGTATATTCGCCTCAAAAAAATGAAATTGCAGAAAGAATAAATAGATCAATAATGGAATGGTAAGATATATGTTAAAAAAAGCACAACTTGATCACAAATACTAGGTTGAAGTAGGACAAATATTAGTCTACATGCAAAATAGACTACCAACAATAGTACTCAATAATATTGCACCAGAAGAAGCATGGTTAGGACAAAATCACAATTTAGAAAAACTAAATATCTTTGGATGCAAATCCTACATGCATGTTCCAAAATAAAAGAGGACTAAACTAGATGATAAAAATATGACAAAAATATTTGTTGACTATGACAATGAATATACAGGTTACAAAATACTAGATCCATCTACAAAGAAATTATACATTTGTAGAGATGTAATTTTTGATGAAAAAATCAAAATCAACACAGATGAATCAAGTGGTGACACAAAAGTCCTCCTAAATATATATATTGAAGATTTAGAATCAAAACCTCAAGAAAAAGACACGTAAGCATCAATAGTACTACCTAGAAAAGAATAAATATAGCTCATAGATACTCTTAGAGAATCAAATCTAGAAATAATGCCAGATCTTACCTCTACAAGTCCTCAAACTCACAATATGACTAGGATTAATAGAGGAATACTAAGTAACATAGTAGAACCAACATAAACTTCTCAAGCACTGAAAGACTTTCACTGGAAAGTAGCTATGGAATATGAATATGCATCACTAAAAAAGAATAAGACATGGGATCTTGTAAATCTACCTTCAAGAAATAAAATAGTGAGATGCAAGTGGGTTTACAAAATCAAATACAAAGAAAATAGAACACTTGACAAATACAAAGCTTGACTAGTAGCAAAAGGGTATACTCAGACAGAGGGAATTGACTATAAAGAAACATTCACACCAATAGCTTGAATGACTACTATCTGAACAGTATACACACTAGGAGCACATCAGGGGTGGAAAATTCATCAGATGGATGTAGAAAGTGAAGCAGAGTTGCATTAAAACAAACACATTCAATCCACAAAAAATGAAAAAATTTCCAAAATGAGCCAAAGATTTCTTGAATTACTATTGTGAAAAATAGAGCTTACGGAGACTAACTACTCAAAAATTCAAAATTCCCCCCCAAATACCTTGTTTCCCCTTTTCCCACCTAGAAAAATCTATTTGAAATTTGAATTTTGGGGGCAAACTTCCTAGGGTTATAAATCATCGCTCGTTTCTCAAAATGACTATTATTGCACCTTTTTGGTAAGCTCTCGAAGGGATTTGTGACCCGGTACAATTTTTTCACAAATTACTGCCATATTTCAGCCCTTAAAAAGGCCTTTAAGGCCTTCAAAATTGACATCCAACTTTTACTAGCAGGATTTTCACTAGTTTTAATAAGGTAGGAGACCTTAAAATCTACATATCTCCCAAACCGCTAAGGATATTGGGATTATTCTTTCGGTGTTGGATCTATTTCTCTATACTCTAAAAAACTAAATAAAATTTAGAACAAAATGAGACAAATAAAATTTTGGATGATGCAAGATCACTCTTACATAGCTAGATGCTCCTGCATCAGAAAGTGAATTCCTTAATTGTGACTTAGAAGAAGAAGTCTATATGAATAGCCTGAAGCTTTATCATTCAAGGATAGGAAAGTAAGATATGCAAATTGAATAAATATCTATATGGATTGAAACAAGCTCCCAAAGCATGGAATATAAAAATAAATAATCACCTAGTACATTATGATTTCAAAAGGAGTTCATCAGATGCCAGTCTATATACCAAGAGAATTGGATATGATATCTTGATCCTCATAGTATATATTGATGACATAGTGATTAATGGAAATTACAAAAAAGTTAATAAGTGACATAAAAAGTATCTAGAAAAAGCATTTGAAATTGTAAATCTAGGACTAATAAAAAATACAGAATGACAGAGTGTAAGCATAAAGATACACCAATGGAACAAGGGATCCAAAAATGATAAAACACCATTGGTTTTAGCAATGATGTATCACCAATTTATTGGAAGTCTTCTATACTTAACAAAAAGATGATCAAACATACAATTTTTAGTAAATTATCTTTCACGATTCTTACAAGAACCAAGAGAAAGTCATTGGAAAGATACAAAAATAATATTACAATATATCAAGAAGACTATAGACTATGGATTGACTTATATGAAGGACGTCAAATAATTTTATCTATATAGGGATAATCAGATTTAGATTATGCTGGATCTATTGATGAGAGGAAATCTACCTTAGGTTATGTCTTATATCTAGGATCAGGATCCATATCTTGTCACATCAAGAAGCAACATATAGTAGCAAAATCATGAACTGAAGTTGAATATCTAAGATTTATGGTTACAATACATACTACCTAACATGGGAATTAAATGAACTCCAACTATGATATTCTATGATAATCAAGGAGTACTGATCTAATAAAGAATCCAATCATACATGAAATATGAAGCATATTGAAGATCAATGTCATTTTATCATGAAATAATTTTAGAACAATCACATCATCCTCAAGTATGTTCCTACAGAAGACCAGTTTCCAGACATATTTAGAAAAGCACTTGGAAAAATCAAGTTTCAAATATTTAGAGAACATCTATGTGATTCAAGACAACTTCATACCCAAATAATGTAATACAAGGGGTGTTATAAATAGATTATATTACATCATTTGGGTCATGTAAATGTACCTTCCTAGGTACATACTTAGGACATTAGATTATTTTAGGGGGAAGTTATCTAATTACTTCATGCAATGTAGTAAATACATAAGTGTAAATGTGCTAGTTGTATCTGTGGAAGATATCTCTTGTATAGCTAGGTAGAGTGTTGGCCAAGGAATCCATCTTCCTATATAAAATGCCTCATACCTCTACTTGAATGTATCACTTCATTCTCAATAATATATGTTGCTTTCTTATCTCTCTCTCTTTCTCATGATATGATGGAATGGTGCTAAAACCATCAATTGATGTCTTTTGAAACCTTAATATTAATGTAAATCTCACAAGATAAATATTTATAGGATAAAAAATATGATAGCCAAAAAAAATTATGATCAAATAATAATGTAACCAGAATAACATGATCCAATTAATATGTAAATCAAGGCTAATAATATATCAAATAGCATTCATTAATAAGCAACAATATGAATGTATAAATATACTTGAATCATACATGTAAAAGCATGTAGCAAGACTTACAATATTAATTGCTCAAATGTATGCAATATTTATTACTCCTCATTCTCTTACAAATGTATCATGGATACTCTCATAAAATAAAAATCCTCAATGTAGGTGATATTGTAGGTGACATTGTAGGTTATTATTTCTATGCCTCTCCATAGAGTAATATATAATCATTTTAGGATGAGCCTTGGGTTCCTTTATTCTTCCTTTCCATATTCCATGTCTCATGACTCTTGTATTCTCTACTTGATACTTTTATACACGACTCTATCTTCTATGGGCACTTGGACATGAATATTCACATAACACTTCCTAATCTAAATATACTTGTGCACATTTACACACATAACACTTGCACACTCATTTATATGAAACTTGTGTATTTTTTGCACATTATTATATTACATAAAATATTTACTCACACTCTAATCTAGGACACAACCTTAATATAATATTTACAAGGTTGTACCATGAGAATATATTAGCATGTACACAAAAATATAATATTCTCCAACACCCCCTATATTATATCATTTAGTTATTGAAGACTTTAGTCTTTAATCAAGGTATTTTTTCTTTATATTTAATTTATAAATAGTCATGCAATACAAGTAATCTAAGTATTTCATTATGTGCGGTTGAATCATGTTTGATCAAATTTATTTTTCCTTTTTATCTGAATGATTTATTCCCCTATGCTTAAAAATTCCACACTTGAATTTACTATTAGAATATGATTAAAAAATACGTATTTGAAAAAGATAATTCAATGTAAATATTAATTCTTTTTCAAATCTTCTATAGTACTTATCCTTTCAGTAGCAATAAATAGATGAATGATTTTTTCTTCCATAATATTTACATGGATGAAGATTCCAATAATTTGCTTTTCCATGACCAATTATATTGCATTAAACACATCTTAAATATATTTTTACTTGTTTACTCATTATCTTTGAAATTTCAATTTTATCTATCTTCTTGATAAAATAACATAATCACTTATGTAAAACTAAAACTATTCTATCTTTATTTTCCTTGTAGATAAGTTGAATATGTTGAACAGTTTTAGTAGATTTTATTTTTGAGGTTGAAAAACTACTAAAATAAGGTTTTGTAGTAGGATTATGTGTAAGGGATCGATCCCAAAATGTATTTATAAAAAATTGGTGAATCAATTTCAAAATCCAAGTGAATAATTTCCAAACACATGTAGAAGGTTCACTATTATTAAGGGCAATGTTGGAAATTTAAATTTAAAATGGTCAAATTATTATAAAATTGGGGTGAATCGACCAAAAAAAAAAATTGCACCCAAATTTTTTTGGCTAATGGGCCCTGGTCAAGGGTCCCAAATATTAGCCAATTCCAAATTTTTAAAATCCTAATTTTAGCCAATTTGGTGATAAGTAGCTGTTATGCATAACCTTGTTTTGTAATAACAAGATTCAATGATGCATCCTTTTGACTATTCTATAATCTTGTTGATTTCTCGTCATTATCAACACCATATATCATTATTTAAAAATAGCTTTTAATTTTGTGTACTATGTCTTCTATTGGACACATTATTATCATTTTATTCCATGATATACAATAAATATCAAGAATATATTTCCTTTGATACAAACTACCTTATGTCTACCTAGGTTTTAAATAAGTTAAAAGTTTCTAAATTCAAAAACATATGAAGTATAATCCCTTATATCTCACTAATATTTAGAACTATGAAAATATAAATTTTGGAAATTTAAATGTTTCCTAAATTTGAGTTTGAACTCCTTTTGACTCCCTAATTGTTAATTTGTAAGAAATTCAATAAAATTTTAATTTTAATAAACCTCAAAATATTAACTAGCTCTACTTATCACTAAAATAATATTAACTTAAATAACAAGGCTCTAAAGTATAACTTCCCTATTAATAAACCTTATTTATCCTATTTAATATAAAACCTTTTAAAATTTTATAACCTCCAAATATTAAAACCCTATATCTCATAAACCCTATTTTAAATTTTAAATCTAAAAACCTTAAAAACTTTTGTTATACCTCCCTTCAAACTCACACTAGGGCCCTCTTCACCTTCTACAATATACAACTACTTGGTAGGTGACTTCTTGAAAATACCTTTTGAAAGTTTCACTCTTTGGTCTACCTTGTAGTGTGTTCCAATATGTTCATGTGAAGGTTTATTTGAGTGCTTCTTTTAGTAAATTTCAATTTAGACTAAATTGAACATTTCACCTGACTAATAATATAATATTTTACCCTCAAGACATGGTACAAACATAACTCAATATGCTACCCAATAGATGGTGTGTGAATGATGATCCTAATGTTACATTAAAATATTCCTTCATGTTGCCTTGTCACTTGATGTTTTTTGCACACTTTGATTTCCCTACATGTTCCTTTGACACTTATCCTTATAGAACATTATTTATCCTTATTCCTTTAACATTTCAATTGACCTTGGTGTTATATTTCCTCTTGGAATTTCATTCACTCTTGGCATTTTGATTGCTCGCTATTTGTGTTACCTCATTCCAAGATGCACATCATTTTGTCTCTCCCTAGGCATAGCTAATTTCTACTTTCATGTTAACTACATCTTCTACAGTTTGGAGTGGACTTCTATCACTTAGAGCTATATCATTGATGGTTATTTGACCACTCTAATGTGTTGTGTTCTATGTTTCCTAGTGTAGGTTCAAGTAGCATTTGTGACTTCAATCTTAGAAGTTCCTTGCTTGAAATATTTAACACAAATTTTCCTTATAGGCTTTCTCCCTTGATGGTTATGGTTCTTTCAGTCATTTCACTAATGGGTTTATAAATCTTATTCTTATCTTGACAATTGTTGCTTTTCTTTTGCTTGCTTCACTAATGGTTCTTTGGTATTCCTTTAACTTAGGTGACTACCACCATTGTATTTTCTTTTTTATTGTCCTCTTTAATATTCACAAGCTTAATATTTCCCTTGTTGAATTTTTTTATGAGTGCTATCATTCTTAATATTATTTTACTTTAAGCCTCCCTAGTCTTCTTTTGCTAATCTCCATACCTTCTTTCCTGAATTTGTGATCTTTCTTCCATTGGTTCTTTGAGTCTCTAGTATTTTACTTATCTGACCTCAAGCCTTTCTTCTGAAATTTATTTCCTTCTACTATATTGTTGGAATATATTATATTATTTAGTACATAGTAATGTACCACCATGGATACATATTTAGATGAGAAGTTTATCTTAGATTAGAGTTTGAGTATTTACTTTATGTAAGGTAATAAATGCACAAGTGTTAGAATGTGTTAAGTACTTGATGATGTAAAAATACATTTTGTCCATGTGCACATGAATCCATAGAATAGGAAGGTGGAGAGTCATAGAAATATGGAAGATCAAGAGTCACATATCATTATATATATTATTTTGTATGGACATATGTGAGAGTGAGAGAGAAACAATTTTGATGTACACAAGGTATAGTTGTAGTAGTTAATATGATAGATACAATGTAGAGCATGTATAAAATATGGAGATTTTGAGACCTCCATTTTATAGCAATATACTATTTTCATGATATTCCACTAATGGATTATTTATGAGTAGTTACAAAAGTTTCTCATGATATTTATATGATTAGTATATTACCTTTTTCACATATTTAATATTGCATGCTCATTTCATACCTCATGGTAATTATTTCATTAAATATACAACATAAAAAGCTAACATTGATATCAGAGCCACAATGGAGATTGATAGGAGATAGGGAGATTCATAAGAATATTGAGAGTATATAGGGAGATTTCATTTCTAAAATTTCTAAAATTACTTTTTGGCTGGAGTCTTTCCACAAGGTTGTAAGAAAACTCATGAAGACTAGGACTCAACATAGATTTTTTCGAATAGATTGAAGGATAACTAGTGATGTTTATTGATTTACAGAGATCTAGAGATTTACATGTATTTTCTTGCTACTATCTAAGTTTTTTGATGCAAAAAATTAATTCTCAGAATTTGATAAGCTTCCTACAATATCTTCTTTAGAACCGATCCAATACTTGAAGCAACAAGTTGGAGATTGAAGAATTTGGAGGCCTAAAGAAAAATGTCCCATTGCATCATTTGAATATTAAAGAATTTAGATTGAATATTGAGAAAAGATAAAAAGGCCAAAGGATCTATATGAAATATAGAAGATTGAGGAGACTCAAGAAAGAGATCTCCATAGAATATTGAAGATTGAGGAGAACCAAGAATAAGGTCATCATATAATTTATAAGATTTAAGATTCCATATTTAAGAAATAAGAAAGCAACTTTATTGAAGAGTTGAGAAGCTAAAAAAATTTAAGACCCAAAAGAAGAGGTCTCAAGAAAATTTGGAAGGAGAAAGAAGAAGAATGCTAGAGAAGCCCTATTGAATAAATTGAAGAAGTGGACATTGGAGGAGATTTGAGTAAATTTCAAGAGAGAAGATTGCAAGAAGGTGTAGCTCCTAAAAGGAATAATTTATGATCTGGCATCAATCCCAAAAAGGAAGAAGTATTTGGAAAGAAATTTGTCAAATTTGGAAAGATATTTTTGAAGACCTCAAGACATTCAGATTCTTGAGGAGAAGGCTGGCAAAGAGGCCCAATTTGAAGTTAGAATTTGACAAGGAATATTGAAGGAAAAATAATCTAGAAGAGGCCATTGGATTTGAGAGTTTTGAGGACATCTGCAAAGGATTTGAAGGCTGATTTAAAAAATGTAATAATGTTGATTTTGTAGCAAAAGTTGAAGAGTCACAAGACAACAAAGTCAAGATGACATAGAGCTGCAATTTAGAGAATATTTGGGAAAAAATTTAAGAGCCCTTGAAAAAAAAATTAGAGGAGGAGTTGGTAGTAAAATAAGGTTGTAAGTCAAGAAAATTGGACAACAATAGAAGGATAAAAGTAGGCTGCAAATTAAAGGAGTTTCTGGATAGCAAAATAAAGGATTTTGGAAAGCAAGATTAGAGCTGCAAATTGAAGGAGTTTCCTAGAAAATTTGAGAGAGTTAAGGATAGAAAAATGAATGAGGAATTGGATTCATTAAATTATGAAAATTACCGAGTTTATAAAAACAAGAGGGCAGAACTAACAACTATAAATTTTAGAGTCCAAAAAAATGGGTTTGGAGGTGAATTGAAGCCACAATAATCAGATTCTTAAGTAGCAAATTAAATGCTAAAAAGCAAATAATTTGGGCAGCAATTAGAGCTGGAAATTTGATAAGTATAAGGCAGAATTTGAGTAGAAACAAGAGCTACAATATTTCCAAGTTTAGGGCAGCAAAGAAATAGTAATTGAATCTGTAAATTTCACTAAATCAAGGCAGCAGATAGTGAACCAAATCACCAAAAATACTAACTACAAAATGAGGCCAAAAGGTGTGTAAAAGTGGTGCTATGAAATTTAATTTTTAAAATATTAAATCCTATTCATTTTATGGTTTTTGAAAGCACCGCATCAAGATTTATTTAAATAGAAAAATCTAGTTTTATTTAAGTATATCCATGCAAAGGAAGGAGACTTCATTATTATCTTTAAATATGCAAAACAAAATACCAAAGGTAGAAGTTAAAACTTGCTCAAAAAATGAGTGATAAGTAGAAGTATATGATGTGTTTATAATTAAAGTTTAGATTTTTCTAAGTATTATGGATCAAAATAAAGAGATTCAATAGTGAACAAACATAGGGAAAATTTGTAGTGTCTAAAGTCAAGAGGTGTGCTTAGTGTGGAATTTTTTTGATGACAATATATCACCAAAGGTGTAGAAGAGGTTCCATAGTGAAGCCATTGAAAGGTAGAATCACCATAGTAAAGAAGCACCACCATATTTTAGGAGGATCTAGTGTAACGAACTTGAGCCACTATAGAGAAGAAAAACCATAGTGCTAGACAAAGGAAGTAACGTAAAAAGGAAAGATAAAAGCATTATAGAAAGCAATGCTACTTGGAGGAGTTGAAATGTCAAAGAGTTTGAGTGCCACCAAATATGAAGCAAGCTCCGTTATAAAGGAATCATTGAATATTGAAACCACCAAATAAGGAGAGCATTGGAGAAGTGATATCCAAAAGAGTTTAGTCAAGCATTGGTAAGCTAAATAGAACAAGGAAGTTTTGAATTATTGAGAATAAAACAACAAAATAATTGACTTAGGATGCATTAGGAGCATCATACATAAGATAAAGTGTTGAAGAAGCCATCTACCATGTGCAGGACATGAAAAATGGTATTAGATAAGAGCACAATTACATTTATAATATTCAAGAAGTCATAATATCATTATATAATTTAAGTATCAATAAATATAATGCACTTTCCAAGTGTTGAGTGAAGATTAGTTAGATAAAGCACCATAAGTAACAACTACAGAATAAAAATGGATCCTAAAAACAAAGTGAGTGATGCCACTTGGTACATGAAACTTAAAATATAAATCATGATTTGAGGAAGGCATAATTATAAGAGCATCTATTAATACATGGGCCAAATATAGTCTGTAGAGAATAGAGTAAGCACATGGAAATCAAACATGAGCACCTTGGAAAAGCTTGAAAAGTTTAGAGGATATTCAAACCTCATAATGCCAAATTTAATGAGCAAGGAGATGCATTAATCATAGCAATAGAGAATATTATTTTAAGTGCATGTTGTAGAGTTGAAGCAAGTCAAGTTTGATGCATCTCATATACGAGGACATAAGAAATATTTAAATAAAAACCCTTGCAAAGATTAAAGGAGGTATACAACTTTTTTTTTAGGATAAGATTAGTTAAGATTTTATACTTAAGATTATTTTAATATATGAAAAAATAAGGTAATAAATTATAACCTTAGAAGAAGTATTGAATTCCTTAGAAATATATGAAGCAAGGAGCATTTGAAATATTTTGAAATTACTTTATACAAATTTTGAAATTCATATGGCATTGAAATATTTTTAAATTGGTTAACTTGGAGAAATAAGGATTTCCACATTAAAATTAAAATATTGAATTTGCAAATACATTAGTTGTTTAAATTTCTAATTAGGGAGTTATAAGGATTTAAATACCAATTTAAAGTTTTGAAATTTAGAAACTACATTATTGAAAATTGAAAGGTCTAAGAATTACAACCTATAGTTGTTTGAAAAGTTAGAAAATTATATTGGTATTCGTCTCATTCTCAAATTAACGAGACATAAGGAATCCAACTCTAAAGTCTTGAAGATAGAAAATTTTATCAATTGAAATTGCATCAATTTTCTCTTTAGTTTTCTATTCATAAATAGGGAGAAATAAGGTGAAGAATAGAAGTTGAACATTAGGGATACAAGAGGAATTCAACTAAAAAAAATCTATGTACTTTATTAAAACCATATTACATTCATAACACTTGGGAGATACAAGGTATTCCACAAAATTTGAACATTTGGAAGATTATATAGAATTTAATATTATACTCAAAATACCTAGGAGTTAAAAGAATTCTACCTAGATATTTAAAAAAAAACTCTTTATTTAACATTTTAATTTTCAACATATCCTAAAAAATTGAGAATTGAAAAGAGTACATTGAATTTGATCACTAAATAAGGGAGTCATAAGGTAGTCAACCTCAACATTTTTGAAAGTTAAGGGATTCTATCAAAACTATTCTCAATACATAATACTAGATATCTAAAAGGAATACTACCTAGATATTTTAAAACTTAAATTATTCAAAAAATCTTTATTTAATAATTGGAAAGTTCAAAGTATACTTCAAATGTTGGAAAATTAAAAGTTAGTATACTCAAATTCAACTCAAAATCTAGAAGTTGAAAATATTGGGAGACATAAGGAATACAAAAATAAAACTATTCTTTGAAGACAATAATGGATAAGTTAGCAAGAGGAACATATCATCACAAGATATACTATGAAAGGATTCAAGTCCAAAATTCATACAATACTCCATATAAAAAATGCAAAATTACTTCAAGCACAATTTCAAATAAAAAAGACATTCAGTTTTTTTATTCTGGTGCAAGTCATCACATGATAGGGAATTTACAATGGTTTTATTTCCTTGAAGTCACTAACAATCTCAGGTTGAAAATTACTGATGGTAAGACCTATCTTATGTTGGAATATTTTTAACATTGCCTCCTTAGTCCTAGTATTTAGTTTTTTTTTTTTTTTTGGTAAGTAAGAGAATATTATAATTAACACCGGGTTTTAACTGGTTGACCCAAAACCATTTTACAAAATAGGGTCCACTGACCAACTGGACAAAGGCCAAGCCCTAAAAGTTTAAACTGACAACAAAAATGGCCAAGACCTACTCTTCCATTATAATACAACCAAACTAAACTATGGAAGCCTAATATTATGGCCATCAGAAAAGAAAGACGCAAAAAAGAACTAACAAAGACAAAAACTAATCATGCAAGCACCATGCAGAGTAGCTTGTGCCCATATAAAAATAATAGAATATGGTCAAAAAAAAAAAAAAAACATCCCATAGAATGGACAACCAAGAGGCCAAGCAGTCTTCCTTGTAGTCCTCATCTAACTTCTTATCATCGTTCTTGCCATCATATTTAGATTTTGCCTTTGACTCCTTGTGCCCCTGGAACCGCTGGCTATAAAACGAAGATTTAAGGAATCACACAAATCAACAACTGCACCGATGAGGCCGGACGGACTCTTCAATCTGGTTGATACCGTTGGAGGTCGATGAAATTGTCATCTTCTCCAAGACTATTATGGTGGGGTCTGGTGCCTCATTGTCAGGGATCTCCAACACTTTGTTATTTCTTGTTAGGGCCCTTTTGCGACATCGAATCCAAACACACCTTGGGAAATACTTGAGGCCAAAGCAGATTTTTCCCATGCATGAATTTGTAGATAAAAAACCTATATCAGTGCCCCACCAGCTGCAAAAAACACTAGTCACATGAACAAAAAAAACAAATATGACAAAATCCATTATAAGGTTCAAATTTTTTTTTAAAAAAAATGCCCCCATTTTCTGTCATTGATCCACTTTGAGCCTTCCAATCTAAAGTTTTTCATTATCTATCACCATTGAGACTGCATGAGGAAGATTTTCAGTCCACGTGATCAAATTTGTTGCTACAATGCCTTCATTTTCCAACCTTATCACCTGCCATGTTTGCTTCCCGAAAGGTATGCAAAATTATGGCCTCAAGTCGGTCATGAATTAGAGCCCTTGCTTCATGGATGTAGTCATCAAATCTCCAAGGAGCTCTCTTAGTGTTCTTTAGAAGATTTATAATAATAAGAGAATCACCTTCCACCAACAGTTTCCCTGGATAATTCTCTGCCACCTTTAGGCTCCTCCAAACCGCCCTTGCTTCGACCCACATTGTTAGTTTGAGCTCCAAGATGTTCTCGCAAAAGCTACAAGCACCTCACCCTTGTGGTCTCTAAGTAAGCCACCAGCCTCGACTTCACCCGGGTTGCCCCTAGATGCCCCATCAAAATTTAACTTAATCCACCCTAGGGGGGGTGGGGTCCATGTGATCATGGTTCTAGGACAGACTTGAGGATGATTGAGGCCATCAATGAGAGGTAAGTTTAATGACCGGCCTAATGAAGCTTCAAAAGGATTTGGAGGTCTAGATGTTGCAGGCACTAAACAAGTATTCTCATTAGCATATGCTAAAATTTTTGACAGACAGAGGATGACTGAGAAACCTTATCCAAGAAGGCCCGACGATTCCTTTCCAACCATATCTGCCACAAGTAGTGATGAAGGCAGATCTTCCACATATACCTAAGACGCCTATTCAAAAATGGGGAAGGCCACTAGACAAATAAGTCAAAAATGGACTGAGGATGGACCCAATAAATATGAAACACTTGTAACAGACCTAACAAGATTGAGACAGAAAAATTACAATACATAAACAAATGATCAATAGACTCCCACTCAGACATACAAAGATAAAACCTATTAACAACAATCACACCTCTTTTTATTAAGTTATCCATGGTGAGGATCTTATTTTGGATGGCCAGCCATGCAAAAAACTCAACCTTCGGAACAATGCTTTTGGGCCAAACTTCCAAGTGAGGGAAAGTAGGTTCATCATTATCAATAAGCATCGGATAAGCGGCCTTGACGAGAAAATTCCCCATTGTCCGAAGCTTCCCGGATAAGCTGGTCCTCAAGAATGCCAGAAGGGGAGTAAAGACTGTTTTAATTCATTCTCCAGTATTATTGATGCCCCTGGTAGATCATTATTCATTATTGGCTTCCATACCCTTCTATTGTTTGACAAAGTAATAAAATATGCAACTTTGGTACCAAAAACTTCAATTGTCCAAGCTCTAAGGGTTGAAATGATGGGGTCTGCAGAGAGGGGATAGTCCTTTAACCATTTGTGGTCCCAAAAATCAATGTTTCTTCCATTTCCCAGCTTCCAACGTAGCCCTTTGCTTAGCAAGTTTTTAGTTTGAAGGATTGATTTCCAAAAAATTGATCCCCCGGGAGGAAAGGAATAACTTAAGAATTCAATTTCTTGCAAATACTTTCTTCCGATTATATTAATCCATTCTGCATTTGCATTTGTCAAAAGACGCCATGCTTGTTTGGCCAGGAGGGCCATGTTTAAATGTTGTATTCTCCTTAGCCCAATACTCCAAACTCCCTTGGTTTGCAAACCCTATCCCAGGACACCAAGTGAAAGCGCTGCTTAGATTCGAACCAGTCCATAGGAACCTCTTCTGGATCTGTTCAATTTTAGTGTAGACACTTGTAGGAGCTTTAAAAATAGAGAGAAAGTAGACAGGGATGCTTTGAATGGAAAACTTGGTGAGAACTGCCTTGCCAGCTTGAGATAACAAATTCCCTTTCCATCCAGCCAGCTTCCTCTAAATTCTTTCAATTACATTAGTCCACATGGAATCAGTAGCTCTGCTTGTAAATAAAGGAAGGCCTAGGTATGTGGATGGAAGAGTAGACACTGAGCATCCAAGAATCCTAGCAATCTTAATCTGCCTTTGAATGGGAGTGTTAAAGAAATAAATTTTACTCTTTGAAAAATTTACCTTTTGCCCCGCAGCATCCTCATATAGCTCTAGAATATGTTTTATGACCTTAGCCTCAAAAATTGATGCAAGAGTTAACAACAAAGTATCATCCACAAACTGTTCATGTGTAACTGCCTGTGTTTGTGATGATGCTTTAATTTCTGAAATAAGACCAATATTACAGTGAGCTTTGATTGTCCTCCCAAGGGCTTCAGCCACAATGATAAACAACATGGGAGAGATAGGGTCACCTTGCCTTAGGCCCCTTTTACTTTGAAAGTATCCAACAGGAGCACCATTAACAAGGACCGAAAACCAAGGTTTCATAAAACATCCTTCCAAAATCTTGATCCATTCATGATGAAAACCAAATTTCTGAAGAATGGCAGAGACAAAACTCCAGTTTATGCGGTCATAAGCCTTGTTCATATCCAGCTTGAGAGCAAAAGCAAGTTTTTTAGTCTGGACTACCGAATGGAGGGCTTCATGAACCGTTATGACCCCATCAAGGATGGACCTTCCAGGGACTGAACCGCCTTGACAAACATCAATAAACATAGGAAGGATCTTCCTCATTCTATTTGCAATTGCCTTGGTCAAAATTTTATAAACAACATTACAAAGGCTAATAGGTCTAAAATCCATCATAGATCTAGGAGTAGGAATCTTTGGGATTAAAGAAATAAAAGTGGAGTTAAAACTTCTTGGAATATGCTTTGTGGACTGAAATTCCTTGATAGTAGCACATACATCAAAACCTACAATATCCCAAAAATCCTGAAAAAAACGAGGTGAAAACCCGTCCGGACCCCGGAGATTTATCGGGGTTCATTGAGAAGAGGGCCTCTTTGATTTCTTCATCGGTGAAAGGATTAATTAACTTCCCATTCAAGTCATCAAAAATTAAATGAGGAATATGGTAAAGCATTGATTCTCAAGCTAAGGCAGTAACTGAAATGTTCTTCTCCTAAAAGATTCCGAAAATAGGAAACTGCTTCATTTCTAATTTCATTAGGACTAGAAAGGAGTGATCCATCATCTCTAACAAGTTCTTTAATTCTATTGTGGCTTCTGTTCCTTAAGGTAGATGCATGAAAAAATCTTGTATTGGCATCACCTTCTTTTAGCCAGGTAGCTCTAGACTTTTGCCGCCAAAAAGTCTCCTCGTAGGCTAGAACATTATGGTACTCAGCAAGGGATTTCTTTTCATCTGCTCGTAGGGAAGGGTCTGGCAATCCCTCTTCAAGTTTTTTCTCAATGGTTGATAACCTTTCAGAGATGGCTTTCTTGTTTTCAAAAATATTTCCAAAAATTTCCTTATTCCGGATCCTTAGATTTTCTTTCACCACTTTAAGTTTTCGTGCTAATCTGAATGAAGGCCTGCCTTGACAAGAATGCTGCCACCACTGAGAAATTCTGTCTCTGAGATCAGGGTGGTGCATCCACATAGATTCAAACCTAAAAGGCCTTTTGAATTTTGGAGTCTCTTCAATTTCAAGTAAAATCGGGTTGTGGTCAGACCCAATGCGAGGCAAGGACAACAGATTTGCATCCCCAAAAGATTGTATTGCTTCCTGTGACAAAAAAAACCTATCAAGCTTTTCCATTATAAGTTGATTTCCAAACCTCCTATTGCTCCAAGTAAATTTAGCATTTTTTAATTTGACATCCAATAAATTGTTGTTGTTGATGAAATCTTGAAAGTCCTCCATACTTCTTGCTTGAATTCCTACTCCCCATTTTTTATCAGAGGGGTAAAGAGGGGTATTAAAGTCCCCCGCCACTATCCATGGGATATCCTGAAAAGCTTCCTTGAAATGACTGAGTAAATTCCATATATCAGCTCTCCCAGATATAGAATTAGGGGCGTACACATTTGTTAATATCCAAGAAAGGTCATTAACCTTATCCTTAAAAATAATGCTCATTACCCTTTCCCCCAATTGAATAACCTTGCCTTCCACCTTCCCTGGATTCCAGATACAAAGAAGACCACCCGAGGTTCCATTGGCTTTGCAAAAAATTGCTTCTCCATTTTTCCGGATATTGAGGGCAATTTTTCTAGACAAAACTTCATCGACTTTAGTTTCTTGCAAAATAAGAATAGTGGGATCAAAATCTCTTCTTAAATATTTGACTAACCGCTGTTTAGGAAGGCCATTGAGCCCCCTTACATTCCAGGATATGATCTTCATTTGGAACTTTTAAAGTTTTTTTCCTCTTCCCCTCGCCTTGGACTTGAGGGGGCTTAAGAATTTTGTTTTCTTCAAAGGGAAGATTTCCAGTTGGTGGAAACAGTGAGTCCGAATTCCATTAGCTATTTCATCTTGGATCTCTTCTTTCCATTGTTGGGCATTTGAATTTCTTCCCTTCTTTTTTTTCCCTCCACGATCAATCATGGGGGATTTCATTGAGCTTCTAGTCCTGTTTCGGGCTAAATTTGGTTTGGGTGACCTATTGGATAACAATACTGGAAACCCCTTCTCTGGATTGGGACAAAGACAAAGGTGAAAAATGTCGCTTGGAAGGGCTGATTAACTCTGAAAGCACTTTTTCTCTTTCTCGGACAGAAAAGGACTCATCATTAGGGCATTCTTTATGGCCAACAGGAGGAGGATTGGAAGGTCCAGATTTGGTTGGGGAGTCAAGGTAGCAGGAAGACCAAGATTTATATCCTCAACATTAGGCCCTTCATTCTGATTTTCCTCTGTAATTATTTGGTTTTCAGCCAAAATGTTAAATTTATTTAGATTCTCGAAAGGAGAGCATACCTTTTGTTGGTCTGTTTGTGATGTAGCAATTTGCTTGTCCTTACCATTGTCCATGTGAAGCTCAGCCTCATTCTCCATTTGTCCCAAACCAGAGGCCTTTGCCTTTTCAACATTTGGATCTTTAACCCTGTACATTCCTGTGTATTTGCCATTATTTCTGAAAGACTGCCACTTGGAATCATTATTCCTAGGAAGGGTTTGTTGGCTTCTCAAAAAAGAGCATTGTCCTTTGAGATGGCCTTGAATATTACAGTCAGAGCAAAATGCTGGTCTATTTTCATATTCGATGACCTGTAATCTTGTTATATTTCCATATTCTAACTCCACATGAGTAGGAAGCTCAGATTCTAGGTTTGCATTTACACAAATCCTAGCATGCGTCATTCTGTGTGTGTAAGAGTTGGATTGTCAATGGTCACCAATTCCCCTATGATCTTGGAAATACCCCGAAGAAAATAATCATGCCACCAATGAAATGGGAGATTTGGGAGACGGACCCAAATGGGGGCAAAGTTTATGCTCTGCTTTTCTGGGTCAAAATCCTCAGCCCATCTCCTAAGAAAAAGACTTCTAACATCTGCTTTTCTGGGGCAAAGTTTTAGTTTAATGTTTTGATCTACATATTTCTAATTAATTTGATTAGCATACGTTGAGGTTTTGGCTTGGTTGGTCAATGTTTGACCACAGTCCAAGATTAGCATGTTGTTAGGATAAGAGCTATGTTTAAGTTAGTTTGTTGTAATAAGTTTAAGAGGATTTCTCTCAACCACCGTGTCTATTTTTAGTTCTTTCAAGAACTATAAAACTATGTAATGCATTATTGATCAATAGAAAAATTTCACCATTGTTTCTCCTTTGGTATTAGAGTAGGTTTGCTCAGACAAATCAAAACCTGTGGAGAGTGGCATGAAGAGATCTGAAGCACACACATTGTCAGAGAAACTCAAGTGGCCAACACTCAACAGATTTGCAATGAAGAGATCGAGTACATCATTAATATATCATTCATCCTGAGTTATTTGATTATGAAATTTTGAGGGTTGTTAGATAATTGTATAAAGAAAAGTCTGTCAAAATTTTAGGTTATTTGGAGCTAATTTGAATATTTTATTAGCATTTTTAGTTTTTCAATAAAATGGTTGTATAAGGTGGAATACATGGTATATGCTTCTCAAAATTTGGTAGAAATATTATTTAGATAAAATAATAATTCAAACAAAATTTCAGGTCATTTGGATCTGTATTTATTGATTTGTGTGAATATTGATTTTTTCTTCAAAAATCCTAGATCCGGAATTGTGATAAAAAGGGAAAAAGTAAATGATCACATATTTTTCACCTTTCCAAATTTTCTTCAAAAATTTATAGGGTTTTCATATTACTATCTCAGGAATACAGAGTTTAATTTTTAGAAATTTTGGAGTTGTGTGGATTGATTTATGTGAAGAACATTGAGGTTGTCTCAAAAACACTCTAAGATCTAGAAAGGGCAAAAGTAAATTGATCACATATTTCTCATTTGTGTGAATTTGGATCTGAAATTTAGTGGATTTTCAGATAAGTATATCAGAAGTCTACAAGAAAAATTTTAGTTGTTTCAATAAGTATTGGCCAATTTATGATAAATTGGGTGCTTGAGACTTTGGTAAATAAAAGGAAGCCATGTATGCGGACTTGGCTATACCAAAATTTGATGGAGATAATTATGCTATTTGGAGCATAATTATGAAAACCTTATTGAAGGCTCAAGACTTATGGGATATAGTTCAAGAAGGCTATGAAGAACCCACTTGGAGCAAGCTACAAGGCGAGGAGAGGAAAGAGAAGAAGGAGCAGCAATATGCAAATTGCTTAGCTCTTATGGATTTGAGGAGAGGAATGGAAAAGAATATTTTTCTTCTCATAGCCAATTGTAGATCAACTACAATGGCATGTCAAGTATTGAAGGATGCTTATGGGTTTGATGAGGACACCCCTAAAGCCATGAGTGACTATCATGAAGATTATTTAAGCAAGGAGGAGTCTTGCTTTCTTGAAGCAGTTTCTGAATTAGATTCTATTGAAGGAATTTTTGAAGAGTCTTGTAAAGAATCATATGAAGCCATGCTTTGTAATGGAGAATTATTTCTTGCACAGGAAGTCCTGTATGTAGAAAACCAACAATATAAATAATACTTCATGGAGGAAGCATATATTGCTGAATTTTGTGATGAAAAGATAAGAAGAGGTGTGTATTCCTCAAGAGGACGAGGAGGAATAAGAGGATTTACTGTTGATAGAAGGTAAAGTGATAAAAAATATCTCATTGAGGAGATAAATGAAGAGTGTATTATGGATAATGCACCTAAAATTCTCATGGGAGGGAATAAAGAAGATAATAGGATCAACCAAAATTGTTGGCATGTTGATGGAGAAGCAATGTTCATGGAAGACCATTGTCTTGAAAACCATTCACTTGGAATGGATGAGTGCTCTCTTGAAAGAGCAAATGAAGTTATGTGGGATGATTTCCCAAGTGTAGTACAGGAAGAAGAGATGAAGGGCATAAGTTTCATGCTCCATAATGAATATTATCTCAAGGCTGAGATAATAAAAGGAAAAGAATATTTTGAGAAAGACTATCTCAAGGAGGAGATAGAAAATAGTGAGATAGTCATTAATGGACTTCATGATGTAATGGAGGCATCATCAAAGGATATTGAGAATTGTCTTGAAGAAGCAATTATGGATGATGATCACTCACTTGGAGTGACTACATTGCAGAAAGAGAGTTGTCTTGAAAAGGCAACTATGTATGATTGCTTGAATGAATGTTGTTTCAACACACCAATATGGATTGAACAAAGGAGGAGAAATATTAGTGAAGAGTTGATGGTTGATCTTGAAGCACCATACCCTGAAGGATAACTACTACAAAATAGATTTATGGGAAGCACTAAATCTACTCATACTAAAGGTAATGTTTTTATTATTAATGATTTGTTTTTTGTGAGCAGGAATGAAAAGAAAGGAGAATGTCTTCCAAAGGCATTATTGAGAGGTGATTGTATCATTGAGACAACTTTGATGAAGAGTCTTCTTGGAGAGAATACAATGATGGAGAACTTGGGTCACATGGATCAAAATGATGTGTTCAAAATTCCTTGGAAGAAGGATTATTGTAAAGTCATTGTTTTGAGAGAATATTTGTGTGAGGAGAAATATTATGTTGCATATGTAGTTGGTCATTATATTACCATATTTGTTGTGATATTTTGTGTGGAAATATGTGAAATAGTTGTATGGTGTAATCATCTATGTGAGATGATTAATTATAAATACTCATATGGAGTATTGTTTAGTGTTGAAGATGTAAAAGAAGATCAAAATGTGAGAGCATGGTTTAAAGACCATAATGATAAATATGTAAGAGAGTGGTTGCTGAAAACCACAAAAGGAGATACTTTTGTTGAAGGGGGAGCTAATCAAAAAAATAAGGCACTCAAGCATTTGCAGGAAATTCCATATGAAGAGTGGAAGGAGTGCCACCATAAGTATTTTGCAAATTCTGATTTCTTGATTCAAGATTGGAGGAAACGTAAGAGAAATTTTCTTCCAACTCTATGATGCTTAAAGAACTCTTGCATGAGTGTCTTTAGAATCAAGGGAGAGAATGTTGGAATATTTTCAACATTGCCTCCTTAGTCCTAAGTATTAAGTCCTAGTATTTAGTTTTAGTTTAATGTTTTGATCTACATATTTCTAGTTAATTTGATTAGCATACGTTGAGGTTTTGGCTTGGTTGGTCAATGTTTGACCATAGTCCAAGATTAGCATGTTTTTAGGATAAGAGCTATATTTAAGTTAGTTTTTTGTAATAAGTTTAAGAGGATTTCTCTCAACCATCGTGTCTATTTTTAGTTCTTTCAAGAACTATAAAACTATGTAATGCATTGTTGATCAATAGAACAATTTCACCATTGTTTCTCATCTTATACATGGATATGGGTGTGTAACACCTAGTACATAATTTCTAAATATTTGGTTACATGATGTAATGTATATTCTTGGATTAACATCAAATATTATTTTAGTATCTAAGTTGGTAGAGAGCAAAAGGATGGTTGATTTTAGATATATAAATGAAGTTAATAAGTGCATCATAATAAATAAAAATGAGATAGAAGCTAAATGATCAATCTACAATGATATATTCTATAGAATCAATTATGATTTCAAAAGATATTGTTGTAGTTAAAAACAACACTAATGGATTTTGAGGAACATATTTTAGGAAAAGAAAAATCTACTTATGATAGAAATCGACAAATAAATTGAAGATAAATAATGATAAATATGAGAGGAAAATAATACTTTGGATTACTTAGCCATCCATAGATTAAAGAAGAAGAACATGAACATGATCAAGTTGAATAACATATGAAAGATGAAGATCCATATTGAAGATTAAAGTCTTCAATAACCAAATAATGTAATACAAGGGGGTGTTGGAATATATTATATTATTTGAAATATGCTAATGTACCACCATGGGTACATGTTTAACTTAGTAGTTTATATTAGATTAGAGTTTAAGTATTTACTTTATGTAATGTATTAAATTGACAAGTGTTAGAATGTGCAAAGTACTTGATGTAAATATGCATGTTTTCCATGTGAACATGAGTCCATAGAATAGGAAGGTGAATATTCATAGGAAGATGGAAGGTCAAGAGTCATCTCTCATTATATAAATGCTTTTGTATGGACACATGTGAGAGTGAGAGAGACACAATTTTGGTCTATACAAGGTAGAGTAGTAGTAGATGATATGATAGATACAATGTAGAGAATGTACGAAATATGTAGAGTTTGAGACCTCTATTTTATAGAAATATACTATTTTTGTGAGATTTCATTAATTTATTATTTATGAGTAGTCGCAGAAGTTTCACGTGATATTTACATGCTTAGTATATTGCCTCATATTTAATATTGCATGTTCATTTTATACATTATGTTAGTTATTTTATTAAATATAAAACATCAAAAGCTAACATATAGATGGTCATGTAGAGATGAATTCTACTTGTTTTATGAGTCTTTCATATTACTTTATTCAAACGTCCTTTATATCCTTAATAATAGTTTTTTTATTACTTCAATGTGACCTCTTTCAAAGGGTCTCCTTCATAAAATCTTGGATATTTATCCTTAGGCTATCTAAACTCAAATCATCACTTTAGACTTATTTCTTTGAAGAGTCTATATCCTTTTAATATTGGCCTCTTCTCTTGGACCAATTGTCAAGGTCTATATGACCTGGAATATTTTCAAGGTCTTTTCTTCAAGACCTAAAAACATTCTTTTATCTCTAATCTACTAAAAATTATATATGGCTGCAAATATCAAGAAAATAGTCAAGGTTTACCTTCAATACTTGAATATTTTTCTCTATCAAGGTCTTCATTCAAGACCTAGATATTTTTCTCTGTCAAGCTCTACCTTCAATATTTGAATCCTTCTATGTAGACCACCTTCTATTTAGAATAGAATATTAGAATAGGTAACCTCGATATATAATTTTCAAGGTCTCTCTTCAAGACCTAAAACTATAATATTATGCAACTTAAATCAATTCCTATTTGATGAAAGCTCTTTTCCTTCTCTTACACTTGAAGATGAAATTCTTCTCTATCTATTGTAGGAATATTATCACTTCTCTAAATATCAATCTGTATTATATCAATGTCTTAGGTTGACCCTAAGAAATCCAATAATTATTCTCCTCCTAACTAGAGAATCCAATAATGTCAAGGTGACTATAAAATTCCATGATGCTCTAAACAAGATAGCTTGATTGTGCTAACTTCTCCAACTTTCTTCTGAATGTTAATGGATATTAGTTAGTAATTTTTTCATGTTCCTAAAAAACTTATCAATTTTAGGATGGATCTTTCCTTAATGACCAAATTTCTCAAAAGTTGATTCTACCTCTATAATTCAATACTTATTCTTGTTATTTTAGATAATATCAATGTCAAGGGATTTTTGTCCCTAAAATTTTTCTATCAATGTCAAGTTGTTTATTTTATTGAATAATCAATCATATTCAAGTTGATTTTCCAAAATATGGATCCTAGTCTTCACTAATTATTCTTCAACCTAGTGTAAATACCCTAGTCGAGTCCTAGTCTTCACTAGTTTTTATTCAACCATGGAAAAACCCTAGATTTTTAACTTTCTTCAAAATTTTAAAATTTATAACTAAGTCCTAGTCTTCACTAGTTGTTACTGCAACTGTGGAAAGAATCTTACCTATCTTTTCACACTAGATAAAACTCAATTTCTTATGCAACTAATAAAAACTAACATGTGCAATAATCTACTTCTTTGTAGCTCTGATACCACTGATGGATTTTGAAACCTTACTATTAATGTAAATCTGACAAGATAAATATTCATAGGATCAAATATATGATATCCATAATATAATATAAACAAATAATAATGTAACCAAAATAATATTAGCCAATTAATATTTAAATCAAGGCTAATAATATATAAAATAACATTCATCAATAAGAAGCTATATGAATGCATAAATAACTTGAATTATACATGTAAAACCATGTAGCAAGACTTACAATATTAATTTATCAAATGTATATAATATTTATTACTCCTATTTCTCTTACAAATTTATCATGAATACAATTATACAATAACAATCCTCAATGTAGGTGATGTTGTAGGTTACATTGTAGGTTATTATTTCTATGCCTCTCCATGGAGTAATATAGAGTCATTGTAGTATGACTCTTGGGTTACTTGACTTTTCCTTTCCTTATGCCAAGTCTCATGACTCTTGGCTTCTCTACTTAACACTTGCATACACATGACTCTATCTTGTATGCACACTTGGACATGACTCTTCAGATAACACTTCCTAATATAAAGATACTTGTGCACACTTACATAACACTTGCACACTCATTTACATGATAATTGTGCATTTCCTACAAATTAATACATTACATAAAATATTTACTCATACTCTAGTCTACGACACAACCTTAATATAATATTTACAAGGTTGTACCATGAGGATACATTGGCATGCACCAAATATTATAATATTCTCCAACAATCATTTTGGAATATCCAATCATGTGATAAGTAGGAGTTGGAACTTGTATCCTTCTGATATTTGGGGAGGTAATAATCACACTCAGTGAAAGTTTTCATTTTCCATTTTACTCAAAATTGTAGCATTATACCCCTATAAAAGTACCACATTTAATTTTATGTAGTGTTTTCATTTCTCTACAATTATTCTATGTTACCATTCTCAAAACTAAACATTTAGTATGTTAGCTACTTTTCACCACCCTATCCTCATAAATTTGATCTATCACCCCATTTAGCATGTGATTGAAATTCCAATGAAGTAACTTAAATACCAATCAAGGCACTTAACTAGTCAATCAAGCCCAATCAATCCATGCATTTGGTAACTAAGTCAATTAATATCATGGACCTAATCTTGATTTCTCAATCATTTCTTACAAATACTAAAAATCTACTACTTCTTTCTATAAAATAGACATCTCATTATTCTCACACACATTTGTAATGGATCCTCCAAGGAGGCTTTGTGAATATATAAAACCACCTTTAGATGAAGCCAAAAAAAGAATAAAAAGTATTGTAGAGGTAATTACATGCTACAAAAATCTCAAGGGGACAAGTTTCTTTCCATCCACACACTATTACTATTTTAAGGTAACATTGTTGTACATTTTGAATCTATCATTAGGAATAATGAAGGGAATCAAGGGGCATCACCTATAACAATTAAAAGTTATTTTATACATTAGCATGTTGATTTATGATCTCCTTTTCATCAATTGTTTCATTTACATGTTTTTGATGATTTGTTACCTTGTTGTTTTACTTATTCACCATGAAATCGGTATGAGTTGATACCTCTACCAAGGAGTATTAGTGCTCCTAGATAGACCAGATAAACTCCTCTATACTAGCACAACTACTTCTATCCTTACTCATAGATATTGCACATTTTGTAGGTTAAAAAAAGCACTACAACCCTATGATAGTGCCATAAAGAATTTCATGTGGAATTTTTGTTGGCATAAAATATTTCTATATAGGTATCAAATTAAGTTTAAATTTTCTATTTCTACTTTATTTTCTATCTCATTTTAGTAGATTTGGACTTCTTCCTTCATTTTATAGTCATTCTAGGAATTTTTATGAAGTTTTGTAAAAGGATAGATTCTCACATTTCATTATTATAAAATTATAATAGGAATATGAATAGGTCCTAGTTATATCATCATACATGAATTTGAAAGCTTAAGCCTCAAATGCCTACGCCATTTTTGTTAATTTCAATAGTCCATAGTATTTGATTTTTCTGTAATCAATTTTATAAAGAACAATTAACAAATTAGGTGTTTTTATGAAGTTGAAATAGATGACAAAATTTATTTTTTATTTTTAAATATTTTAGGCATAAAATAAAATATACATGTACCCATATTTTAGGCTACTTTAATTGTTCAAATTCATGATTTTGATCCCTTAACTCAAAATTATAAGTAATCTTTCTTTTTTGCAGGCATTGAGAAGAAGAAATAATTCAGTCTAATATTTTTATTTTTCATTTTTATTTTTACATGTATTGCATTCATCATTTAATATTACATTTAGGATAGGACATGATTTTCAAAATCCTAGGTGTGTGTTTGAATCAACCAAAAAGAATAGTTTTCTAAGATTTATAAATTACCTCCATAATATCAAGTGTACGCACACGTTTCTCACATCCACACATGGATAAGTATGTTTTGATCCAAAATTCTATAAGGGATTATTTATTCATAAACTAGAAATAATAATAGAAAAATGGAGAGACTACTAGTAGTTATAGTCATTGAAACATATCTACGCATTGGATACTACCCTTATGTTATTCATCCAAAATGAAATATAAAACATGATAACTCTACCACCCTCATCATATGAATAGGTAAGAAAGAAACCATATTTACAAATAACTTGCACTACTAAATCTAAATAGAATCTATTAAAAAATTTAAACTCTTACATAGTTATCTTATCACATATCATTGGTCAATATAGGTTCCTACCTACAAGTGAAGCTACATAACCATCAATATAGAAACCAAACCCTATATGGAGAATTTATCATTGTGCATGAAAGTAAAATAAAATAAATGACTCTCCTAGTAACAAATTAAAATCAAATTTTTATGATCTCTTAGTGGGAAATAAGGGATTTAGGTATCTCATTATCAATCAACATAACATCAACATAGTGTTATTTAGAACTCGTCACCTTATTAAAATTTTCTATGCACATACCAAATTACATTGGCCTAAGTGAAAAATGTGGATTTGTGTGTTCTTTTATGAGAATCAGTAACCATATAATCCAGTTCATGACAAAAAAAATTCAACTAATTATGGTAAAAACCATTTTGTTCATTCTTAAACCTAGGCTCTACGAAGTGGTGTAACTATGAGAGGTCCACACCAAGATTCATTTTGATATAGGACCTTAAGAAAAATAAATAAAAACCTGAGTTTCATTTATTTTATTGTTACATAAAACAAATATATCTAGATATCTTTTTATAAATTTTATGTAAAACCGAAAAGCAAGATTATGTTATAAAATTCCACCCAAAGTGGAATCTTGATTATAGAAGATCATTTAGGGTGAATGTTAAAGTACTAGAATTTCAAGTAGCATACTTATATACATATAACACATATTTCCAATTTTCACACTTATTGTGTTTATTCTATTGAAAAAATTGGTAGGTTGTATGACTATTTCTTAACCATCAATTTTTCTCAAACCATCCAAACATAAATCTCATAATTTAATTTATTTTATCTATAGAACGCATGCTCTAATTGTACTACTCTTAGGAAAAATAAAATAATTATTTTCTTTGGTAATTCATATTTTTACTAGAAAAATTCCATAGAAGAAAGTAATGCAAAGTCCTCATATGCTTCTACAAGTTTGAAAATAGAAGATCCATTACTAGTCACCCTCTTATGATATTTTTTTTCCTTTTATTCTTGCATAGTTGATAATCTCTATGATAAATGACTTGCTTGCTATTATTGCTAGTATATTCTCATATAAAGAATACATTTTTATCTTGTGCATGGAATGGCCATGTTCTTAGTTGGGACTATGAATGATGGTAGATATTTTCCTTAAGATCAATGAATTGTGACCAAATATTTGACAAGATTAGAAAATATAATGGGGCTATTGGTTAAGGAAGGAAATCATACTACAAAATAATTATGGAGAAACATCATGTAAGCACAATAAGAGAGGAAGCATATAATATTCTGTGAAGTGGAACAAGCTTGGTAGGATCAAGTAATGGTAGATAAGTGTAGCCACCAAAAATATTAAAAGAGAAATTTTAAACACTAGTACATACTCTTTAATGGCGTTAGGGATGGCATTACCATGAGTCACTATAGTGATATGCAAATAAGGAGAATACGAAGGTTCCCAAGGAGTGATAGGTTCACTCACATTGCATGAGATCATATGAAGGTAGAAGGTGAAATATTTTAAAAATAAATTATTCGACAAGCTTTTCCTTATATGTTAGATTTTATTACATAATTTGGTATGTTGCAACCACATTGTAATAACTTTGTAAATATTTCAAATAGTTCGTAAATATATGGTGTGTAATCCTTATAGATTTTTAATTATTAGTAAGTCAATAAATATATTTATTATACGAGAAATAGGGTTATACATAGTGGTAAATCATTGTTAATTTGTGAATATTAGGATTTTAAAGTTTGAAATTGGTGAATATGGGGACCCTTGAAAAGGCCCATTCACCAAGAAATTTTGGATCAAAATGTTTGTGGGTCGACTCACCTCTGTTGATAATAATTTTACCATGTTTATTTTAAATTGCCAATACTCCTACCTAAATTATAGATATTTTTTACCTTGAAATTATAAAAAAAATATTTATCCCACCAAATTCACCTCTTATACCACCAATATATATACCTAATGTGACAACGATACTCATACATCTAAAACATTCAAACTCCTCAAAAATGACCTGTAGTAGCAAAAAATGATATGCAGAAACCTAATAAGATTGATTGTAGAGAGAAGAACAGATGATATATTACAAAGGATTAGTATATCGATAGAGAGTAAGGAATATCACTTAAGGAAAATAATGCTCAATTATAAAGAAGCAATGGATTGGTAGAAGAGCTAATCAATTACAAAGGAGCAGTCAAGTTGGAGAAGAGTTGATCAATTATAGAGTAGTCAATCTGCATAAGAGTTGATTGGTTGTAGAGGTGCAACCGATCAACACTTTTGTTGATTGGCTACAATTATACAATTGATAAAAAAATTTATTGATCAATTGTAGAGGTGCAATCACTCAATAAAATTTTGTTGATCATTTGCGCCTCCACAACTAATGAAAACTTTTATCAATTGATTATAGAGGTGCAACCAATTGCCAATAGATATTATCAAGCTAGGTGGTTTTTAGAAAATAAAGATGAAGCTCTAGATCAAAATCTATGCCTTCTAAAAGGTTCTCTAAAAATAGAGTACCTCTATAACTAATCATAAATTTTGATCAACTATAGGGGCGCAACCAACTAATACTTTTGTTGATTGACACATGATTAGTTGCTTATTATTAGTTTAAAATGTATATCTCATCGAGCTAAGTGATTTTAGAAAAAAATAAAAATAGAGCTTTAGATAAAAAGTTATACCTCCTAGAAAGTTATCTACTAAAAGAGTACCTCTACAATCGATCATCAATTTTATTGTTTGATTGTAAAGGTGCAACTAATCGACACTTTTGTAGATCGACATGTAGAGTTGCTCTTTTTGCAAAGAAATTTATAGGAGGCATAACTTTTGATCCAGAGCTCCATTTTTATTTTTTTTCTAAAACCACATAGCTCAACAATATCTACCCTTAGAAGACCTTCAAAATTAATTTTGAATTCAATGAAGTGTTATACCTAAGAAAAAATAAATAGAGATCTAGTAAGGGTAATGTGTAGAAACCCTTAAAGGATGCTAGATCTAGGTAACCTAAAATGATGGATTTGGTAAAGATTGTTGTCTTATCACAAAAATATATGAAAAATGAGTGTTAGAAATATTTTTCAATTGATTCAACCCATTTTTATAAATTTTTCTAGAAAAAATGCAATTCGCCATGTCTTCTACATGAGTTTGGACACTATTTGCCTCAATTTCAAAATGGATTCACCTCATTTTTATAAATATATTTTTGGCCTAACTTCTTATGCATAATCTTGATGAGAAATATGAAGAGTCATAATTCTTATTTTTGGAGATGAATAGTTAGTTGGATTTGAAATATCAAGAGTCTTTGTAAAGTCTATATGTATGAGCTTCATATAGGATGTAATGTAAGGTAAATGGTAAAAAAGAAGATATTATAGTAAATTAATTGTATTGGTATAATTTTTTTGTAATTGTAGACACCAAAACAACACCAATCCGATTATGTGACTGCAAACACTGATCGCTTTGACACACACAGCCCCCAGGGCAGCCCTCAGAGGTTAAACAGTGGTCCTAACCACTTTTATAGCAATTTTGTAAGGTCAAAAGGCAATTTGGCACATTCAGGCACTTTGCTCAGTATTCGTCTCACCCAGGGACGAATTCAAACTGGGATCCGTCTCACCCAGGGACGAATTCTGAATTCATCTTTGGTCAGGACGAATTCCAGGTTTAACGGGCAAAAAGAAGAATGGCGCCAAGTGGCAGCCGAAGACAGTCATTTATTGCCTCCTGCCGTGCATGCGCGTGTAGGTGGGTAGATTGGCCGTTGGAAGACTGTCACAAGGGCAGTCATGGAAGCCCAAGTCAGGGAGGAGTCTCCTCCCTCTTGGGAAGGCATGGCCGCCACATGGCACCCCTGCATGCCCCTCCAAAGAGACCCCTTGGGTCTATAAAATGGTGGACTTTCCCACCCAAAAAGGACAAGTTGGAGGCATTTTCAAGCAACGAAGTGCTGCCAAATTGAACACCACGCCTTTACCCTTTTGATTTACATCTTCCACATCCTTGATCTCTTTCGCAAGAGAGGTTATTGGGTGGCTATTGGAAGTGTGAATTCGGACCCAAAAACCCAACATTTGACCACCTTAATCCACCAATTTGCCGACAACCCATTCTAAGAGATTTTGGGCCCATCCCTAGTGGATTGGTGCCGAAATCAAGTTCCAACGGTGGGCGGCCCACTCGGGCGCCCCGCACTTTTTAAGTTTCATTCTAATTCATTTTTCTATCATTTGTTCATCTCTCATTTCATTCTATGCTGACTAGATAGTTTATGTATTCGATTTCATAATGTTTTAATCAGATTTCATCATGTTCTCGTCGCTTTTGTTGTCCCACTAACTTGCAGGTAGCGACGCCAAATTCTCGTTGATGGAGGTCAAATTGGGAAAAATCGACCATCTGGGTCGTCCCAAAATGCCCCCAATTAGCTAACCCCCATGTTTGCAGGTGTTTTGGAGATCCCGAGACGCGACATTTGGACGGCTTTACCTCGGCACTTTGTCACAGGCGAATTCGTCCTACCCGAGGACGAATAACAGTCGAATTCGTCCTGCCCAGGGACGAATTATAGTTGAAAGTGAATTGGCCAACTGTTTCAATGGCAGTGGCCCTCTGGTAATGTTTTCTGATCTCTGTCAAATTTGCAGGTGATTTGGATTCATTTTACTCACCGATTTAGCTAATCTTTTACATGCATCTTTCATTAATTTTAGAGAACAAACGTTTCATATTTGCAACAGGTGCTACTAACACCTTTGTTGTTTCTTTGATCGTAGGAGGAGCAGCAAAGGTTAAGGATTCATCATCGCAAGCGTGCCCTTTCTGTGGATGCCCTTCATGTGGGTGGCCCTCTGGGCATGCGGAAGAGGGAATACTAAGTCACGATTGTAACCCAAAACTCATTTAACGCTCCTAGCCCCTGAAAAGGGAGGAGGCGTCTTTGTAACCGAGATTAAGAGAGTTAAATAAAAGGGCTGTGATTTCTCTAATTTCTTGTATCTCATTTCAATTCGCCTCTTTCATTTCATGCACTTCACATTTTAGGACTTAAGCGTTAGTTTTGATTTTGAATGCATCGCAATAGTTTTCTTTTTCAAATCTTTCGAAATCTCGTGCTTTCAGTGGCGATCACGGTGGGACTCTGTCCCCTGGTTTTTGAAGATCGATAAACTGATCAAAAATTTCTGATTTGTGCTTACAGGTACCTTTGTCGAACTCTGACTGTAATTCGTCTTTGCCTGTGGCGATTACTTTACTGTAATTCGTCTGACCCTGAGACGAATTCCAATTCATCTCAGACAGGGACGAATTCTGTTCTGTAATTCATCTCACAGAGGGACGAATTTTTGTCTATAAATTTTTAGAGCCGAAGATCAGAAACAACAGGTTTAGGCAGAGTAAGGTAAGGGTTTTAAAACTGTTCCTGTTATTTTCTATTTTTTGTTTCTATTTTCTTTCAAATTTTGCCTTCTTAAGGAAAGTAGTTGCTTCTGCTTGTTTCAATTTTAATTAAAATAAACCACACACACATCACGTGGTATCTTTAAACCAAGGAGCTGGTCGTAAGACCCCAGCCCTTGATCAAGACCAACGGTGGGTTCATCACCACCTTGGCTTGATTTTTGCATCCATTTCCCCGATTGTCACTATTGTTAGGCGTAAATCCTGACGAAAGCTGACCGAGTGTCACTGGGGTGATTCCCAGCACATGAGGATAAGTCTTCTATGGTAGGTGTCATTAACAGGACAATCCCCCTTCCGTACCGCCTATGTTCCATGTACCATCTGCTCTCACGTACCTATAGTTTCCCTCTCGTAAGGGCGGGTATATAGAGAGGTTGGTATATCGGTCCGACAATGGTATATTGAAGGGGCGACCATTTATGGGAGTCATATGAGCCAACATTCTGCATTTAAACGTTCTTCAAAACTTTCAAAAACAAAACAAAATCATCAAAATGCACTAAAACCAGTCTAGGACACACCATTAATCTTTAAAAGAGATAATCACCGTTTGTGTATGTGTGTGTTCATTTCTGCTTAGTGTAACAAAAAAAAAATCATAAATCATAAACAAAAAGATAAAAATCTGCTTAGCTAGTAGAAGAGCACCACAATGGTGTACACCCGTAGCCAAGCCCAATCAAGGGCAAATGCTACGGAAGGTGTACAAAGAGCGGGCGTTGGTCGCCTTCGCTTTAGCCCTGAGGACTTGGCCATACCGCCTTGGCGGTCTGGCCTACAAGAGAGTCCACATCAGGCCACATCAAGATGGAATTATAGGGACACCCCTCCGGGGGATACGCCCATTCAACACAGCCCCTTTCGGGAAGAAGCTTTACATGTAGCACTCAACGTAAATAGAAGACCACCTTTAGAGGCTAGATATGAGTGGCTACAACGTGATGAAGCGCTAGAGAGGCACAGTGTCCATGAGGAGAGACAACGTGAATATGGCATCTCTCCTTTGCCTCCCATTAGAACTGAAAGACAAAACCCAGAGCGCAGGGCTCTCCACACAGGGCGAGCTAACTCCGCCCGCCCCTTTCACACCCATGAAAGGGAGTACGAGGAAGACCATCACATTCCTCGAGAACAACATACAGCGTGGGAGCCTTGCATTTTTGCACCTGCTAGATATCATGGTCACACATCAAGGCCAGAGCCTCAAGTAAATGCCACCGACCTCGACAGAGGGAAGCGACCCATTGAAATCTCGGATCATCAAGACCGAGGCAAATACATAGGAGAAACATTCAAGCCTCTTGAGCAAAATATGGCAGACCAAATTGACCTGGCAGTCGCCAGACATGCCACCCGCCAAGCCCGAATCACGCGGCTTGAGCAAGGTCATCAGTAGTTAGAGCACTTATACCGCCTTAATAAAGAGCGCATGCAGTGCGAAGCGGATGAGCTACGTTATAAACTACCTGAGAGGGTGCCAACCCCTCACACCCAAAAAGCAGAACAATATGAGAGGCATAATCCCTTGGTGCAGGATAGGTCTCCGCGACCTCGTCAAGCTTTGCCTCCGAGACCTCATAGACCTGAGAGGGAGGCCACTCCCCAAAACAATGATGGGTACCCTCAGCGGGGACTCGCTCAGGGTCATAGGTCTCACCCAGAGACTCCTCAAGAAGTTTATGAGGAGTATGAACCAGAAATAGAATGGGCCAAAATGCCCTATCAAGGCGGGAGGGCTGCCATTCGGCCACCCCCCCATAGGCCTCCAGTCTCCCACCACTCACAACGGGAGCAAACAAAAGAGGAAGAGATTAAATCTTCCGATGCATACAAAGCGCTATTAGAGCGTTTGGAGTCTATGGAGACAAAAGCTTCTGGGCATCAAAAGCCCATGTTACGTCAACTCCATAGTCATCCAGTGCATCCGTCAGTGCCCACACCTCTTTACCCCAAACATTTCAAGTTGCCTCAGTTGGCAGTCTTTAAGGGTGAAGAGGATGCCCAAGAGCATGTGACAAGATTCCTGAGCCAATGCTTTGGCATTCAGGATAATGATGCATTGTTGCTAAGGACATTCATAACCACATTCGTAGGCCCTACCTCGGATTGGTTCACACAGTTATCGAAGCACAACATAAATAACTTGGATCAATTAGTAGATGCATTCCTTGAATGCTTTGCCTTCAACACCAAGAAGAAGGCATCACTGAGTGATCTGGCCAGCCTCAGGCAATATGAGGAAGAGACAATGGCGGCTTACGAGAATCGATGGAGGGCTCTGCTTTCTAAGCTACCCTACCTTCCCCCTATGTCTGACCTCACACAAATGTTTTCACGGAGTTGTCTGAGATCGATCTCTGGGCTATTGCAGCTACAACAATACGCCACCCTAGAAGAAGCTTTGGCGCAAGCCAGAGTTATAGAAGAGATCAAAATACAGGAGGGCAAAATCGCCAAGCCTAAAAAGAAAGAGTGGAACAAAAACACTAAGACCGGGACTACGCAACCAAAACCCGCTACGGTTAATCAAGTTGCGATAAATGTCCCCAAGCCTGTGCAAGAAATACAGCCTCAAAAGGCTAATTATCAGGCAGTGCCTCCTAATTATGAAAGAGAAAATAAAAAATAGGAGCAAAATCAGCAGCGTCGCCCTAGGCGACAATTCACCCCTTATACGGAGTCTAGGGACTCCCTATTTGACCGCTTGTCAGCGGCAAATTTAATCACCCTTCCAGAAATCCAAACCATAGATCCTAACGCTCCCAAGCCTAAGGGATACAGAGAGGATTTATATTGTAGGTTCCATAGGCGAAGGGGACATGACCTGAATGGATGTTGGAAATTCAAGGGATTAATACAAGATTTGATTGATAATAAAACATTGGCAGTGGACAACCCCATAGCGCCAAATAATCAATAGATGGGGGTTTTCAAGGACCCTTTGCCTGCCCACGAGGCACAGGCAAAACCTCTTCAGGTCAATGAGGTGCGACAGAATCTCCCCATGCAAGGGTATGTGGGAATGATCAGCATAGTGACCAGGAACAAAAAGTACCCAGGAGTTGCCCCCGAGGCAGCTACAAGAGAAGTTCCAACAATGTCGCAACCTCAACAACACCCTGTGCAGTTGCCTCCGCCTAGACCCGAGGTCACGATACGGACCAAACTCACATAGAGTTTGCGGACCACATCGGCTAGGCTTTCCATTTATGAGCTTATACAATAGTCAGCACCCCATAGGGAAGCTCTTATGGAAATTTTGAAAGCCATCGAGTTGCAGCCTCACGAAGCGAATTCCTTCAATAACTTCGTGGGACATGTAAAATGATGTATGGAGCCGATCATTACCTTCAGAGAAGATGAGGTTAAAATAGTATCGAATGACATGGCAGATCCACCCCTGCACGTTATCGTGCGGGTCAACGGGATCCCGTACAAGAGAGTGTTGGTAGATACTGGCTCATCCAGTAACATCATTACCACTGCAACATTAAAACATCTGAAGCTGCCAGCCTCTCATATCATGGCTTCCACATACACACTATGAGCATTCAACGATGCGATATGCTCGATAGTCGACACAATTGTTCTGCCCGTCCAGGTAGGACAAAAGACGATACCTACATTGTGCCATGTTCTGGAAGGCGAGATGGCATACAACATATTGCTAGGGCGGCCATGGATCAGGGACATGAAGTGTGTCCCTTCGATAGCTCACCAGTGTCTAAAGTATGCATTTGAAGGAGAAGTACATGTAGTCCCGATGGACTTAGAACCCTTCAAATATTGCAATGCGATGCAATTAATGCCTCAATCGACCCTCCCATCAACGCACTTGGATTTCCAGTTAAATCCATCTAAATAGGGTCCAATGCCGTGGGCACCACTGGTGACTAATCCATCAAAATCCCAGCCAGGTGAATCTTCATCATCTGCTCCTTCACTACCAATGCCACCTGTCATGGCTAAACAGAAGGACAAAGGAAAACAGATCTTGGAAGAGGCTCAGCCCCTAGAAGAGGTGTTGCCAATGATATCAACTATCTCAATAGAAGAAATACCTAGCACAATGGAAGCTGAGGCTCCTAATCCACCCAACATGGAATGGACTCAGGAAGGCCTTCCATTTCCTCCCTCTCAATCATCAACAATTATTGTTGAAATGGCCAGTACGGGCCTAGGGGAGTATCTAGTGCAGAATGTTGTGGCAACGCCCATGCTAGAATCCGTGCAGGACATGGGGAGACCTCGCCTTCCCATAGGGATAGTTGTTCCTTTAGGTTACCCACCAAACCAGACTAATTTTGTGTATGGGGGCCTTGATCATGGTGTTGAACCATGCAAGCAAAAGGACGAGGACGAAGAGCCTTTTGCCAAAAATGTCAATTATCTGTCGAACCCGAACTTCGCTCTGAGATATCTCGGCCAATGCAATTGGCATGGATACGGGCTAGGCAGGTATGAGCAAGGGGTGCGTGTCCTTTGCCAACCAAGATACCAAATGTCGTATGATAAGTCGGGAGTAGGGTTCAACCACCCCCTGCCCTTAGACATCTTGGTGGAAAACATGCAAGGCCTAGGAATAGGCAACAAGGGTGGATTGGCATCAGATCCTTATGCCAACCCAAATACAGAATATACATTGGGAGATTACCTCCCATGGTCAACAACCACCCTTGGTAACATCAATAATCCCTCTCCTTTGCTAGAGAGAGGTGAAAGTTTGGACACTAACTCCCAAGGAGAGCATAAACGGTGTCCAGAGATCTTTTTGAAACTATTCCCTTTAGAGGTTCCAATTGAACCAGTGTTGTGTCAAGAGAATCAGGTCCCTCCACCAAGAGTGGAACAACCGCAATGGGATCAGATTAATTTTCTAGAACAAGGTGAACCCTTAATGTCGCAAGCAGTTGTTGAAGAAAATGAACATTTTTGGATCTCCGACAGTGATTCGAAAGATGAGACTGAGATGGCCTATCTCAACCACATGCGACAAATGCAACAAAGGCAACAAGTGCAACAACGACGTCCCTTGGGGATTAATGACTTATTTGCATAGATGGGCATACTACCAGGGCATGAGTGGTACGTAGACCCAGCAGGGTGGGACCAAGTGTTGGATCCATGGCTCCAAGTTTACGACGAGCACCGTCCACCCCGAGACCCTATAATGACATCAATGTCGAGGGAAGACCCTGTCTTCCTATCAGCACATAGGGCCGATCCGTTCGTGCCCGTCCCCCTAGAGCCAGATCCAGAGCATAGGGAGCATCCAGAATGTTCGAGTTATCATACCCATGGTAATGGAGACCAAATTCATTCCATCCACATGATCTCCATTGATTTGACCGCACCCATCCACAATCCGGCCGATCCAACATGGTCATTGCATCTAGACATAGATGCCATCGACTGGGATCACGTCAATTCACCTCTCTCACCATCAAAGTACTGGCCTTTCGGTAAGATGCCTCATTTTACCCCAGGGACAACTCAAGATATTTTTTAGGCTGAAGAGGAACCCGAGGTTCCCAACGCAGATTTAAATTCAGCTAATGATATCCATTTGATCCCGACTCCACATCAGTTGGAGGACGGATCCCACATGTCAGTCGAGGAGACGACTGACGTAGATATCGGCTTGGATCCAATGAATCCATAGATTATCAAGCTAGGGGTAAGCTTATCCCCTGAAGAGCAAGCCGACTACATTGCCCTTCTCAAAGAGAAGAAGGAGGTTTTTGCATGGTCATACAGAGACATGTCGGGGCTAGATCCGTAGCTAGTCATGCATAATTTAACGCTTGATCCGACAATCAAGCCAGTTAAGCAAAAACTACGTAAGATGCACCCAACAGTGGCCTTGATGGTCAAAGATGAATTGCAAAAGCTGTTGGATGCACAGTTTGTCATCTACGTGGATTATCCGCCATGGCTGTCCAACATGGTGCCCATCAAAAAGCTCGACGGGAGGATTCGCATATGCACTAATTTTTGAGATCTAAACAAAGCGAGTCCTAAGGATGATTTCCCCTTGCCGAGCATCGACGCGTTGGTAGATGCTACAGCAGGTCACGAAATGCTATCCCTCATGGATGGTTTCTCGGGATACAATCAGATTCGTATCAATCCCGAGGACCAACTAAAAATGGCGTTCACAATGCCTTGGGGGACATTTTGTTATAAGGTCATGCCTTTTGGCCTTAAAAATGCTGGCGCCACCTACCAACGTGCCATGACATACATCTTCCATGACTACATGCACAAAACTTTGGAAGATTACATGGATGATTTGTTAGCCAAGTCTCTTTTGCGCTCAAATCATATCGATGACTTAAGCAAGATCCTCGATCGCCTCATGGAGCATAAAGTTAGACTAAATCCCAAGAAGTGCGTATTTGGCGTCACATCTGGAAAACTCTTGGGTTTCATAGTCTCAAAGTGAGGCATCGAGGTGGACCCAAAGAAAGTCAAGGCAATCCTTGAAATGGTCCCCCCAACTACCATTAAGCAGCTCAAAAGTCTACAGGGAAAGGTCACGTCGATTAAGCGCTTCATAGCGCAGCTATCTGACAAGTGCCGACCCATGAACAAATTATTGCACAAGGGGGTTACATTTCACTGGGATGACGAGTGCCAGTCAGCCTTTGATGACATCAAACAATACCTGGCTTCGCCGCCAGTATTGGCACCACCTAGACCAGGAGTGTCATTCTACTTATACATCTCAGCTACTGCGAGGTGGCACTGGGCGCCATGCTAGCCCGGAAGAATGAACTTCACAAAGAATAGGCTACTTATTATCTTAGCCGCACCCTGGTCAGTTATGAACTTAACTATGCATACGTTGAGAAACTCTGCTTGGCAGTGGTGTTTGCTACCAAAAAGCTATGCCACTACATGCTGAGCAACACTACGTATGTTGTGTCTAAGGAGAATCCATTGCGATACATGATGAGTCATACTTATCATAGTAGTCGCACGGCGAAATGGATCATGTTGTTGACGGAATTTGACATAGAGTTTATTGGACAGAAATCTATCAAAGGACAGGTCATAGCCGATCAACTAGCGGAGGCTCCTCTTGAAGACGATCAGCCTCTAGTCATAGAACTACCCGATGATGGGGTCTTCCATGTCTCAGAATCGCCAGATTCTGATGAGCCTGAGTCACAAGCTGACATAACCCTATTCTTCGATGGTTCTAAATGTGAGCAAGGTGGTGGCACGGGAATAGTATTCTTCACACCGTAGGGCGCTCCAATGCCCCTGTCATTTAAATTAAATTTCCCATGCACCAACAATAATGCAGAGTATGAAGCCTTGCTCATAGGTCTTCAGACAACAATCGCCATGAACATCAAATGACTGAACATCTTTGGTGATTCGTTGTTAATTGTCAATCAAGTCAAAGGGGTATTCCAATGCAAATGCCCAGTTCTGCAGGCTTATAAAGCCCTTGTGGACAAATTCTTGGCAAAACTTGAGTGGTATGACATCGAGGCACTCCCTCGGTCATCGAATCATTTTGCGGACACAATGGCCTCCTTGGGGTCACTAATCCCGCAAGACCTTTCCGGTGATATGACAACCATTCAAGTCAAAACCTTATCGCAATCCATGATGGAGCGTGCAAGCTCTGACTTGATGCCAGGAATCCACATGATCCAGATTGAACCATCCTCGGATAAGTTCTCTCGAATCCATGATCATCTGAAACATGCCAATTGGGGGTCCTTGTTCTCCCCTACTCCCATTAATAGCAATACAACGCTATTCTTACAAGTTCTATCCCGCTCAGCGTTTGCTAGGGATGAACTTCAAGAGGGATTGGTTGTTCATACCGTCGAGGTTTCGATCAACAGGACTGGTATTTACCCATTAGAGACTACCTCAAGTTAGGTAATCTCCCGCTTGGATTGACGCATGCCGCAAAATGAGCATTCAAGCAGAAAGCGGCTAAGTATGTCTTGATAGGAGACATTTTGTATCGTCACAGCTATGAAGGAATCCTCCTTCGTTGCTTGGACCAGCAAGAGTCCACTTGGGCAGTCGCCCAAGCGCATGATGGTACATGTGGTGGCCACTTCAATGGTATGGCCATCGCAAAGCGCATTCTTCGCATGGGCTATTATTGGCCATCTTTAGAGCGAGATTGTTGCGCATATGTCAAGAAGTGCGTGAAGTGTCAACATCATGCCAATTTGATGCACGTACCTTCCCAGGCCTTGCAGATAGTCCAATCTGCTTGGCCATTTTTGTAGTGGGGCTTCGATCTAATTGGAAAGATCTCCCCGCATCGTCTAGGCCATCACACGTTTATCATAACGGCCACAGAGTATTTTACCAAGTGGGTGGAAGCAGTTCCGCTTACCTCTACGATAGGACCCCGCATTGTGGAGTTCATTTTGCATAACATCATATGTCATTTTGGTATTCCATCCAAAATAGTCTCGGATAATGGGACACCATTCAAGAACAAAGACGTGCATGCTTTGACCACAAAGTACAAAATTTAGCATAGTTTTTTGACACCCTATTATCCGTAGGCGAATGGGCAAGCAGAGGCGTCAAACAAAATGCTAGTTGCCATCCTTAAAAATATAGTCGTAGACAGTCATAAGGATTGGCACATCCAAATCCCACTTGCCCTTTGGGCTTATCGCACTAGCATTCGGACGCCCACTGGGGCCACTCCATTTTCGCTCGTGTATGGCTCCGAGGCAGTCATGCCTCTAGAGTTGGAAATTCCTTCCCTGCGCATATCAATGCAGGAGTTCATCGATGATGACGCTACGTGGCAAGCCCGGTTAGACCAGCTTACGTTGCTTGATGAATGACGCGTTAATGCTCTCGAGCATTTACGTATTTATCAAGAGCGACTTAAGAAAGCTTACAACATGAAAGTTCACCTGAGGGACTTTCGGGTTGGTGATTTGGTTTTGAAGGAAAACCAACAGAATTCTAGTTTGTCGTCCCACCTAAGGGACAAGTTCGTGGCAAATTGGTTAGGTCCATATGTCATTGATAGCAAAATAGGACCCGAGACGTACCGGCTAGCCTCTCTTGACGGAATCAAGGAAACAGAACCCTTGAATATCAGTCATTTGCGCCCATTCCATATCTAAGAGAGCCATATCCCAAAAATGCTCCAAGGATTCTATAATCGCTTGGTCAAATCCCAAAAATGCTCCAAGGATTCTCTAATCGCTTGGTCAAATCCCAAAAATGCTCCAAGGATTCTATAATCGCTTGGTCAAATCCCAAAAATGCTCCAAGGATTCCTATAATCGCTTGGTCAAATCCCAAAAATGCTCCAAGGATTCTATAATCGCTTGGTCAAATCCCAAAATGCTCCAAGGATTCTATAATCGCTTGGTCAAATCCCAAAATGCTCCAAGGATTTCTATAAATCGCTTGGTCAACCCCAAAATGCTCCAAGGATTTCCACAATCGCTTGGTCAAAAATAAGAAAAGTCAAAATTCAAAAATCATCAAAAACAACAAAAAAATTTGCATCTCATTTCTAGGCATGCTCAAATTCATCAATAGAGAGCTCTTCTCGCATCTCATCTTCATATTCACAAAAATCAATCCATCAAAAATACAAAAATACATAGCTGCATTAAGCATTACATCCATACATTGCATATTTGTGGTCGTACCAGTCAAAGGCACCATAGGCTGTAATTGCTCTGCTAGTCCATCTGGTTCCACATTGTTCCATCTTATAAAACAAACAAACAAACGCCATTTACTGCTTTTTACCACACTAAGAGTCAGTGGTCTTCTAATGTATCAAGAGTTTTCGTAATTCAGTCATCATTTTGCTCTCTAGTCACGTAATGTACCGAGTCAGACAGATTTTACGAAGGTAGAGTTACACTTGAAATACGCCTTGTTACGTAGCATCCCAACACAAATTAAAACACATAAAAATTCCCAAGTTGTGTGAACGAAAGATGAAACCTGCACAGTAATCCAGGTCACCATAAGCGAAACGGTTATCTTGCTCATCCCCCTATGCGAATGGTTCTAGAATGCTGAGAATTGATAAAAGGACGAGCTCTTCCCTATCCATTCACCTTAATAAACAGTGGTTTTACCACTACCAAATCCCAATCATAGTTGGTTCCCAAAGTTGTAAGGATTCGTACTACACGTCCCTGCCAAGGATGGGTAGTCATCCCCAAGACCTAAAAGGATCAACGCCATTCACGAACAAAATTCCAACAAATCATCATCCTAACCCTTTCCATTCACCTTTGGTCTCCAAGTTGTAAGGATTCGTACTATCCGCCCCTAATCAGGATAGGTAGTCATCCCCAAGGCCTAAAAGATCAATGCCCTTACTTCATAATCTCCATCATCCCCTTGGTTCCCAACGTCGTAAGGATTCGTACTATCCGCCCCTAACCAGGATGGGTAGTCATCCCCAAGGCCACTAGGATCAAGGCCATTCACAAGCTCAAACTCACACCGCTCAAAATACAAAATCAAGTAACAGTGGTTATCACCACTATTCAAAATCCTTGCTCAAAAAGAAAAATAAATAGAAAAATAAACAGTGATTTGCATCACTATATAGACGAGCAAGTCTCCCAAATCATTCAGCCAATAAATAACTCTGAACTTGAATCTTTGGAATTCTCAGCATTTGAAAACCATCTAGGTGATCCTCATTACAGGTTTGGTTGACAGCCTATCCGGCAATGGTGGTATCCTACCCGCATGACGATATGTCTGTCACATTCACTTTGCATATGTGCAGACCAATGTTTGCATGAGGATGAGCTAGCTTATGGTATCCTGGATAACACCATAGATTAATCTGACTAAATACAACAAAGGAGTTAGTGGAGCTAATTAGGTGATCCTCAGTACAGGTTCGGTTGAAAGCCCACTGGCATTGGCGGTATCCTGACAAATACCACATAAATGAACTCAATTACACACACAGGGATGTGAAATAGCTTGGTCAAAAACAAGTTCGATTCATACCTTGTCCAAAAGTCTTGTAAGATAAAGTACAGTCGTGGCTAGTGAGTTAAAACCGTCTGAGTCTCAGAAAACCTTAGCTACATTTCTAAACCAACTGCGCTACTTTTCATCCTTACAATACCATCAAAAAATACAAAAAAAAAAAATCACATGTATACATACAAAGTCATTCATCATAGCAATCACCTAAAAACAAAAATAACAGAGTCCTAAATAGTCTATGGTGCCATAACCAACCATCACAAATTCCATTCATCCATTTCATTTTGCATATCACATATAAATCAAAAACATTTGCATTCATCATAACATATGCATCCATCAAAATAAATAAACATGCATACATCCATATTCATCAACCATAATGCATAATATCAAATCATCACATATGCATAACCACAATAAAGCCGATATATATATATATATATCATCAAAAAAAATGCCCGTAGGCTACAAAACTGGTCCTCTGACCCCGCAATCATATAACAAAACCACCCAGCCTAAGGCGTCGACCACCATGATCACGTAGGATCGGTGCGACGGGAACTACCCCTCATGGTGTGGGTCCTGTGGGACCCCTCAGGGCGGCTACTGCTAGCCCCCACATCACGCCTACTATCGCCTCCCTCATCCAATCGCCTACGATGAGATGATGCTGACTGCTCAGTACCACTGTCCCTCGTCCGACATGAAGATCCACCTCCCGACGGCTCAGGTAGCCACCCATCGAGGCGGATGACCTCCCTCTCCAAATCTATCCGATGTCGGCACCACTCTACCTCCCATCGATGGTAGTAAGCTACTGCATCATCACACTGCACCAAAACCCTATCCCGCTCTACTAGCTGAGCCCGTAGGAGATCCCTCTCCCGTAGTGCATCCCCAGCTCCTGTAGCGCATCCCCTAGCTCCTGATCTCGTATCCATAGCAGCTCCACCAACCATGCATTCTCAGCACGTACCCCGAACTCCATCTCCTCCACATCCGCCTGAGGCATGGGACTCTCCGGAACAGCAGCCTACTTCGGCTCCCACTGCTCCGCAATGTCCTGCATCTCCGGCTGATCCGAAGCCCCCAAATCTACATCCTCACCCTCCACCTCAACCATGTCCGCATCCTCCAAAGGAGCTCCCCAATCATCCCCTGGTACCTCAGCACCCTCCCCGCCCACCGCTGTCACCTCCGTGCCTCCTAGTGGCCCCTCTCCTCGCCATCACCGTAGTACCCACCACGAGTCATACTCTACGGTAGTCCCGACGTCATCCACGTCCGGGACGTCGATCACCGCGTCCGAATCCTCACCCAATGGCGCGATGACCGGTCGATCTAGAGTCCTCTCATCCCCCCGATGCCGATAGACCACGGGCTCACCAGGAAACCCCTGGCGCACCCCAAACTATCGTGTAACCCGGCTATATGAGAAGAACTCATGCTCGGTCCCATGTCGCCCAATCAACCACCGCTCCCTACGTACCCGTCGGAGCCACTCTCCAGCCTCCGACCAGGTTGGGACAGTCCCGATAGGGGCACCAAACCACCTCCCCTAGAGTGAGCCGAGAGAAGGCATCGACATAGTGCCCTACGACACCTGCCCACCACCGACTCTGTCCCTGCTCTCCGGACCACCGCCACAGAACTGCATAACCTATCTCCTTATCCTCCATCACCGCCCGAGTCATCCATGGTAACCCGGTTGGCCTCTCAACTGCTATGTGCTGCCAACCCCAGCACTGCAATAGATAGCTGCAGCTGATCCCCTTTCGCTGTCGACAGCGGACCTCATACAGCTCCCCATAGAGTTGTGCCATCAGTGTCTGTCCCCATCTCAGGATAAGCGGTGCCTCTATCGGGCACTCTACCAACTGCCAAACCAAATCCAACAGGTTCCATGGGAACCTCGCACCTGACGAGTCAGGTAATAACATGTTGGAAATGAGGCCCATCAGGAATGCGTGCCTCACTCCCAACACCCCCCTCTCCTACCACCATCGGACCAGAATCCCACCAACCTGACAGTCAATCTCGGTCGTCTCCACTGGGCTCTCTACACCCAACTGCTCCCCATGTCCAAAGCATCTCGTCAGTACAACCATCCGCTGATCACGCGGCGATGTCCTGATGGGCAGTCCATCTATCGAAATCCGAAGAAGCCGATAGATATCCTCCAGAGTAATAGTCATCTCCCCTGTTGGGAGATGGAAGGTATTGGTCCACGGATCCCAAAGATTGATCAGGGCCATCAAATAGGCCTGATCCATGACCACAAGCTCCAGTCGAGCCACCTGCTTGAGCCCAAGGGCATCAAGCCACTCCCAGTCAGCCTCAATCAGCCCCCCGTGCCTCAGTAAAAGCAGTGGGTACACGGTACCGGCTCCTAACAACCTACAAAAGAAAACAATTCAAAAAAAATTAAAATCATGGAAAAGAACTGTACAACAATAACATGCATATACAACATTGCCTATCAATGTACAACAAAAAAAAAAATAACAAAAAAAAAAAAAAAAAAAAAAAAAAAAATTTTTTTCAATAAAAAAAAAAAAAAAAAAAAAAAAAAATTATTTCCCCCCCCAAAAAAAAAAAAAAAAAAAAAAAAAAAAAAAAATATTTTTTTTAAAATAAAAAAAAAAAAAAAAAAAAAAAAAAAAAAAAAAAAAAACCGGGGGCGTAGAGAAAAAAAAAAAAAAACGGGCCCCCCGCCGCGGGTTAAATTTTAAAAATTTAAAAAAAAAAAAATAATTAAAAAAAATTACAATTTAAAACAAAAATAAACTCTAGGGAGCACTTACTGGTCTCGCTTCGGCTCCGTCGCTCGATCCGGTTTGTGTACTCATGATGGCAGGGAAAATCTCGACAGTGCTTCACTTTGCAGAATTAACCTCCTCCTCCCCAGAGCTCCAAATCGCAAGAAAAATCAGATGCAAATGAGCCCAAACCCTAGTTTTGGCCCTTAAATAGGCTTTTGAGCTGGAATTCATCCTTCACTGGGATGAGCACTCTGGTTAGCGCTCGTCCCACCCAGGGATGAATTCTAAAGCTGGGATTCGTCCCACCATGGGACGAATTCAGGCCAGAAACTTCAAAAACATCAAAAAATGAACAAAAATGCATTAAAACCGATAATAAATTTGCCCGATGAGAGTGCTGTTGCACTTGACATCCCGGGCATACAAAATAGACGTTGGGGTCACAAATTGTCATTATCCTACTCCCTAAGAAGGCTATCTTAGCCGGACCGCTCCATGGGAAGACGGATTTTTGCCAATTTCAGCTCCAAACAACGTCGCAAAAAGGGTTACCACCCACCAAAAATAGGTCTAAATGTTGGAAAAATTGCACATGCTTAACGATAAACCATCTAAAGGCACCCTTGCACAAGTCATCTTGGGTCAAGCGACTCGTCGCTTTTCTCACGAAGGTCATTCCCTCATCGATTCGTCGCTTGAGGGGGTAGTCACACTTAGTCACCAATCAACAAACACACACCCAATCAAGGCAATGACATGCATTCAAAGAATCATTGACAAAGACAATCATGCTCCTGCTTGGGGCAGTAAACAAGCAACAATCATAATCTGATCAAATCACTTGGCATTCCTGAATCATGAACACAAGGTTCCCCCCGTGGACAAAAGGTTGCGCCCTTTGCCTATTCATGACTGATCAATGTCCAAGCTCAAGTCACACCTCACCAAAATAGGTTAATACTTGAAATCAAATTCCTTCGCTCGTCAGAAGCAAGGATTCAAGAATGCATGCCCTTTCCATACTTGGGGCATCAAAAGTTGGTTAGGTTACCAAGAAACCCTAATCATTAGTGCTTTGGTTATCTATTTTTGCTCGACACTGTGCCATGCACAGCGCATCCCAAAAAGGGGCATCTCGTAGACACCAAAACAACACCAATCCGATTATGTGACTGCAAACACTGATCGCTTTGACACACACAGCCCCCAGGGCAGCCCTCGAGAGGTTAAACAGTGGTCCTAACCACTTTTATAGCAATTTTGTAAGGTCAAAAGGCAATTTGGCACATTCAGGCACTTTGCTCAGTATTCGTCTCACCCAGGGACGAATTCAAACTGGGATCCGTCTCACCCAGGGACGAATTCTGAATTCGTCTTTGGTCAGGATGAATTCCAGGTTTAACGGGCAAAAAGAAGAATGGCGCCAAGTGGCAGCCGAAGACAGTCATTTATTGCCTCCTGCCGTGCATGCGCGTGTAGGTGGGTAGATTGGCCGTTGGAAGACTGTCACAAGGGCAATCATGGAAGCCCAAGTCAGGGAGGAGTCTCCTCCCTCTTGGGAAGGCATGGCCGCCACATGGCACCCCTGCATGCCCCTCCAAAGAGACCCCTTGGGTCTATAAAATGGTGGACTTTCCCACCCAAAAGAGACAAGTTGGAGGCATTTTCAAGCAACGAAGTGCTGCCAAATTGAACACCACGCCTTTACCCTTTTGATTTACATCTTCCACATCCTTGATCTCTTTCGCAAGAGAGGTTATTGGGTGGCTATTGGAAGTGTGAATTCGGACCCAAAAACCCAACATTTGACCACCTTAATCCACCAATTTGCCGACAACCCATTCTAAGAGATTTTGGGCCCATCCCTAGTGGATTGGTGCCGAAATCAAGTTCCAACGGTGGGCGGCCCACTCGGGCGCCCCGCACTTTTTAAGTTTCATTCTAATTCATTTTTCTATCATTTGTTCATCTCTCATTTCATTCTATGCTGACTAGATAGTTTATGTATTCGATTTCATAATGTTTTAATCAGATTTCATCATGTTCTCGTCGCTTTTGTTGTCCCACTAACTTGCAGGTAGCGACGTCAAATTCTCGATGATGGAGGCCAAATTGGGGAAAACCGACCATCTGGGTCATCCCAAAATGCCCCCAATTAGCTAACCCCCATGTTTGCAGGTGTTTTGGAGATCCCGAGACGCGACATTTGGACGGCATTACCTCGGCACTTTGTCACAAGCGAATTCGTCCTACCCGAGGATGAATAACAGTCGAATTCGTCCTGCCCAGGGACGAATTACAGTTGAAAGTGAATTGGCCGACTGTTTCAATGGCAGTGGCCCTCTGGTAATGTTTTCTGATCTCTGTCAGATTTGCAGGTGATTTGGATTCATTTTACTCACTGATTTAGCTAATCTTTTACATGCATCTTTCATTAATTTTAGAGAACAAACGTTTCATATTTGTAGCAGGTGCTACTAACGCCTTTGTTGTTTCTTTGATCGTAGGAGGAGCAGCAAAGGTTAAGGATTCATCATCGCAAGTGGCGGCAACACTTTGGCCCGCCCATTTCAAATGTGGGCATGCGGAAGAGGGAATACTAAGTCACGATTGTAACCCAAAACTCATTTAACGCTCCTAGCCCCTGAAAAGGGAGGAGGCGTCTTTGTAACCGAGATTAAGAGAGTTAAATAAAAGGGCTGTGATTTCTCTAATTTCTTGTATCTCATTTCAATTCGCCTCTTTCATTTCATGCACTTCACATTTTAGGACTTAAGCGTTAGTTTTGATTTTGAATGCATCGCAATAGTTTTCTTTTTCAAATCTTCCGAAATCTCGTGCTTTCAGTAATACCTAGTAATAAAGCAAGTTTATACATTTGGTTGAACTTGTGTGTATATTTTTTAAATATTGTATGAAAACTTGATCAATTAATGTTGTTAAAAATAGCTTATATGCTAACATTATATGCATATTATAATGAACAATAAAATCTCTCTATATAGCCCCTCTCTCTCTATTTTTTAATATTGTATTATTTGTGTGTTTTAATATTGTGTAACTCTTATAAAATCTCCCTCTCACACACACACATGGCATCTTTATGTCTTATATTTATATTAAAAATTCTGAACTAAAATTAGAGATGAATTAAATATTAATATTTTATTAATATAAAAATAATAATTAATAAATAATAAAACTAAATATAAATAAAATAATTATGACATATACCCTTTTACACAACACAAAGAACGTAGTCAAAAATTTAACACAACCAAAATATTTTCATAACTAGAAATTCGAAGAAACAATAGTAAGACAAACACATCAAAGAATTTTTTTCTTTACACATGCTTATTTTTAATTCATTACATTATTTTTTTTATAATATTAAGAGAAAATAGGGTTTTGAAAGGGACCCCACAACCTTTTACAATGGATTCATGAGAAAGCCCAACAAAGAACACAAACTCTGCCATAAAACAGACCAACAAAAAACAAGCCCAAACAAGGGCCACATCAACTCCCACACCACACAACGGGTATGAAGAGGCAACCATAAGAACACACATGGGAAAAAGGCACAAGGACCCCACATTAAACATTCTCCAACCCTCAAAAATTAAAAATCTAGCTCATATGAGTGAGGGATTAGAGGAAGATATCTCACCGAATAATTGTAAGTTAAATTTAATTGGATCATCCACCATATTTTGCATGAGCAGAACAACCACCTGATCGAAGATCCTGCACTCCTAGTCAACTGTGACTACCAACAGTAGAATAGAGCCAAAACACATGCAACAAAAGGAGAAACCACCTCAACGAGATATAGCACGAGCCAAAAAAAATAGAAGTAGAGAAAAATCTACCACATCAGATAACACACCAACAACCACAAGAGCAAGTGCCGAAAACCACCAAAAACTAATATCAAGCACTGAAACCTCCTAAAAAGTTGATATCCCTTGATACACCTCTGAAATCAAAGACCGAATAAAATAACTCACACAGGAGCGAGCCTCCATAGATAAAAACTTGGAGGCCAGGGAACAAGGTTTCAAGGGGGACCCAGAACCCAGATGCCTGTGGGAAAAAATCACATAATCAAATAGAAACTAAAAACCCCCAATGCCTATGTGTTTAAGTCCCTTTGGCAAGCAAAATAACAAAGCTTCCACAAGGGACAAAACCCAACAACACTGCCAGTCAAAGTTCACTAAAAAAACTAGGGCAAATAGCCCACTCTTGCCCAAACTACTGCATAGACCACTACACAATATTTCACACTGACCACTACACAAACCACCATCCATCCCCCTACTCGACATCGATATGGCAAAAACATAAATGGGGGACTCCCTTGAGCCCAATACAAGGGAAACCATGGTAGCAACTCCACCATCCACAGAGGTAGGACAAACAATCTCAAAATTCCTACTCTTGCAACCCAACAAACAAAGAGGTACAGGGAAATAACTAAGGCTACAAAATATGAGGGGCAAAAGTTCCACCAGCTGTCACACCAGGGATAGTGACATGTGAATGATAAATCCCCACCATAATCTTCAAAATAGCAGCCTCTAAATCTGAATCCATAAGAATTTCAAGCTCCTTAGTACCGCTCGTCCCTACATACCACATCGTACCCATTCAAGATTAATTCACTGCATTCTTTTTGGTAAATTTTTATAGTTATAGTTTTTACTTCCCTTAAATTACAAATTCCACTTTGTAACTGATATGAAAGAGAATATCCACAACTATGGTTATAATCTTGAAGTGCATGACTAAATTGATACTTATCCATTGATATTTTTATTAGCATTACTTAATATACACAACTTAGTTTTTTCTCAGCATCACATTTCCAACATTCTCTACCCTTAAAGTTGAGAGGTTTCATAAGACTATTTCTAAGTTTTAAAAATTGAGCTTTGGCAACTTCTTCTGCGCACACATCAAGAATTTGCTCTTGTGTGCTATAGTACTTCAAGTCTAGTATTTTAATTTATACCATACCCTAATAAAATGATAATTCAATTCAAAGTTTCTAGACCTACTATGATGGATGATATTCTTTCCCAATTGAATTATACCCATATTATCATAACAAAAATGATTATAGTATGTTATTGCTTCTTACAAATCTCCTTCATTACCTTCTTAAGCCATAAGTCTTGTACATTAGTTGAGGTGACTACAATATATTGACATTATATTGATAAAGGACCAATTTTCCTTTCTTCTTTGAGCTCCATGTGATTAGTCCAAAACCAATAGGAAATTAATTATCAAAAATAGAATTTTGGTCATCTAGACTACCACCTCAATCAAAATTACTAAAACCAACAAGATCCATCTCTTAGTTGTATAATCATGAATTCTAAAGTCAAGAGTATTTTTCACATACCTCAAGATTCTCTTGGAAGCCTTTAAATGAATTTGATATAGTTCATTCATATACCTTGAAATGTGATAAATAATATAATCAATGTTTTGTCTATTGTTAGTGAGGAACATCAAACTCCCATAATATTCATATAACGTATCATATTTACTTTCTTAACTAAACTATCCTTACACAACGCTAATTCATAAGCAATTGGAGTGACAACTGGTTTATATTTTTGCATAAAAAACTTATTCAACATATCTATAACATACATTGTTTGGTAAATACAAATTTCACCTTCACGTTGATGAACCTCCTTTTTAAGTAAGTAATACATCAACCCCAAGTCTTTCATTTTAAATACATTCATCATAGTACTTTGGAATTAATATTTAACTTTTGAGTTGTTGCCTATATAAATTAGATTATCTACATATAAATATATAAGAAAAATGTCATTACCTTTTTTCTTAGAGTCCAATATATGCTATATCTTGCTCGTTTGGAAGCCATTTTATTGAAAGTATCCATCTATATAGACATACCTAGCCCTCGATGCTTACATGAGGTCATAAAATACCTTATTCATATTGTATACAAAGTCTTCTTTAACTTTAACATCAAAACCCTGCAGTTATTGTACATACACCTCTTCTTATAAGTACTCATTAAATAAGGTAATTCACATCTAACTAATTCACTCTTCATCTCCTTTGGGATTCCAAAGTAATGCCCATTCTAATTATTTCTTACTTTTCTATATAATCAATTCTATACTTTTGTGTGAATACTTTAGCAACAAATCTAGCCTTGTTTCTTTAAATACTGCTATCACTTCTATACTTTATCTTGTAGACCCACTTGAAGCCCATACATTTCTTACCCTTAGGAAGTATCACCACCACTTTATTAGTCTTTGTATTGTGGAGAATTTAAGATTTGCTATCTTTACAATTTCTAAAAAATATGCAAGTCTCAATTTTTGGATAAAGCATTTTCTTTTTCTCATCAACAACATGAATATAGGCTAAATAACCAAAATATTTAAAATGACTAACATTGGGTTTCTTCTCATAACATGCTTCATAGAGTGTTATCTTATCAAGATCACTTGTAGAACTCCTATTAAAAATATATACTATTATAGCAACCACATAAACCTAAAAATAATTACTCATTCCGTTGATTTGAATCATGTTTCATTTTATTTCAACAACAATTTAGTTCTTTCTTTTAGCCATCTTATTTTGTTAAGGACAATTGGCAATTATGAACCATCTCTTAATTTTATTCTTATCACAACAACTATGTAAACAAGATTGAACAATACTCATGATTATGATCAGTATTTAAACACTTAATTCTATATTTAATTTTATTTTTTACAAAGTATTTATAGCTCTTGAAAACATTTATTCTTCAAAAAATATGTCTAACATTTTATCGAAAAATCATCAATGCAAGTAATAAAATTAGATGACTTATTTAAAATTTGGTTTACATTGGACCACAATTATAAAGAACTAATTGGAGTATATTGTGGGACCTCCATTATTTTACTCTTGGAAATTATTCTCTAGCATGATTTCCTTTGGCACATCCCTCACAAAATTCTTTGTGATCTTCAATTTTTGGTAAATAAAAAACTAGCTCTTAAGAAGTCAACAACTTCAAACTTCGAAGGTTTAAATTGCCATATCTCAAATTCCATAACCAAATATTATCTTAGATAACAATGATTGATATCTTGATAATATTACTTCCAAAATTCATAGGAAACATTCAATTGCTTGACATGGGAACAATAGTTATAACTTTGTTGTAGTGGTTCTTGTCATATATGATATATTATTATCATAAAAAATAACTCTATAATTATTTTGACATATTTTCCCAACACTCAACAAATTATGGTTAAGATCAAGTGTGTAATAAATATCATAAATTTACCTTTTACCTTTTGTAGTATTTATGTCCATTATACCTTTTACTATCACCAAATTTGATCTTGGTTTTGAATTTCTCATCTATAGTAGAAAACAACACTTTGTTGTCCATAATGTGGTTGAAAAAGCTAAAATCAAGATACCAAGTCTCTTGAAGAGTATTTTTAGCCTTTTCATAGGATAAGAACAAGTTGTTTGAAACTTCCTTATTTTTATTTGTAGTTTTTACTCTATATTCCTTTTTAAAATGTCCATAACTTTTGGAGTGATAGCATTGGATAGTCTTCTTCTTCCTCTAGCAATAGGTCTACGTCTTCTTCCATATCTTCCTCTTTAAAATATTAGTTTTATCCTCTACCTTGTTCTTGTACTTGGTTTATTATACTAGCACCATCACTCATTGAGAATATTTGCTTTAATATAAAATTATTCTCTTCACCTTCATCAAATGTGTCTCTTAGTCTTTCTTTTTGTAACATAAGATAACCAACACAATGATTAAACTTCAATGTTCTCAAATCTTTATTTTGTTCAATAATTATGATAAAATGGTTCCATCTTGGTGTTAGAATTATTAGCATTTTTTCAGAACTTTATTCTTCATTGTTTCATCAATAGTGGTTATTTTATTAAACAAAACTTTTATTGTAACTTTATATTCACTTACACTTTCAAATTCTTACATCTTCAAGTTCTCAAACTCTTTCATTTAGTTCTACATTGTTACCATTTTAACTTGGTCACCACCTTTGAAATCCTCTTGTGGAGCCTTATAAGCATTCTCCACTGATTTTGTATCTGCAATCCTTGGAAGCAATCTCTTGTCTAGAACCAATTGAGTATGGTACAATGTCAAAGAATTCTTCTTGGCTTCTTTCTTTGTTTATCCATGATTATATGGGATAGCAAAATAATCCATTGGCCCATGATAGCCAACCTCAAAAATATCCCAAAGATCATTTTCATTCAACTACATTCTCATATTAATGCTCCAATAGTCATAATATTGCCCACTAAATTCTAAAATAGAAAGAAAGATATATTGATCATGATCAATGGTTAAAAAGATCATTAATAACTTTGATATTAAATGTGAATACTTCTCTTTTATACAACACAAAAAATTTAACACAGTAAAACAATTTACATAGCAATTTTATACTACAAAAAATTTTACGAGTAGAAATCTTTTACAACCAAACACTTTACACAAGCATAAAATTTTCAACGTCAAAATTTCAAAACATCAATACTAAACCAAATACAATAAATATTTTTTCGTATACACTAATATGTTATAATTAATAATTTTTTTTTTTTATGAATATATAGAACTACAATTTTTACTTCCTTTCAATTACAAATTTCATTTCAGATTTCATTATTTAACTGAAATGAAAGAAAATATACACATCTGCTATTATAATCATGAAGTGAAAGACTAAATTAACATTTATCCACAAAACATTTCATTGTGTACAGCTCAATTTTTTATCAACATCACATTTTCAACAATAAAATTATACTTCAAATAATATTTATCATTAAAATCATCAAATTCTCTAACCGGGCTACAAGTATATTTTTGTTAGACAGTTTGTAAATACACGATGACAGGTTTCGTTTAATTTATAGGCCTAATTGTCTTACATTAATCATAAACAATACGCAACTTGCAACTCACATTTTCGGCATGTTCCAAAGTATATCAAACAATGAGTCCAAGCAACCCTCTCCAACTCTATCTGTTTCGTAACTCCGAGCAAATCCCTCTTGGAATATTCTTAATTACAGAACACAGACCACAAGAACAAAGCGGACAGAGCTATTTTGATATAAACTGGCGAAACTCCGTGACATGGTCTGGCTTTTCAGCTTATGTTCAGGAATTCTTGTTGTGGTACTGGAATGGCGATCAGCCATCTTCAAACATGTCTATCTTATTAAAAAGAGAATATTTTTTCGACGGAATAGTAGTTCTTTTATTAATAATATTTACTGTCTCTTTTCATCTGCTATTACAAGTAAGAGTGTTATGCCTTTCACTGTCAATGTATAATGATATGGTTGGAAATTTAAAAAAAAAAAAACACTTGTCCTCTATGAGGAAGTTAGAGAGATGGTTGAACACGTTTTTAACGTCCATTTCAATAATCTCAGCAGCCCAAAGATTTAAGAAAGTGCGATACGAAGTATTTAGTCTGTATTGTAAATTGTGAAGTTCCAATAACATATTTCGATTGGTTTTTTTTAATGATATGTGTCTTTAGACAATGGAGTGAGGATTTTCCTGGTTCATAAGCGTTTCTTTCAAGAATGCAAACGGTTCAAGAAACAGAAGATTGCTTTGAATATATTTTTTGACAAAGGGTTAACATGGTTCTAGAATGCAAAAGATTAGGTGATTGGTAAGTGTTTGTTTGGTCAGATATTTATCAAGAAGAGATTTGGGTTTAAACCTTACGGGACCAAAAAGAAACCTGGGTTCAAACCTTGAGGGTGTCATTTAGCAAAGATTGTAGTCTCATATGCCCTCTGAGTGCACCCCAGACTGACAACGGCTGGCTGTCTCTATGTCAAGATAGATCAACAACAACAAAAAAAAAAATAAGATAAAGAACAACCCCAAAATTTAAACCTTAATTAATAATAAAAAAAACTTTAAAGATAAGTGATTCCTTATTACATGGAAACTCGAGAAGTAATATAATAACTTCTTAGAAATCTATCCTGCTTGTTGAATGTTCGCACTTGCTTTTACTTTATTCTAAGGCTAATGAATTACTCTTCTGAATTTTGTAGTGTGATATATTACTCGGAAAACTCAGTTGAACTTAATTCTATAAGTGTTTTTTTAGATAGAATGAATTTGTCAAAAGAATTAGATGAAATCTCTTAAGATCTGCATGCCTGTTATAACATGTGAGACCTCAGCTTTCATCACGATCGGTCAGCCACATATTGCGGCGTATCACTCTTCCAAGTCTCTCACTGAAGATAAAACGAATAAATGCCCATAAGCTTCCATGAGTAAAAAACCTCGACAACCGACAACATGAGCGCTCCCGTATTCGAGATTGGGAAGGGCGATTGGGTGAAATGAGAGGATCGGTGTCTATCGTGGGAGCGCGAAATTGGAGAAAGAGATTGGATACTTGAGGGTCTTCGAGGAAAAGGGTGTGCCAACATATAGGGCAGTGGGAATTTCTTTGAGCCCATTCTAAGATGCACTGTAAATGGTACGCGTGTTTACAGACAGTAAACGTAGAAGGATCATTTTCACAAAAGGGGTCAAAACAGATACTGCATTCATCATCTTCATTCTCATTTTCAGGAGAATTCATATTCTCGTTCTCCACCTGATGCTGAATATCTCCCTCGTTATTAATTATAGGGGAATACTCATTCTCCTTGTCTGCCGATGCCGAAGAGGCCTCCATTGTTCCATTATTATTCGTTTGACTCATTGCTGCCTGTGGCTCTGCTTTCTTTCCTAATTCTGGCATTTTAAAAGGTACAGCTCTACATTATTTCCTCTTTATAGTATTTTTTCCTTCTAAAACTGTCTTGGAGCAAACAGCACTTGACCGCACCGTTTCCAACCATGCGTGCATTAAAAATTTGAAAATTCTTCATTCTAAAATGCATAAATTTTATTTTGCATGTTGTATATATATAATTTTTTTTTATACAGTTTGACAGATAACAATTAAAATAGTTCTATCCCTCGCAAAAAGGATAGGTTACTTCTAATGTTTATTAATGGGTTGTATTTATTTGATTCTTTGCAGAATTGAAATTCCTTATTTACTCGACTAAACATTATAAAAATTCTTTACATAAAAATATGAAATAAAATTGTTGTAGTTATAAAAGTAGCTTTATCTATATAATAAATATTATATTATAAAATTTATAAAATTATTTAATTGCTATTTTTTATGTTTTTAATAGGTGATAATTGTAGGTCCGAGGTGTATATCAATTGGTTCATCCAAACCCATAAGGGGGCGGAGGTCCAAGGTTCAAATATTGGGCCTTGCCGGACTGAACGCTTGTCCCTTTCCTGGTGCTTTCAGTGGTGTAAAAGGTTTAAAATGATTGTGGCATGGTGGTTATAAGAGTGGACTGCGCGAAGATCTATGTGGTGTGTGGTGGCTTTTGGAGCGAACAACGCAGAATACTGTGGCGACTACCAATTCCACAATGTAAATTCCAAAATAAAAAATACGTGATAATTGTAAAAATATTTAATTGTATATTTATAAAAAAAAAAATTGTTTAAATATTTTTAATAAGTGAAAAATTCAAAATTATTTAATTATTTATTTTTTATAGTGTAATTTTTATTGAAAATTATTTTTATTAAAATAATAAATTATTATGTTTATTATGTTTATTGTTAAGTAAACAACAACAATAATAAATTTGTTTATATAGAATTAACCCTTATAAAAAAAAAGTATTGGATAAATTAGAACTCATTGCCTTCAATATCCAAAGGTTCTATAAAAAAAAGTAGTAGATAAATTTGAACTCATTTCCTTCAATATCCAAAGGTTCTACACTCAACATGTTAGGCACATGTCCCAACAAAGATATGCACAATGATGCCACCAATCTATAAAAAAAAGTAGTGGATAAATTTGAACTCATTGCCTTTAATATCCAGATATTCTACACTCAACATGTTAGGCACATGTCCCAACAACGAGATGCACAATGATGCCACCAATCAAATTAGTAGTCATATCAATTGGATGAGGGAGACACATGTGCCCATGAAGCCTTGTATGATGCTTTAATATAATTATTTCCTATATCATTGTTGTAGTGTAGCATTTGCCCTCTTCTAGATTAAAAAAATTACCAAAATATGTAGGAGCACTATGGGTCAAACCCACAACCTTCCTTCCTTTCCTTAGGTTTTTTTTTAATATAAGTATCATGTGACATCATGTTATATCATGTGATGATCTCATTCTAATGTTATTTTTGTAATTTTTAGTTGATTATGTAATGATCCACTTTCAACGTGGAGATCCCTCTAATATTATTTTGCAATACTTTTGTAATAGTATGTGGCAACTAAGTCACTTAGAGAAGTGAAGTCATTTCATGTAATCATGATCAATAATGTAATCGATGTTTGGTAGAAGATTCTAGCTTGAGTGGTATTTTGTATGTAAGCCAACTCTTGAGCTTATAGTTAAGGTTACATGAAGATTTTCTTTAAAACATGAAGATATGTGTGAATGCATTTTTTCCTAATTAATGAAATATTGGAGGTTTTCCCCTTGAAGAGGCATACGATTATGTATTATTGTAAGAGTGTTTAATTTTGTATTTAGTTTTATGTATTGTGATATTGTTTTATTTCATGAATCTTTGTTTAATTTCAGTATTTGTATGAGTGAGACTATTTTTAAAAGTAGATTTCTAATAGGTGGTGTTAGAGTGCTTTCTAGGGCTGAGTTCTATTGTGACTATGATAATTATTTCCCATCTATTTTTATTGATGGGTATATTTTTTATTTATTTGTCTCTTATTTAAAAAATAAAATAGCAAAAACTAGCAAACAATATAGTCCTTTCTTTTTCCCATATTAGTTATATAGGTTAGAAACCTTATGTTGGACATTTTAAATTATCATAGAGGAGTTATTATTAACTAAGCTAGATAACGCATAAAGCATTTAGTGAAGTAAGGGGTAATCAGGATTCAATACCCAAGCCTCAAACTAGACTCATACATGGAATTGAGCTCCCATGTATCTTTGGATATGTAGAGAGACCATCTAGGATTAAACAAATCTTTAGCTCTAGGAAGATTTTTTAACCTTGTATTATTCATAGTATATGGGACACAACATCCTAAAATATTACCCTCCCATACTATCAGAGAGGTAGGTAGTGTGACCAAGGGTACCTGTGAAAATCCTCCTTATATAGTGACCTAAAATTTTGGTTTGAGCACTTTATTCATCACTACGATATAATAGAGGTCCTATGGATATTATATACACCTTTACCTAGCATACCCTACTTTAATAAAAAAATTAACTTGTAAAAGGAAACAAAGATTTTTTATTATGTTGAATCTATAATTTAAAACCAAAATTCATTACAAAAAAATGAGCATACAGAGGAGACTTCCCTATCACAAAAAAAGTTACATGTAAAAAAAATCAAGGTAGAGTTTGCAATTATCCATAATAACCATGTATTCATTCAGTAACAATCAGTAAATTACAAAGTTATAAGTAGTGCAAGGAATCCTAGAGTTAGAAACAGAATAGTCAAGATTTTCAATGGTGGTAACAATCATAAGTAATAGTTAGGGGTTATAGGGTTGTTAGTGATGGAATCAAAATAGATAGTGTTACTAATTACAGGGTTGTTAGTGATAGAAACTGAAGTTTCACTACCACACTACAAATACCAATATAGTGTTCAAAGTGACCAGTAGTTAGAAACAAACAAGTTAGAGTTGGTTAACATAGTACACAATTTTTAACCCCACCTCCAAATAAAAATAACCACATCAATAAAATCATCAAAATAATAGAAAAAAAATAAAAATAAGAGTTTGGGATGTCCAAAATCAATGTTAGGATATATAGCTTATTATGATCGTCGTTTCAAGATGATCATTTTTATATTTAACACCCAAGCACTTTTTTGCACACCTTACTAAAAATAGTAAATCCTACACTCACACTTCTATTTTTAGTAATTTGGTACAAGAGGTTCAAAATTTTCCAAAATGGTTGATGGTACTCATGGACATCAAAAGGAGATAGATAAATCCACTTCAAATTTTTAAGCATCCTTTCTAGCCTTCACCAAGACAATAACACCATAAATGAAGATATTCAATGCTTTAGGGGTGAATATATTAACTCCAAAACCAACTTGGAAGAACAAATTATTGAGGTTAATTTCAAACTTCAAAGTCTCCCAAAAGGGTCTGATTACCATATTAAATAATTAGGTCAAGGAAAAGAAAAGAAAGTGATAAAATCTCACCCTTTATTTCATTGTGATCCCATCTTTAAGCTACCTAAGTTAAAATTTTCTAAGTGTCATGGGAAGGATGTATATGGGTGGTTATATCATGTTGATCAAATTTTTAAAATCCATAATATTCCTAGATATTACTGGGTATGGATGACTTCATTCAATTTATCCCTAGTGAGCATGATGACTTTAAAGGAGCCTTGACAAAGTTGAGACAAATATCTATAGTTTAGGATTACCAAAACTCATTTAAGAAATTGTCTAACAAATCTAAGGGGTTGAATGAAGGTTTTTTTGTGAGTTGTTTGATCAATGGCTTGAAGTATGATCTCTAGGTCGAGGTCAAGATGTTTAAACCATAAACAATGATGTAGGCTATAAACTTGGTATGGTTAATCAAATCCAAATTCTTAGCTCAAATGAGGATGCCTAAATTTTTACAAACTAAATTCTCTTTCCTCTAAAGTTTCCACCTCATAATGAAAATAAAACCATACCCCAAAAATGCTTGATTGTAGAAGAAATGGTTGCTCAATATGCTCAAGGTTTGTGCTACAATTATGATGAAAAATATGTTTGAGGGTATAGGTGTGCCCAAAATAAGTTGTTCCTCATAGATGTCAAAGATCCTATCAATAGTGACCAAAGTGATGATGAAACAAAACTAGTAGAAGACCCACCCCAAAATGAGAAATAAATACAAGAACTAGAGGTAAATATTTTTGTCCATGCTCTTGTTGGGATTACTACACTATAAACCATGAAAGTTGTGAATTTTTTCAAAGGTCAACATCTTACAATCCTTATTTATTTAGGAAGTACACACAACAATAGTGACCAAAGTGATGATGAAACAAAACTAGTAGAAGATCCTCCCCAAAATGAGGAACAAAAACAAGAACTAGAGGTAAATATTTTTGTCCATGCTTTTGTTGGAATTACTACACTATAAACCATGAAAGTTGTGAATTTTTTCAAAGGCCAACATATTACAATCCTTATTAATTTAGGAAGTAAACACAAATTTATTGATCCCCGAATTACCAACCAAGCCAATTGTTACATACATACATGTAATACCTTTGAGGTTATAGTTCTCAATGGAGGGACTTTATATTACAAAGGTAAATATCACAATGTTAAAGTGAAAATAGATAATTATGAGCTCAAAATTGATATATTCACTCTATAATTAGGGTGATGTTATATTGTATATGGAGCTTAGTGGTCAGGTATATTGGGAACCATCTCATGGAATTTTGTAAAGCTATGGATGTAGGTTTTATAAAATGGATAATCTTACACTCTTTGAGGTTCAAAAGTAGGGACTCCATAGAGAAGTCATTAAAAAATATTCTCATGGGGTTATCACATAGATATTTACAATCCATACAACTACTTCAAAATTGGACCAAATTCTAGAAGATTTAAAACTTGTTTTGATAAAGCACAATGTAGTTTTTGCCAAACTATTATAATTATGACCATGTCACTCCCATGACCATGCCTTTCCATTGGTACTTAGTATTGTACCGAGTAACATCAGGTCGTACCAATACCCTTGTGCCATTAAGTCAGAGATAGATAAGTTAGTGAAAGAATTGTTAAAAGCTAGAGTTATTCGCCCGAGTAAAAACCCTTACTCTTCTCTTGTCTTATTGGTGCAAAAGAAATATGGGTCCTAGTGATTATGTATCAATTTTCATGAGCTTATTAAAATCATATTTAAGGACAAGTTTCTTATTCCTATGTTTGATGAATTACTAGATGAGCTACATGGGACTCTCGTTTTATCCAAATTAAATTTTTTCTCTAGGTACCATCAAATCAGGCTCAAGGATGAAGATATTTCTAAAACTACATTACATACTCTTTAGGTTCATTATGAATTCTTGGTAAAATCATTTGGCTTGACCACTACACCTTCCAAATTCCAAAGCCTCATGAACAATACAATTTGTCTATTTTTCATAAATTCATTCTAATATTTTATGACATTTTGATTTATAGTCTCTCTTGGTAAGAAAACCTCTCCCATGTGGATCATACTTTACAACTTTTGGTACAACATCAACTTTACACTAAACTCTCTAAGTGTTCTTTTGGTTTGATGAAAGTGGAGTATTTGAAACACATTATCACCAAAGATAGATTTAAATTTGACCCTAGCAAGACTTAGGCAGTTCAATACTGGATAAAACCTCACACTCTAAAATATCTTCATGGATTTTGGGGGCTTATAGGCTATTACCACAAATTTGTCAACAATTATAAAAAAATTACTGCTCCCTTAACATCCATGTTAAAAATGATTCATTTAATTAGATGATCTAGATGAAGATACTTTCCTAGAGTTGAAGCCTGCTATGGTGACTCCTTTGCTCTACTTCTTGAGATAAAATAATGATATAATGTTTCTCTTATTACTAGACAACTTACTCCTCTATATCCTTTGCTTGGTTAACTTAGCAATAATGAATCCAATCTTTTAATCATGCAACTAAAATGCCCTTTCTGAATGGGTTAAATTTGCACTAATTTTTACCCTTCACTTGAATACTTAAATATGGAACCTTCTCCTTGCAAATTTTAAACTCTAATATGGTGCTTAACGAAACTTAATAATAAACCAAATAAGTAATGTTGAAGTAAAAACGTTTTTGCACCAAATTTGCTTACCTTAATGACCTCTATATATGATGGAAATCTTTGTGATTAGATTCACCTAAATGTGACCTTGTAATTGATGAAATTGTAGCTCTTCCTTGTTGTCTAAAATAGCTCTTTAATTCACCTATTTGTAGCATTGAAACCCTCTAACTTGTTATCGTAAAACTATAGTTTGGTGGCTTTAATTCTCTTTCTTGATGCTTCCTTATATTCTATAAATTAGTAGCTTGTAATGCTACCCAAATTATTACCTTTTTACATTCAGTTTCTCCTTTGAAATTCTTTCCTTTAATCTCTTAAATTTGGTAGGAAACTTCTTCAAATTGCAATTAAGATTTATCTCCTAGAGACCTTCGATTTTTTTGTTATAAATATAGCTATCTCCTATATTTGAAATAACCTTCAATATTTCAATAGAAATATCCAAATATCTCAAATTTGGTGGTTTTTCTATCTCCTTTCTCATTCATCCTCCTTGTAAAATTTTGACTTGAATGTTGACTTATTGTTGGTATTCTTCTCAAGATTCTGACTATCTTGAGGTCTTCACTGTTTTTCCTAAAATTTGGTAAACTCCTTACCAAATTCTTCTCCTTTTGCACTTGTTGTTCGATGGTGATAATTATCCCAATTTTATTTTATCAGGAACTCCTCCTTATGGAAAATTTCTCCAATGATTTCTCCTTGAAACTTCTTCAATTACCTTCTTTAACATTTACTTTAATAGCCTTCTCAAACTTGGTAATAATGATATCTTATCCTTCTTCTTATTTCTTCTTTATATATCTTCTCTAGGGTATTCAATCTCACAAATTCTCTAATATTCTCAATGAGACATTTTATTCAATCTTCAACTATGGAATTTTTTTAAATGAGATCTCCTTACTAGGATATATAAAATATACTACTTCTAAAATTTGGAATAGGACCTTTTCTAGTCCTTATCTATCTTCAATATTCTAATATTGGAAGTTTTTAAATAGTACCTCTTGTGGGTCTCTTCAGCTTCTTAGGCTAATTTCTCTTCTCCTTCAATCTGCAATATGTATACTTTAATCTTTAATGGATATTGTTAACCTCCAATATTCTCTTGGAATCTTCTCTACATTATCTTATTTCTTCAATCTGTAATAAGGGTTATCTAACCTTTTATCTCTTCTATAATGTATAGGTCTATAATTTGGTAATATGACCTTTTGATAGTCCTCCAAGTCTTTGATAATTTATTTATTGCTTTAGCTAATGGATTAATTTTGAGGAAGATATTCTTCTTAGCTCTTTGTAGGAAGCTTCCCAATTTTATTTGAATATCCTTTTATTGAAATAAATATTAGAAACTATAAGAGAATAAAATCTAAATCTAGATATAATAAATCTTCACTAGTTGATTTTCTAATCTAGTGGAATCTATGCTAAGTCTTAGTCTTCATAATTTTTTTTGTAACTATGTAGAAAGACTCTAGCTAAATATATTTTAAAAATTTCTTAAAGTAAGAATTTTTAACTCCTTTTAATATCTCTTGTGGATTTCCATATTTCCTATTAATATACCATGTGCTTTGATATCATTGTTAGCTTTTAAGGATGTATATTAAAGAAAATGCAACCACAAGATGTGAAATAAGTAAGCTATAATAACTATATGATAATGGCACTATAATATATAGGAAAATAATGAGATAAACTTATATAATAACTTAGTAATATACCATTAATGGAAGTTTATAAAAATAGTACAATGTAATATAATGGAGGACTTGAATGCTCTAAATTTTCAATGAAGAACCAGATTGTACTTACTCAATACTATAGTAACTATTCTCTCTATATTATCTTCTCTTCTATTCTCCCCCCTATTCTATATTTTAAAGATCTATACATAAGAATTTATGTGCCTTGGCCTTTAATCTACCCATGAATCTTCATCTATCTTATTCTATGTCTCATGTACATGTGAACTATATGCATGTTTACATCATTGCAAATTCTAACACTTGTACATTTATTACATTACATGAAGTAACTCAAAATTTACTCTAAAGTAAAATCCTACTCTAGTTATGTACCCAAGATGCTACATTGACATGTACCCAATAATGTAATATACTCTAATAGAATAAGAGTTGATAATATGTACCACTCATTATGGGTATATGATAAATGTAGGAGCCTCACATGAGAATGTATTTTGAATGCTTAATTTAAGATCTTACATCATATGGTATGATGATGATTATATCAAGGTATATGGATTTCATCACATTTTAAGAATTTATAATATCTATTGTTAAACACCATCATAGTCATATCTTCAATGTAGAATAAACATAAAAGAGTTGGTAAGTTATTTTGAGCATCTATAAATTATTTTGTAACATCTAACAACACATGGCATGATGAGGATTATCTTAGATTTCAAAAATAAGTATCATTAGTATGATCAAAACTAAATCATTAATATCATATTAAAGTTATATTGCGTCATTCATTCTTATCTTCCTATAATAACATTCAAAAGTATTATATTAGTTACAACTTATTACTAAATAAAAAGAAAATGATTTAAATATTTAGTTGGATCATCATTTCAAATTATGGTGTTAAGATACATACATAATAAACTTAAAAATAAATAAATAAGTAAATAGTTAACCATGTAAATAAGAAATAATCTAATTTAATTTATAATATATAAACATAATATTTTAATTATTGAAAAATTAAAAGCATTAAAGAATATTTACCTCTAAAATATTAAGATAACCTTAAAATACACAATTAATTTTTTCTTGTCTATGGAAAACACCTCAAATGGGATACCACTTTTGGGTAAGTCCCAAGGAGGTATGGGTATTAACAAAAAAAAAGACAAGCAAAAAAACAAAAGTAAAACACACACACAAAAAAGAAACCACAAAACAAACAAAAACAACATAAAAGCATAAAACAAAAAAACTGAAAAAAAAAAAAACAAAAATAAAATTAAACCAAAATCAAAATAAAATAAAATAAAAAATAACAAAAAAACACAAAACACATAATAAAACCACAAACACCAAAACAACACACAAACACTTAAAAAAAATTATAAAAACACAAAAAAACAAAAACATGAAACACAACAAAAACACACACACAAAAAAAGGAAAAAAAAAACACAAAAAAAAACAACACAAAAACAAAATAGTAGAAAAACACACATACCCCTGGAAAAAATAAAAAAAGGGAAAAAACAAACACAACTATGACCTTTCAAGGCCAAAAAAATTTTCAGGCAAGATTCCACAGAGGAAACAACAAAAGGATATGTCTAATCTAGGGAACTAAAATACCCTAACCGAACCAAAGAGAATCAAAAGAAAAAAATAACTAGGTACCTCTAGTACTAGAGCCATCCAAATAAAGAATAAAAAGTAGAGCTTCCCTTATTTGTGAAGCCCACCATCTGGGAGGATGGTTGTAGCAAGTAAGATCACCTTTGTCTAATGTCCAATTAGCTAAAGCATTAGCACTCATATTTTGTTCTCTGACCACATGATTGTAATCAACTTTCAAAAAATTCATTTGGATTAGTTGAGTCTTCTCAAAAAATTATTTTAATTATCTAATCAACCTTGTGATTCTTAGGAGTTTTTAGAAGGTTAATCATGATTTGAGAGTCAGATTCAACCAACACTTTTTTCCATCCAACCTTAGCAGTCTCTTGAAGGTCTCTAAGAACACCATATATCCTAGTAAGGTTATTAGTAAGGATACCCATATTCTTAGCAAAAGTGAAAATTGGGGAGTCATTTGAAAGTCTACCAATTCCTCCTACACTATATTTTATAAGGTTCACCCTAGAGGCTCCATCAGTATTCATTTTTCCATAATCCTTAGGAGGAGGTTGCCAATTTCTCGTTATTTCCATATTGTAATATCTCACATTCCCTTTAAGTTGGTTGCCCTTATAAAATTTAATCTTCAATATTTGCATCACTTGATGCCATATTTGGTGGGAGTTATGGGGGAGGTTAAGTAGTAGTTGGACCAATTCAACTAAGTTGGCAGTGTTACTTTTCTAGATATAGTGAATATTCTTTTTTTATTGATTGAAAGTTTAGTTATTCCTTTCATTCAAGATATTCCAAGGTATAATGGTATAACCCATCCAAAGTAACTGCCTAATAAAATTATCAACACCCTCCTGTTTATGCCAGTCCCTCCAAATTTGTTCAAAAGTAAAACAATTGGACCATTGTAAACCAAGTAAGATGGCCATTCTCCTCCATAGTTCAAAGTCTAAGGTACACTCAATAAATAGATGGATAAGAGTTTCCACATTCTCTCCACACATTTCGCATCTAAAATGGCCATGAAAACCACATTTCATAAGTTGCTCACTAGTTAGCACCCTACGATGCAATAAAATCCAAGTAAAAAATGTCACCTTAGGCCAGATCTTTTGAGACCACAATTGAGAAAATATATTATAATATTGGTTGGGATTATTATGTCATAAGGTCAAATAACCTTGAGCAATTGAATACTCACCCTTACTAGTGTTTTTCCATCCAAAATAATCTATATCATGGGACCAATAGAGAGATATCATATGTAGGATGCATTGGATATCTTGTATTTATATTTCTAGAGTTTGAATAGGCCAATCCTTGATAGGGATCTAATATCTACCAACCTCTAAATTACCAGTATGGTATCAACAATAATTAGCCACCTTTATCCAATTAGCTCGGTGAAGCTCCTCCATCCAAGACCTCCAATTAGGAAACTGAGTTATCAAATGCTAGTGACCATCCCAAGAATCTGTCCAAAAATTTACCTATGGACCATTATGAATGATCCAAAATAATTTTTTTTCATCAAATCTTCACCAGTATTAAGAACCACTATAATTGGGTAACCATTGGTAGGCAACTTATAGCGAACTAGGTATTCAAGAATTTTGTTCTCAGTATATTTAGCATGAATATTATTGGCCCAAAGAGCATTGGGGTTATGTAAAATCATCCAATATAATTTAGCAGCTAAATATTTGTTGTTATTAATAGTAGACTAGAATCCTAACCCCCTTCATTCTTAGGAAGATATAAAGTTTCACATTTCACCAAGGCCCATTTTATTTTCTTCTTAGTACCACTCTAGAGGAATCAATGATTAATTAGATTCAATTCTTGAAGAATAACCTTTGGGATATTCAACACGTTAGAAACATAAATAGGTAGAGCTTGAAGGATAGATTTTACCAAGGTAATTCTTCCTCTAAAAGAAATACACTTATTGGTCCACTTTCCAATTTTCTTCTTAACTCTCTCCAACAACCAATTCAAGTATTTATGTTTATATCTTTGACTATTGATAGAGACACCTAAATAAGTGATCAAAATGAAGGTCTTCTTATATTTTAATTTATCCAAGACCATGGATTCCTATCTGGTAGAGTAGTGAAAAAATTACTTTAAACTTGTGTTCATTGATCAATTTCCTGGTAGCCTTAGAAAAACAACTAATGATTTGCTTAATTTTAGAATATTTCTTAACTGTAGCTTTACCTAACTGAGTAGAGTTATCAAAAAATTGAATATGAGATATGGGCCTAGATTCATGAGCAATGGTAACTCCCTATAGGGTTTTCTTATCTCTTTTTTGGTTATAGTCCTACCCAAATATTCAACAAGAATGTTGAATAAATAAGAGGAGAGTGGGTCACCTTGCCTAATACCTCTAGAATTTGGGAATAATTGTGAAGGCCTACCATTGATAAGAATTGATGAGGATACTAAATATATACAACCCATAATCCAATTCATACAATATTGAGAGAATCCAAATTGCCTCAAAACTTTGATAAAGAAGTGCCTATCCACTATGTCATAAGCTTTGGATAAGTCTAAATGAATTAATATAGACAAATATTTTTGCATTTCTATGAAATGGATGGTTTCTTGAGCAAGAACTATATCATCCACTATTTTACGCCCTTCCACATAACCTCCTTGTTCATAATAAATAATCTTATGTAAAAGAGGCTTCAACCTTTCTGCCATGATCTCAGTAATAATTTTGAGAAGAACATTACATAAAGAAATGGGTCTAAAATCCAAGATATGATAAGCCTGTTGAGCTTTAAGGACAAGATTTATATAATTTTTATTGATAACCTTTAAAATTTCTTTGGATTTCCTAGCTTCTTCTACCACCTCTAATAAATCAACATGAATGATATCCTAGAACTCTTGGTAGAACTCAATGGGAAAACCATCAAGACCTAGGGTTTTCTCTTTTTGAATTTTAAAAACCACTTGTTGAAGCTCATTAATAGTAACAGTAGTAGTCAAAATAGAGTTCTCCTTAGAAGTGATAAGAGAAGGGATCACTTGAAGAACATTTTGTTTAGAACCCGAGTCTATTGGAAATTTTGAGTAGTTTTGTTATCATTGATGTCAAGAGAGTATTGTTTTAATTTCATCATCATGAAGGACATCAAGTGATTTTTCCAAAAGCAAGAAGGTCTTGAAAAGGAATATGATATAATATTTATTTTTAGTATTATATGCCTTAAAAGGCCCAAAGGATGAAGATCCAAGGAAGGAGAAGAAAGTTTAAATTAAATAATAATATTATACTATTATAATATTTTTGTCAAATAACAAGGTGAAGATAAACAAGGTTCAAGTTGAAAAGACCCATGAGAAGGTTACAAAATATTTAATTTAAATTAAAATATTATAATATTTGATTAAAATTTTAATTTAAATTAAAATATATATATATTTTGGTAGTTAAAAGTAATTTTATTTACTTTATGGTTTGAATACGGGTTGAAGGGTCCCACCCCTTTTTACATTCGAATCAGCTACGAGTGGAAGGCCACAGTCCATTACCCAGGGGGTATTGAACCAGCAACATGGAACAACTAGCCAAAAAGTATCACGGATCACCTCCACAGGTGTCCTTCCACAAACGTACAAAAAATTCCAATTACAGAGTAAAGCAAAAACAAACACCATCGCACCCATGCTTCACACGAACCAGACGCCTCAGTTCCTAGTCTTCTGGGATTTGCGACTTGCTTCATTTAGAACTTTTGGGAATTCTTTTGCCCCATTTTCCTTGTTGTGTAGGGGGTTTGGGTCTTCGGATTTCTTCCTTAGCACTGATTCTGTTACCCTGGAAAAGGATTTTTTGGATCCCATTGGCTATCTCTTATGATGTATCCCTAAACGTTCTATCTGCTTCTGGCGGTCTGCATTTTTTCCTATCCCCTTCAACATCCATTTGGGATTTCTTGAAGCTACGAATTTGTTTAGGGCTCCACTTCTTGGGGGGAGGTTGATCTAGGTATTCAATGTTAGAGTCCATAGGATCATAGAAAGTGGGTGAGGCTGGAGTTCTAGATTTCGGTGGAGAGCTCTAAGGGGAGGGCAGCTGGGCAAAGGGTTTCAGAGGTGAGCTATAGGGGGGTCGGGAGGGAGGGAGAGTTGGACGATTCTTTCGACTAAGAGACAACCTTGTGGATCTGGGAATACCTAGGTCTAGGGCATTAGATAGGTTTAGGATTAGGGCCTAGGTTTAACTCAATAAGGATTTGAACCTCCTCAATATCCTAAAAAATGCCATAATATTTAAGCGCATCAAATTTATTAGCAACAGTAACATAATCACTTGCCTTTGGGAGAGGAATATTCACACGCGCTATGGCTTGATGTCCAATGTTCGCTACTTATTTTTTTGGGACTCATCTGTAAATCTTCTTTGGGTGGTTCTCAGGCTGGTTATCCACGCTCGTGGTTCAGGTCTTGGGGCACTGGGACTGCAAATGTCCTTGAGTCTGGAATTCAGGGTAGAAAGTCGATTTGTTCTCATAGATCAATGACTGCCTCCATTTGAAGTCTTCGTAGATGAGGTTTAGGTGCTCTAGGAGATGACTTTATAGGTTCACATTGACATAGATGCATACCTGGGTTAAATGCATTCTCGCTCTGGTGGTTGGGTTAATGGCTATAAGGTACCCAATGGCTTTAGCTAACCCTCGCAAAGCGTATTCATAGAAGAAATGGGTTGGGAGGTTTGTGAGCCTCACCTAGAGCAGAGCAAAGTTGATATTTAGGAAATTTGGGTCAAAATTTGGTTACCATTTTTTTAGAAACAGACTTCTCCTCCCGAAAAACCATGATCCCCTAGATAAGATGCATTCTGTATCTTCCATGAAATTGAGTTGAATCATAAAAAACCCTTGGGTCATGGCCGATAGTTCCATGTTTCCCCATATTTTCTATTTGATCGTATATTTGTGAATTGAATCCATGTCTGGCTAGCCTCCTATGAACTTCCTCACTAGGGAATAAGTATCGTGAGATTCATAATCTTCCATGAGGTTCTTGGGACATATGACACTGTAGCCCTGATTGGCAAACTCAAAAATAGTGTTGGGTTTCATTTTTTTCTTGTTTTGGAGTCGCTCTATGAACAACATTTTTCCCCTATGGCCTCCACTTGTAGTTGAAACCATAGTTCCATCGATGCTCCTAGGATTATTTATTTTGATATTCAAAGCATCTGACTCCTCGGTTGACAGGAATAGGGCCTGTACCTGAAGGAAGGCCGCTCACATCAATGTTGCACATAGAATTAGACTCGTCTGCATCCACACTCTGTGACATCATGGTTGTACCCCTCAACACTCATCTGAATCGCCTCATGAAAATGCTTGCTATAGAAAAAAAATCCCATGTGTTATCTAAATTAAAATATTTTAATATTTGATTATAATTTTAATTTAAATTATAAGGAGTGCCAAAGGTTTTTAAATTTAATATTTAAAATCTAATTTGAATTTTTAAATTCAAAATTGGCCAACATGTAAAAGACAAGAAGCATATGTATTTATAAATGAAATAGTTCTCATTTCCTATGCCTCCAAAAATTCTTTTCGAACGCAATGATAGAGAGGAAATCATGTGTTGCATTACCTAGGAAGAAGAGGAGTTTAAATTTTAAAGCATTGGAGGTAGAGGAATGAATAAGGGCAGCGATGTGGATAGAAAGTTTCATCAGAGGTGGATATCACAAGAAGAAATTAAGAAAGAGCTAAGGCTTGCAAGGAAGGGATCATAGGTTCGATCCACACGATTGATATTTTACTAAGGAAAGAGGCCTTAATTTTATTTGATGTTTTGTGGGCAACATATAGAGTAAATTGAGCACCTATGGTTTCATGTGGGCTTGTAGCCCACTTGGTGGCCTAGCTTGAGGCTAGGGTGTTGGAGAGGCTACGTCGTGGATTTTAATTTCACTGAAGATAGATTTGGTGGGAAGAATACTTGAAAGATATGATATACATATTTTTATTTCTCCAAATATTTTGAAATTCAAAAATTTCTTAGAGTGTTTCATAAGCTGGAAGCTATAAGGTTTTTGAGAGAGTTATAAGGTAACATAAATTAAAATATTTATTTTAATTTTTGATGATTGAAATTTATTTTATAAATTTGGAGTGATAAGGTGTATAAAGGAAATTGTTGTGTATTTTGTTATTAAAAAATATGTTGACTTATATTGTGTAAGTTTGGAGATTATAAGGTGTACTAAGAAATTTGATATTTTTATATGGTAAAATAATTATTGGAAAAATTATTTTGTGGAGATATTGAGATAGGTTGTGGCTACCTAACGTTAGTATTGGCAAAAAAAATTCAATTTTGGTTAAGATAATATTTGAAGACATATCTCCATCAAAATGAAAGGTATGGGCACATCTTCCTTGTGAGTGAAATATTGTTGGATTGGATGTTGTGAATGCTAAGTTGGAATGAAAAGGATTGTTTGATAAGCATTGTTAGAAATATTTGAGTGAGTGTTCATATGCATGATTAGGATTTGTGAAATATCATGAGTATCATTGTTATGTGAAGTTGAGAACTATCTTAAACTAGGGTTTTGTGAAAGATCATGAGTATAATTGTTAAGTGAATTTAGAATTCTCTTGAGTCAATATTTAGTTCCATAGTGTGAGTTATTGGAAGTATAGTGGAACACCTGGTTAGGGTTTATAAGCAATTTGTGTTTCATTGAGTGATTGGTTGAGTGGAGTTGATTGAGAATAATTGATTGAAAGTGTTAGAGTGATAGTTCAAGTTATGTAAAACAAATTATTCTTTATTCTTAATTGATGTGAATAAGAGTTTAAAAGTGATTGAGTTTGAAATTTATGAGGATAGATTTTGGGATAGATTTGTGCTAGACCAGAGATAAATATTGAGGAGATTTATTCTAGACCAAAGGACTGTGTTTAGTACAGATTTAAGATAGAGATTGAGAAGATTTATGCTAGATCAAAGGACTCAGTTAGTACAAATTTGACAGAGCTAGAATCAAAATTTAGAGGTGATAGAGCAGAGAAGAGTAGTATCCAGTGGATAGAGATCCATTAGTCAGGGTAGTAAGGAGAAAGATATTCTGAGTGAGGACAAAGTCTTCATTGGAGAGAGATCCAAAATCTAGTGTAGTGGAAGTAGTAGTCTTCTAGAGGATCACCAACCAAAGCAGAGGAGGAGTTCTCCTATGGATATAAATCCACAAACCATATGAGGGGATTGGTATCTCCTATGGATTGGTGCTCACAAAATAGATTAGGTTATTGGTATCTCATTTGAACAAGAGGTCCATAAATATTGTAATAGGGAAAGGATTCCTAAGATCTTTGTTGAGAAAATTTTAGTGAAATATTTTCTCCATGGACGTAGCCTAGATTGGGTCAACCATGTTAAATTGGTGTCTTTATTGTGTGTGTGATTTGTGCATTTATTTTATATATTGTGTAATATTGTTTGGGAAAGAAAAGTAAAAAGTGGTCTTATATTGTTCACCCCCCTCTCAGAGTGGGTTCCTTCGAAAAAGTTTAATAGCTTGAAGAAAAATATCTCTAGAACATATATGGATTCTCAAAGTTGATATTTAGGGAATTCAACACCACTATTCGATGGGAATAATTATGTACTTTGAAGTATGAGAATAAAGATTCACCTAATGACACTTGGGAATGAAATATGGGAAGTAGTTGAGAATGGATACATATCTCTAACAAATCCACCTACACATAAATATGGTAAGCTCCTACATATGAATAATTCAAAGAAAATGAATGGAATTTTAAGGGGTTTGTGAGAAACAAAGTTCATAAAGGTTATGCATTGCACATCATCAAAAGAAATTTGGGATATATTGAAAGGTATATATGAGGGAAACAAAAAGGTCAAAATGGTAAAGTTGCAAAATTACAAGAGAACGTTTGAAGACCTAAATATGAAGGAAGAGGAAAATATTGTTACATATCTACTTTGTGTGGATGAGGTTGTTAACTCCATGCAAGGACTGGGGCTAAAATTTGAAGAAACATATGTTTGTGATAAGATTTTAAGGTCACTTCCAAAGAAATATAGTGAAAATATTTCAGCTATAGAAGAGTCAAAATATATTGAAATTTTGACAAGGGATTAATTACATGGAATTCTCACAACTTTTGATATGAGAATGAAAGAGGAACCGATTCCCCAAAAATAAGTAGCCTTTAAAGATACTAGGAATATAAATGGTAAGAAGTTAGATTCAAGCAAAGAGTCATCCAGTGATGAAGAAGCAAATTATGAAAGAAGGAACAAGAAATCAAGAAAGTATAAAGGTACGAAATCAGTTAAATATTTCAATTATAGAAAATATGGTCACTATGCATCTGATTGTCCAAAGGATGGAAATAGCAATTATGAAGAAAAAATGGATCATAAGAACAGGGAAACAAGAAAACATATGTACCAAAAGAAAAGCAGGGATGAAAAAAACAAGAAAGGAAAGAAATTATTCCAAAGGCATAAGAAGAGTTTCTATGCATACAAGGCAAGTAAGAGTTCAAGTGATAGTGATGAAAGTTCCACAAATAATGCTGAAGATAAAATTCTATTTCTAGAAGAAGAAAAATAAGTGGTTAGAAACATGTCACCAATAATTCTTAAGTGTTTTAGATGTGGTAACATTGGTCATCTTGAGGATATTTGTACAAATAATGAATTCAATTTCAGTGACGATGAATATGAAGATACACTTGAAGGTCCAGAAGAGAAAAGTATTCTTATGGCAATAGAAGAACAAGGAAGTGTTGCTATTGAAGATAAATTAGAAAGGAATGAAGATTATTCTAAAGGCAAAGGAATAGAGGAAGAATCATATAAAGGATAATTTTATATTGAGGGTGAACTTAATTATGCCCTTGATGCATTAAGGAAGGTAAGGAAGCAGAACTCAAAACTCAAGCTTCAAATTTAAGAATGCGATGAAGAGAAAGGAAAGCTTACATAATATCTAACTAACTCAATAGTTAAGACAAGGAGATTTAAAGAGAAGTTAGAGGTAAAGGTCTTAGAATGTGAAAGGTTAGAACATGAAGTAGCTTCATTAAGGAAGGAAGTAAAAGAGTCTAAAGACAAGCTACACAAGTTTGGGAGAAGCTCAAATAACTTGGATAATATTATCAAGGTACAAAGATCTTCGTCAAAAAAAACAAGACTTGGATTTGAACAGCTACAAAGTGAACAAGAAGAGGAGTCAATCTCAAGCTCCAAGGAAGAAGAAGCTTTAGAAGAAAAAAGTGTAAGAGAGAGTGAGACTTCTGAGGAAGAGTTGGAAAATAGAAATTTTAAAAAGGAAAGGAACAAGGCAAAAATAAGGAATAGATAGAATAGGAACATCTCAAGGAAGAGGAAACTAAGAGACCAATGGGATCAATGCAAGGTAGTTTTTATGGATGTTGCTTCTCATATCATAGGTTTGGTAATAAGGCTACATAGTGAAAGACACATGAAAGACAAGAATATGGAAACTTAGGAAACATACATCTCTTTCAAGGGTATTTCTACTCTTGTAATCCATTTGGTCATAAAGTATTTAATTGTAGGGTTAATAATAAGAATGGATATAGCTTCACTAAAAGGAACTACAAGATATTTGCACCTTCAAGGAGTCACAATATTAAGTGTTATAAGTGCAATAATATTGGGTACTTGGCTAAGTTGTGTAGATCAGAACTTCCAACGACAAGCAGGAACAAGAAAAGTCAGAGGAATCAGAAGGATCAGTTGAGGAAGAAGGTGGATAAAGGTAAAGATCAGTATATGCTAGGAGTAGAGATAATCCCACCCCATAATTAACCACCTCAAGAGAGGAGGTAGAGGAAGGGATAAGCTAAGAGTCTCATTCTTAGCCCCAAGCCCCAAAGGTGGCCCTTTTCCATTGATGACAAAGGGGGAGAGATTTTAGTTAGGGAGAGAGCATTCATTTAGGGGGAGTAGTTTTTCAGGGGGAGCAACTTTTAAAAAAATAGAAAAAGGAATGGTTAAAAAAAAGGGCTTTCCATAAATGACAAAGGAGGAGATTGTTGGAAATTTTGAGTAGTTTTGTTGTCATTGATATCAAGAAAGTATTGTTTCAATTTTACCATCATTAAGGACATCAAGTGGTGTTTCCAAAAGCAATAAGGTCTTGAAAAGGAATAGGATATAATTTTTATTTTTAATATTATATGCCTAAAATGACCCAAAGGATGAAGACACAAGGAAGGAGAAGCAAGTTTAAATTAAATAATAATATTATATTATTATAATATTTTGGATCAAATAACAAGGTGAAGAAAAATAAGGTTCAAGTTGAAAATACCCATGAGCAGGTTACTAAATATTTAATTTAAATTAAAATATTTTAATCTTTGATTAAAATTTTAATTTAAATTAATAAGGAGTACCAAAGGTTTTTAAATTTAATATTTAAAATCTAATACAAATTTTTAAATTCAAAATTGGTTGACGTGTAAAAGACAAGAAGTACGTGTATTTTAGGAAATAATTATCATTTCCTTTGTCTAAAAATTATCAATTTGAATGTTATGCTATAGAGGAAATTGTGCGCTGCATTACCTAGGAAGAAGAAGAGTTCACATTTTGAAGCATTGGAGGTAGACGAATGAATAAGGACAGCGACATGGCTAGAAAGTTCCACCAACGACATATAGCGTAGGCAGCAGTTGAGAAAGAGGTAAGGCTTGAAAAGAAGGGATCATGTATTCGATCCATGTGATTGATGTTTTTCTAAGGAAAGAGGCCTTCGTTTTCATTTGATGTTTTTGTGGGTAGCATATAGAGGAAATTGAGTGCCTATGGTTTTATTTGGTCATGTAGCCCACTTGGTGGTTTAGCTTGAGGCTAGGGTGTTGGAGAGGCTATGTCATGGGTTCAAATTTCATCGAAGATAGTTGTGGTGGGTAGAATAGTTGAAAGATATGCTATACACATTTTTATTTCTCCAAAGATTTTGAAATTTAGAAATTGCTTAGAGGGTTTTGTAAGCTAGAAGCTATAAGGTTTTTGAGGGAGTTATAAGGTAAAATAAATTAAAATATTTTATTTTAATTTTTGGTGATTGAAATTTATTTTATAAAGTTGGAGTGATAAGGTGTATAAAGGAAATTGTTGTGTATTTTATTATAATAAAGATGTTGACTTATATTGTGTAAGATGGAGATTATAAGGTGTACTAAGAGATTTTATATTTTTGTATGGTAAAATAATTATTGGAAAAAATATTTTGTGGAGATCTTGATATAGGTTGTGGCTACCTAACCTTAGTATTGGCAAAGACAATTTGATTGTAGTTAGGACAAGTTTTGCAGATATAACTCCATAAAAAAAAAAGGTATGGGCACATAGTTCTTTTGAGTGAAATATTGTTGGATTGGATATTGTGAATGCTAATTTGGAGTGAAAAGGATTGTTTGATAAGCATTGTTGGAAATATTTGAGTGATTTTTCATATGCATGATTAGGGTTTGTGAAATATCATGAGTATCATTATTATGTGAAGTTGAGAACTATCTTGAACTAGGGTTTTGTGAAAGATCATGAGTATCATTGTTATGTGAATTTGGAATCATCTTGAGTCAATATTGAGTTCCATAGTGTGAGTTGTTGGAAGCATAGTGAAATACTTGGTTAGGGTTTATAAGCAAGTTGTGTTTCATTGAGTTATTAGTTGAGCGGAGTTCATTGAGCATAATTGATTGAAAATGTTGGAGTGATAGTTCAAGTTTTATAAAAAAATTATTCTTAATTATTAATTGATTTGAAGAAGAGTTTGAAAGTGAATGAGTGTTGTTGTGAGTGTGAAGCATAATGAGTCTCTAAGCATTCTCTAATGTTTATGTGGTAAAATAAGAGATATTGAAAGTGATTGAGCATTGTTGTGAGTGTGAAACATTTTGAGTCTCTAACCATTCTCTATATGTTTCTATGGTAAAACAAGAGAGATTTAAAGTGATTGAGAATTATTGTGAGTGTGAAGCATATTGAGTCTCTAACCATTATCTATATGTTTTTGTGGTAAAACAAGAGAGCTTGAAAGTTATTGAGCATTTTTGTGAGTGTGAAGCATATTGAGTCTCTAACCATTATCTATATGTTTCTATAAGTTAAACAAGATTATGTGTGAAAATTGTTTGTGTGATTGAAGAGGTTTTTGTGAAATATTGAGTTGAGTTGAGTAATATTTTATGGAAGCTTACAATGCAGATTTGAGGTATGTCTTGGTGAAGACTTATTGAGCATATTGAGCAAGCTCCAGTGAGAACTTGTTAAAAATATTTGAGGTAAGTCTTGGTGAAGACTTGAGAGCAGCTTGAGCAAGTTATTAAGAGGACTTGTGGACATATTTAAGGCAAGTATTTGAGAATACTTGAGAGTAGAATTGATTAATTGATTTGTTCAATTTTTTTGTTAATGTTTGGGGCAGATCTAGAAGAGTTGATTTCTGATTGGATCAAGCTTTGTGTTAAGGCTTAAGGATAGATTTGAGGATATAATTTGGGATATATTTGAGGATACATTTGTTCCATATCAGAGATAGATATTGATAATATGTGTGCTAGACTAAAGGACTGTGTTTAATGCATATTTAAGATAGAGATTGAGCAGATTTATGTTAGATCAAAGGACTGTGTTTAGTGCATATTTGATAAAGATGATATCAAGCTTTGGAGGTGATAGAGCATAGGATAGTAGTCTCTAGTGGATAGAGATCCATTAGCCAGGGAAGTGAGGACAAAGATATTTTGAGTGAGGATAGATTTTTCAATGGAGAGATATCCACAAGCCAGTGTAGTGGGGGTAGTATTCTTCTAGAGAATCAACAGCTAGAGTAGAGGATAATGAGTTCTCCTATGGATAAAAATCCATGAACCAAATAATGGGATTGGTGTCTCCTGTGGGTTGGTTCCCAAAAACAATATTAGGGGATTGGTGTCTCCTTTGAACAAGAGGTCCATAAAAATTGTAATAGGAAAAGGATTCCAAAAATATTTGTTGAAAAAAATTTAGTGAAATATTTTCTCCGTGGACATAGCCCACATTGGGTGAACCATGTTAGATTGGTGTGTCTATTGTGTGTGGTGATTTATGTATTGATTTGATTATTTTTGTTGATATTACCATTGATATATTGCACAATATTTTTTGGGAAAGAAAAGTAAAAAGTGGTCTTATACTGTTCACCCCCCTCTCAGTATAAGCTTGTGTTATTAAGAGTCTAGAGGAGTAGCAATAAAAATATTGGAAAATTAATTCACTACAATAGATTTCATGTCATCCAAAGTGTAGAAAACATCTCTAGAATATGAATTTAGGAAAGAAACAAAGTTGTGAGATCTTCAATATAGAAGATATTTATGGAAGGAAATTATGTTTCAATCTCCTTCTTTTAGCCATTGAATTCTATATTTTTGCTTCCATAAGATTTTTTTTTTCCATTATTCTAATTGAGATATGAATCTAATTTCATCTATACTTATGCTCTCTATGAGGCCATCTAAACTGATTTTATTATTAAAATTTTCAAGTTGAGCAATAACTTCATGTTTTTTTTTTAACATCCCAAAACTCTTTCCATTTGCAAGTCTTGATTTTGGATTTAAATATATTGCAACCTTTTGGTATGTAGACACCAAAACAGCACCAATCCGATTATGTGACTGCAAACACTGATCGCTTTGACACACACAGCCCCCAGGGCAGCCCTCAGAGGTTAAACAGTGGTCCTAACCACTTTTGTAGCAATTTTGTAAGGTCAGAAGGCAATTTGGCACATTCAGGCACTTTGCTCAGTATTCGTCCCTCCCAGGGACGAATTCAAATTGGGATCCGTCTCTCCCAGGGATGAATTCTGAATTCGTCCTGGGTCGGGACGAATTCCAGGTTCAACGGGCAAAAAGAAAAATGGTGCCAAGTGGCAGCCGAAGACAGTCAATTATTGCCTCCTGCCTTGCATGCGCGTGTAGGTGGGCAGAGTAGGCGTTAGAGGACTGTCACAAGGGCAGTCATGGAAGCCCAAGTCAGGGAGGAGTCTCCTCCCTCTTGAGAAGGCATGGCCGCCACATGGCACCCATGCATGCCCCTCCAAAGAGACCCCTTGGGTCTATAAAATGGTGGACTTTCCCACCCAAAAGAGGACAAGTTGGAGGCATTTTCAAGCAACGAAGTGCTGCCAAATTGAACACCACATTGTACCCTTTTTGATTCACCTCTTCCACATCCTTGATCTCTTTCGCAAGAGAGGTTAGTGGGTGGCTTTTGGAAGTGTGAATCCGGACCCAAAACCCGACATTTGACCACATTGATCTACCAATTCACCGACAACCCATTACAAAAGATTTTGGGCCCATCCCAAGTGGATTGGTGCCGAAATCAAGTTCTAACGGTGGGCGGCCCGCCCGGGTGCCCCGCATTTCTTAGTTTCATTTTAATTTATTCTTTTGCCACTTGTTCATATTCCACTCCATTTTATACTGTTTAGATAGTTCATAATTTTGATTTTATAATGTTGTGATCAAATATTATCATGTTTTGTCGCTTTTGTGGTCTTCACTAACTTGCAGGTAACAACGTCAAATTCCCATTGAAGGAGGTCAAATTGGGAAAATCCGACCATCTGGGTCATCCCAAAATGCCCCCAATTAGCTAACCCCTATGTTTGCAGGTCTTTTGGAGATCCCGAGGAGCGACATTTGGGCAGCATCACTTCGGCGCTTTGTCGTAGGCGAATTCGTCCTACCCGGGGACGAATTACAGTAGAATTCATCCTGCCCAGGGACGAATTATAGTGGAATGCGAACCGGAAGGTTTGTCCGACTGTTTTGATGGCAGTGGCCCTATGGTAATGTTCTCTGGTCTCTATCAAATTTGCAGGTTATTTAGAGTCATTTTATTCATCGGTTTAGTTAATCTTATGCATGCATCCTCCATTGGTTTTTAAGGTCAAACGCTTCATATTTTGTCACAGGTGCTACTAACGACTTGTTGTGTCTTTGAACGCAGGAAGAGCAGCAAGAATCAAGGATTCATCAACGCAAGCGGTGGCAACACTTTGGCCCGCCCATTTCAAATGTGGGCACGCGGAAGGAGGAATACTAAGTCATGATTGTAACCAAAATTCATTTAACGCTCCTAGCCCCTGAAAAGGGAGGAGGCATCTTTGTAACCGAGATTAAGAGAGTGAAATAAAAAGGGTTGTGTCTTCTATACTTTCTTTTGTCTCTGTTCAATTCGTCACTTTTCATTTCATGCATTTCACATTGTAGGACTTAAGCGTTTGTTTGATTTTGGATGCATCGCAATAGTTTTCTTTTCAAATCTTTCGAAATCTCGTGCTTTCAATGGCGATCACGGTGGGACTCTGTCCCCTGGTTTTTTAAGATCGAGAAACTGATCAAAAATTTGTGATTTGTGCTTACAGGTACCATTGTTCGAGCTCTGACTGTTATTCGTCTTTGCCTGTGGCGAATACCTGACTGTAATTCATCTGACCCTGAGACGAATTCTAATTCATCTCAGACAGGGACGAATTCTATTCTGTAATTCGTCTCACACAGGGACGAATTTTTGTCTATGAATTTTTAGGGCCGAGGATCAGAAACAACAGGTCTAGGCAGAGAAAAGGTAAGGATCCTAAACTGTTCCTGTCATTTTCTGCTTTTTTTGTTTCTATTTTTGTCAATTTTGCCTTCTTAAGGAAAGTAGTTGCTTCTGCCTGTTTCATTTTTTAATAAAAAGAATCACACACACATCACGTGGCATTTTTTAAACCAAGGAGCTGGTCGTAAGACCCCAGCCCTTGATCAAGACCAACGGTGGGTTCATCACCACCTTGGCTTGATTTTTGCATCCATTTACCCCGATTGTCACTGTTGTTAGGCGTAAATCCTGACGAAAGCTGACCGAGTGTCACTGGGGTGATTCCCAGTGCATGAGGATAAGTCTTCTATGGTAGGTGTCATTAACAGGACAATCCCCCTTCCGTACCGCCTACGTACCACGTACCATCTGCTCTCACGTACCTATAGTTTCCCTCTCGTAAGGGCGGGTATATAGAGAGGTTGGTATATCGGCCGGGCAATGGTATATTGAAGGGGCGACCATTTATGGGAGTTATATGAGCCTTCATTACGCATTTAAACGTTCTTCAAAACTTTCAAAAACAAAACAAAATCATCAAAATGCACTAAAACCAGTTTAGGACACACCATTAATCTTTAAAAGAGATAATCACCGTTTGTGTATGTGTGTGTTCATTTCTGCTTAGTGTAACAAAAAAAAGTCAAAAAATCATAAAAGAGATAAAATCTGCTTAGCTGGTAGAAGAGCACCACAATGGTGTGCACCCGTAGCCAAGCCCAATCAAGGGCAGAAGCTACGAAAAGTGTACAAGGAGCGGGCACAAGTCGCCTTCGCTTTAGCCCTGAGGACTTGGCCATACCGCCTTGGCGGTCTGGACCACAAGAGAGTCCACATCATTCCATGGCAAGGTGGAATTATAGGGATACCCCCCTAGGGGACACGCCCGTTCAGCACAGCCCCTTTCGGGAAGAAGCTTTACATGTGGCACTCAACGTAAATAGAAGACCGCCTTTAGAGGCTAGATATGAGTGGCCACCATGCAACGAAGCGCTAGAGAGGCACAGTGCCCATGAGGAGAGACAACGTGACTATGGCATCTCTCCTTTGCCTCCCATCATTGTTAGAACTGAAAGACAAAACCCAGAGCGCAGGGCTCTCCACACAGGGCGAGCTAACTCCGCCCGCCCCCTTCACACCCATGAAAGGGAGTACGAGGAAGCCCATCAAATTCCTCGAGAGCAATATACAGCATGGGAGCCTTGCGCTTCCACACCTGCTAGATACCATGGTCACACATCGAGGCCAGAGCCTCAGGTAAATGTCGCCAACCTCGACAGAGGGAAGCGACCCATTGAAATCTCGGGTCATCAAGACCGAGGCAAATACATAGGAGAAACATTCAAGCCTCCTAAGCCCAAGATGGCGGACCAAATTGACCTGGCAGTCACCAGACATGCCACCCGCCAAGCCCAGATCACGCGGCTTGAGCAAGATCATCAGCAGTTAGAGCACTTATACCGCCTTAACAAAGAGCGCATGCAGCGCGAAGCGGACGAGCTGCTTTATAAACTACCTGAGAGGGTGCCAACCCCTCGCACCCAAAAAGTAGAACAATATGAGAGGCATAATCCCTTGGTGCAGGATAGGTCTCCGCGACCTCGTCAAGCTTTGCCTCCGAGACCCCATAGACCTGAGAGGGAGGCCACTCCCCGAAACAACGATGGGTACCCTCAGCGGGGACTCACTCAGGGTCATAGGTCTCGCCCAGAGACTCCTCAAGAAGTTTATGAGGAGTATGAACCAGAAGTAGAACGGGCCAAAATGCCCTATCAAGGCGGGAGGGCTGCCATTCGGCCACCCCCCCATAGGCCTCCAGTCTCCCATAACTCACAACGGGAGCAAACAAAAGAGGAAGAGATTAAATCTTCCGATGCATACAAAGCGCTATTAGAGCATTTGGAGTCTATGGAGACCAAAGCTTCTAGGCACCAAAAGCCCATGTTACGTCAACTCCATAGTCATCCAGTGCATCCATCAGTGCCCACACCTCTTTACCCCGAACATTTCAAGTTGCCTTAGTTGGCAGTCTTTAAGGGTGAAGAGGATGCCCAAGAGCATGTGACAAGATTCCTGAGCCAATGCTTTGGCATTCAGGATAATGATGCATTGTTGCTAAGGACATTCATAACCACATTCGTAGGCCCTACCTCGGATTGGTTCACACAGTTGCCGAAGCACAACATAAATAACTTGGATCAATTAGTGGATGCGTTCCTTGAACGCTTCGCCTTCAACACCAAGAAGAAGGCATCACTGAGTGACCTGGCCAGCCTCAGGCAATATGAGGAAGAGACAATGGCGGCTTACGGGAATCGATGGAGGGCTCTGCTTTCTAAGCTACCCTACCTTCCCCCTATGTCCGACCTCACACAAATGTTTTCATGAAGTTGTCTGAGATCAATCTCTGGGCTATTGCAGCTACAACAATACGCCACCTTAGAAGAAGCTCTAGCGCAAGCCAGAGTTATCGAAGAGATCAAAATATAGGATGGCAAAATTGCCAAACCTAAAAAGAAAGAGTGGAACAAAAACACCAAGACAGGGACTACGCAACCAAAACCCACTACGGTTAATCAAGTTGCGATAAATGTTCCTAAGCCTGCACAAGAAACACAGCCTCAAAAGGCTAATTATCAGGCAGTGCCTCCTAATAATTATGAAAGAGAAAATAAAAAATAGGAGCAAAATCAGCAGCGTCACCCTAAGCGACAATACACCCCTTATACGGAGTCTAGGGACTCCCTATTTGACCGCTTGTCAACGACAAATTTAATCACCCTTCCAGAAATCCAAACCATAGATCCTAACGCTCCCAAGCCTAAGGGATACAGAGAGGATTTATATTGTAGGTTCCATAGGCGAAGGGGACATGACCTGAACGCATGCTAGAAATTCAAGGGATTAATACAAGACTTGATTGATAATAAAACATTGGCGGTGGACAACCCCATAGCGCCAAATAACCAGCGAGATGGGGGTCTTCAAGGATCCCTTGCCTGCCCATGAGGCACAAGCAAAACCCCTTCAGGTCAATGAGGTGCGATAGAATCTCCCCATGCAAGGGTATGTGGGAATGATAAGCATAGTGACCAGGAACAAGAAATACCCAGGGGTTGCCCCCGCGGTAGCCACAAGAGAAGTTCCAACAACGTCGCAACCTCAACAACACCCTATGCAGTTACCTCCACCTAGACCTGAGGTCACGATACGGACCAAACTCACGTAGAGTTTGCGGACCACGTCGGCTAGGCTATCCATATATGAGCTTATACAACAATCAGCGCCCCATCGGGAAGCTCTCATGGAAATTTTGAAAGCCATCGAGTTGCAGCCCCATGAAGCGAATTCCTTTAATAACTTCGTGGGACATGTAAAACGATGTACGAAGCCGGTCATCACCTTCCGAGAAGATGAAGTTAAATCAGTATCTGATGACATGGCAGATCCACCCCTGCACGTAATCGCACGGGTCAACGGGATCCCGTATAAGAGGGTGTTGGTAGACACTGGCTCGTCTAGTAACATCATTACTACAGCAGCATTGAAACATCTGAAGCTTCCAGCCTCTCACATCACCGCTTCCACTTACACACTGCGAGCATTCAACGATGCGATATGCTCGACAGTTGGCACAATTGTTCTACCCGTTCAGGTAGGACAAAAGATGATACCTACATTGTGCCATATTTTGGAAGGCGAGATGGCATACAACATATTGCTAGGGCGACCATGGATCAGGGACATGAAGTGTGTCCCTTCGATAGCTCACCAGATGTTTGAAGTATGCATTTGAAGGAGAAGTACATGTAGTCTCGACGGACTTAGAACCCTTCAAATATTGCAATGCGGTGCAGTTGATGCCGCAATCGACCCTCCCATCGATGCACTTGGATTTCCAGTTAAATCCATCTAGACAGGGTCCGATGTCATGGGCACCACTGGTGACTAATCCATCAAAACCCCAGCCAGGTGCATCTTCATCATCCGCTCCTTCACTATCAATGCCACCTGTCATGGCTAAATAGAAGGACAAAGGGAAACAAATCTTGGAAGAGGCCCAACCCCTGGAGGAGGTGCTGCCAACAATATCAACCATCTCAATAGAAGAGATACCTAGCACAATGGAAGCTGAGGCTCCTAGTCTACCCAACATGGAATGGACTCCAGAAGGGCTTCCGTTCCCTCCCCCTCAATCGCCAACAATTACTATTGAAATGGCTAGTACGGGCTTGGGGGAGTATCTAGTGCAGAATGTTGTAGCAACGCCCATGCTAGAGTCAGTGCAAGACCTGGGGAGACCTCGCCTCCCCATCGGGATAGTTGTTCCTTTAGGCTACCCACCAAACCAGACCAATTTTGTGTATGGGGGCCTTGACCATGGTGTTGAACCATGCATGCAAAAGGACGAGGACGAAGAGCCTTTTGTAGAAAATGTCAACTATCTGTCTAACCCGAACTTTGCTCTGAGATATCTTGGCCAATGCAATTGGCATGGATACGGGCTAGGCAGGTATGAGCAAGGAGTGCATGTCCTTTGCCAGCCAAGATACCAAATGCCTTATGACAAGTCGGGAGTAGGGTTCAACCACCCCCTGCCCTTAGACATCTTGGTGGAAAACATGCAAGGCCTAGGAATAGGCAACAAGGGTGGATTGGCATCAGATCCTTATGCCAACCCAAACACAACATATACATTGGGAGATTACCTCCCATGGTCAACAACCACCCTTGGTAACATCAATAATCCTTCTCCTTTGCTAGAGAGAGGTGAAAGTTCAGGAACTCACTTTCAAGGAGAGCATAAATAGTGTCTAGAAGGATCTTTGGAGGATAAATCAGAACATGAACCAGTGTCATATGTTCCCTTCGAATCCAATAGTGATCACTCACGAGAGATTCCCATGAATAACTGGCAAGATATCTTTTTGAAACTGTTCCCTTTAGAGGTTCCAGTTGAGCCAGTGTTGTGTCAAGAGAATCAGGTCCCTCCACCAAGAGTGGAACAACCGCAATGGGACCAGATTAATTTGCTAGAACAAGGTGAGCCCTTAATGTCGCAAGCAGTTGTTGAAGAAAATGAACATTTTTGGATCTCCGACAGTGATTCGGAAGATGAGACTGAGATGGCCTATCTCAACCACATGCGACAAATGCAACAAAGGCAACAAGTGCAACAATGGCGTCCCTTGGGGATTAATGACTTATTTGCATAGATGGGCATACTGCCAGGGCATGAGTGGTACGTAGACCCAGCAGGGTGGGACCAAGTGTTGGATCCATGGCTCCAAGTTTATGATGAGCACCGTCCACCCCGAGACCCTATAATGACATCAGTGTCGAGGGAAGACCCTGTCTTCCTATCAGCACATAGGGCCGATCCGTTCGTGCCTGTCCCTCTAGAGCCAGATCCAGAACACAGGGAACATCCAGAATGTTTGAGTCATCACACCCACGGTAATGGAGACCAAATTCATTTCATCCACATGATCTCCATTGATTTGACCACACCCATCCGCAATCCGGTCGATCCAACATGGTCATTGCATCTAGACATAGATGCCATCGACTGGGATCACGTCAATTCACCTCCATCCCCATCAGAGTACTGGCCTTTCGGTAAAATGCCTCATTTTACCCCAGGGACAACTCAAGATATCTTTCAAGCTGAAGAGGAACCCGAGGTTCCCAACGTAGATTTAAACTCAGCTAATGATATCCATTTGATCCCGACTCCACATCAGTTGGAGGATGGATCCCACATGTCAGTCGAGGAGACGACTGACGTAGACATCGACACAGATCCAATGAATCCATGGATTCTCAAGCTGGGGGTAAGTCTTTCCCCCGAAGAGCAAGCCGACTACATTGCCCTTCTCAAAGAGAAGAAGGAGGTTTTTGCATGGTCATATAGAGACATGCCGGGGCTAGATCCATAGCTAGTCATGCATAATCTAACGCTTGATCCGACAATCAAGCTAGTTAAGCAAAAACTATGTAAGATGCACCCAACAGTGGCCTTGATGGTCAAAGATGAATTGCAAAAGTTGTTGGATGCACAGTTTGTCATCTGCATGGATTATCCGCCATGGCTGTCCAACATGGTGCCCATCAAAAATCTTGATGGGAGGATTCGCATATGCACTAATTTTTGAGATCTAAACAAAGCGAGTCCTAAGGATGATTTCCCCTTGCCAAGCATCGACGCGTTGGTAGACGCTACAGCAGGTCATGAAATGTTATCCCTCATGGATGGTTTCTCGGGATACAATCAGATTCGTATCAATCCCGAGGACCAACTAAAAATGGCGTTCACAACGCCTTGGGGGACATTTTGTTATAAGGTCATGCCTTTTGGCCTTAAAAATGCTGGCGCCACCTACCAACGTGCCATGACGTACATCTTCCATGATTACATGCATAAAACTTTGGAAGATTACATGGATGATTTGTTGGCCAAGTCTCTTTTGCGCCCGGATCATCTCGATGACTTAAGCAAGATCCTCGATCGCCTCATGGAGCATAAAGTCGATCAAATCCCAAGAAGTGCGTATTTGGCGTCACATCTAGAAAACTCTTGGGTTTCATAGTCTCAAAGCGAGGTATCGAGGTGGACCCAAAGAAAGTCAAGGCAATCCTTGAAATGGTTCCCCCAACTACCATTAAGCAGCTCAAAAGTCTACGTAGGGAAAGGTCACGTCAATCAAGCGCTTCATAGCGCAGCTTATCTGACAAGTGCCGACCCATGAACAAATTATTGCACAAGGGGGTTACATTTCACTGGGATGACGAGTGCCAGTCAGCCTTTGATGACATCAAACAATACTTGGCTTCGCCGCCAGTATTGGCACCACCTAGACCAGGAGTGTCATTCTACTTATACATCTCAGCTACTGAGGTGGCACTGGGTGCCATGCTGGCCCAGAAGAATGAACTTCACAAAGAACAGGCTACTTATTATCTTAGCCGCACCCTGGTCAGTTATGAACTTAACTATGCATACGTCGAGAAACTCTGCTTGGCAGTGGTGTTTGCTACCAAAAAGCTATGCCACTACATGCTGAGCAACACTACGTATGTTGTGTCTAAGGAGAATCCATTGCGATACATGATGAGTCGTACTTATCATAGTAGTCGCACGGCGAAATGGATCATGTTGTTGACGGAATTTGACATAGAATTTATCGAACAAAAATCTATCAAAGGACAAGTCATAGCCGATCAACTAGCAGAGGCTCCTCTCGAAGACGATCAGCCTCTAGTCATAGAACTACCCGATGATGGGGTCTTCCATGTCTCAGAATCGCCAGATTCCGATGAGCCTGAGTCACAGGCTGACATAACCCTATTTTTTGATGGTTCTAAATGTGAGCAAGGTGGTGGCACGGGAATAGTATTCTTCACACCGTAGGGCGCTCCAATGCCCCTATCATTTAAATTAAATTTCCCATGCACCAACAATAATGCAGAGTATGAAGCCTTGCTCATAGGTCTTCGAGACAACAATCGCCATGAACATCAAAAGACTGAACATCTTTGGTGATTCACTGTTAATTGTCAATCAAGTCAAAGGGGTATTCCAATGCAAATGCCCAGTTCTGTAGGCTTATAAAGCCCTTGTGGACAAATTCCTGGCAAAACTTGAGTGGTATGACATCGAGGCACTCCCTCGGTCATCGAATCATTTTGTGGACACAATGGCCTCCTTGGGGTCACTAATCCCGCAAGACCTTTCCGGTGATATGACAACCATTCAAGTCAAAACCCTATCGCAATCCATGATGGAGCGTGCAAGCTCTGACTTGATGCCAGGAATCCACATGATCCAGATTGAACCATCCTCGGATAAGTTCTCTCGAATCCATGATCATCTGAAACATGCCAACTGGGGGTCCTTGTTCTCCCCTACTCCCATTAATAGCAACACAATGCTATTCTTACAAGTTCTATCCCGCTCAACGTTTGCTAGGGATGAACTTCAAGAGGGATTGGTTGTTCATACTATCGAGGTTTCTGATCAACAGGACTGGTATTTACCCATTAGAGACTATCTCAAGTTAGGTAATCTCCCGCTTGGATTGACGCATGCCGCAAAATGAGCATTCAAGCAGAAAGCGGCTAAGTATGTCTTGATAGGAGACATTTTGTATCGTCGCAGCTATGAAGGAATCCTCCTTCGTTGCTTGGACCAGCAAGAGTCCACTTGGGCAGTCGCCCAAGCGCACGATGGTACATGTGGTGGCCACTTCAGTGGTATGGCCATCGCAAAGCGCATTCTTCGCATGGGCTATTATTGGCCATCTTTAGAGCGAGATTGTTGCGCATATGTCGGGAAGTGCGTGAAGTGTCAACACCATGCCAATTTGATGCATGTACCTTCCCGTGCCTTGCAGACAGTCCAGTCCGCTTGGCCATTTTTGTAGTGGGGCTTCGATCTAATTGGAAAGATCTCCCCTGCATCGTCAGGCCATCACACGTTTATCATAATGGCCACAGAGTATTTTACCAAGTGGGTGGAAGCAGTTCCGCTTACCTCTACGATAGGACCCCGCATTGTGGAGTTCATTTTGCATAACATCATATGTCATTTTGGTATTCCATCCAAAATAGTCTCGGATAATGGGACACCATTCAAGAACAAAGACGTGCATGCTTTGACCACAAAGTACAAAATTCAGCATAGTTTTTTGACACCCTATTATCCGTAGGCGAATGGGCAAGCAGAAGCGTCAAACAAAATGCTAGTTGCCATCCTTAAAAATATAGTCATAGATAGTCATAAGGATTGGCACATCCAAATCCCACTTGCCCTATGGGCTTATCGCACTAGCATTCGGACGCCCACTGGGGCAACTCCGTTTTCGCTCGTGTATGGCTCCGAGGCAGTCATGCCTCTAGAGTTGGAAATTCCTTCCTTGTGCATATCAATGCAAGAGTTCATCGATGATGATGTTGCGTGGCAGGCTCGGTTAGACCAGCTTACGTTGCTTGATGAACGACGCGTTAATGCTCTCGAGCATTTACGTATCTATCAAGAGCGACTTAAGAAAGCTTACAACATGAAAGTTCACCTGAGGGACTTTCGGGTTGGTGATTTGGTTTTGAAGGAAAACCAACAGGAACTCTAGTTTGCCATCCCACCTAAGGGACAAATTCATGGCAAATTGGATAGGTCCATATGTCATTGATAGCAAAATAGGACCCGAGACATACCGGCTAGCTTCTCTTGATGGAATCAAGGAAACAGAACCCTTGAATATCAGTCATTTGCGCCCATTCCATATCTAAGAGAGCCATATCCCAAAAATGCTCCAAGGATTCATATAATCGCTTGGTCAATCCCAAAAATGCTCCAAGGATTCATATAATCGCTTGGTCAATCCCAAAAATGCTCCAAGGATTCATATAATCGCTTGGTCAATCCCAAAAATGCTCCAAGGATTCATATAATCGCTTGGTCAATCCCAAAAATGCTCCAAGGATTCTTGCAATCGCTTGGTCAATCCCAAAAATGCTCCAAGGATTCATATAATCGCTTGGTCAATCCCAAAAATGCTCCAAGGATTCTTATAATCGCTTGGTCAATCCCAAAAATGCTCCAAGGATTCCTATAATCGCTTGGTCAACCCCAAAATGCTCCAAGGATTCCCACAATCGCTTGGTCAAAAATAAAGAAAATCCAAAAATCATCAAAAACAACAAAAATTTGCATCTCATTTCCAGGCATGCTCAAATTCATCAATAAAAGCTCTTCTTACATCTCATCTTCATATTCACAAAAATCGTTCCATCAAAATACAAAAATATATAGCTGCATTAAGCATCGCATCCATACATTGCATATTTGTGGTCGTACAGGTCAAAGGCACCATAGGCTGTAATTGCTTTGCTAGTCTATCTTGTTCCACATTTTTCCATTTTATAAGCAATCCAAAAAACAACAAAAATACACCATTTACTGCTTTTTACCACACTAGAGTCAGTGGTCTTATAATGTATCAAGAGTTTTCATCTTTCAGTCATAATTTTGCTTTCTAGCCACGTACTGTACCAAGTCAGACAGATTTTACGAAGGTAGAGTTCTACTTGAATCACACCTTGTTACGTAGCATCCCAACACAAATTAAAACATATAAAAATTCCCAAGTTGTGTGAACGAAAGATGACACCTGCAAAGCAATCCAGGTCACCATAAGCGAAACGGTTATCTTGCTCATCCCCCTGTGCGAATGACCCAAAGAATGCTGAGAGTTGGCAAAAGGACAAGCATCTTCCCTACCCAATTCCCCAAGAATCCCAAGTTCTCAATAGTTGCAAAACATCAAAAATTTGCAAACGTCAAAACTCCAAAAATTTGACATCATCCCCAAAGTGCACACATCAAAAGGCACAAACAATAGTGACTCTTATCACTCCATATCCAAATCCCTTGCTCAAAAGAAAAATAAATAAAAAAAAAATAAATAGTGATTTTTATCACTACAAAGGAGCAAGTATCCCAATACAATTGAAGAAAAGAAGGGAGTCAAACTTGAATCCCTGGAACTCTCAGCATTTCGACAGGTCATGAGGCAAGCCTCAGTACCGGTTTGGTTGATAGCCTATCGGTCACTGGTGGTAAACTTCCCGCATGACGATATATCTATCACATTAACTTGTGTACAGATCAATGTTTGCATGTGGATGAGCTAGCTTATGGTATCCTAGATAGCACCGTAGATTAATCTGACTAAATACAATAAAGGAGTTAGTGGAGCTAATTAGGTGATCCTCAGTATAGGTTTGGTTGAGAGCCTATCTGGCACTGGCGGTATCCTGACAAATACCACATAAATGAACTCAATTGCACACACAGGGATGTGAAATAACTTGGTCAAAAACAAGTCCAATTCATACCTTGTTCAAAAGTCTTGTAAGATAAAGTACAGTCATGGCTAGTGAGTTAAAACCGTCTGAGTCTCAGAAAACCTTAGCTACATTTCTAAACCAACTGCGCTACTTTTCATCCTTACAATACCATCAAAAAATACAAAAACCACATGTATACATACAAAGTCATTCATCACAGCAATCGCCTAAAAACAAAATAACAGAATCCTAAACAGTCTATGGTGCTATAACCAAACATCACAAATTCCATTCATCCATTTCATTTTTGCATATCACAGATAAATCAAAACATTTGCATTCATCATAACATGTGCATCCATCAAAATAAATTAACATGCATACATCCATATTCATCAACCATCATGCATAAGATCAAATCATCACATGTGCATAAACAAAATAAAGCCGTATATATATATATATATATATATATTTATATATATATATATATATATATATATCATCAAAAAAATGCCCGTAGGCTACAAAACTAGTCCTCTGACCCCGCAATCAATACAACAAAACCACCCAGCCTAAGGCGTCGGCCACCATGATCATGCAGGATCGGTGCGACGGGAACTACCCCCCATGGTGTGGGTCCTATGGGACCCCTCAGGGCTACTTGCTAGCCCCCCCCACATCACGCTACGCCTCCCTCATCCAATCGCCTGCGACGAGATGATGCTGACTGCTCAGTACCACTGTCCCTCGTCCGACGCGAAGATCCACCTCCCGACGGCTCTGGTAGCCGCCCACCGAGGTGGATGACCTCCCTCTCCAAATCTATCCGATGCCAAAACCACTCTGCCTCCCACCGATGGTAGTAAGCTACTGCATCATCGCACTGTGCCAAAACCCTATCCCGCTTTGCTAGCTGAGCCCGTAGGAGATCCCTCTCCCATAGTGCATCCCCCAGCTCCTGGTCTCACCTCCATAGTAGCTCCACCAAATGTGCATTCTCAGCGCGTACCCCGGACTCCATCTCCTATGCATCCGCCTAGGGCATGGGACTCTCTGGAACAACAGCCTGCCCTGGCTCCCACTGCTCCGCCATGTCCTGCATCTCTGGCTGATCCGGAGCTCCCAAATCCACATCCTCACCCTCCACCTCTACCATCTCTGCATCCTCCAAAGGAGCTCCCCAATCATCCCCTGGTGCCTCAGCACCCTCCCTGCCCGTCGCTGCCACCTCTGTGCCTCCTAGTGGCCCCTCTCCTCCGCCACCGCCGTAGTACCCACCATGAGTCATACTCAGTGGTAGTCCCAATGTCATCCACGTCCGGGACGTCGATCACCGCGTCTGAATCCTCGCCCAGTGGCACGATGACCGGTCGGTCTAGAGTCCTCTCATCCCCCCGATGTCGATAGACCACGGGCTCACCAGGCAACCCCTGGCACCCCAAACTATCGTGTAACCCGGCTAAATGAGAAGAACTCATGCTCGGTCCCGTGCCGCCCAATCAGCCACCGCTCTCTACGTACCCATCGGAGCCACTCTCCAGCCTTCGGCCAGGCTGGACAGTCTCGATAAGGGTGCCAAACCACCTCCCCTGGAGTGAGCCGAGAGAAGGTATCGACATAGTGCCCTACGACACCTGCCCACCGTCGACTCTGTCCCTGCTCTCTAGACCGCCGCCACAGAACTGCATACCCTATCTCCTTATCCTCCATCGTCGCCCGAGTCATCCATGGTAACCCGATTGGCCTCTCAACTGCTATGTGCTGCCAACCCCAACACTACAATAGATAGCTTAGCTGATCCCCTTCCATCGATGGCAGGACCTCATACAGCTCCCCATAGAGTTGTGCCAACAGTGTCTGTCCCCATCTCAGGATAAGCGGTGCCTCTATCGGGCACTCTACCAACTGCCACACCAAATCCAGCAGGTTCCATGGGAACCTCGTGCCTGATGAATCAGGTAATAGCATGTTGGACATGAGGCCCATAAGGAATGCGTGCCTCACGCCCAACACCCCCCTCTCCAACCACCATCGGACCAAAATCCCGCCAATCTGGCAGTCGCCCTCTGCCCTCTCTAGTGGATCCTCCACACCCAGCTCCTCCCCATGCCCGAAGCATCTCGTCAATACAGCTGTCCGCTGATCACGCGGCGATGTCCTGATGGGCAGTCCATCTATCGAAATCCGTAGAAGCCGATAGATATCCTCCAAAGTAACAATCATCTCCCCTATTGGGAGATGGAAGGTGTTGGTCCACGGATCCCAAAGATTGATCAGGGCCATCAAATAGGCCTGATCCATGACCACAGGCTCCAGTCGAGCCACCTGCTTGAGCCCAAGGGCATCAAGCCACTCCCTTAGTCAGCACCCCCCGTGCCTCAGTAAAAGCAGTGGGTACACGGTACCGGCTCCTAACAACCTGCAAAAGAAAATAACTCAAAAACATTAAAATCATGAAAAAAATTAAAAAAAAACAAACACAAAAATTCAAATAAAAATTAATATTTTGTTCTAGGGTTTCTAATCCTAATTAGTTTTTTTAATAAAAAATTATAAATTACGTCTTAGGGTTTTACGTTTCGTTTATCCTAGGGTTTAGTTAAAGCAATAAAAATTCTTTACCTAGGTTTTGTGCTACGTTTAGTTGTACACTAAGTTTTAGTTGTCTTCAGTTCAGTTTTAGGGTTTAAGTTTTAAAATTTTGAAAAACATCATCACAAAAATAATTAAACAAAACACTTGCAGTTTTAAAACAAAAGTAATACTCTAGGGAGCACTTACTGGTCTCGCTTCGGCTCCGCCGCTCGACCCGGTTTGTGCACTCATGATGGCAGGGAAAATCCGGTAGCGCTTCGCTTCGCAGAATTAACCTCCTCCTCCCCAGAGCTCCAAATCGCAAGAAAAATCAGATGCAAATGAGCCCAAACCCTAGATTTGGCCTTTAAATAGGCCTTTTGAGCTTAAATTCATCTTCCCCTGGGATGAGCACTCTGGTTGGCGCTCGTCCCACCATGGGATGAATTCTAAGCTGGAATTCGTCCTACCCTGGGACGAATTCAGGCCAAAAATTTCAAAAAACATCAAAAATTGAACAAAAATGCACTAAAATAGATAATAAACTTGCCCGATGAGAGTGCTATTGCACTTGACACAACCCGGGCATACAAAAGACGTTGGGGTCACAAATTGTCACTATCCTACTCCCTAAGAAGGCTACCTTAGCCGGACCGCTCCACGGGAAGACGGATTTTTGCCAATTTTAGCTCCAAAAAGCGTCGCAAAAAGGGTTACCACCCACCAAAAATAGGTCTAAAATGTCAAAAAAATTGCACATGCTTAATGCTAAATCTCCGAAGGCACCCTTGCACAAGTCATCTTGGGTCAAGCGACTCGTCGCTTTTCTCACGAAGGTCATTCCCTCATCGATTCGTCGCTTGAGGGGGTAGTCACACTTAGTCACCAATCAACAAGCACACACCCAATCAAGGAAAATGACATGCATTCAAAGAATCATTGACAAAGACAATTACGCTCCTGCTTGGGGCAGTAAACAAGCAATAATCACAAATTGATCAAACACTTGGCATTCCCGAAGCATGAACACAAGGTTCCCCTATGGACAAAAGGTTGCGCCCTTTGCCTATTCATGATTGATCAATGTCCAAGCTCAAGTCACACCTCACCAAAATAGGTTAATACTTGAAATCAAATTCCTTAGCTCGTCAGAAGCAAGGATTCAAGAATGCATGCCCTTTCCATACTTGGGGCATCAAAAGTTGGTTAGGTTACCAAGAAACCCTAATCATTAGTGCTTTGGTTATCTATTTTTGCTCGGCTCTGCGCCATGCACAACGCATCCCAAAAAGGGGCATCTGTAGACACCAAAACAGCACCAATCCGATTATGTGACTGCAAACACTGATCGCTTTGACACACACAGCCCCCAGGGCAGCCCTCAGAGGTTAAACAGTGGTCCTAACCACTTTTGTAGCAATTTTGTAAGGTCAGAAGGCAATTTGGCACATTCAGGCACTTTGCTCAGTATTCGTCCCTCCCAGGGACGAATTCAAATTGGGATCCGTCTCTCCCAGGGATGAATTCTGAATTCATCCTGGGTCGGGACGAATTCCAGGTTCAACGGGCAAAAAGAAGAATGGCGCCAAGTGGCAGCCGAAGACAGTCAATTATTGCCTCCTGCCTTGCATGCGCGTGTAGGTGGGCAGAGTAGGCGTTAGAGGACTGTCACAAGGGCAGTCATGGAAGCCCAAGTCAGGGAGGAGTCTCCTCCCTCTTGGGAAGGCATGGCCGCCACATGGCACCCATGCATGCCCCTCCAAAGAGACCCCCTGGGTCTATAAAATGGTGGACTTTCCCACCCAAAGGAGGACAAGTTGGAGGCATTTTCAAGCAACGAAGTGCTGCCAAATTGAACACCACATTGTACCCTTTTGATTCACCTCTTCCACATCCTTGATCTCTTTCGCAAGAGAGGTTATTGGGTGGCTTTTGGAAGTGTGAATCCGGACCCAAAACCCGACATTTGACCACATTGATCTACCAATTCGCCGACAACCCATTACAAAAGATTTTGGGCCCATCCCAAGTGGATTGGTGCCGAAATCAAGTTCTAACGGTGGGCGGCCCGCCCGGGCGCCCCGCATTTCTTAGTTTCATTTTAATTTATTCTTTTGCCACTTGTTCATATTCCATTCCATTTTATACTATTTAGATAGTTCATAATTTCGATTTTATAATGCTGTGATCAAATATTATCATGTTTTGTCGCTTTTGTGGTCTTCACTAACTTGCAGGTAACAACGTCAAATTCCTGCTGAAGGAGGTCAAATTGGGAAAATCCGACCATCTGGGTCGTCCCAAAATGCCCCCAATTAGCTAACCCCTATGTTTGCAGGTCTTTTGGAGATCCCGAGGAGCGACATTTGGGCAGCATCACTTCGGCGCTTTGTCGCAGGCGAATTCGTCCTACCCAGGGACGAATTACAGTAGAATTCGTCCTGCCCAGGGACGAATTACAGTGGAATGCAAACCGGGGGTTTTTCCGACTGTTTTGATGGCAGCGGCCCTATGGTAATGTTCTCTGGTCTCTGTCAAATTTGCAGGTTATTTAGAGTCATTTTATTCACCGGTTTAGTTAATCTTATGCATGCATCCTCCATTGGTTTTTAAGGTCAAACGCTTCATATTTTGTCACAGGTGCTACTAACGACTTGTTGTGTCTTTGAACGCAGGAGGAGCAGCAAGAATCAAGGATTCATCAACGCAAGCGGCGGCAACACTTTGGCCCGCCCATTTCAAATGTGGGCACGCGGAAGGAGGAATACTAAGTCATGATTGTAACCAAAATTCATTTAACGCTCCTAGCCCCTGAAAAGGGAGGAGGCATCTTTGTAACCGAGATTAAGAGAGTGAAATAAAAAGGGCTGTGTCTTCTATACTTTCTTTTGTCTCTGTTCAATTCGTCACTTTTCATTTCATGCATTTCACATTGTAGGACTTAAGCGTTTGTTTGATTTTGGATGCATCGCAATAGTTTTCTTTTCAAATCTTCCGGAATCTCGTGCTTTCATGGTAAAATAGAGCATATTAGTCCTATATCTTGGTTTACCTTCCTTCCATCATTGTAGCACTCGAGGTTTGAAGGAACTGTATCTAAGCCACATTAAATAAAATTGAAAAGGAGAGAAACTCACATAGTTTTCCAAATTTCCACCATGACTGGCCACTAATATGAACCAACATTGTTAAGTGTCTTTAATTTAGGAATGTGACCATGTATTAAGAAATGGTCAAAGAGTGGGAACCTATCCAATCTCTCCATAATACAAGATAATTATTTCCTTCTGTTAGACCAAGTCATAAGGCCATTATCTGACTAAATGTCTACAAGAACAAGGTTTGCAATATATTCATTCATGAGGTCAGTGCTCCTATCCAACCATTTTATTATCCAAAGAGATGATGGTATTAGAATCTCCTCCTATTAAGATCCAAGTTTCAAGAAAATGAGAGATAATATGAATTATATCAGTCCACTATCTTCTCTTTTCCTCCAAAGAACTCAGAGCATAAATAGTTATGCAAATCATATTTTTTTTGGAATGTCTACTTTGAATAGTTATAGATAAAATACACCAGATACCAACCATCTGGTGAATAATTACCTCTTTGGGTCCCAAATGTAAGCAATACCACTTGAAGTCACCTGGGAACTGAGAGAAACAACTTTTTGAGTTGGCTAGATTTTACTAACAATAGAACCCATCTCCTCTATTGACATATTTGTTTCTTGAAGTAAAACAAGATTTGGATGGCTTATATGGATCATTCTTCTAATTTTATTTTGTTTTGAAATACTCCCTTTGAGTACTCTAATATTTCAAGTGATGATATTCATTAATACTATGACTAAAATAGTCGGTAAGGGAATTAATATTACCTTCCTCTACAATATTTTCACCTTATTTTACCATATGATGTTGATTGGTCTTGTGACCTACCTTTTGATTAGAATCCATATTAATTTTTTTCCCTGTTTCTTGACTTACTGTAATTGAATATGTGATTTCTTCTAACCTTGAAGAATGCAATTACAAAGCCAAAGTGTTGTTGGAAGATTCAATAGAGTGTATCTTAGGACTTGTATTATTTGTAGTCACAACATTTAAAATATTATTTTTCTTGTGTATATTTTCTCTCTTTTTTTTTTGAAAACTTTTGATTTATTGGTTTAAATATGACCTATTCCTTTCATCTCTAAATTTTATTTCTAAGATTTATGTTTTCATCATTTCCTTTTCCTCACCTAGGGCATCATTTGTGGAAATAATTTCAAACATATTAGTTGATAACTTTGATTGATCCTTCATAACTAAATATTTCTAACTTTTCTTCTTCTTAGAAATTTGGAAACCTATTCAATTTGTATCTTCTTTATTTTGATTTGAAATTTTATTTGGGAAAATGCTAGCCAAATGACCTTATTCATGATAAAATCTACAATGAAAAGTAATGCTCTCATAGACCACTACTTGCTCCCAAGTATCCTCCCTAAATTGTAATATGATATTTTTAGGTAGAGATTTGTTAAAATCCATTAAAACACAAATTTGACCATAAATAATATGTTCAATTTTTTTTGTACAATCAACAATAATCATAAAAGTTCCCAAGGGTTTCCAATTGAAGAAAAAATAATCGAATTATATAATTCAATTGGGAGGCCAAAGCATCTAACCCACATGGGACCTATAGAAGGTATCTCTTCTTCTACTTTAAATTTAGTATGACAGGGCTCCCTAAAAAATTTTGCCCTTCCAAAAAATAAGGGCTTTAGATTTGAACTATATTTTGATCAACTACCTAAAACTTATTTCATGATCTCTTTAATCCATGCCCTAGATGCTGAGGAAAGGTATGCTTTTCATTTTTGTTTTGTGCAATAGATTGGAAGCCATTGTCAATCAAGTTCACCACATGATCTATTGAAATATAAATTTCAAACCCATCTTGGGTCCTTTGCAACATATCCTGCTAAAATCATAAGCAAAAACCATAAAAATGTTGGCCACTATGACCTAAAAATTTCAAAAAATAACCTTTGGAGTTGCTTGCACTCAACCCAGATGAAACCCTCACACAGTTGCTTACCAAAAATCATGTTCACATATAGGGATTTTATAGGATCTCTGTTGCACAAAATAATCTAAAAATTAGTGGATATGTTCTAAGGCTTATCACATATATACCCTCAAAATTTTAGCTCAAATAGAGTTTGGATGAGTGAAATATGCCCAAACAAGTTTAACAATTTAGGTAGTTCTATGAAATATATTTTTCTTTAATCCCATATAACTAATATATTTACTATAAGATCTATTTGCATCGGATAAACCTTTTTATGTAGCTGGCTATGTTGATGTGACATACCCAATGATACTACGAGACCTGAGGAATTGGAACCCTAATCTCCATGCTCCTACAAAAAAATTTTGACCGTTGAACCAAGCCCTTAGACACTTTTTTGAATTTAGCAAAAAACCCCTTGCGAGGCCACCGTGGTCTAAGCAACCATGACCAGGGGATTTTACATTGTCAATATCACTCAGGAGTCGCATTCAGCCCTAACCATTTTTTTGAACTTAGAAAAAAATCTCTTGTGCTGCCACCTTGGTCTGAGCAACCATGACTAGGATATTTTACACTGTCAATATCACTCGAGATTCACACCTGATCCTGAATGCACTAGCATTATCAACTGGATTTTGCGTACCTTATATGCATTTGGTAGGATGGATATTCAAACCAAGGACCTATCTTGGAGGATTGCCCTACCCTTTCCAACTCAACTACAACACGTGGGCACACAATTAATTATAATTAATACTTTTTCAATATTTTTTTCTACTTTTATTATATTAATAATTTAAAAAATACATAAATAATTTAAAATACACAATTAGTAATACAACTGATAAACTCAATATTATATAGACCAATTAAATTATGAAGTTTCATGGACTTAATAATAATCTAGGTAAGGTCCGAGGTGTAGACCAGTTGGTTCGACCAAACCCTATAAGGGGGGTGGAGGTCCAAGGTTCAAATCTTGGGCCTTGCTAGACTGAATGCTTGTCCCTTTCCTAGTGCTTTCAACAGTGTAAAAGGTTTAAAATGATTATGGAATGGTGGTTATAGAGATAGATTACATGAAGATCTGTGTGACGGCTTCTGATACGAACAACGTAGAGTACTATGACAGCCATAAAATTCAAACAACCTACCCGATTTCATGGTGACTACCAATTTCACTATATAAATTCAAAAAAAAATAAAGGAAAAAAAAAAAACTAAATAAATATTTATTAATGTAAAATGGTAATAAATATTTAATATGAAAGAGTTATATTTTATAGAAACTACTATCTCCTTTGAATATTCGATTGATGGAAAAGTTATGTTTATTTTTAAATCTTTCATAATTTTATTTTTCATCAGCCTTGCATTTTTTACAATTAGAAAGTAGAGGTCTTCCTTAAAAAACCCCAAAACACATAAATAAATATCAAATCATTTCGTTCCTCGAAATCACTACTTGAAAGTTACTATTTTTATTTAAAAGATTTTATTTATTTTGAAAAGGTAAAAAATTATATTGATAGAAAAAGGATCAATATTCTCGTGAGTGTGGGTGAGTGTGGTTTACGGGCAAGGACATCACTTGGTGATGTGACCCAAGTTCAATCCCCATGATGGATGTGTATAAGAAGTATTATTAAAACAAACAAAAAAAATTATAAGTTTTTCATTTTTGAAAAGTTTTAAAATTTGAATAAAACTCGAATTAGCATCTCCAAAAATAATGAAAATATCGAGCAAAGACTTTAAACCTATTACATTGATCTTCAGAAACCTAACGGTCCTTGGAATACAACCCATACTATTTCAAAAAAGACCAAAAAGTACGGTAAGAGATAACAAAAAGACTATTTTTATTTTGAAAATTAAGTTTGAAAGAATGCAAGAGGTAGTAAAAAAAAAACTATTTTATTTTCAAAATTAAGTTTTATATTTTTATGCACATTTCTTATACAGTCTAATGTCTCTATACAAATTGATTAAAGACACAATATTACTTTCTTCATACATTAAACATTGTACACAATCCAAAAGTAATCACTCTATATAGACTTGTGCATGACACTTGTGATTCTCAAAAATCTCTTTAAATATGATGCGTTCTCATATATAATCTTCTCAAGCTTTGCATCCATACAACAACGTTGAAGCGCACATGCACACGAGGCTTTCTCATATAATATATGCTTAGACATTACATTAAAATTCACAGCAATAAATAGAAAAAAGAGCGCTTACAATGTAAACATAAAGCTATCTTGATGATGATTTAGAGGCATTTACCATGTTGAATAATGTGTATCTCTGATATCAAAGTTGGCCATAGTGCCAATGGAGAAATACTAAAGAATATCCATAGAAGACAAACAAAAAAAATGGCAGCAATAAATTAAAAAAAGAGCACTTACAATGTAAACTTAAAATTATCCTGATGATGATTTAGAGGCATTTACCATGTTGAATCATATGTATCTCTAATATCAAATTTGGCCATAGTGCCAATGGAAAACAACTGAAGACTATCCATAGAAGAAAAACAAAACAATGATACAGTCTCAAAAATCTCTTTAAATATGGTATATTCTCATATATATATAATCTCCCTAACGGACTCGAGCTTTGCATTCATACGACAACATTGAAACAAACATGAACATGAGGCTTTCTCACATAGTGTATACTTAGACATTACATTAAAATTCACATCAATAGATAAAAAAGAAGTGCACTTACAATATAAACTTAAAGTTATCGTGATGATTTAGAGGCATTTAGCATGCTGAATAAAATGTATATCTGATATGAATGTTGGTCATAGTGCCAATGGAAAAAAACTAAAGAGTATCCATAGAAGAAAAACAAAACAGTGATACAATCTCAAAAATCTTTTTAAATATGGTATATTCTCATATATAATCTCCCTAATGGACTCGAGCTTTGCATTCATACGAAAACATTGAAACAAACATGCACATGAGGCTTTCTCACATAGTGTATACTTAGACATTACATTAAAATTCACATCAATAGATAAAAAATAAGTGCACTTACAATATAAACTTAAAGTTATCCTGATTATTTAGAGGCATTTAGCATGCTGAATAATATGTATCTCTGATATGACTGTTGGCCATAGGGCCAACGAAGAAAACAAGACTAACAAAACAAAAATACAGTTGGCATGATTGGAATGATGAAGAATAATTACATCACAAACAATCTGCGTGCCTTTGATAGAAGGTTGTATTTTATGGGTGTAATTGTCATGGAACCAACATATATGAAAACCACATTTCATAGAAAACCAATGGGAGCAGCTAAAATCCATAAACTTCTAGAAACGTTTGACGAGTGGAAACATTAAATTAATTTTCAAATTATTCACATACTAGTGCTAGACTTCATATTTATAGGGTCAATACGAAAGGTTGTTTATTGACTTTATTGATGGCCCATCTTGACCATATTTCACTTGATTAAGGTGGAGATGAGGTATATAAATATATCAATAACAAGGAATCTGATCTTAATTTGTTTATGCAATGTGGTTATGATGGATTAAACATCAAGCTTAAACACTTGTTCAAATCCTATAGTCTAGACGGTAAAACTATTCGAATAGGTTTTGGACATTAATGAGCTTTGCTCTTTTAATAGAATAACTCCATTTATTGGAATTTATTGGAAGAATCAATCCATTTATTCTAATTTCATGACGAAATTAATTACATAATAAAAAATTGTTGTATAGTTGATGTGATTTGAAACTTATTTTAGATATTTTTGTATCTTTAAAAAAATTAATAAATATATTAAAATATAACAAAACAAAATTTATTATTTTTATATTTTAAATTTATTTATAAATTATTTTAAAAAATAAGTTTCAAGTGGTATTAGTTCAACTAGTTAAATTTTTCAACATTTAAGGATTAAAATTCAAATCTGACCAAACAATACATGAATAATATGCAAGCTTTGTTAGAATACCACTATATAATCATAATATAATAGATATGGAACCTATTTTAATATTATATAACCAATTGAAAAATAAAATAAAAAATATTAAAAAATTAACACCTAATCTAAAGTTTAAAAAATAAATATTTACTACCATATGTTACAATTTGATGTGATCAATTTATTAAAACAGGTTTATAATTTTCATACAACTTTTCCTTGCTATAAAATAAACATTATAATCTTATCAAAATGCTTGTTTGAGAAAAAAAAAATTATATATATAAATATAGGTAATCTTACATGTTACTAAAATTATTTTTTATTTTATTAACATTAATAAAATAATATGAAGGTCAATTGAAGAAGGTAGGGCAATCCTTTTAAGAAGGTCCTTAGTTAAAATCTCCATCCTACCAAACACACTCTATCTAAAATCTACTTAATAATGTTGGTACTAGGGCCCAAAATCCTCTTTAGAGTACTGGTGAGGTCAAAACTCCTAGGATTTTTACTAAATTAAAAAATACATTAATAAAATAATTTATTATTTATTTCAACCAAAAAAATTATAAGTATTTAAATTATTATTTTTATATATTTAAATAAAATATTAAAAAATACAATTTAAATGCATGAACAATGGTAATACAAATATTACAATATATATATTTTTAATTTTTTCTTAAATTTAATTTAATGACTACCCAAATACATATCCTTTAGATAATGTTTGTTACAGTTTTTTTAGAAAATAATTAACAGAATTCTAGTAAAATTAAATGAGTTTTATTCAAGGGAAAATCCAAAATTAACTGCTCTTCTGTCACATCATTAAGTTTTTTATTCAATTCCTCGTGTATTTCACCACTAAAATATTATGACGTTGGAGAAAAACATTCATTAAAATTAATTTCCTTTCTGGAAAAAGAAAATCTAGAAGCTTACTGTCTCCATGGTATTTGTCAAGCCATTTGGTTTCATTGTTTTAAGTGATTGAGCTGTATTGGCTATCTTGGAATAGGCTAAATAAGTGTTTTCTCTTGGCTGAAGCAAGAAGAATGCCATGTTTTCAAGATTGACAATTCATTCAACCAAAAAAACATACGCATACATATGGAAATGAATGAATGAAAGATTTTAATTATGTTCGCGAGATCCAAATATGGTCTATGGGATCTCAAATATGGAAGTACAATTACTCAAGTCATACCATATGATCTTTAATATCTTTGAGAAGGTTGTTCCTTCTGCTGTTAATTTGTGTTAGCAATTTTCCAAATTTTTTTATTTTACTGTCTTCAAATAAATCTGTCTTAAACTCGTTCCCAAGTGTTTCTTTGTATTTGTCATGGATATCTCGGGCATTTATAGATGAAGTGTTCCTCTGTCTCTACTTCCCCTGTGCTGCATAGAGTACATATCCTTTCTTCCCATTGTTCTTTGGGCGTTGTCCACCTCCCTGTTCCACATCTAACTTTTCCTTTTTTTTATCAGATGGACCAAATGGCTAGCAATGAGACAGAAGACGGGCAAGCTCTTCTTCGTAGATTTTTTGAGCTTGATAGCCGTTTGTCCTCAGTGCTCGACGAAGCACGCAGTTTACAACGTCGAGGGAATCCACATTGCCGCTTCAATCGCCTTCAACATCTTAAGGACACTCGCAATTTGTTCCTCTCCCAATTTGGAGATCTAAAACAGCAGGTATCAACCTTACCTTACCGGGAGTCTTTTAGCATTCAAGAACTGTTGATACGAGACAACATCAGTCATTTTCCATCCATTTACGGCAGATCGCTAACCCAGATTATGACTGACATGGAAAGAGACGGGTCACATGAACGGGCTTTGGAGGGGCTTATCACATTAGAGATTTCGAGTCGTGTTGTTGGTGAAGGATCTATATGTGCAATTTGCAAGTATGATTTTCAACTGGGGGAGATCACAAAGAAACTGCCTTGTAAACATTTCTTTCACTCTCGTTGTATTTTGCCATGGTTGGAGACTCAGAGGAGTTGTCCCCTGTGTAGGAAGGACATTAGTAGGAAGAAAGGATTAGAAACCACGCTCACCCGATCCAACAAATTGAAGGTCGAGACGAAGAGGGCTTGATTATTGTCATATTTTGGTTGAGGTAGGGGAATTCATGTTTGCTTGTTTTGATGCTCTACCGATTTGTATGTTTTCTTTCCATGTTGAATTTTTTCAGTTTATTAGATTTTGTTTCTAGCCGTTAGGCATATGCTACAATTCTATATTTCACTCTCTCATTTTTCTTATATATATTTATTTCTCGTGGGGATCATTTATTCCTTAGGTGCTTCATGTGCTATGAATGCTTGTTTTTGTTGAGGACGACAGAGCTTTAAAACTAGTATTTTAGGAGTTTGTCAGGTATCCGAAAAGAAAAAATCTCTAAACAAATGGATGATATTTACTTCGGTACAGCTGCTATTTGAGAGGCAGCAGAATCATGGATGCAGCAAGACAACTAAGCACGACTCTAGTCTCCTCGTCGTGCTTGATGTTTATTAGATCTGTTATGTTTTTGATAATGACGCTTGTTTCTGTTTTGGGAACCTTTGGATGGATGAAAATTTCTAAAGCTTCGACTATTTCAGTTTCATTGCTGGCCTGTTTCCCTCAGGAGGCCTGTAGACTATTTAGGTATACCACTGTTGTCCAGACCGATTGGGCTATATATATATATATATATATATATTTTAATTTTATTTTATTAAATTAATAATGGTTTGAAATTTTTGATTATAATGAATATATGACAGCACACTCTAATAAGCACCCACCATTCACCAGCAAGGGGCTTCTATCTCTGCCAAGCTGCCAAGCTTAATCGTGAGCCCTTACGCTATGTTGTTGTACTTTTAACGCACTCAAACACGAATAGCCCACCCAAAAAAATTAAAATCATATTATATTAAAATTGTTAGGTTGTTGATGTTTTGTTTTTTTTTTAATTTTAATTAAATTAAAAAATAAAAATTAAATTATAGTAATATTGTTATGTTGTTGATGGTTTATTCTATTGATTTGAATTAAATTGTGAGGTAGGCATTTGTTGTTGTGCTTGAAGAAACATGACCACCAATTTTACTTTTATATATATATATATATATATATATATATATATATATATAAAATAATTGAACATATATAAATGATATTATTTTTTATGTATTTAAAAAATAAAATTAGTGATCTTAAAATATATTTTTTATTGGTTGGTGAAAGAGGTTTTGAAGTGGTCTCGATATTTTATAAAACTAAGAAAACAAACTCAAAAAGAGATAAAATAAGAGATATAATAGAGGGTCTCTAGAAACACCGAGACCATAGAACAACATAGAAAAAATAATGTGAAGAGTTCTACAAATAAAATTCCAGATAAGAGAAAGACCTTAGACATCATTGCTAGAAGTAGAGGATCCAGGATGATGTCAACTTGTTGGAGTAGGGAAAGCCCCACTCTGCCAGAGAAGAGAAAGCCCTTAGACATCATCTCTACAAGTAGAGAATCCAGGATGATGTCAACTTGTTGGAGTAGGGAAAGCCCCACTGCGAAGAAGAGAGAGGTAGATTTATGACTTTTTGTCTCGTTTAAATTTTTCTTCATCGAAGAAGGAGTTTGTAATCCAAAGGAATCATCAATAATTTGAGCTTTCTAGCAACCTTCTTTTGAATATTACTTCTTTCAATTATGGCATTTGTATCCTGGTTCCAACCATCTTTCGAATATTCAGACCCTTTGGAGTCATCTTTAACAACACTTTAATTCACAATTTTACTCTTTAATCTTTCAGACTTCTTTGATCATCTATAAATTATGTTGTAACATCTAACAACACATGAAATGATGAAAATTATTTTAGATTTTAAAAAATTTTAATCATTAGTAAAATTAAAACTAAATAATAAATATCATATTAAATTTATATTGCATCACTCATTTTCCACTTCCTATAATAACATTCAAAAGAATTATATTAGTTGCAACTTATTAGTAGATAAAAAAAAAATTAAATGTTTGAGTTAATCATTATCATTTTAAATTATTGTGTTAAAATATATACATATGAAATAATTTAATAAGTAAATAATTAACCATATAAATAAAAAATAATTTAATTTAATTTATAATTTCATTAACACAACTGATAAACTCAATTAGATTATGAAGTTTCATGGCCTTTTCATGGTCTTAATAATAATCTAAGTAAATATTTATAACTGTAATATGGTAATAAAACTGTAATATAAAAATGTTATATTTTATAGAAAAACAATATTAATTTTAAAAAACTACTATCTTATGGGAATATTCGACTGATGAAAAAGTTATTTTTATTTTTTAACATCTTTCATAAGTGTATTTTTCACGAGCCTTGCATTTTGTACAATATGAATGTAGAGGTCAACACTTGGGTGACTGCGGAGGGCCTCTACTTTGCTCGGTTACCTTGTATTTGGGAGTCCTTTTGGATATTCGTTTTGTCTTTCAGAAGATAGGTGATAATGTACAGTCTACAGAACATTCTAGATGGGCGTTCGTGTCTGTGGTTCTGGGTCATAATGTTTGTTAGAGCATTGGGATGGTGTCCTCATTGTGTAGGCCAGATTATGTCTTTCTTTGTTCCGGTGCAATTGATGCTCTCCTCTTTGCTTTGAGTTGGCGCTTCCGTGGCAATTTTGTAATCAAGAGGTCTTGGCGAAGCCTTATAAGTGGTGGGGTCTTACTATTCTGGAGGACACCTGGTTCGTTTTTAGAGTTCATTAAGACTTGCCCCTCTCGAGGCTTGGGTCTGTCTCTTAATTCGTCCCTTCCCATTTCCCTTCCAGATTTTGATGTTCTTCCTCGGATGTACATTCAGGAGAATTCCGTGGAGGAGGTCTATGCTCCAGAGGAATTCCGTGGAGGAGGTCTATGCTCCGGATGCCTCTAGGGAGCTCAAATATTTTGTTTTCCGATATTTAAAGCTTATTGATGTTAATCAAAGAAATATTTGGTGTTCATTGAAATCGGTGTTGGATATGTCTGAGAATGTTTCGCGTTTAGCTGCTACTATTGCTCAGGGTATGGAGAAGCTGGTGTAGAACTATCTCAGTTCCCCCTTCGTGTTAGAGTAAATCACTATATAAAATATAGAAAAGCAATTATGGTGTTTCAAACTTTAACAGTAGAGTTAAAGAAAAATAAGACAAACACACACAGAAGAAGAGACAACGATTTTAACGTGGTTCACCCAATGTGGGTTACATAAACCGAGAATTTTCAGTCCTTCCTTTCTCAATCCAAGCAATAGAGGGTTACAACCTACAGCCAACATCTGCTATAATTTCCTCTCTATTTTTCAAGGAATCAACATAGTAATTTTCATTGTCATAGTCATCTCTGTTTTTCCTCACAACTATATATAAGAAAAAAATAGAAAAAACAAACTGCTTTTCTTAATACATTCCAAGATTAACATTGAGTTCCCAACATCTAATTTTGGGATAAAAACAAAAAAAACTTTCCCTGGCTCATCCTGTTGTAAATCCAAAAACTTTCTCTGGTAGACTAATAGACTGTAAATCTGGAAACTTTCCCTACCCGTCCTGCAAGTAAATCCAAAAAATTTCTCTGTTTAGCCTCCTCATAATTAGGCTCCATTCCTAACAATCTCCCACTTGGAGACTAATTCCATTGCACCATATTGCAACCAAGGATCGAAAAATTCTCATCATGGCCTCTTATTCCTTAAGGCCAACTGAAGTTGAGCAAAAGCTCAAATTTTCTCTTGACACCACTTTTGTAAGCATGTCAGCAGGATTTTGTGATGTGTGAACCTTCCCTAATTTCAAAGATCCATCTTCCACTACTGATCTAATGAAATGATACCTGAGTTTGATGTGTTTAGTTTTTGAATGGAATGTCGAATTCTTCGCAAGGTGTATAGCACTCTGGCTATCACTCCACAACCTATTATCCTCTTGCTTCTTCCCTAGTTCTTCCATTAGTCTTTCAACCAAACCATCTCTTTGCTTGCTTCTGTAGCAGCAACATATTCAGCTTCAGTGGCTGAAATGGCAACTACGTGTTGGAGTTTAGAAATCCAACTAACTACTCCTCCTCCTATAGTAAAGATGTAGCCAGTAGTGCTCCTTCCACCATCAAGATCACTCGCCATATCGGAATCTACAAAACCTTTCAAGCATATATTAGAGCCTCCAAAATTCAAAGAATAATTTGAAGTTCCTCTCAAGTACCTGAGTTTCCATTTTACCGCTTGCCAATGTCCTTTTCTCGGATTACTCATAAATCTACTCACTACTCCCACTACGTGGGCAATGTCTGGTCTTGTATAAACCATTGCATACATCATGCTTCCAACCGTTGATGCATAGGGAACCTTAGCCATATGCTCTTGTTCCTTTTGTGTCTTGGGACACAAATCTTTGGTGAGTTTGAAATGCTTTGCCAATGGAGTAGCAACAGACTTTGCATTGTTCATGTTGAATCTCTTAAGCACTTTTTCAATGTATTTTTCTTGTGATAATTTTAGAGTGTGACTCTCCTTGTCTCTTGTTATCCTCATACCAAGGATTTGTTTGGCTTCTTCCAAATCCTTCATGGCAAAGGATTTAGCCAACTTCTTCTTGAGCATGTTTATATCTTGCATATTTGTTCTTGCAACTAACATGTCATCCACATACAATAGCAAAATAACATAGTTACCATTTCCAGTTTGCTTAAAATATACACAGTGATCACTTTGACATCTTTCAAACCTTTGATTAGCCATGAACTTATCAAATTTTAAATACCACTATCTAGGAGCTTGTTTTAACCCATACATGCTCTTTTCAGGTTACATACCCAATCCTCTTTACCTTTCACCTGAAAGCCTTCCGGTTGGTGCATATAAATTTCCTCCTCCAAATCACCATGAAGAAATGCTGTCTTCACATCCAATTGCTCCAGAAACAAATTTTCTATAGCTACAAGACTCAAAATAGATCTAATAGAGGTCATTTTTACAACTGGAGAAAAAATCTCATCAAAATCAATACCTTTTTTTTGAGCGAATCCCTTGACCACTAGTCTTGCTTTGTATCTCTTATGCCCTTCATTCTCCTCTTTAATCCTGTACACCCATTTATTGGTCAACGCTCTTTTACCTTTGGGTAGCTCAACCAAATCCCAAGTTTGGTTGTCGAATAAAGAGTCCATTTCTTCATTCATTGCAATCTCCCACTTATTCTTGGTATCCATTTGTAATGCTTCTTGAAAACATTCTGGCTCACTAGCATCAGTATACAAAACATAATCAGAAAAACATTGAGGATTATCCTGGTAGATCGTCTAACAACACTTTTTGGAGATTGAGGTGCTTGTTGTTTCTGTTGTACATTTTGATCTTCTACCACTTTTGGAGTTACCTTTTCTATGTGTCCATCAAGGTCTATGTATTCAGCAATTTCCTCTTTCTGTTTCTTTCCCTGCAACTGATCTTTATACAAGTTTTTTTCATTAAATATGACATCCCTACTTCTAATGACTTTTCGGTTATCACAATCCCATAATCTGTAACCCAAGCCATCAATACCGTAACCAATAAAATAGCACTTTTGGGCCTTAGCATCTAACTTATTTTTGTTCTCTTTTTCTATATGCATAAAAGCCTCACATCCAAATACCTTAAGGAAAGAATAATTCTATCGGTTTACCTCGTCCAAAGCTCTTCTGGAATTCCTCCATCCAAGGCACTAGACAGTCCTCTATTAATCAGATATACTGCAGTATCAACAACATGAGCCCATAAAAATAATGGTAAGCCTGCATGTATTCTCATGCTTCTAGCACGCTCCATGATGGTTCTATTCATTCTTTCTGCAACCCCATTTTCTTGAGTTGTTCTTGGAACTACCTTGATTTTTCTAATTCCATTTTTAGAACAAAACACATCAAATTCTCTACTGCAATATTCTCCACCATTATCCGACTTTAGACACTTTAACCTTTTTCCAGTTTCATTTTCAACTAATGCTTTCCAATTCTTAAAGGTATTAAAAACATCACTTTTATTCTTAATGCAATATATCCATGTTTTCCTTGTTGCATCATCAATAAAAAGTACATAGTAAAAGGAACCTCCAAGAGAAGTTACCTGAGCTAGGCCCCCAACATCTGAGTGCACAAGCTCCAATTTCTCTTTCTTCCTTTCCTTGCCATCCTTGAGAAATCTAACTCTCTTTGCTTTACCATAAACACAATCCTCACGGAATTCCAAATCAATCTCTTTTAACTTAGGCAATAACTTTCTTGAATGTAAAATTTCCATACCTTTTCCACTCATATGGCCAAGTCTTTGGTGCCACAAAGATGCACTCTCACTTGTAGAAACTAAATTCATGGAGTAGTGAGAAAAATCAGTAAGTAAATAAAGAGTACCCACCAATTTACCTCTAGCTACTATCAATGAACCTTTAGTAACTTTCCAAGCATTTTCTCTAAATGCAACCGTGTATCCTTCACCATCAAGCTTACTTGCCGATATAATATTTCTCTTTAAATCTGGTATGTGTCTCACCTCTTTAAGAGCCCATTGACATCCATTTGGGGATTTAATCAAAATCTTTCCAATACCCACAATTTTACATGGTTGGTCATTTCCCAATAGAACCTATCCATAATCTCCAGAAACATAATCTATGAATTATTCCTTATGTAAGGTAGCATGGAATGAAGCACCACTATCAATTACCCAATAATCACTATTTCTATGAAGAGATAAGATTAAAGCATCTTGTAGAATTTGTCCAAGAATATTGGCTTCTGAAGTGTTACCAATTATCATTACCTTCATTTCCATCACCCTTTCTTTGCCAACAGTCCTTCTTGAGATGACCCTTTTTACCATAGTGCCAACACTGTAGCTTTCCTTTTCCACGTGATTTGGATCTACCTTTGGATTTGCCACGATGTGAACTCTTGCCTCTTTCTCTTCCTCTTCCTCTATTCTCAACAGTTAAGGCGATGCTAGATGATTCTCTTGTGGTTTTTCTTCTCATGTCCTCACTGAGTATCACACCAACCACATCATCAAATTCTAATTTATTTGAACTCGAAGCAGAGTTACTTACCGCCATTACCAAATTGTTCTAACTTTTCAGAAGAGAGCATAAGATTAATAAGGCCCTAAGCTCATCATCAAAATTCAATCCTATTGAATGCAATTGATTAGTGACAGTATTAAATTCATTTAAATGATCATGCACAGATCCTCCACTCATTTTCATGTTAAATAATATTTTCATTAAGAATACCTTATTTGATGCTGATGGTTTCTCATACATCTTGGCCAACTTATCCTTGACTCCCTTGGTAGTCTTTTCATCAGAGATGTTGAAGGCTACGGTGGCTCCCAAGCACAACCTCATAGTACCCAATGCCTTTCTATCAAGGAGACTCCACTCCTCATCAAACATAGATGAGGGTCTCTCTGTTTCCCCCTTAAGAGGTAAGTAAATATCCTTCTGGTATAAGTAATCCTCCATTTGCATCTTCCAGAATTGAAAATTCTGGCCATTGAATTTTTGAACTCTAAACCTCCCTTCTTCTGCCATTGCTCCCACTTGATCCAGAAATTGTCCTTCTGTCAAGTGCACCCAAAAAAACAACCGCTCTCATACCACTTGTTAGAGTAAATCACTATATAAAATATAGAAAATCAATTATAGTGTTTCAAAATTTAACAAAGAAAATTAAAGAAAAATAAGATAAACACACACAAAAGAAGAGACAATGATTTTAACGTGGTTCACCCAATGTGGGTTACATCCCTCAAGAATTTTTAGTCCTTCCTTTCTCAATCCAAGCAATAGAGGGTTACAACCTACAGCCAACATCTGCTGTAATTTCCTCTCTATTTTTCAAGGAATCAACATAGTAATTTTCATTGTCATAGTCATCTCTATTTTTCCTCACAACTATATATAAGAAAAAAATAGAAAAAACAAACTGCTTTTCTTAATACATTCCAAGATTAACATTGAGTTCCCAGCATCTAATTTTGGGATAAAAACAAAAAAAACTTTCCCTGGTTGTCTCCGTTGTAAATCCGAAAATTTTCTTTGGTAGACTAACAGACTGTAAATCTGGAAACTTTCCCTGCCCGTCCTGTAGTAAATCCAGAAACTTTCTTTGTTTAGCCTCCTCATAATTAGGCTCCATTCCTAACACTTCGGTGCCTTTTGCGTTTGTTGTTAGCAATATTTTCTATCTGTCTCATTTCTGTCTAATGATTTTTTGTTATGTTTTTTAGTCTTGTGACCTTTTCTATAGTGATTGTGGAACCCGGTGAAATTTTGTTCTGTTTTTTATTCTTGTGAACTTTTCTGTAGTGATTTTGGAACCGGATAAAACCCTTTCCATTTTAATATTAAGAAAAAACAACACATGAAAAATATAAATCATTTCATTCTTGAAATCACCACTTAAAAGGTACTAATTTTAATTTTATTTTAAAAATTAAGTTTTTTAATTTTTATCCACATTTCTAGTGACTCTATACAAATTGATTAAAGATACAATATTGCTTTCCTCATACGTGTCATTGTAAACAATCCAAAAGTAGTCACTCTATATAGACCTTTGCATCGCACTTGTGATTAAACACACTCTTCAAGGCTTGCTATATTTTATTAAGATCTCAGAAAACTCTTTAAATATGGCGCGTTCTCATATATAATCTTATTAATGGACTCAATCTTTGCTTCCATACAACAACATTGAAGCACATAAATAGTATATGCTTACACATTACATTAAAATTCACAACAATATATAAAAAAGTGCACTTATAATGTAAACTTAAAGTTATCGCAATGACGATTTAGAGGCACTCACCATGTTGAATCATATGTATCTCTAATATCAAAGTTGGCCATAGTACCAATGAAAAAAAACTAAATAATATCCGTTAAAGACGAACAAAAACAAGGATACAATCTCAAAAATCTCGCTAATGGACTCGACCTTTGCATTCATACGACAACACTGAAGCAAACATGCACATGAAGCTTTCTCACATAGGGTATACTTAGACATTACATCAAAGTTGGCATCAATAAATAAAAAAAAGTTCACTTACAATATAAACTTAAAGTTATCCTATTTAGCACGCTGAATCCTATGTATCTCTGATATCAAATCAATGTTGGCCATATGGCCAATGGAAAAAAAAACTAGAGTATCCATGGTAGACTAACAAAACATTAATACATTGGGGTTCTCGTTCCGGCTCTGTTTCCCTTGTTTTCCTTGTTTTGATCTCCGGCTGTCGTTTGAGTGGGAGGCCCTCTGTTTTTCTTCTATTTTAATCTTTGTCTCTGTCGATATTTCTTTGACTGGGAGGCCCTTTGTTTTCCCCTGTTTTGATTTGGTGGTTATTTTTGGTCTATATGTTCTGCTTTTGTGGTGGGCAGTGTCGTGGTGGCGGGCATACCCAGTTCCTTACAGATTTATTGTGTGCTCGGTTAGCCATTGTATATTTGGCTAAGGTTTTCGGTGCAGGGTCCTTCAGCCAGCACATGGTGGTTTTCTTTTTCCTTTTTGAGTGGGTGTTCTCGTGTTGTAATTTTCTTGTGCTCGCTTGTGGTTTATCCTTGTGCGAGCAATAGTTTCTTTTAATTTTTTCTCTCTTGGTGGTCTTGTTTAGTTGTTCGAACAATGGTTTGCTTGGTGGGTTATTTGCCCTTGCTTCTGCGGAGCCCTTCCATATTGGAATTGCTTTTCAGAATTAGGTGATTCCTAGTTCCCTTTTCGTAGTTCTGTTGGTTTCATTGTTGCACAAGATTGCATGATTTGTGAGCATGGGTGTTGTTTTGCTTCCCCTAGAGCTACACAGGGTTTGGGTGCGTTGGGTCAGATTTTTAGGATTACGTGTTTGTGCCAATTTGAATTTTTTTTTTTTGCTCCTGATTGGATTTTTGTTCGGCCTCTCCTCCACGGGATGATTAGTGTTCTCGAAGCTAGGGCTCCCTGTATGTTGCTTTGTGGCATGGCCTAGTTTATTTTGAGTGGGAAGGACGTTTTCAAATTTCAATGTTTTTCCTTCTAGCTCCTTCTTTTTTTTGGTTTGAGCTGGTTCCTCTCTCAGTCTGCGAGAGTTGGTTTGTTTTGTTGTCTGGTCTGAGAGGGATTGTTGTTTTTTATTGAATTTTTTTTTGTAATTTTTTGTAAATGATCGGTATGATCTTTTACTCTTATTGAAGTTGATGTGAAAGGTTGGAGAATACCTTTCAAAACCCCCTAACCCCCTATGGCTGTCTTAGATTATGCTTCTATGAACTATTGTACAAGGTTACGAAATACCTTTCAAAACCTTCTTCTAAATAGAAAACGGAAAAACAACAAACCAATAATACATTTGGCATGCGTGGATTGATGAAAAAATAATTACATCACAAAAATAATTACATCACAAACAATCTGCCTGCCTTTAGCTGAAGCTTGTCTTTTATGGGTGTAATTGTCATGGAACCAACGTATATGAAAACCACATTTCATAGAAAACCAATGGCAGCAGCCATCCATAAACTTTTAGAAACGTTTGTTTAGTGGAAACATTAAATTAATTTTAAAATTACTCACATACTAGTGCTAGACTTCATATTTATAGGGTCAATACGAAATGTTGTTTATGACTTTATTTATGGCCCATCATGACCGCTGGAGATGAGGTATATCAATAACAAGGAAAGGAATGCAATTTTATATCTAATCTTAGTTTGTTTATGCAATGTGGTTATGATGGATTAAACATCAACCTTAAACACTTGTTCAAATCCTACTAGGGTGGGTTCGTCCGCTCACGTAGTCTTTATAGTGTAGACGGTAAAATAGGTTTTGGACTTTAAAGATCTTTGATCTTTACTCGGACACTCTTTTTGTATTGCTAGGTTTATAAATTGTGGGAAGAATCCATCCATTCATTCTAAACTCATATAAGTATAGACTGGCCAAATTAATTACATAATAATAATGTTTGTTTGATATTTTATGTGGTTTCCACCTTATAATAAAACAAAATTTATTTTTTTATTATGTAAATTTATTTATAAATTATTCTTAATAATAAAATAGTAAGAATTAAGTGGTATTAGTTTAACTAATTAAATTTATTATTTGAGGATCAAGGTTCAAATCTTGCCAAAAGATACATAGATAATGTCCAAGCTTTGTTGTAATATCACTATGTGAAGAAAATATAATACTGATAAAACCCATTTCAATACTATATAAGGAATTAAAAGAATAAAAAAAATTAAAAAATTAACAATTAATCTAAATAAATAAATATATATATATATATATATATATATAAAATATTTAATTGTTTAAGATTATATATTGCAATTTCAAGTGACTAATTTTTTAAAATAGTTTTATAATTGCAATACAACTTTTACTTACTCTAAAACAAACATTATAATCTTACCAAAATGCTTGAATAATTTTTTTTTTAATAGATATAATTAATATATTTATATTCTTTTCATTGGCTATTAAATCATATTATGAATATAAACTTTTTCTATGTAGTAAAGTTGGTCACAACCACACTATTTTTTTTTAGTGTGCACTAGACCGCTAATGATAGTAAGAATCTTGAATGATCGATGATTTACTTCATACTGGATCAATAGTAATGAGGGTGGGGGTGGGGAGTAAGTACAGCACACAAGTGCAGCACACTGTTTTTTTAGTGTGCACTAGACCGCTAATGATAGTAAGAATCTTAAATGATCGATGATTCACTTCATACTGGATCAACAGTAATGAGGGTGAGGATGGGGGTGGGGAGTAAGTACAGCACACAAGTGGTAAGTACAGCACACAAGTGCAGCACACTGTTTTTTTAGTGTGCACTAGACCGCTAATGATAGTAAGAATCTTAAATGATCGATGATTCACTTCATACTGGATCAACAGTAATGAGGGTGAGGATGGGGGTGGGGAGTAAGTACAGCACACAAGTGCAGCACTTGTGTGCTGTACTTACTCCCCACCCCCACCCTCATGCACTTGTGTGTTGTACTTACTCCCTACCCACACTTGTGTGCTGTACTTACTCCCCACCGCCACCCTCATTACTGCACTTGTGTGCTGTACTTACTCCCCACCCCCACCCTCATTACTGTTGATCCAGTATGAAGTGAATCATCGATCATTCAAGATTCTTATTGTCATTAGTTGTCTAGTGCACACTCAGAGGATTCATGCTGCCCACAAAGTTAGAGGATTCATGCTGCCCACAAAGTTTAAACCTTGGTGTATTTTTGCTAAATACCTAGCTAAACAAACACTTACCACTTATGAATAATTTTTAATGTAAATTAAAAAAATAAAGATCAACTTAAATCAAAAAAGTTTTACCAAATAATATTTTAATGTAAATTAAAAATGTAAAGACAAACTTGAATCAAAAAAAATTTAAGAGGCCTAAGGGTGAATACTAGATCTAAGATTTAAATTTTAGTGAGACTAAGATTGTAAACCATGTTTAGATAACCTTAAAGGTTATTAAAATTAATTTTTATTTTATTAACACTAATAAAATAATATATTATTTATTTTAAAAAAATTATAATTGTTTAAATTATTATTTTTATTATTTACATACAAATATTGAAAATAAATGAACATTGTTAATACAAAGAATTGCATTAATTTTTTAAAATTTTAATTAAATTTATTTATTGACTACCCAAAACCTATCCTATAGATAATGTTTATTACAGTTTTTTAGAAAATAATCAGCAAAATTTTAGTAAAATTAAAAGAGTTATATTCAACGGAAATTCCAACCCATCATTAGATTTTTTATTCAATTCCTCGTGTATTTCACCACTAAAATATTATGACGTTAGAGAAAAACATTCATTAAAATTAATTTCCTTGCTAGAAAAAAGAAAATCTAGAAGCTTATTGTCTCCATGGTATTTGTCAAGCCATTTGGTTTCATTGTTTTAAGTGATTGAGCTGTATTGGTTATCTTGAAATAGGCTAAATAAGTATTTTCTCTTGAAATAGGATAAATAAGTATTTTCTCTTGGGTAAGCAAGAAGAAAGCCATGTTTTCAAGATTGACAATGCATTCAACGAAAAAAAACATATACATCCACATGGAAACAGAACATATAAATATGGCCCACTTTTCCTTTCTTTATCAGATCGACCAAATGGCTAGCAGTGAGAAAGAGGACGGGCAAGCTCTTCTTCGTAGATTTTTTGAGCTTGATAGCCCGTTTGGCCTCAGTGCTAGACGAAGCACGCAGTTTACAACGTCGGGGAATCCACATTGCCGCTTCAATCGCCTTCAACATCTTAAGGACACTTGCAATTTGTTACTCTCCCAATTTGGAGATCTAAAACGCGAGGTATCAACCTTACCTTACCCGGAGTCTTTTAGCATTCAAGAACTGTTGATACGAGACAATTTCAGTCATTTTCCATCCATTTACGGCAGATCGCTAACCCAGATTATGACTGACATGGAAAGAGACGGGTCACATGAACGGGCTTTGGAGGGGCTTATCACATTAGAGAATTCGAGTCGTGTTGTTGGTGAAGGATCTATATGTGCAATTTGCAAGTATGATTTTCAACTGGGGGAGATCACAAAGCAACTGCCTTGTAAGCATTTCTTTCACTCTTGTTGTATTTTGCCATGGTTGGAGACTCAGAGGAGTTGTCCCCTGTGTAGGATGGACATTAGTAGGAAGAAAGGATTAGAAATCACGCTCACCCGATCCAACAAATTGAAGGTCGGCACGAAGAGGGCTTGATTTTTGTTGAGGTAGGGGAATTCATGTTTGCTTGTTTTGATGCTCTACCAATTTGTATGTTTTCTTTCCATGTTGAATATTTTCAGGTTATTTGATTTTGTTTCTAGCCGTTCGGCATATGCTACAATTCTAAATTTCACTCTCTCATTAAAACTTATATTTTTTTTTTCTCGCGGGGATCATTCATTTCTTAGGTGCTTCATGTGCTATGAATGCTTGTTTTTGTTGAGGACGACAGAGCTTTAAAACTAGTATTTCAGGAGTTTGTCACCGAAAAGAAAAAAGCTCTAAACAAATGGATGATATTTACTTCGGTACAACTGCTATTTGGGAGGCAGTAGAATCATTGATGCAGCAAGGAAACTAAGCACGACGCTTGTCTCCTCGTCGTGCTTGATGTTTATTAGATTTGTTATGTTTTTGATAATAACGTTTGTTTCTGTTCTGGGAACCTTTGGATGGATGAAAATTTCTAAAGCTTGGACTATTTAAGTTTTATTGCTGGCCGGTTTCCCTCATCAGAAAGCCTGTAGACTGTTTAGGTTTACCACTGTTGTCCAGACCTATTGGGTTCTGATATATATAAAAAAAAAATCTGTAATTTTATTTTATTAAATTAATAGTGGTTGGAAATTTTTGTTTATAATGAATATATGACAACACCCTCTAATTAAGCACCCACCATTCACGGGCCTTCTATCTCTCTTAAGCTTAATTGTCAGCCCATACGCTATGATACGGTACTTTTAAGGCACTGAAACACAAATAATCTTAAGCTTAATTGTCAGCCCATACGCTATGATACGGTACTTTTAAGGCACTGAAACACAAATAATCCGACAAAAATTTTCAATCATTTGTAAGCAAGTAGTTCAAACCATTGGTGAATTAAATTAAAGAAAGGCATATGTTAGTGTGCCTCCACAAACGTGGTCACCAATTTTACTATATATATAATTAAAATAATTGTGCATATATAAAATGATACTATTCTTTGTTGTATGTATTTAAAAAATAAAATTAATGAACTTAAAAGTTATAAGCTGGTACAAAAGATTTTAAAAGGGTCCAGAATATTTTACAAAGGGAAGAAAACAAATAAATAAGGATATAAAAAAGAGATAGATAGACAAGGTCTTCAGAGATAGTGACACCCAAGAACAACACGGAAAAGGAACAAATAAGGAAATGCGAGAGAAGAAAAAGCCCTTAGACATCATCACTAGAAGTAGGGGACATTGCAAAGATTGTTAGTTTATGGTCCAGGATGATGTCAACTTGCTGGAGTAGGGGAAAACCTCACTCTAGGGAAGAGAGAGGTAGACTTATGACTTTTTGCATAATCTTATAATTTTCTTTATGGAAGCAAGGAGTTCGCAATCCAAGGAGGGATAATTTTAGCTTTTTGGCAACCTTCTTTTGAATATTGTTTCTTTCAAATATAGCATTTGCATCCTTGTTCCAACCATATTTGGAATAGGGTCTACCACTCAGATCCTTTGGAGTCATCTCTGACAACAATTTGATTCACAATTCTGCACTTTGATCTTTCAAACTTCTTATCCCTACTTTGAGAAGAGGGGTTTTTGCTTTGGTGTTCTCTTTCAAGGGAAGAAGTTTTTCTAATGTTTTCCTTTCAGGATAGGCATGGGGTTGATTGCATCCCATTTGCAATATAATATTCAGGCTCCTTTCATTTGATGTCTTCTTTGGAGGGTCTTTCTTTCTTTTTATCATTACCCACATTCGTTAAAGATTTTTTTTTGGTTTTTGGTCATTAGTTTAGGAGGTCTAAGAGAAGAAAGGATTGAAGAATCTTGAGACTCAATAACTTTTTGAGGATCACTAAGGGATCTGAAGTATGGAGGGAGAGGAGCTAGACACATTGCTCATAGAGGGGATGGCATCCTCACAAAGAAGATGAGCATTCATAAAAGGGTTAGAAAGATTGGTGTTAGAGATGTGAGAGTGCATACCTGATCTAAAGAGCCAATGTCAATTCTAGATGATAACTTTTTATCTTTTATATTTCACCAAATTCCATGATTGAGTCTTTTTTGGGGCTTCTCCACTCAAACCATTTGGAATATGCTCATTTTGAAAGGAGTTATCATCAAGTGCTTCAGTGGTTGGGAGTTTATTCAAAGATCCAACCTTCATAAAGCTTGTTGGTTTTTTTTGGTTCGGAGCACACCCACTCTTTTCTAGAATATTTGGTCAAAGACTCCACCATGGGCTTATGGGTCAAGCACTGGATTTTGAGACGACCTTGCTTCTTGCATTCTATGCAAAAGGTTGGCTTAATCTCATATTCAATAACGTGGCACTTTCGACTACAATCTTAAACAAGATTGATAAGATTGATAATACTGGGTGGTTTATATTTAAGATTTATGTTAATACAATTCCGTGAATAAACCATAAGGGTTTTCGCTTTGGTGGTTGAGTCACCAGATCTCCTATAGGTTTGTTTGACAATTCCAGGCAGGATTTCTTTGCTCCAAAATTGAATGGGAAGTCCTAGAAGTCTAACCCATATTAGTGGAGAGTTAATAAATTAGGTTTTGAGGTCAAAATTCACTCCCCATTTCCAAAAAAGGCTTAATATTTTAAAAAACCAAGGTCTGTCTATGAAGATGTGGCTCTAGTCCTCTATGTTGTTAAGCCTAATAAAGAAGAAACCCCAAGAAATGACTACCAACTCCATGTGATCTTGAAGTCGCCATTTTGAGAATGAATATTTTGTGATTGATGACATAAGTGAAAAGAAAATCTACAAATTTTTTTTTATAAAAGAGAAGGACATAACCTTCACTCTTAGAAAAGGAGGATGGAAAACTCCCTGACTGTTTCCACAAAGAAAACTGAACACGCATATTAAAAAATAGTTAAAAAATCAGGTTTAAGAGGAGGGTCACTTGACCCTTGCGATCTCCACACCTCCCATCGGATCAGGAGAGTCGAACTCATTTTCCTCACCACCATTGGAGATGTTCCCACTTGAAATTGGATTTGAAATTTAAGTGCAGATGCTCGCTATCGCTCCACATTTGGCTACTCATATAAATTCTATAAAGTAATAAGCAATATTAATATTAAACGAATAATCAATATAATTCTAATGATTTATTCAATAGACTATGCATTATATAATTTCAATTTTCTTCTTGCAATCGGCTGTTTACATGCCACTAAAATTATGTAACTTAAATTATTTTTTAGAAATTATTCTCTAAATAAAAATTAATATAATATAAAAATTATAAATATATTTATAAAATAAATAAATCTTATATATAAATTTTAAAACTTGACACGCGAAATTTTTATTATTTATTAATTATTTTATTTATATTATTTTGTAGTTTGTATAATGTAAATTTAAATTATTTTATCACGAGTAAATATAAAATGTTGATCAAGAAAAAATTTACAATAAAATCTTAAAATTATAAAATCTTTAAATTATAAATATTTGTACAAACTAGTAATTTGATTTTACTTTATTTAGATTTAATTGATTCAGTTGAGTGTTCCCTAGATCAACGATGGTGGTATCAATCCCAAGTCACTCGTGTTCACCCTCATGCTTGAGTCAAAAATAGCTAGGTAGTATAGAGGTTAAAGGTTATAGAAACAACTCCAAAATTTGAACTTTGTCAAATATATATTAAAAAACTGTTTCATGTTTGAAACTTTAGTTATATAAATTTATTTATAATTTAATTGAAATATATTATTTATTTAATTGAAAATTATTTGTTTTTGTTGTTCATAGTTTTTCACCTCTAAAAAAAATAAATAACTATTTTAATTTGTAAGCACCTTAAATGATATCTAAAAATTTATCTATAACGTGATTTATTGTCACAAGAAAATTTCATCTCTAATTAAATTTATTTTTAGTTTCTATTTAGATTTTGGAGGGTTTAAAATTTTAAGATTATGGTTTTGAAGTTTTATTTTTTAATATTAAAAATGCTATTTAGTGTACATTGAACAAATGGATTTTTTAAAACTATGTGTTATAATTATTTATTTATTTTAATTTTTGGATTATAGTCTATATATAATTCATCTTGTTGTATTAAACAAACCTCATGTAATAATCTTGTTTAACAAAAAATTATTACTTAGAATACTAAGATAACTTAATGTTTTATAAAGATATTTAGAATGTTTCAAATTTTGATAATGATTTTATATGACAAAAATATAAAATATTAGCATTATTAATAAAATCAATGTCATTCATTAAAAAATTATTATTCATGCTCGTAATTATTAAGAGTATACAAAAATTTTCTATACAAATGGATGATATTTACTTTGGTACAACTGCGATTTGGGAGGGAGCAGAATCATTGATGCAGCAACACAACTAAGCACCACGCTAGTCTCCTCATCGTGCTTTATGTTTATTAGATGTGTTATGTTTTTGATAATGACGTTTATTTCTGTTCTGGGAACGTTTGGATGGATGAAACTTTCTAAAGCTTAGACTATTTCAGTTTTTATTGCTGGCTGGTTTCCCTCATCAGGAGGCCTGTAGACTGTTTAGGTATACCACTGTTGTCCAGACCTATTGGGATTTGATATATATATAAATAAAATCCTGTAATTTGATTCTATTAAATTAATAATGGTTGAAAATTTTTGTTTATAATGAATATATGACAACACACACTAATTAAGCACCCACCATTCACCGGCAAGAGGCTTGTGTCTCTGCTAAGCTTAATCCTCAGCCCATACTATGATACGGTACTTTTAACGCACTGAAACACAAATAGTCGGACAAAAAATTTCAATCATTTGTAAGCAAGTAGTTCAAACCATATTGTCACCATTTTTATAAATAAATATAAATATATATATATATATATATATATATATATATATATATATATATATATATATAATTAAAATAATTGTGCATATATATAAAATGATATTATTTCTTTGGTATGCATAAAAAATAAAATTAGTGAACTTAAAAGTAATAAGCAATATTTTTTTTGATTGTTTTATAGAAAGAATTTTAAAAGGGTCCTAAATCTTTTACAAAGGGAAGAAAACAAATAGAAAATGAGATAGAAACAAGATAGATAGCCAAGGGTATCCAAAAATAAGGAGATCTTAGAACATCACTGAAAAGCCCTTAGACATCATTGCTAGAAGTAGAGGACATTGCAAAGATTGTTAGTTTACGATCTCAACTTGTTGGCGTAGGAAAAAATCCCACTCTAGGAAAGAGAGAGGTAGACTTATGACTAATCATTTTAAAATTTTCTTCATTGAAGCAAGGAGTTCACAATCTAAGGAGGGATCATCGAAAATTTGACCTTTTTGGCAACCTTCTTTTGAATATTGCTTCTTTCAATTATGGCATTCGTATCCTCGTTCCAACCATATTTTGAATAGGGTCTATCACTGAGAACCTTTGGAGTCATCTATGGCCACAATTTGATTCACAATTCTGCTCATTGATCTTTCAAACTTCTTACCCCTACTTTGAGAAGAGGAGTTTTTGCTTTGTTGTTCTCCTTCAAAGGAAGAGGTTTTGCTAATGTTTTCTTTTTAGATAGGCATAGGGTTGACTGCATTCCATTTGCAATATCCTCTTTAGGCTACTTTCATATGATATCTTTTTTGGAGGGTTATCCTTTCTTTTTATCACTATTTACTTTAGCTGAAGATTTCTTTTAGTTTTTGATCATTAGTTTAGGAGGGCTAAGAGAAGAAATGATAGGAGAATTTTAGGACTCAACATTTTTTGAGGGTCAAGAAGGGCTCTGAAGTGAGAGGGAGAGGAGTTAGAGATATTATCCATAGAGGGGATGCCATCCTCACAAAGAAGATCAACATTCATAAAAGGGTTAGAAGGATTTGTGTTAGAGATGTGAGTGCATACCTGATCTAAATAACCAATGTCAATGCTAGATGACAATTTTTTGTCTTTTAGCTCGGTCATTAGGCTTCCATGATTGGGTCTTTTTTGGGGTCTTCTCAACTCAAACCATTCGAAGTATGCTCATATTGAAAGGGATTATCATCAAGTGCTTAGTGGTTGAGAGTTTATCAAGAGATCCAACCTTCATAAAGTTTGTTGGGTTTTATTTTGGTTGGGAGCACACCCACTCCTTTCTAGAATCTTTGGTCATAGACTCCACCATGGGCTTAAGGGTTAGGATATGGCATTGCTTCTTACATTCTATGCAAAAGGTTGGCTTAATATCATATTAAATAATGGGGCACTCTTCACTACAATATTAAACAATATTGATAGTAGTAGGTGGTTTAATTTCAAGATTTATGTTAATACAATTGGGTGGTTTAATTTCAATATTTATGTTAATACAATTCCTTGAATAAGGGTTTTCGATTTGGTAGTTTAATCACCAGATTTCTTATAGGTTTGACAATTCCACATCGGATTTATTTGCTCCAAAATTGAATGGGATGTCCTAGAAGTCTAACTCACATTAGTGCAGAGTTAATGCACTACATTTTGAGGTCAAAATTCACTCCCCATTTCCAAGAAAATGCTTCATTTTCTAAAAAACCAAGGTTTTCCCATGAGGATACCAGGGTTTGTCCATGAAATTCCTCCATGTTGTTAAGCCTAATAAATAATAAACCCCAAGAGATGGCTACCAGCTCCATGTGACCTTGAGGTCACCATTTTGAGAGTGCATATTTTGTGATTGACTTAATATCTAGGTCTAACAAATTTTCCAATGAAGGAGAAAACTTCATTAAAAATATTGGAAGATATGACTGAAGATGAAATTTACAAAGTTCCTTGATAAGGGATAAGGATATAACCTTCACTCTTAGAAAAGAAATATGGAAAAATTCATAACTATTCCCAAGGGATGGCTACCAGCTCCATGTGACCTTGAGGTCGCCATTTTGAGAGTGCATATTTTGTGATTGACTTAATATCTAGGTCTAACAAATTTTCCAATGAAGGAGAAAACTTCATTAAAAATGTTGGAAGATATGAATGAAGAGAAAATCTACAAAGTTCCTTGATAAGGGAGAAGGACATAACCTTCACTCTTAGAAAAGAAATATGGAAAAATCCATAACTATTTCTGCAAAGGAAACTGGACACACATATTGAGAGATAGTTGAACGATCAAGTTTAAGAGAAGGGTGTGATGATCCTTATGTCCTCCACACCTCCCATCGGATCATCAAGAGAGCCGGACTCATTTTCCTTACCACAATTGGAAAAATTCCAACTCTGAATTGGATTTGAAATTTGAGTGGAGATGCTCGCTATGGCTCCACATTTGGCTACTTATATATATTTTGTAAATACTAAAGGAATAATCAATATAATACTAATGATTTGTTCAATTGATTATGCATTATATAATTTCAATTTTCTTCTTGCAATCGGGCTATTTATATGCCACTAAAATTATGTAACTTAAATTATTTTTTAAGAATTATTCTCCAAATAAAAATTAATATAATATAAAAATTATAAATATACTCATAAAATAAATAAATCTTAAATATAAGTTTAAATCCTTGACAAGCCAGTTTTTTATTATTTATTAATTATTTTATTTAAATTATTTTTTAGTTTGTATAATGTAAATTTAAATTATTTTATCATTAATAAATATAAAATGTTGATGAAGAAAAAAATTTACGATTAAATCGCAAAATTTGAACTCTATGTCAAATATTTATAAAAAAGTTGTTTCATGTTTGAAAATTTACTTATATAAATTTATTTATAATTAAATTAAAATATATTATTTATTTAGCTGAAAATTATTTGTTTTTGTTGTTCATATTTTTTCAATAAATAATTATTTTAATTACTAAGAATTTTAGATGATATCTAAAAATTCATTCATACTGATTTATCGTCACAAGAATAATTTTTTTTTTAATTAATATAGCGAATTCGGATAGGTTGTCCAAATTTTATGGTCGTTGTTCACTGTAAAAGCAATCACACAGATCTTCGCACAGTCCACTCTTATAACAACCATGCCACAATAATTTTAAACTTTTTATGATGCTGAATGCACCAAGAAAGGATAAGCGTTTAGTCCAACTAAACCCCAAGATTTGAAACTTGGACCTCCGCCCCCTACGGAGTTTGGTCGAACTAATTGGTATTTAAACCTCGAACCTCTAACATATTGATCATTAAACTTATTTTTAGTTTTTACTTAGACTGTGGAGGGTTTTAAATTTTAAGATTATGGTTTTGAAGTTTTATTTTTTAATATTAAAAAATGTTATTTAGTGTACATTGAACAAATAGAAGAGTTATTTTTTAAAACTATATGTTATAATTATTTATTTATTTTAATGTTTGTATTATATATATATATATATATATATATATATATATATATATATATATATATATATATATATATATATATGATTCATCTTGTTGTATTAAAAAAATCTTATGTAATAATCTTGTTTAACAAAATCAAATTATTACTTAGAATATTAAGATAACTAAATATTTTATAAAGATATTTAGAATTTTTCAAATATTTATAATGGTTTTATATTATAAAAAATATAAAATCCTAGCATTATTGATAAAATCAATGGATGCTAAGTGTATAGAATGTCATTGATTATATTGGGTCTTTGGAAAGCAAATGAAGAATGAAATATACTCTGCAATGAAAATTAACCAGACATAGAAAATATACACTGCAACAATAATAAGATAAGAGAATTCATAAACAAGATGACACAACAGATACCGTGGTTCGGCAATTGTGCCTACGTCCACAAAATATTAGATCCTTTCTTGAGAAGACAAATCAACGATTACATATTACAACTCTCTATCAAAATAGAGTCTCATCTCTTGTTATCACTCTTGTATATCATGCATACAGATTACACTTAATTTATAGACCTCTCTGCCCAACATTTTAATCTTCACCAATGGTGGTAAAAAACAAAAAACTCTTATCTGGTGAACAGATAAGGATACCACGTCATGGGCTGGACCCATGGATAACGACAACAATCTCCCCCTCCAGACCCATGAGGAGGGCTCCCCCATACTCGAGGCTTACACGGAATTCATGCCTACCAAAGCTTTACACAATTTATGCTTTTCTTTTGGCACTGTCTTCGTCATCATGTCTGACGGATTTCGATCAGTATGAATTTTGTTAATCTTCACCAAACCATTTTCAAGGACATCTCTAATCCAATGATACCGCACATCAATGTGCTTGGTTCTGTAGTGGAATGTAGCATTCTTGCTCAGATCAATGGCGCTTTGACTGTCACACTTAATCACGTACTCCTTTTGTTGCAAACCCAACTCCATAAGAAAACGTTTCAACCATAGCATCTCCTTACAGGCTTCTGTGGCAGCAATGTACTCTGCCTCTGTAGTCGAAAGTGCAACACATTTTTGCAGCCTTGATTGCCAAGAGATGGCTCCTCCTGCAAAAGTAAACAAGTAACCAGAAGTAGACTTTCTGCTATCAAGATCTCCTGCCATATCTGCATCTGTATAGCCTTCCACCATAGGTGGTGAGTTTCCAAAACATAGGCAAACTTTAGAGGTGCCTCTTAGATACCTTAGGATCCATTTTACAGCTTCCCAATGTTGCTTGCCTGGATTTGCAAGATATCTGCTAACTACACTAGTAGCATGTGCTATGTCGGGCCTTGTGCACACTGTAGCATACATTAAGCTCCCTACAGCTGATGCATAGGGGATATTTTCCATTTCTTTCTTTTCCTCATTGCTGGTTGGAGATGACTTGACACTCAACTTGAAGTGACTAGCTAATGGCGTACTCACAGGTTTGGCATTTTTCATATTAAATCTTTCAAGTATCTTCTCAACGTACTTTTCTTGTGATAGCCATATCTTCTTGTTCCTTCTATCACGCTTGATTGTCATACCCAAAATTTGGTTTGCAGCCCCTAGGTCCTTCATTTCAAAGACCTTGTTCAACTCCTTCTTCAACCTGTCAATCAGATTAGCATCTTGACCAACGATAAGCATATCATCAACATACAACAAAAGAATAATGAAGGAAGACTCTGAATATTTTTTGAAGTAAACACAGTGGTCTGCAGTGGTTCTAATGAAGCCTTGATTCATCATAAAAGAGTCAAACTTTTTATACCATTGTCTTGGTGCTTGTTTTAACCCATATAAGCTCTTCTTCAACTTGCATACCATGTGCTCCTTGCCCTTTACTAGGAAACCTTCCGGCTGCTCCATATATAGTTCTTCTTTTAGATCTCCATGTAAGAAAGTTGTTTTGACATCCAACTGCTCAATCTCTAAGTCTAGACTAGCAGCTAGGCCTAGGACAGTACGAATAGAAGGCATCTTCACAACAGGAGAAAAAATTTCGTCAAAATCAACACCCTTTTTCTGCCCGAAACCTTTCACTACCAACCTTGCCTTATATCTCATATCATTTTTCAGCCTAAACACCCACTTGTTCTTTAAGGCTTTTCACCCTTTTGGTAGCTCAACTAAATCATAAGTTTTGTTCTTATGCAAGGACTTAAGTTCTTCTTGCATAGCTTTCTTCCATTGTTCTTTCTGCTCATGCATCATAGCTTCTTTAAAGCATTCTGGTTCACCACTTTCAGTGAGTGTGATATACTCTGATGAAGGATATTTTGTTGAGGTTGTCCTTTCCCTTTGTGACCTTCTCAGCATAGGTGGTTCTTCTTGAGGAGGTTGCTCCCCCTGCTCAACATCACCATGCACATCATCATTACCATGTGCATCATCATCATCTGCTTGTTGATCCTCATCACCCCAAACTTGATCTTCTTCATCTTGAGCTTGCTGCCCTTCATTTTCATGGATGGGTAAAGGATCTTGTGTTTCTGGTAGCTCATCTACAACTCTCTTTGGTTGTTCTTCTTTGTCAAAATCAGAATATGTTTGGTTTTCATGAAAAACCACATCTCGGCTTCTATGCAACTTCTTGGCCTTGGGATCCCATAACCTGTACCCAAACTCATCACCTCCATAACCCAAAAATATACATTGGATTGCTTTGTCATCTAGCTTGCTTCGCTGCTTCTTAGGTACATGTATGAAAGCCTTGCATCCAAAGACTTTCAAATGTGAATAAGATACCTCCTTGCCGGTCCACACTCTTTCTGGCACATCGCCTTCCAATGGAGCTGAAGGAGATAAATTTATCAAATAGCAAGTTGTACTCATGGCTTCACCCCAAAACTCCTTTGATAACTTAGCTGAAGAAAGCATGCTTCTAATATTTTCAACTATGGTGCGGTTCATCCTTTCTGCAACACCATTGTGTTGTGGCGTGTAAGGGACAGTCTTCTCATGTCTTATCCCATGCTTTGCACAATATTCCTCAAATCTCTTTGAGGTGTACTCTCCACCATTATCTGTACGAAGTAATTTCAAGGACTTGGAGGTCTGCCTTTCAACCATAACATGAAACCTTTGAAAGATTTCAAACACTTGATCTTTGCTCTGCATGGTAAAGCTCCAAACTTTCCTGGATGCATCATCAATAAAAGTAACAAAGTACAAAGCACCACCAAGAGTTTTCACGCTCATAGGGCCACATATATCAGAATAAACTAGATCAAGAATCTCAATTTTCCGTTTGGCCTTAGCATGTGAAAAAGAAACTCTATGATGTTTTCCTACTAAACAATGATCACACGGAGCCAATGACGTACCTTTGAGATTTGGAAGAGAATTCCTCTTCACCAAAGTCTCCAAACCTTTTTCACTTATGTGACCGAGTCACCGATGCCACAGACCAGATAGAGATTCATCAAAAATAGTGTTCACCTCACCTTTGGATAACTGGGCTTCGGTCCTATAGAGAGAGCAACACTTCTTTCCTCTTGCCACAACCAAAGAGCCCTTTTTCAGCTTCCATAATCCATTGCCAAACTGTGTCTCATACCCTTCATCATCAAGCTTTCCAGTTGAGATGAGATTCAACCTGAGATCTGGAACATGCCTCACATCCTTGAGGACCAGCTTATAACCAACATTGGTTGTGATGCAAACATCACCCATTCCAACAATTTTAGACACTCCATTATTTCCCATTCTTACCGAACCAAAGTCTCCTGACTTGTACGTGATAAAGAAATTGCTATGTGAAGTGGCATGGAAGGATGCTCCTGAGTCAACCACCCAGTTTGAATCTTCACACGCTGCACTAATACAGTCTTCACCACACATTGAGAATATTAGGACATCACTGGATGCAACTGTAGTGGTTTCTTGATGTTCTTTATTTTCATCACCAGATTTCCCTTCCTTTTGATCTCTTTTAAGCTTCCTGCACTCCCTCTTCATGTGCCCGGGCTTCTTGCAGTAGTAGCAGGTTATTCCTTTTCTTGATTTGGATCTCCCTTTTGATTTGCCTCGATTGTTATCTTCTCGGTTCTTTGGTCTTCCCCGTTCTTCAGCAACCAATGCCTGTGAGTGGGAGGAATTTGAGGATTTTCTCCTCACTTCTTCATTCAACAAACTGCCTGTAACTTGACTCATGGTAACAACTCCATTGGGTGTCGAGTTGCTCAGGGATACAACAAGAGTCTCCCAGCTATCCGATAGTGAGCTTAGCAACAATAGTGCTTGCAACTCATCATCCAACACCATCTTCATAGCTGCTAGCTGATTTACAATGCTCTGCATCTCGTTTAGGTGCTCTACAACAGACCCATTTTCTTTAAACTTCAAGTTTACCATCTTTCTGATCAGAAACGCCTTGTTTTCGGTTGTCTTTCTCTCATACAAGTCATGCAGTTTCTTCCATAAAGGGTTTGCACTGGTTTCTATCGCCACATGGTGAAACACAATATCATCCAACCATTGACGGATGCAAGCAGTTGCTTTTCGGTCCATCTTTGTCCAATCCTCAATGGATATGTCGTATGGCTTCTGGTCTACTTCAATCGGCAGGTTGAGGTCCCTCGAATAGAGAAGATCTTCCATCTTGGCTTTCCAGATTAACCAGTTGTTGCCATCTAAGCTAACCATCCGAGTAGAGGTGTTTGCCTCCATCTTTGATCCACACACAAGTGAACCAAGCTGGCTCTGATACCAGTTGTTGGGTCTTTGGAAAGCAAATGAAGAATGAAATATACTCTGCAATGAAAATTAACTAGACACAGAAAATATACACTACAACAATAATAAGATAAGAGAATTCATAAACAAGATGACACAACAGATACCGTGGTTCGACAATTGTGCCTACGTCCACAAAATATTAGATCCTTTCTTGAGAAGACAAATCAACGATTACATATTACAACTCTCTATCAAAACAGAGTCTCATCTCTTGTTATCACTCTTGTATATCATGCATACAGATTACACTTAATTTATAGACCTCTCTGCCCAACGTTTTAATCTTCACCAATGGTGGTAAAAAATAGAAAAGCTAATCTTCACCAGCAGTGGTAAAAAGCAGAAAAACTAATCTTCACCAGCAGTGGTAAAAAGCAGAAAAACTAATCTTCACCAATGGTGGTAAAAAGCAGAAAAACTAAAGCAGGAAATAAAGCAGAGTAATCGTTGGAGAGTATCTTCTCGAACACTTTCCTCTTATCCACTTTTATCCTCCACGGGATAAGGATGACAACAAATAACAGCAAAAAAAAAACTCTTATCTGGTGAACAGATAAGGATACCACGTCATGGGCTGGACCCATGGATAACGGCAACAGATTAAAACCTTATTCTTCATGTTTGCACTTCTTAAGAGTATACAAAAACTTTTTGTGTGTAGTGAATAAACTTAATATTATACAATATCATATTCTAAATGAGGATTCTTTTTGTACTATTAACTAGGATGAACCATTCATCTTTGAAATCATGAATTACATAGATGTATTCTAAAAGTACCCAATTGAAGAACTCTGTAGCATAAAACTCATTCATATAGAAGACCACATTTGATATGAAGCATTCATTAGTTTTACATAGTTAATAATGGATTTCACATGGAGAAATCCTTAACTTTTTTTTCAATTTTATAAACAATTTCTCTTTTGCTATATAATTTTAGAAAATTTTACAAAGTTATTTGGAATTATATGGTATAATGTAATTTTTTTTAATAGTTTATTTTTATTTTAATGGATATTATAATTTTGTGATTTTTTAGGTTCTAATATTATTTTTCGAATTCATACTTCTTAAGAGTATATAAAAACGCTCTCTCCATAGTTATTTCTCTCAATTGTATGAAAAATACTCCACTTCATGGTAATCAATATCAACATTCCAAGGATGATTATTTCCTCGAATTTAACCCACATTAACAATCAATTTTTATATTTATAAATTATCTAAATGTATTCTATAAATCATTGGTTAAATCAATTTTTAGGACACAAATATTTGATGTATGTAAGATACCTTTTTATATACCCTAAAGGTTAACCATGTATGCATACAAATTGATCTTACATGAAGAAGTATTTAGATTTTTGGTAATTCCATTTTCCATTCAAGAATAATCTATAGAGATTTGATAAGAGGGTGTATATAATGTTGAACTTCCTATTCAATCGCTAAGAATTTCACTCTTGTTGAAAATTATAAATATGCTTTAACATTTGTACAACCAATCATACAAACTCCCTATAAGGTAACTACAGTATGATAACTAAGCTTCTACCAAAAAAAAATTATGATCAAAACTTCCATAGTATATGCCTATGGTAGGTGTATTAGAATAATAGATTGATTAAAATATTTAAATAAGTCCTTGGAATTATGTTTATATCAAGACTTTACTTTTCATTCCATGTGGATTGTGATGTGTTTTTAGTCCTTGAGGGATAATGTATTCAACATATTATTCTAGTCTAGATCTCTTTGCATAAATACTTCCTAAAAGTATTTTAATTTATAATCATTCTATCCTTGTTATCAATATTATAGTTAGTATTGATGTAAATTTTGTTGGCCTAAATAGTTGAAAGTCTTTGAAGAGGGTAAAATCATATCCCAGATTACAAATGGATCTCTTTTGGATAGTATTAGAAATGATAGTACAAATTTTACTATTTTATCTTGTGATTCAATAGTTAAATAAATAATACATTAATAAAATAAAGAAATTCATATAATCTAGGATAATATTTAAATCCTAAAATCCTTAGGCAATTTTTTTAATAAAGTTTAAACATGATATGTATAATAAGTCTATTCATGATGAATGGAAAAGATAATGGATGAGAACTATATACATAAGCCTAATTTGGTGACTCTAAATAGATGTTTAAGTTAAAAGAAGTAAAATGGTATATATATATATATATATATATATATATATATATATATATATATATATATAAATTATTAGGGTAAAATCAGGGTTTTCAAAAGGGACCAAATATTTTTACAAATATTCATATGTTTTATTACAACAACATTTTACATCTATTATTATTTTTATTCTAGTTACATCAAAACTCCCATAACTTTAGTGCATTCATTGCATTAGATATTCAATTTATTCTTGGTGCATAAACATACACTACTCCAATATCATTACATTCATAAGCTCCAAAATATGGTACCTTAGTAGGCAACTCTGCATATCTTTAAAAAATGGATCCATCCACACACAAATCCATAGATCTTCAAAACTAGGACCCTTATCTAAAAGGGCCACATTATACTTCTAGAAAAGGAGTCCCATGATAGGTATGTTCATAAATACTCTAAATGTTGAACCTTCAATAGGAAATTTCATAGATTTCTAAAAAAATGTATTCCATAGAAAAGTCCAAATATTTTCAAAAAAAGTATCCCTAATTAAATGAATCTACAAAACTGTAGAAAATGAATCCATCTACATATGTAATTTAAAAAAAAAAATCCTCATTATACAAGTATCTCACAAAGCTAACATTTGTTAGGGAATTGGAAACTCCTCTTATGAAAGTTATCAATTGATAATATCCTATTTTATATTTTCATCCAAAGAAAAATTGCTAATTTTGGAATGGATAACATTTCCCATAATTTAACAAATTAAAATTCTTCCTTACTATTTGTATGTGATAGATCATAGGTTGATTTAATAATGAATGACATTTATTGTCTAGCCCATTATACTATTGTATCCTCAACTAAATTGGGCTTACATAATATGATATTAATTTAGTTCTTAGTTTTTGAATTGCATTCTCATACTGATTATGGATTTTTAGCTCCTTCCATATTACCTCTCCTCATTTTTCCAAATAATCATTCAACATTTTTGAATAATTTTTCTCTAGCTCTATTCTAATACTCGTTAACAACATATCCTTCACTAATGGATACTTCACTAGATATGCATCTTCCAATAAGTGGATAGACCTACCATTATCTACCTTCTATTGGGTGTCTTTCCATAGTAGCTCTCTACTCTTCACTATGTGGTTTCATAATGAAGATGCTCGACATGGATCTAGTATGATAAAAACATATTTTCTCCTCTTGGTTGTCAACGTATTTTTCTTTTAGAATTATTTTCCATAAGGCATGTTTATTATTCACTAGCCTCCATCCCATATTTGTTGCCACGACCTTTTTATATTTACTATTTTTTATGGTCAAGTCTTCCATTTGATTTATCCTTGCATACTTTCTCCAAAACTATAAGTAGAATTCTACTCTTTTTCTCTATTCCTAACCATAGAATTTTTAATACTTTCTACTATACTAGCTACTTTCAATGGGGTCTAAAACATTTATAATAAATATACATGGAGTTCATGGAGAGTACTCTTGATATATTGTAGCTTACCTACCTAGCTCAAGAAATATCCCTTCCACCCAACTAATTTACTTTGAATCTTATCAATTAGCACATTCCACATATAACCCTTGTATGGCCTAGTAAACATTTACATACCCAAATAAATATAAGAGGAAGTTGAAACACTACACTCAAACTCTGTTGCTATTCACCTTTGTTGCTTCTCTATTATGTCTATAAAAAATATCCTACTCTTGTCCATGTTTATCATTTGTTGGGATGTATTTTCATAGAGATTTAGTACAGCCTCAATTCCTTTACCTCAACTATAGAGGGTCTTCCCATGTTATCAGTAAATTATAGGTGAATAATAATTTCTATGAATACAAGTGGTTTTAATCCCCTTAAGGTTCCTTCCTATTTTCCTACTTGTACGCATATTTCTAATGCTTCTAACATAATTATGAAAATCTACAAAGATAAAGTATCTTCTTACCTTAAGCCTCTATTGTTTCTAAAGAATCCAACTAAAGCACTGATCATTATAGCTAATAATTATGGACCTCCATAGTAGTTATGCACCCATCCTCTTTAACATTTATTGAATCTAGAATTCTAGGACTCTATCTAGAAAGCACCATGTGACCCAGTCATTGGATTTGTTCATGTCAAGCTTTAACATGATTTCCTTCATTTTACTCATGTTAAATGAATGCATGGTCTCATGAAGTATGATTACTCTATCCAAAAAATTTCTACCTTTCACAATGCCCCCTTGTTGTTGTATGATGATCTCTAGGATAATAGGATTTAGTCTTAGTGCAATCACTTTGATATTTTTTGTAAATAAAATTACATAAATAAATGGCATAAAGTATTTAAATCCATTCAACCCAGGATTCTTTGGAATCAAAACTTAGAAAGTATTATTTTATTATTTTAATATCCTACCTAAAATGTGTGACTCTTTTATTGCTACTACTACATCATATTTCACTATGTTAGTGAAGGCTTGGAAAAAACTCACTTGAAATCCATTAGTCCTTGGAGCCTTATCTTTTTCCTATTAGAATACCAATTTTCTAAGCTCCTATTCACTCATCTCTTTGACAAGTTTTGCATTCATGTATCTAGTTAGAATTCTATGGATATGTTAAATTAATTATTGCATAGCATCATGATCATCCTCTATGTCCTTTGATAGCAGTAGTCTAAATATTTCCTCCACCCCTATATAATTTGATCTTCCTCTCTTATTACTTTTCCATCGGCTTTTTGAATTTTAGATATTCTTATTGCACTTTTATTTCTCATGCTAGTTACATGAAAGAGTCTTGTGTTCATATCTCCTTTCATTAGATATTGGTTTCTTGAAAATTATATTTACTATGTCTCCCCCCTTACAATTATTTTTTGCAATTCCTCATAGTAGTTTTTTCTCTATTAAAAAATATCTGGTCAATTCCATTTCTACTTATTTCCTCTTTGTTTGAATTAGTTATTTTATTAATCTCTCTTTTTGCACAAAAATATTACCAAATATCTCCTTGTTCCACTTTCTTACTTACCCTTTTTTATGTTTAAATTTACCAACAACTACATACATCTTGGATCCTTGGATTCAAATATAAAGGGATTTTTTTTATTTATTTCCTCCAGAATACACTAGAATAATAGAGAGTTATAATCTAACCTTGTTTCTAGTAATGGTGTTAATGTATTTTGATATTTTCTCTCAAATAAATCCAAGGCTAGAAAACCCTATCCAATTTGACCTAGATGAAGTCTTCTCCTAGTCACTTGTTAGTCCATGTAAATGCATTACCACTCAAGTCAACATCATAAAGACTTGAAGCTAATGTAAACTTGCTAAGTCCTCCATACTCTAGATGAACCCCTAGGATCCCCCATACTTCTCACCTATTATTAATGAAGAATTGAAGTCCTATTTCCACTATCCATCTTAACCGCATGACCTATTATCCCATTTTTTCTAGATCTTTTCAAAACTCCTTTCTCACTTTGCTTATGTTTGAAGAATATACACTTGTAATAAAAAAATCTAAATTTTAATATTTAACTAAGAATTAAATTGATAATTGAGTTACACTTTGAAATATGATTCTCGCTTGTAGAGGTTAGAATACCATATAGTTAACAACCCTCCTAAATATTCTTTGGCTCCATCTTCGTAGCTCTTACCCTTTTTCCATATTCCACTCTGGATGTTCTATCACCTTGCACAGGATAATTTTATTTCTTGCAATAATTATATATTCAATTTATCATCCTTTAACATGGACCTCACCAATATATGTTTGTTAGGGGTATTCATTCCTCTAAAATTCCATGATATGTCCATCATGTTTTACTTCTTGTATTAGTTCTTTTCCCACTCTGGTCACTTGCTTTCTATATTTCAAATCCTTCTTTATTTCCTTTAATCATTTTCCTTCAATGATGGCCTACCCAAATCCCATACCTCTCGTAATTCTACAATTGTCTACTTCTAGGTACTCCTTGATATCCTTATATTTGTTACTTTCCCTAAAGTTCCTCCATCCACTTCATATTGATTAGTTGTACATGATACAAATTTAAAATCGTAATCTTTATGAGCATCCATCTTCCTTGATATTTCTTTGTATATATATTCCCTTTGATCCATTATCTCTTCCTCCTTGTCAGTCCCCTCAACTCATGATATATGGTAGCTTCACCTTTATGCAGCTTCATGGTTCTCTATGGTATTATGTTCTTTTACTAGAGTCACTATTATCTCATTCTATCTCCATTTCCTCAAATAAATTTTTTAGCTTCACTAATACCATCTTCTATTACTTCTTTCTAATTTTTTTATGTCTCCCTCCTCTCCTCAACTTCTTGGTTATGAAACTCTTTATCCTTCTGAAGGCACGAGGATACGGAAACAAAACAAAAATGCCAAGTGTGATGTATGCAAAAGCAAAATGTAACGCTAAGTCCTACGAACTGAAATGCATGAAAGGAGAGAAACATAGACAAATTGAAACAAGAAAGAAAGCAAATGTCGAGCACAACACTTTTTATTAATTTGCTTTAAAATCAGGTTACAACATGTCTCCTCCATTTTTGGGGGCTAGGAGCGTTAAGTAGGGCTCTATTACACCACGGATTGGTATGCTTTCTTCCGCGTGCCCACATGTAAAGTGGGCGGGCCAAATGTCACCACCACTTGCATGAACGCATCTTTGATTCCTTGCTGCTCCTCCGGTGTCGAGATCCTACATTCAAAGAAACAGAAAGAGATTAGTAGCACCTACGGATGAAGTAAAACATGCGATCCCCAAAGCCTACGATTAGTGCATGCGTAAAATAAATAAAATTATCACTAAAACATATCATAATGAGCTGAAAACTTGACAGAGACATGAGAACATTACCAAGAAGGCACTACAAAAGGAACAGTCGGGAAATTCACCACGAATTTCTAATCGCTCCGGGGTGGGACGATTAGACCTACAACAAAATGTCAGAAGGCACCCTCCTAAATGTCCTATCCGGGAGGCTCCAAATCACCTGCAAAGTTGGGTGTTAGGTAAAATGGGGTATTTTGGAAAGACCCAGAAGGTCAGATTTTGCCAATTCGGCCTCTATCACCCAAAATCTGATGATGCTCCCTGCATGTTAGTGAAAGCGAGAAATAACAAAAGCATGATAAAAACTGCTCAGAATAACATGAAATTTGAATGAAAGCCTATTTGAACAACCTAGAAAAAAATGCAAGAGAAATAGAAATGAAATCTACTACAGATTTCTAATCGCTCCAGGGTGGGGCGATTAGGACTACAGTAGTGTGGGGGGCACCCGGGGGCAGGATGCCCATCGTTTGGGGCCCGATTTTGGCACCAATCCACTTGGGATGGGTCCAAAACCTCTTGTGGGGTATTGTCAAAAAATTTGGGTGGGATACTATGGCCAAATGTCAGGTTTTGGGTCTGAATTGTGCTTCCAATAATCACCCAATAACCTCCCTTCCAAAAGAGAGATCAAGGATGTGAAAGGCACAAGCAAAAGGGTGAGGACATAAATCGGCAGCACTCCGTTGCTCCAAATGCTCCTAGCCTGTTCCCCTTTTGGGATGAGAAGACTCATCATTTTATAGACTTGAGGGTCTCTGTGAATGAGCATGCAGAGGCACCACTTGGTGATCATGCCTTCTCAGGGGAGAGAAGATTCCTCCCTGATTAAGGACTCCACGACTGCCTCTATGACTGCCTCTTTGAGCTCAAAAACGCTCACTCACACTCCCATGCAATGAAGTAGTTATATGGAAGATATGAGCTGCCATTTGTCAAGGTTTGACATTTTTCTCGTCAAACCTGCTATTCGTCACACCTAGGGGCGAATGTTGCTAATCGTCCCTAGGTGGAATGAATACCAGTTTGTAATCGTCCCTGCGTGGAACGAATAAAGAGCAGAGTGCCTAAAAGGTGCCAAATTGACCTCTGACATTCCAAAACTACTATGAGAGTGGTTAGGACCACTGTTTAACCTATGGGGGCTGGCCTAGGGGCTGTGTATGTCAGTGTGATCAGTGTTTTTAGCCACATAATTGGATTGGTGTTATTTTGGTGTCTACAGATGCCCCTTTTTGGGATGCGTTGTGTTTGGCGCAGTGTTGAGCAAAAATAGATAACCAAAGCACTAACAATTAGGGTTTCTAAGTAACCTAACCAACTTTAGATGCCCCAAGTATGGAAATGGGCATGCATTCTTGAATCCTTGCTTCTGACGAGCTAAGGAACTCAATTCAAGTGTTAACCTTTTTTTGGTGAGGTGTTACTTGATCTTGGGCATTGATCAGTCATGAATAGGCAAAGGGCGCAACCTTTTGTCTGTGGGAACCTTGAGTTCATGATTCACAAATTCTAAGTGTTTTATTAGCTTGTGATTATTGCTTGTTTGCTGCCCCAAGCAGGGGCATGATAGTCAATGATTCTTTGAATGCATCTCATTTCCTTGATTGGGTGTGTATTTGTTGATTGATGACTAAGTGTGACTACCCCCTCAAGCGATGAATCGATGAGGGAATGACCTACATGAGAAAAATGATGAGTCGCTTGACCTAATATGACTTGTGTAAGGGTGCCTTCAGTTGTTTTGCTTTGAATGCTTATGCAGTTTCCCAACATTTAGACCTATTTTTGGTGGGTGTTAACCCATTTTGGGACGCCATTTGGGGATGAAATTCTTGAAAATTCGTCCTCCCGTGGAGCGGTCCGACTATGGTAGCCTTCTTAGGGAGTAGGATAGTGAGGATTTGTGACCCCGATGTCTGTTTTGAATGCCAAGAAGTGCAGGCGCAAAGGCACCTTGTTCGACAATGTTATTGCTATTTTTGGGTGGGTTTGGACCCTTTTTGTGATGTCGTTTGGGGATGAAATTCATGACAATCTGTCCTCCCGCGGAGCGGTCCGGCTATGGTAGCCTTCTTAGGGAGTAGGATAGTGAGGATTTGTGACCCCGACGTCTGTTTTGCATGCCAAGAATGTCAAGTGCAAAAGCACTTTTATTTGGCAATTTTATTGCTATTTTTTGTGCATTTGGGTGCAGTTTTTGTTGTTTTTGATTTTCTTGCTCTGTAATCGGCCCAGAGTGGGACGAATACTAGTTTTGGAATTGTCCCTATGCTTGGGGGTTTTTGAACTTTTGCTTTTTTTGTGAGGTCAGAGGACCGGTTTATTGTAGCCTGTGGGGATTTTGATGATATATATATATATATATATATATATATATACATGACTTTTTTTTATTTATACACTTGTCATGAGTTATTGTTATTCTTATGTGATTGATGGATATTGATGTATGCATGTTAATTTATTGTGATGGATGCACAGGTTATGATGAATGCAAATGTGTCTAATATATATGGTATGCATATGAATGTATGAAATGATTTGTTGATAACTTGGCGGTTGCACCATAGACTGTGCAAGACTTACCGGCTTTTTGTACTTACGAGATTGTTTTATATGATGACTTTGCATGATATATATATTTTTTTGTTTTGGATTTTCTAATGGTGATGTAAGAATGGGATGTACTAAAGTTGTGTTAAAATGTAGTTAAGATTTTCTGAGACTCATATGTTTTAACTAACTAGCCAAGACTGTACTTTTATCCTACAAGACTTTTGAACAAGGTATAAATCTGACTTGACTTTGACCAAGTTATTTCACATCTCTTTGTGTGCAATTGAGTTTGTTTATGTGGTATTTGTCAGGATACCGCCAGTGCCAGATAGGTTGTCAACCAAACCTGTACTGAGGATCACCTAATTAGCTCCACTAAATCTTTTGTTGTATTTAGTCAGATTAATCTGTGGTGCTATCTAGGATACCATGAGCTAGCCCATCCACATGCAAATATTGATCTGCACACAATTTAATGTGACAGATATATTGTCATGCAGGAGGTTTTCCACCAGTGACCGATAGGCTATCCATCAAAATAGTACTGAGGTTCACCTCATGACCTTCTAAATGCTGAGAGTTCCAGGGATTCAAGTTCAACTCCCTTATTTTCTTCAATTGTATTGGGATACTTGCTCTGCTATAGTGATAAAAATCACTATTTATTTTTGTTTTTTCTTTTGAGCAAGGGATTTGAATATTGAGTGATGAGAATCACTATTGCTTGTGCCTTTTGATGTATGCACTTTGGCTTTGATGTCAAATTTTGGAGTTTTGACTTTTGCAAATTTTTTTATGTTTGCAACTTTTTGAGAACTTAGGATTCTTGGGGAATTGGGTAGAGAAGATGCTTTTACTTTTTCCAACTCTCAGCATTCTTGGGGTCATTCACACAGGGGGATGAGCAAGATAACCTTTTCACTAGATGGTATCCTGGATTGTTTTGTAGGTTTCATCTTTCATTTACACAACTTGGGAATTTTATTTTATTTTTTATGTGTTTTAGTTTGTGTTGGGATGCTACGTAACAATGTGTGATCCAAGTGGAACTCTACCTTTGTAAAATTTGTCTAACTTTGTACAGTATTTGGCTAGAAAGCTAACAACATCTTGTATGATGAAAACTCTAGATATATTAGAAGACAACTGACTATGATATGGTGAAAAAATGTGAATGGCGTTTATTTGCGATGAACTATTTACAAAGTGGAAGAATGTGGAGACTGATGGAATTACCCGTGATTACAGTCTATGGTGCTTTTGACCCGTATGATCAAAAAATATGCAAATGTATGTATGGGATGCCTAATGTAGCTATTATTTTTGTGTTTTTGATTGATTGATTTTTGTGAGTATTTTGAGTATGCATGAAAATGAGATGCAAAATTTTTCTTTATTGTTTTGATGATTTTAGTATGCATGGAAATGAGATGCAAATTTTTGTTATTTTCGATGATTTTGTTATTTTTGAATTTTATTTATGGTTGGTTCATTCCGCGTTAGGGCGGACCAAGTGATTCTTTTGGATCCTTGGAGGTTTTCACCAAAGGGATTATGGGCACCTTTGGGGTGTTTTAGGGTTGACCAAGCGATTGTGAGAATTCTTGGAGCTTTTTGGTTTGATCAAAGGGGTAATGGCACCTTTGGGGCATTGGTGGGGTTGACCAAGCGATTGCGGGAATCCTTGGAGCATTTTGGTTTGACCAAAGGGGTAATGGGCACCTTTGGGGCATTGGTGGGGTTGACCAAGCGATTGCGGGAATCCTTGGAGCATTTTGGTTTGACCAAAGGGTTTATGGATACCTTTGGGGCATTTTGGGATTGACCAAGCGATAATGGGAATCCTTGGAGCTTTTGGTTGGACCAAAGGGTTTGTGGACACCTTTGGGGCGTTTGGTTTGACCAAAGGGATAATGGGCACCTTTGGGGCATTTTTGGGGTTGACCAAGTGATTGCGGGAATCCTTGGAGCATTTTGGTTTGACCAAAGGGTTTATGGATACCTTTGGGGCATTTTGGGATTGACCAAAGGGATAATGGGCACCTTTGGGGTATTTTTGGGGGGTTTGACCAAGCGATTGCGGGAATCCTTGGAGCTTTTGGTTTGACCAAGTGATTACGGGAATCCTTGGAGCTTTTGGTTTGACCAAGCGATTACGGGAATCCTTGGAGCTTTTGGTTTGACCAAGCGATTACGAGAATCCTTGGAGATTTTGGTTTGGGCTATGGATCTTTTAAATATGGAATGGCCTCAAATTATTGATGTTCAAGGGTTCTAGTTCCTTGATTCCATCAAGAGAGGCTAGCCGGTATGTTCTAGGTCCTATTTTACTGTCAATCACATATTGACCTAACCAGTTTGCCATGAACTTGTCCCTTAGATGGGGTAGCAAGTTAGAATTTTGTTGGTTCTCTTTTAGTACCAGGTCACCAACCTGAAAGTCCCTCAGGTGAACTTTCATGTTGTATGCTTTTTTAAGTTGCTCTTGGTAAATACGCAAATGCTCATGAGCATTGACGAGTTGTTCGTCGAGTAACGTAAGCTGTTCTAACCGGGCCTATCGTGCAGTGTCATCATTGATGAACTCTTGCATTGATATGCACAGGGAAGGAATTTCCAACTTGAGAGGCATGACTACCTCGGAGCCATACATGAGCAAAAATAGAGTTGCCCCAATGGGCATCCGAATGCTAGTGTGATATGCCCAAAGAGCAAGTGGGATCTGAATGTGCCAATCTTTATGACTATCTGCGACTGTATTTCTAAGGATGGCGACTAGCATTTTGTTTGACGCATCTGCTTGCCCATTTGCCTATGGATAATAGGGTGTCAAAAAAATGTGTTGAATTTTGTACTTTGTGCTCAAAGCACGCACGTATTTGTTCTTGAATGACATCCCATTATCTGTGATTATCTTGGATGGAATACCAAAATGACATATGATGTTATGTAAAATGAACTCCGAAATGTGGGTTCCAATCGTAGAGGTAAGCGTAATTGCTTCCACCCACTTGGTGAAGTACTCTGTGGATGTTATGATGAACGTGTGATGGCCTGACGACATAGGGGAGATCTTTCTAATTAGATATAAGCCCCACTGTGAGAATGGCCAAGATGATTGGATCAGCTGCAAGGCTTGAGAAGGTACATGTGTCAAATTAGCATGGTGTTGACACTTCACACACTTCCTTACATAGGTGCAACAATCTTGCTCTAAATATGGCCAATAATAGCCCATGCGAAGAATGCACTTTGCGATGGCCATACTGTTGAAGTGGCCATCGCATGTACCATCATGTGCTTGGGTGATCGCCCAAGTGGACTCTTGTTGGTCCAAGAAATGAAGGAGTATTCCTTCATAGCTGTGACGATACAAAATATCTCATAGCAAGACATGTTCTGCAACTTTCTATTTGAATGATCTTTTCATGGCATGTGACAATCCAAGTGGGAGGTTGCCTAGCTTGAGGTAATCTCGTATCGGTGTATACCAATCCTACTGATCGAAAACCTCGATAGTATGAACAACCAATCCCTCTTGAAGTTCATCCCTAGCAAAAGCTGAGCAGGAAAGAACTTGTAAGAATAACATTGTGTTGCTATTAATGGGAGTAACGGGAGAACAAGAACCCCCAGTTGGCATGATTTAGACAATCGTGGATTCGAGAGAACTTGTCCGGGGATGGTTCAATCTGGATTAGGTGGATTCCTTGCATTAAGTCAGAGCTTGCACGCTCCATCGTGGATTGCGATAGTGTTTTGACTTGAATGGTTGTCATATCACCAAAAATGTCTTGTAGGATTAGTGACCCCAAGGAGGCCATACCGCTGAAGTGGCCATTGCATGTACCATCGTGTGCTTGGATGATCGCCCAAGTGGACTCCTTCTGGTCCAAGAAATGAAGGAGTATTCCTTTGTAGCTTCGACGGTACAAAATGTCTCCTAGCAAGACATGTTTTGCAACATTCTATTTGAATGATATTTTTGCGGCATGTGACAATTCAAGTGGGAGGTTGCCTAGCTTGAGGTAATCTCATATGGGTGTATACCAATCCTACTGATCAGAAACCTCGATAGTATGAACAACCAATCCCTCTTGAAGTTCATCCCTAGCAAAAGCTGAGCGGGAAAGAAATTGTAAGAATAACGTTGTGTTGCTATTAATGGGAGTAACGAGAGAACAAGGACCTCCAGTTGGCGTGATTTAGACAATCATGAATTCGAGAGAACTTGTTTGGGGATGGTTCAATCTGGATCAGGTGGATTCTTGGCGTTAAGTCAGAGCTTGCACGCTCCATCGTGGATTGCAATAGTGTTTTGACTTGAATTATTGTCATATCACCATAAATGTCTTGCGGGATTAGTGACCCCAAGGAGGCCATAGTGTTTGCAAAATGATTCGATGATCGATGGAGTTCCTCGAAGTTGTACCATTCAAGATTTGCCAGGAATTTATCCACAAGGGTTTTATAGGTCTGTAGAACTGGGCATTTACATTGTAATACCCCTTTCACTTGGTTAACAATTAACAGCGAATCACCAAATATATTCAAGCATTTGATGTTCATGGTGATGGCTGTCTGAAGACCTATGAGCAAGGCTTCATATTCGGAATTGTTATTGGTGCACGAGAAATCAAGTTTAAATGATATAGGCACTTGAGCCCCTTACGGTGTGAAGAATATGATTCACATGCCACCCCCTTGCTCACATTTAGAACCATTGAAAAATAGGGTTATGTCGACCTGTGACTCAGGCTCATCAGAATCTGACGATTCTGAGACATGGAAGACCCCATAATTGGGTAGCTATATTTCTAGAGGCTGATCATCTTCAAGAGGAGCCTCTGCTAGTTGATCGATGATGACTTGACCTTTTATGGACTTTTATACAATGAATTTGATGTCAAACTCTGTCAACAACATGATCCATTTCGTTGTGCGGCTACTATGATAAGTATAACTCATCATGTATCGCAATGGATTATCCTTAGACACAACATACGTCGTGTTGCTCAACATGTAATGGCATATATTTTTGGTAGCAAACACCACTGCCAAGCAGAACTTCTCAATGTATGCATAGTTAAGTTCATAACTGACCAGGGTGTGGCTAAGATAGTAAGTAGCCTGTTCTTTGTATAGTTCATTTTTTTGGGCTAGCATGGCATCTAGTTGTAGACACCAAAACAGCACCCATCCGATTAAGTGACTACAAACACCGATCGCATTGACACACACAGCTTTCAGGGCAGCCCTCAGAGGTCAAACAGTGGTCCTAACCACTCACACAGCAGTTTAGAAGGTCAAAAAATGAGCAGAGCAAAGATGGTCGTCTTAGACAAGCCTTATCAAAGCAAGACAAAGTCTTCAAAGCAAAGCCCTCGTCAAAAGCCGGGCCGAAGTGTCACGATATCGCGACACTTCGGGCCCTTTGCCCAAGCCGGGCCGAAGTGTCGCGATATCGCGACACTTCGGGCCCTTTGCCCAAGCCGGGCCGAAGTGTCGCGATATCGTGACACTTCGGGCCTTTGCCCAAGCCGGGCTGAAGTGTCGCGATATCGCGACACTTCGGCCCTTTGCCGGAGTGTCGCGATATCGCGACACTTGGCCCTTGCAAGCCGGGCGAAGTGTCGCGATATCGCGACACTTCGGGCCCTTTGCCCAAGCCGGGCCGAAGTGTCGCGATATCGCGACACTTCGGGCCCTTAGCCCAAGCCAGGCCGAAGTGTCGCGATATCGCGACACTTCGGGCCCTTTAGCCCAAGCCGGGCCGAAGTGTCACGATATCGCGACACTTCGGGCCCTATAGCCCAAGCCGGGCCGAAGTGTCGCGATATCGCGACACTTCGCGCCCTATAGCCAAAGCCCGACCGAAGTGTCGCGATATCGCGACACTTCGGTCCCCAAGCCAAGACCCGACCGAAGTGTCGCGATATCGCGACACTTCGACATCAAAGGCAGAAGTAGTCAAAGTCAACATTCAAAGGCAGACATTCGACCATTCAAGAGGCGCCATTAAAACATCCAAGGCATGGCCGCCACGTGGCACCCCTGCGTGCCCATTTTTTAAAGAGACCACGTGGGTCTGTAAAAACGGCGGACTTCACCAACTGCAGTAATGAGACGAGCAGTCTCAACAACAAATCCAGTCCGAGGCCATGCCTCATAACTACTGATGTCAGTGCGAGCCATGTCTCATAAATCATCTGACAAGGGTCAAATCTCAGCGACGGACTTAGGGTTTGACATTAATGTTCAGAGGCAAAATTCCTCTATAAAAACTAGCTCAATACAATGAAAAAAGGACCGAAACGAAGCATTTTAAAAACACAACGAAGTGCTGTTGAACTCGATACCCGACTGCACCAGTTTGGATTTCTCCTTCTTCACATCCAGAATCTCTTGCAAAATAGAGGTTGGTTGGTGGTTCTCAGAAGTGTGAATCTGACCCTCATACCCGACAGTGGATCACTAGAACCCACTAATTCGACGACAACTCCATATATTAGATTTCGAGCCCATTCCCAGTGGATTGGCATCAAAACTAAACTCTAACGGGGCAGCCCGCTTGGGCACCCCATGCACATTCTTAGTTGATTTAATATATGCTATCTTTTTTAATATATTCTACAAAATTAACAGTATTTAAACGGCTTATGTTTCACGTTGTTTAAATAAACTTTACGTAGAATATGTCGTGCAATGCGTTATACGTTCGAATGTCTCTTGCAATACGTCTCATTGAATATTATCATGCAATATAATGAAATATTAACTTACGAGCTACTACGTTTAGAATCGGATGACTGTTTTAATGATAGTTTACGTCTTATAATATATGTTGTTTTTGAATAGGTTAAAATAATAGTTACGTTTTATGTTGTTTCGAATGCATGCTGTTTTTTGTTCTCTATAAAAGTTACATGTTTACGTAGAGTTATTTCATTCACGCATATAAATAATCCTTCACATGCATTTTTCATTGCTTTCTAAAGATGAACGTTCTGTCTTCTTGTCGCAGGTGCTATTAAATAGTTTATTGTTTCTGTAAATGTAGGATAAGCAGCAGTAAGCAAGGGCTCATTAACACCAGTGGCGGCAATACGTTAGCCCGCCCATTTTGCATGTGGGCATGCGGATAGAAGAAGATCATGTATATTTATAACAGAGATTCATTTGACGTTCTGGCCCCTAAAAATGGAGGAGATTTATTTGTAACCGAGGATAAGAATTTATGAATAAAGAAGGTTGTGCTTTCATACATCTTTATGTTATTTCCAATTTATTTCTTTTCTCTGTTTTGTGCATAGTGTTCTTTTATTTCCGGAATCTCATGCTTTCAGTGGCGATCACGGTGGGACCGTTCCCAGATTTTTAAATCACAGAAACTAATCAGATTTGTTGTGCTTTGTGCTTAACAGGTACCTTTTTTTTTTAAGCTGAAGGTCAGAAACAGCAAATCCCGGCAGAGAAGAGGTAACGGTTCTAACTGTCTATTTCATTTTCTGCTGTAATATTTCTGTTTATTTTATTTATTTAATTTCTTTTTAGTTGTAATATTTTTGCTATAATATTGCTATAATATTTCTTTTTTTACTTTTATTTTTTTTATTAAAGAAAGGTAGAGAAATTTTTCGTAAATTTTTCTTGCTTTAAAAAAAAAAAAAATTAAAATTAATTTTTACTTGCTGTTTTCCGGTTTGTAGTGTTTCTTGCCGTCTTCCGGTTTGCATAGGGAAAGTTTCTTTTTGTTGCTCGTTTCATTTTTATTAAATAAAAAATGAACTCCACACACTGCACGCGGTAAATTTGAACCAAGGAGCTGGTCGTAAAACCCCAGCCCTTGAGCAAGACCAACGGTGGGTTCATCACCACCTTGGCTTAGCTTTGCATCCATTTCCCCGATTGTCACTCGTTGTTAGACGTAAATCCCGACGAAAGCTGACCGAGTGTTGCTAGGGGTGATTCCCATGCACGCGAGGATAAGTCTTCTATGGTAGGTGTCATTAACAGGACAATCCCCCTTCCGTACCGCCTATGTTCCACGTACCATCTGCTCTCACGTACCTATAGTTTCCCTCTCGTAAGGGCGGGTATATAGAGAGGTTGGTATATCGGTCCGGCAATGGTATATTGAAGGGGCGACCATTTATGGGAGTCATATGAGCCAACATTATGCATTTAAACGTTCTTCAAAATTTGCAAAAACATAACAAAACATCAAAATGCACTAAACCAGTTTAGGACACACTATCAAATCCTTAAAAGAGATAATCACGATTTTGTGTATGAGTGTGTTCATTTCTGCTTAGTGTAGACCAAAAGACAAATCACCATAAACGAGATAAAATCTGCTTAGATAGTAGAGAAGCGCCACAATGGTGTACACCCGTAGCCAAGCCCAATCAAGGGCGGACGCTGCGGAAGGTGCACAAAGAGAGGGCGCTAGTCGCCTTCGTTTTAGCCCTGAGGACTTGGCCATACCGCCTTGGCGGTCTAGCCTACAAGAGAGTCCATATCGGGCCCCATCAAAAAGAAATTATTGGGAGCCTCCTCATTGGGGTATGCCCATCCAACACAGCCCCTTTCGGGAAGACGCTTTACACGTAGATCTCAATGTAGGTAGACAACCGCCTCTTGAGGCTAGATTTGAATGGCCACAACACGATGAAGCGCTAGAGAGGCATACTGTCCATTTGGAGAGACAACGTGGATATGGCGTCTCTTCTTTACCTCCCATCAGAACAGAAAGACAACATCCAGAGCGCAGGGCTCTTTACACAGGGCAAGCTAACTCCACCCGCCCCTTTCACACCCATGAAAGGGAGTACGAGGAAGATCATCGCATTCCTAGGGAACAACATACAGCGCGGGAACCTTGTGTTTCTGCACCTGCCAGGTATCATGATCACACATCAAGGCTAGAGCCTCAAGCAAATGTCGCCTACCCCGACAAAGGGAAGCAACCCATTGAAATTTTAGACCATCAAGATCGAGGCAAACACATAGGCAAAACATTCAAGCCTCCTCAACAAAAGAGGGCAGACCCAGTCGACCCGACAGTCGCCAGACATGCCGCTCGCCAAGCTCGAATCACGCAGCTTGAGCAGGGTCATCAGGAGTTAGAGTACTTATACCGCTTGAATAAAGAGCGCATGCAGCACGAAGCGGATGAGTTGCGCTATAAGCTACCTGAGAGGGTGCCAACCCCTCGCACCCACAGAGACGAACAATATGAGAGGCACAACCCTTTGATGCCGGACAGGTCTCCACGACCTCGTCAAGCTTTGCCTCCGAGACCTTATAGACCCGAGAGGGAGGCCACTCCCCGCAACAATGCTGGGTACCCTCAACGAGGACTCAATCAAGGTCATAGGTCTCGCCCAGAGACTCCTCAAGAAGTTTATGAGGAGTACGAACCAGAGATAGAACGGGCCGAAACGCCCCATCAAGGCGGGAGGGCTGCCAATCGGCCACCCCCCCATAGGCCTCCAGTCTCCCATGACTCACAACGGGAGCAAACCAAAGAGGAAGAAATAAAATCTTCCGATGCATACAAAGCGCTATTAGAGCGTTTGGAGTCTATGGAGACAAAAGCTTCTGGGCATCAAAAGCCCACATTACGTCAACTCCGCAGTCATCCAGTGCATCCCTCAGTGCCTACACCTCTTTACCCCGAACACTTCAAGTTGCCTCAATTGGCAGTTTTTAAAGGTGAAGAGGACGCACAAGAACATGTCACAAGGTTCCTAAGTCAATGCTTCGGCATCCAAGATAATGATGCATTGTTGCTTCGAACTTTCATAACCACATTCGCAGGCCCCGCCTCGGATTGGTTCACACAATTACCCAAACACAGCATAAACAATCTCGATCAATTAGTAGATGCGTTTCTTGAACGCTTTGCTTTCAACACAAAGAAGAAGGCATCACTGAGTGATTTGGCCAGCCTCAGGCAATATGAGGAAGAAACAATGACAGCATACGGGAATCGATGGAGGGCTTTGCTTTCTAAGCTACCCTACCGTCCCCCTATGACTGATCTCACACAGATGTTCGCAAAAAGTTGCTTGAAATCGATCTCTGGTCTATTGCTGCTGTAGCAATACGACAGTTTAGAAGACGCTTTGGCGCAAGCCAGAGTTATAGAAGAGATTAAGATAGGCGAAGGCGCAATCGCCAAGCCTAAAAAGAAAGAGTGGAATAAAACCACTAAGACTGGGAATACGCAATCACAACCCGCTACGGTTAATCAAGTTGCGATAAATGTTCCCAAGCCTGTGCAAGAAATGCAGCCCCAAAAGGCTAATTACCAGCAGTGCCTCCTAGTTATGAAAAAGACAATAAGAAACAGGAGCAGAATCAGCAGCGTCGCCCTAGGCGACAATTCACCCCTTACACGGAGTCCAGGGACTCCCTATTTGACCGCTTGTCAGCGGAAAATTTAGTCACCTTGCCAGAAATCCAAACTATAGACCCTAACGCCCCCAAGCCTAAGGGATACAGAGAGGAATTGTATTGTAGATTCCATAGGCGCAGGGGACATGATTTAAATGGATGCTGGAAATTCAAAGGATTAATCCAAGATTTAATCGACAATAAAACATTGGCCGTGGACAACCCCATAGCGCCAAATAACCAACAAATGGGGGTATTCAAGGACCCTTTGCCTGCCCACGAGGCACAGGCAAAACCTCTCCAGATTAACGAGGTGCGAGAGAATCTTCCCATGCAAGGATTTGTGGGAATGATCAGCATAGTGACAAGGAACAAAAAGTACCCAGCAGTCACCCCCGAGGTAGCTACGAGGGAAGTCCCGACAACATCGCAGCCTCAACAACACCCTGTGCAGTTACCTCCGCCTAGACCAGAGGTCACGATACGGACCAAACTCACGCAGAGTTTGCGGACCACATCGGCTAGGCTGTCCATTTACGAGCTTATTCAACAGTCAACACCTCATAGGGAAGCTCTTATGGACATTTTAAAAGCCATCGAATTACAGCCTCACGAAGCAAATTCTTTCAACAACTTCGTAGGACATGTGAAACGATGTACTGAACCGGTCATCACCTTCAGAGAGGATGAAGTCAAAGCAATATCGAATGACACGGCAGATCCACCCCTGCACGTTGTTGCGCGGATCAACGGGATCCCGTACAAGAGAGTGTTGGTAGATACTGGCTCGTCCAGTAACATCATTACCACTGCAGCCTTAAAACATTTAAAGCTGCCAGCCTCTCATATCACAGCCTCCACGTACACACTGCGAGCGTTCAATGATGCAATATGCTCGACAGTCGACACAGTTGTTCTACCTATCCAGGTAGGACAAAAGACAATACCAACATTGTGCCATGTGTTAGAAGGCGAGATGGCTTACAATATACTGCTAGGGCGACCTTGGATCAGGGACATGAAGTGTGTCCCTTCCATCGCTCACCAATGCTTAAAGTATGCTTTTGAAGGAGAAATACATGTAGTCCCGATGGACTTAGAACCCTTCAAGTATTGCAACGTGGTACAACTAATGCCTCAATCGACCCTCCCTTCAACGCATTTGGATTTCCAGTTAAATCCATCTAAACAGGGTCCAATACCGCAGGCACCACTGGTGACCAAATCACCAAAATCCCAGCCAGGTGAATCCTCATCATCTGCTCCTTCATTACCAATGCCACCTGTCATGGCTAAACAGAAGGACAAGGGAAAACAGATCATGGAAGAGGCTCAGCCCCTAGAAGAGGGTTTGCCCACAATATCAACGGTATCAACAGAGGAAACACCTAGCACTACGGAAGCTGAGATTCCTAAAACACCAAACATGGAATGGACTCAGGAAGGACTCCCGTTCCCTCCCTCCCAAGCATCAACAATCACTATTGAAATGGCCAGCACGGGCCTGGGGGAGTATTTAGTGCAGGAATGTTGTGGCAACACCTACAGTAGAATCAGTACAGGATATGGGGAGACCTCGCCTTCCCATAGGAACAGTTGTTCCTCTAGGTCACCCACCCAACCAGACAAATTTTGTGTATGGGGGCCTTGATCATGGTCTTGAACCATGCAAGCAAAAGGAAGCAGACGAAGAACCTTTTGTTGAAAACATCAATTATCTGTCAAACCCAAACTTCGCCCTAAAATATCTCGGCCAATGCAATTGGCATGGATACGGGCTAGGCGGATATGAACAAGGGATGCGGGTCCTTTGCCAACCAAGATATCAGATGCCATATGATAAGTCAGGAGTAGGGTTCAACCACCCCCTGCCCTTAGACATCTTGGTAGAAAATATGCAAGGCCTAGAAATAGGCAACAAGGGGGGATTGGCACCGGATCTCTATGCCAACCCAAATACGAGAATATACATTGGGAGACTACCTCCCATGGTCAACAAACACCCTTGGCAACAACAGTAATCCCTTTCCTTTGCTAGAAAGAGGTGAAAGTTCGGACACTAATCCTCAAAGAGAACATCAACGATGTCCAGACATCTTTTTGAAACTATTCCCCTTAGAGGTTCCAGTTGAGTCAATACCATGTCAAGAGAATCAGGTCCCTCCACCAAGAGTGGAACAACCGCAATGGGACCAGATTAACTTACTGGAACAAGGAGAACCCTCAATGTCGCAAGTAACAGTTGTTGAAGAGAATGAACATTTTTGGATCTCCGAAAGTGATTCAGAAGATGAGACTGAGATGATCTATCTCAGACATGCGCGACGGAATTATCGCCCTTTAACTCATGAAGATCTAATGGGACAGATGGGCATAAGGTTAGGGCATGAATGGTGGGTAGACCCAGCGGGGTGGGCCCTAGTGTTAGATCCATGGCTCCAAATTCACGATGAACACCGTCCACCCCGAGACCCTATCATGACAACCGTGCCGAGGGAAGACCCTGTCCTCCTATCGCACATAGGGCCGATCCATTCGTGCCCGTTCCCCTAGAACCAGATCCAGAGTATAGGGAGCATCTAGAAGATTCAAGTTATCATACCCATGGTAATGGAGACCCAATTCATTCCATCCACATGATCTCCATTGATTTGACCGCACCCATCCGCAATCCGGCCGATCCAGCAAGGTCATTGCATCTAGACATAGATGCCATCGACTGGGATCGCGTCAATTCACCTTTGTCACCATCCGAGTACTGGCCTTTCGGTGAAATGCATCATTTTACCCCAGGGACAACTCAGGATATTTTTCAGGCTGAAGAGGAACCCGAGGTTCCCAACGTAGATCTAAATTCAGCTAATGATATCCATTTGATCCCGACTCCACATCAGTTGGAGGACGGATCCCACATGTCAGTCGAGGAAACGACTGATGTAGATATCGGCACAGATCCAATGAATCCACAGATTCTCAAGCTAGGGGTAAGCCTTTCCCCCGAAGAGCAAGCCGACTACATTACCCTTCTCAAAGAGAAGAAGGAGGTTTTTGCATGGTCATACAAGGATATGCCAGGACTAGACCCGCAGCTAGTCACGCATAATTTAACGCTTGATCCGACAATCAAGCCTGTAAAGCAAAAACTACGTAAGATGCACCCAACAGTGGCCTTGATGGTCAAAGACGAATTGCAAAAGTTGTTGGATGCACAGTTTGTCATCTGCGTGGATTATCCGCCATGGTTGTCCAACATGGTTCCCGTCAAGAAGCCCGACGGGAGGATTCGCATATGCACCGATTTTTGAGATCTAAACAAAGCGAGTCCTAAGGATGATTTCCCCTTACCGAGCATCGACGCGTTGGTAGACGCTACAGCAGGTCACGAAATGCTCTCCCTCATGGATGGTTTCTCAGGATACAATCAGATTCGTATCAATCCTGAAGACCAACTAAAAACGGCGTTCACAACGCCTTGGGGGACATTTTGTTATAAGGTCATGCCTTTTGGCCTTAAAAATGCTGGTGCCACCTACCAACGTGCCATGACATATATCTTCCATGATTACATGCACAAAACTTTGGAAGATTACATGGATGATTTGTTAGCCAAGTCTCTTTTGCGCTCAAATCATATCGATGACTTAAGCAAGATCCTCGATCGCCTCATGGAGCATAAAGTTAGACTAAACCCCAAGAAGTGCGTCTTTGGCGTCACATCTGGAAAACTCTTAGGTTTCATAGTCTCAAAACGAGGAATCGAGGTGGACCCAAAGAAAGTCAAGGCAATCCTCGAAATGGTTCCCCCAACTACAATCAAGCAGCTCAAAAGTCTGCAGGGAAAGGTCGCATCGATTAAACGCTTCATAGCGCAATTATCTGACAAGTGCCGACCCATGAACAAATTATTGCACAAGGGGGTTACATTTCATTGGGATGACGAGTGCCAGTCAGCCTTTGACGAGATCAAACAATACCTGGTTTCACCGCCAGTATTGGCACCACCTAGACCAGGAGTGCCGTTCTACTTATACATCTCAGCTACTGAGGTGGCACTGGGCGCCATGCTAGCCCAGAAGAATGAACTTCACAAAGAACAGGCTACATACTATCTTAGCCGCACCCTGGTCAGTTATGAACTTAACTATGCATACGTTGAGAAACTCTGCTTGGCAGTGGTGTTTGCTACTAAAAAGCTATGCCATTACATGCTGAGCAACACTACGTATGTTGTGTCTAAGGAGAATCCATTGCGATACATGATGAGTCGTACTTATCATAGTAGTCGCACGGCGAAATGGATCATGTTGTTGACGGAATTTGACATAGAGTTTATTGGACAAAAATCTATCAAAGGACAAGTCATAGCCGATCAACTAGCAGAGGCTCCTCTTGAAGACGATCAGCCTCCGGTCATAGAACTACCCGATGATGGGGTCTTCCATGTCTCAGAATCGCCAGATTCTGATGAGCCTGAGTCACAGGCCGACATAACCCTATTCTTCGATGGTTCTAAATGTGAGCAAGGTGGTGGCACGGGAATTGTATTCTTCACACCGTAGGGTGCCCCAATGCCCCTGTCATTTAAATTAAACTTCCCATGCACCAACAATAACGCAGAGTATGAAGCCTTGCTCCTAGGTCTTCAGACAGCAATCACCATGAACATCAAATGACTGAATATCTTTGGTGATTCGCTGTTAATAGTCAATCAAGTCAAAGGGGTATATCAATGCAAATGCCCGGCTTCGAAGGCTTATAAAGCCCTTGTGGACAAATTCTTGGCAAAACTTGAGTGGTATGACATCGAGGCCCTCCCTCGATCATCGAATCATTTTGCGGACACAATGGCCTCCTTGGGGTCACTAATTCCGTAGGACCTTTTCGGTGATATGACAACCATTCAAGTCAAAACCTTATCGCAATCCGTGATGGAGCGTGCAAGCTCAGACTTGACGCCAGGAATCCACATGATCCAGATTGAACCATCCTCGGATAAGTTCTCTCGAATCCGAGATCGTCTGAAATGCGCCAACTGGGGGTCCTTGTTCTCCCCTACTCCCATTAATAGCAACACAACGCTATTCTTGCAGGTTCTATCCCATTCAGCGTTTGCTAGGGAGGAACTTCAAGAGGGATTGGCTGTTCATACTGTCGAGGTTTTTGATCAACAGGATCGGTATTTACCCATCGGAGACTACCTCAAGTTAGGTAATCTCCCACTTGGATTGACTCATGCCACAAAACGAGCACTCAAACGAAAGCGGCTAAATATGTCTTGATAGGAGACATTTTGTATCGTCGCAGCTATGAAGGAATCCTCCTTCGTTGCTTGGACCAACAAGAGTCCACTTGGGCAGTTGCCCAAGCGCACGATGGTACATGTGGTGGCCACTTTAGTGGTATGGCCATTGCAAAGCGCATTCTTCGCATGGGCTATTATTGGCCATCTTTAGAGCGAGATTGTTGCACCTATGTCAAGAAGTGCGTGAAGTGTCAACATCATGCCAATTTGATGCACGTACCTTCTCAGGCCTTGCAGACAGTCCAGTCTGATTGGCCGTTCTCGCAATGGGGCTTCGATCTAATTGGAAAGATCTCCCCTGCATCGTCAGGTCGTCACACGTTTATCATAACGGCCACAGAGTACTTTACCAAGTGGGTGGAAGCAATTCCGCTTACCTCTACGACAGGACCCCGCATTGTGGAGTTCATTTTGCATAACATCATATGTCATTTTGGTATTCCATCCAAAATAGTCTCGGATAATGGAACGCCTTTCAAGAACAAAGACGTGCGTGCTTTGACCACAAAGTACAAGATTCAGCACAACTTTTCAACACCCTATTATCCGTAGGCGAATGGGCAAGCAGAGGCGTCAAACAAAATGCTAGTTGCCATCCTTAAAAAGACCATCGCAGATAGTCATAAGGATTGGCACATTCAAATCCCACTTGCCCTATGGGCCTATCGCACTAGCATTCGGACACCCACTGGGGCCACTCCGTTTTCGCTTGTGTATGGCTCCGAGGCAGTCATGCCTCTCGAGTTGGAGATTCCTTCCCTGCGCATATCCATGCAAGAGTTCATCGATGATAATTCTACGTGGCAGGCCCGGTTAGACCAGCTTACGTTGCTTGACGAACGACGCGTTAATGCTCTCGAGCATTTACGTATTTATCAAGAGCGACTTAAGAAAGCTTACAACATGAAAGTTCACCTAAGGGACTTTCGGGTTGGTGATTTGGTTTTGAAGGAAAACCAGCAAAATTCCAGTTTGCCATCCCACCTAAGGGACAAGTTTGCGGCAAATTGGTTAGGTCCATATGTCATTGATAGCAAAATAGGACCCGGGACATACCGGCTAGCTTCTCTTGATGGTATCAAGGAAACGAAACCCTTGAATATCAGTCATTTGCGACCATTTCATATCTAAGAGAGCCAAATCCCAAAATGCTCCAAGGATTCTTGCAATCGCTTGGTCAATCCCAAAAATGCTCCAAGGATTCTTGCAATCGCTTGGTCAATCCCAAAATGCTCCAAGGATTCTTGCAACGCTTGGTCAATCCCAAAATGCTCCAAGGATTCTTGAGTGTCAATCCCAAAATGCTCCAAGGATTCTTGCAATCGCTTGGTCAATCCCAAAAGGCTCCAAGGATTCCTGCAATCGCTTGGTCAATCCCAAAATGCTCCAAGGATTTCCACAATCGCTTGGTCAAAAATCAAGAAAATTCAAAAACAACAAAAAATCATCAAAAAACAACAAAAATTTGCATCTCATTCCTAGGCATACTCAAATTCATCAATAAGAGAGTTCTTCTCGCACTTCATCTTCATATTCACAAAAATCAATCCATCAAAAATACAAAAATACATAGCCGCATTAAAGCATTGCATCCATACATTGCATATTTGTGGTCGTACAGGTCAAGGGCACCATAGGTTGTAATAAATCCGCTAGTCCATCTTGTTCCACACTGTTCCATTTTACAAAAACAACAAAAACACCATGCATTGCTTTTACCATACTAGAGTCAGTGGTCTTTTAATGTATCAAGGGTTTTTCGTGATTCAGTCATCATTTTGCTCTTTAGCCATGTAATGTATCAAGTCGGACAGATTTTACGAAGGTAGAGTCATACTTGAAATACACCTTGTTACGTAACATCCCAACACAAATTAAAACACATAAAAATTCCCAAGTTGTGTGAACGAAAGATGAAACCTGCACAATAATCCAGGTCACCATAAGCGAAACGGTTATCTTGCTCATCCCCCCGTGCGAATGGTTCTAGAATGCTGAGAATTGACAAAAGGACAAGCTCTTTCCTATCCACTCACCTCCATATACAGTGGTTTTCACCACTACCAAATCCCAATCATAGTTGGTTCCCAAAGTTGTAAGGATTTGTACTACACGTCCTTGCCAAGGATGGGTAGTCATCCCCAAAACCTAAAGGGATCAACACCATTCACAAACAAAATTCCAACAAATCATCATCCTAACACTTTCCATTCACCTTTGGTCTCCAAGTTGTAAGGATTCGTACTATCCGCCCCTAACCAGGATGGGTAGTCATCCCCAAGGCCTAACAGATCAATGCCCTTACTCCATAACCTCCATCATCCCCTTGGTCCCCAACGTCGTAAGGATTCGTACTATCCGCCCCTAACCAGGATGGGTAGTCATCCCCAAGGCCACAAGGATAAAAACCATTCACAATACTCAAAACACAAAAATCAAATAATAGTGGTCATCGCCACTATTCAAAATCCTTGCTCAAAAAGAATTAATAGAAAATAAACAGTGATTTTCATCACTATATAGACGAGCAACCCTCTAAATCATTCAGCCAACAAACATCCTGAACTTGAATCCCTGGAATTCTCAGCATTCGAAAAACCATCTAGGTGATCCTCATTACAGGTTTGGTTGATAGCCTATCTGGCAATGGTGGTATCCTACCCGCATGACGATATGTCTGTCACATTCACTTTGCGTATGTGCAGACCAATGTTTGCATGTGGATGAGCTAGCTTATGGTATCCTAGATAACACCGCAGATTAATCTAACTAAATACAACAAAGGAGTTAGTGGAGCTAGTTAGGTGATCCTCAGTATAGGTTCGGTTGAAAGCCCATCTGGCACTGGCGGTATCCTGACAAATACCACATAAATGAACTCAACTGCACACACAGGGATGTGAAATAACTTGGTCAAAAACAAGTCCGACTCATACCTTGTTCAAAAGTCTTGTAGGATAAAGTACAGTCATGGCTAGTAAGTTAAAACCGTCTGAGTCTCAGAAAACCTTAGCTACATTTCTAAACCAACTGCGCCACTTTTCATCCTTACACTACCATCAAAAAATACAAAAAAGAAAAACCACATGTATACATACAAAGTCATGTATCACAGCAATCGCCTCAAAACAAAATAATGGAGTTCTAAACAGTCTATGGTGCCATAGCCACACATCACAAAGTCCATCCATCCATTTCATCTCTGCATATCACATACATTTGCATTCATTACAACATATGCATCCATCAATATAAAGTAGCATGCATCCATCAACATCAATCATTGTGCATAAAATCATGACATATACACAAAGAAAGAAAATTAAAACAACAAAAACATCATAAAAATGCAACACAAAAACATTGCAATAAGCATTGCCAGACACAAGTGCTCTTGCACTTAACCTCTTGGCATAAAAAAATCGATGTCGGGGCTCAAATTGTCACTCTCCTACTTCCCCAAGAAGGCTACCCCTAGCCGGACCGCTCCACGGGAAGATGGGTTGTTGATGATTTCACCCCATTATGGCATCACCAAAAGGGTTAGCACCCACCAAAAATAGGTCCAAATGTCGAGAAACTGCACGTGCTTAAATGGTAAAACATCTAAAGGCACCCTAACCTAAGTCATCTTGGGTCAAGCGACTCGTCGCTTTTCTCACGAAGGTCATTCCCTCATCGATTCGTCGCTTGAGGGGGTAGTCACACTTAGTCACCAATCAACAAGCACACACCCAATCAAGGCAATGACATGCATTCAAAGAATCATTGACAAAGACAATCACGCTCCTGCTTGGGGCAGTAAACAAGCAATCATCAAATTGATCAAACACTTGGCATTCGTGAATCATGAACACAAGGTTCCCCTGTGGACAAAAGGTTACGCCCTTTGCCTAATCATGACTGATCAATGTCCAAGCTCAAGTCACACCTCACCAAAATAGGTTAACGCTTGAAATCAAATTCCTTAGCTCGTCGAAAGCAAGGATTCAAAGAATGCATGCCCTTTCCATACTTGGGGCATCAAAAGTTGGTTAGGTTACCAAGAAACCCTAATCATTAGTGCTTTGGTCATCTATTTTTGCTCAGCACTGCATCACCCGCAGCACTTCCCAAAAAGGGGCATCTGTAGACACCAAAACAGCACCCATCCGATTAAGTGACTACAAACACTGATCGCATTGACACACACAGCTTTCAGGGCAGCCCTCAGAGGTCAAACAGTGGTCCTAACCACTCACACAATAGTTTAGAAGGTCAAAAAATGAGCAGAGCAAAGATGGTCGTCTTAGACAAGCCTTATCAAAGCAAGACAAAGTCTTCAAAGCAAAGCCCTCGTCAAAAGCCGGGCCGAAGTGTCACGATATCGTGACACTTTAAGCGATTTCGCGACCCAGCGCGAAGTGTCGCGATATCGCGACACTTCGAGGCCCTTGAAGCCGGCCGAGTGTCGCGATATCGCGACACTTGGGCCTTTGCGCAGTGTCGCGATATCGTGACACCCTAGCGGCGAAGTGTCGCGATATCGCGACACTTCGAGGCCCTATTGCAAGCCCGGCCGAGTGTCGCGATATCGCGACACTCGTCGGATATCGCGCCCCTGGCGGACCGAAGTGTCACGATATCGCGACACTTCGGCCCAGCAAGACCCGGCCGAAGTGTCACGATATCGCGACACTTCGACATCAAAGGCAGAAGCAGTCAAAGTCAACATTCAAAGGCAGACATTCGACCATTCAAGAGGCGCCATTAAAACATCCAAGGCATGGCCGCCACGTGGCACCCCTGCGTGCCCATTTTTTAAAGAGACCACGTGGGTCTGTAAAAATGGCGGACTTCACCAACTGCATTAATGAGACGAGCAGTCTCAACAACAAATCCAATCCGAGGCCATGCCTCATAACTACTGATGTCAGTGCGAGCCATGTCTCATAAATCATCTGACAAGGGTCAAATCTCAGCGGCGGACTTAGGGTTTGACATTAATGTTCAGAGGCAAAATTCCTCTATAAAAACTAGCTCAATACAATGAAAAAAGGACCGGAACGAAGCATTTTAAAAATACAACGAAGTGCTGTTGAACTCGATACCCGACCGCATCAGTTTGGATTTCTCCTTCTTCACATCCAGAATCTCTTACAAAGAGAGGTCGGTGGGTGGTTTTCCAGAAGGCGAATCTGAACTTTCAGACCCGACCTTGGATCACAAGAATCCAATAATTTGTCGACACTCCACAGTCTTAGATTTCGAGCCCATTCCCAGTGGATTGGCGTCGAAACTAAACTCCAACGGGGCGGCCCGCTTGGGCACCCCATGCACATTCTTAGTCGATTTAATATATGCTATCTTTTTCAATATATTCTACAGAATTAACAGTATTTAAACGGCTTATGTTTCACGTTGTTTAAATAAACTTTACGTAGAATATGTCGTGCAATACGTTATACGTTCGAATGTCTCTTGCAATACGTCTCATTGAATATCATCATGCAACATAATGAAATATTAACTTACAGGCAACAACGTTTAGAATCGGCTGACTGTTTTAATGACAGTTTACGTCTTATAATATATGTTGTTTTCGAATAGGTTAAAATAATAGTTACGTTTTATGCTGTTTCGAATGCATGCTGTTTTCTGTTCTCTGTAAAAGGTGACAGGTTTACGTAGAGTTATTTCATTCACGCACATAAACAATCCTTCACATGCATTTTTCATTACTTCCCAAAGACGAACGTTCTGTCTTCTTGTCGCAGGTGCTATTAAACAGTTTATTGTTTCTGTAAACGCAGGATAAGCAGCAGTAAGCAAGGGCTCATTAACATCAGCGGCGACAACACTTTGGCCCGCCCATTTTGCATGTGGGCATGCGGAAGGAAGAAGACTGTGTATATTTGTAACAGAGATTCATTTGACGTTCCTGGCCCCTAAAAAGGGAGGAGACGTCTTTGTAACCGAGGATAAGAAGTTTGAATAAAGAAGGTTGTGCTTTCATACATCTTTCTGTTATTTCCAATTTATTTCTTTTCTCTGTTTTGTGCATAGTGTTTCGTTCATTTCGGAATCTCATGCTTTCACTAGTGCCACCTCAGTAGCTGAGATGTATAAGTAGAATGACACTCCTGGTGTAGGTGGTGCCAATACTAGAGCAAAGCCAAGTATTTTTTAATGTTATCGAAGGCTGACTGGCACTCGTAATCCCAATGAAATGCTACCCCCTTGTGTAATAATTTATTCATGGGTCAACACTTGTCAGATAGCTGTGCTATGAAGCACTTGATTGACGCAACCTTTCCTTGCAGGCTTCTAAGCTGCTTGATGGTAGTTGGGGGAAGAATTTCAAGGATTACCTTGACTTTGTTTGGGTCCACCTTGATGCCTCAATTTGAGACTATGAAACCCAAGAGTTTTCCAGATGTAACACCAAATACGTGCTTCTTGGGGTTTAGTATGACTTTGTGTTCGATGAGACAATCAAGGATCTTGCTTAAGTCATTGAGATGATCTGGGCGCAAAAGAGATTTTGCCAACAAATCATCCATGTAATCTTCCAAAGTTTTATGTATGTGATCATGGAATATGTATGTCATGGCACGTTGGTAGGTAGCACCAGCATTTTTAAGGCCAAAGGGCATGACCTTATAACAAAATGTCCCCCAAGGCATTGTGAACGCCATTTTTAGTTGGTCCTCGAGATTGATATGAATATGATTGTATCCTGAGAAACCATCCATGAGGGAAAGCATTTCGTGACCTGTTGTGGCTTCTACCAATGCGTCGATGCTAGGCAATGGGAAATCATCCTTAGGACTCGCTTTTTTTAGATCTCGAAAATCAGTGCATATGTGAATCCTCCTGTCAAGATTTTTTACGGGCACCATGTTGGACAACCATGGTGGATAATCTACGCAGATGAAAAATTATGCATCCAACAGCTTTTACAATTTGTATTTGACCATTAAGGCCACTATTGGATATATCTTACGTAGTTTTTTCTTAACTGGCTTGACTGTCAGATCAAGTGTTAGATTATGCGTGACTAGCTGTGGATCTAGCCCTGACATGTCTTTGTAGGACCATGCAAAAACCTCCTTCTTCTATTTAAGAAGGGCAATGTAGTCATCTTGCTCTTCAAGGGATAGACTTACCCCCAGCTTGATTATCTATGGATTCATTGGATCAGAGCCGATGTCTACATCAGTCATTTCCTCAATTGACATGTGGGATCCATCCTCCAACTGATGTGGAGTTGGAATCAAGTGGATATCAGTCACTAAATTTAGATCTGCATTAGGAAATTCAGGTCCCTATTTAGCATGGAAGATATCTTGAGTTGGTTCTGGGGTGAAATGAAGCATCTCACCGAATGGCTAATACTCTGATGGGGATGGTGGTAAATTGATGTTGAGCAAGGTGTAGGAATAATATTGTCATTGTTGTCAACACAGTCAGACAGATCGGTTGATGCAGTGGACAGGAGCTAAGAGGTTCTTCAGAATATGTACAGTGATTCTCCAAAATATCAAAGTGGCCCATATGCTAAAAGTCAAAAGAAAATCACAAGGAAGAAAACTGTCACGATATCACGACATGTTGAGAAGAAAGAAAAATTGTCGCGATATCGCGACATGTTGAGCGAGAAGAAAAAGTGTCACGATATCGTGACATGTCGCATTTTTGTGACTCGAAAAGGGCATGAAGACCGAAAAGCAAAAGTGTCATGATATCACGACATGTCGCAGTTTCACGACTCGAAAAGGGCAGAAAGCGCAAGCAAGCAAAACTGTCATGATTTCGTGACATGTTCGGAGAGAAAGCGCAAGCAAACAAAACTGTCACGATTTCACGACATGTTCGGAGAGAAAGCGCAAGCAAGCAAAACTGTCATGATTTTGTGACATGTTCGAAGAGAAAGCGCAAGCAAGAAAAACTATCGTGATTTCACATGTTCGGAGAGAAAGCACAAGAAAGAAAAAGTGTCACGATTTCGTGACATATTTCAAGAGAGATAGTACGGAAGAAAAAGTGTCACGATTTCGTGACATATTATAGGAGAGAGAGTCCGAAAGAAAAAGTTTCACGATTTCATGACATATTGCAAGAGAGAGAGTCCAGGAGAAAAAGTGTCGCGATATCGTGACATGTCGGGTTTTCACGACCCAAAGGCAAGAGAAAGAGCAAAGGAGAAAAAGTGTCACGATATCGTGACATGTTGGGTTTTCACGACCCAAAGGTAAGAGAAAGAGCAAAGGAGAAAAAGTGTCACGATATCGCGACATGTCGGGTTTTCACGACCCGAAGGCAAGAGAAAGAGCAAAGGAGAAAAAGTGTCGCGATATCGTGACATGTCACATTTTCACGACTAAAGGAGGAGAGAGAAAGTAAGAAGGCAAAAGTGTCATGATATCGTGACATGTGTTTTTGCTGGTACAAGCCAAGAAGAGTAGCAAGGAGGCGAAAGTGTCGCGATATCATGACATTTTATGTTTTCGCTGGTACAATCCAAGAAGAGTAGCAAGGAGGTGAAAGTGTCACGATATCGCGACATGTGTTTTCACGGGCGAAACCCGAGAAGAGGACAAAGAGGCAGAAAGGTCATGATTTTGTGACAGGTCGCTGTGGCACGAGCTAAAAAGAGAACGCAACCAAAATAAAATAATAAGAGTTAACTAAAGCTAGTACGATGGTTACAGATGCAGACGTAGAAGAAAATCATGCAGCTAAAATAAGAAAATTTAACTAAAGTTAGTACGACAGTTACAAGTGCAGACATAGAAGAAAATCATGCAGCTAAAATAAGAAAAGTTAACAGAAGTCAATACGACAGTTACAGGTGCAGTTACAGAGAACTTTGTTATAAAAGGAGGTCTATGTGGGGTATTAGAGTGCATGGAAGAAGTGTGAAAGTGCTACGAAAAGAGAGGTTGGGTTAGCAATAGACCAGTCAGGGTCCTGTATAAGCGAAGGCATTTTTATGTCAATCTTATAGTCTTAAAATTGCAGTCCAAGTTGGTGCTTGGAATTAGGGGTTGGTGCTCCTTTCTATTGGTGCAGATAAATTAGGGGTTGGTGCTCCTTTCTATTGGTGCAGATAAATTAGGGGTTGGTGCTCCTTCTAGTGGGTGCTGGTAAATTGATTGTAAAATTGATATTTTGCAAAGGCTAGATTTGGACGAGAGTCTAAGCATTCATTTTTGAGGAGTAGCCAAATTGGTGAACCTCATTACATCGTGTGTTGTGGAATGCTCTCTTGTTATACTTGCTTTAAGAGTTATAGATTTGAATTTAAATAGCTACACTGATTCACCCCCCCCTCTTAGTGTCATTGTGAGACTAACAATTGGTATCAAAGCTAGTTTTCCTTTTCAGGCTAAATTAGCTAGGGTTGATCTTGGAATAGTATGCAATGGGTAAGAAGAACATATCTTCCTCCAATAAGGCATCTCAGTCAGTTTCAATTCCTGTGGAAGAGAAAATTGAACCAGAAAAGATAGAAGAAGTGAATTCTGAAGTATGTGATGAAAACCTTGAGCTTGAAGTAGATCTTGAAGGTGAGTTGATCGCTGCACTTGAATAATTGGGTATAGAAAAGAAAAAGAACAAAAGACTATCCAAGAAGTTGGAATAATATGGGGATAATATTGAAGATCTCTTCTTACAAATTTAGAAATCCAAGAAAATAGAAGAAGCCTTGAAGTCACGCCTGGATGATAAATGCGATGTATGTAGCAAACGTGAAGAGGAATCTAATAAATTTATTAGTGATCTAAATTTTCAAGTAGAAGAGTCCAAAAGGACTGAAGAAACTCTCAGGTCACAGATCAATGAGAAAGATATTGTTTGCTACAAACAAGAAGAGGAGATTGTTTCATTGAGGAAACAACTAGAAGATGCCAATACAAATCTCAAATTTGAGAAGAGCACAAAGTTGCTAGATAAAATGATAAGGCAACAAAGAAGCCCAATGGTTAAGCTTGGTCTTGGATGTGAAGTTGAACAACCTTCATCTTCTAAATCTACAGAGAAGAAGAAGTCCATTGCTGAAGGATCAAAGCAAGAAAAGGTTGAAGCTGAATCTTCAAAAGGAAGAAAATCTCAAAGGAGATCTACAACAAAGCAACCACAACAAAAGAGGTTCTATCACTCTCACTCTATTCATAATTATGCTTTTAATGGCTATTGTTTTAGATGCAACCATTATGGTCACAAGGCAATTTATTATGGATTGAATAATAGATCAAAGAGTTATGCTGGTAGAAATACATCTGTTATTCCGGTTGAACACCATGTGCAATATTTTAAATGTAATGGTAATGGGCACATAGCAAGGTTTTGTCCAAGAATTTATGTATCTAATCTAAGGCAAGACAGTAGATTTCATCAGACACAAAGAATGCAACACAGACAGGGAAGAAATAATGTGTATTAAAGAAAGGAAAATAATCATCCATCAAGGATGCACAAGAGACAACCACCCAGTAGAAATGGTTTTTCACCTTTGATGGATTATGTAGAAGAATGTTATAACTGTCATAATTTTGGGCACACTGCAAGAAATTGTCGAAGTACATTTGCATCAAATCAATTTCAGGGAAGAAAATTTCAACCAAATGGAATGAGACAAAATAGAATATTTCCCGAAAAACATGCACAAGCTACTGAAAAAGAAAAGTCAAAACAAGAGCCCAAAACTGTAATCAAACCAAAGTGGAGAAAGAAAGAAGAAAGGAAATTGTGTCTCCTTGGACTGAAGGAGACTACTCCTCTATTGCACTAAGCAACTCCAGGTAGCACATCCTCAGGGGGAGCAATATTAAAGTTTTATTTTAATGCTCCTATGTTGTTTGGTTAGCTGAGGATGAAAGGCAAGTAGTCAGGGAAGTTGTCGTATAGTTGTCGAAGTGTGTTTTCAGTTCATGTAGTTGTTTGTGGAAGTGCCGTGAAGGGTGGTGATTAAATTGAGAGTTGTCATTATTGGAAGTATTGCTATATGTCATTGTTGTACTATTGATGGTTCTTACTATCACTGTCCAAAGTTAAGGATTATAACAGTTCAGATAATTTGGTTAGTGAAAGAATGTTGCCCTAGCCGCATATATGTGTTTCGATAAAAGCAGTGTGTATTTGAACTACACATTGATGTGAAGATTGTTAGATCTATTATGATGCTATGGTGAAAAATATTGAATTCTGATTATTGATTCATGTTTAGCTCATCAAGATGAGCAACTTTTCTTTGTGAATCATACCTATCCGAGGTCCAGAAGTATGAGTTTGAGTAAGGTGCACTATAGTTGGCCGTGAAGTGTTTGACAAAATGTTGTCTCCTAATTCGAACAGTTGAAAGTAAGGTGTGACCAGCGGTGACTATAGAAAACATAAACCAAGTTGAAAATGTAAAAAGGGATTTGGTTGGTGTTGTGGTACAATGTTTGATGCTTGCACAGAGTTGGCAGTAAAATTGCAGTGTCGGTACAGTGTTGGAAAAAAATTGGTACAAGTGTGAGTCACTTGACAATTTTTTTTGACAGATGTGAAATCAATGTTTTTGAATGGGAATATTGAAGAAGAGGTTTTCGATGCAGCAGCTGATAGGCATTACCTGAGATAGAACATGCAGTACAGGTCGACATGTCATGGAAGCATAAGCTGGCAGGTGCTGGTTTTGAAGCCTGTAACATTCCTAATCTACAGATAAAATAGAATCCATGTTGTGAGTGGGAAGGCATGCGTTTCTTCACCAAAAATACAACACATCATTTGGTATAAGAGAGAATTAATTTTCTCTAAATAAGTAGCATTTGTCAAAGAGATGCCAGAGTCAAAGCAAATAGTGGCACTAGCACCCAGTTGGTCAAGAGTGCAAATTGGCACATGCAAGGCAAAGACATTGAGTAGTCCTGACATATGCCCTAGCAAGAAGCAGAATACCGAGAGTTGATGACTACGCGCAGATTGAGGTTCCAATGCTAGATATAATGGTCCACTGTCAATACCTACGCAGACGATGAAAACATTCATGGCAGCCATTAGAAACCAGAGACATTGAGCTGCATAATCAATGCGAGGAAAAGTCGTTAGTCACGGAGGAGGTGGCAGTTAAGAGGCTAAAGAAAATTGTGGAGATTGCCGATGTTAAATTTGATGAAGGTAGGGAACGATTTATAAGCATAGTGGTTGAAGACCATTGGTTTTGAAAGAACTTGAGTTAGAAAAGAACATGAGTATCATTGTTATGTGATATTTGTGGTTGAGCATTGTTGGAAATGTTTGAGTTGGTTGATACATACTTGGACTAGGGTTGTGTGAGAGAGAGTTGTCCCTTGTGATGATTGGTTGAGTTGATTTGATTGAGCCTAGTCAAGTTATGTGTGAAGTGATTTTTAAAGTTCTATGAAATAAATTATTCCATCATTCTATGTTGAGTTGAGATTGAGGTTAGAACATTTTAAGTCTCTAACAATTCTCTTTATGCTTCGATGAAGTGGATTTGATTTGAGATTGCCATTCATTGTTGAGTTCATTTTGAGTACTACTTGAGCATGATTGATTGAGCCTTTGAAAAGGCCTTTGGGAAATATTTTAGGACAATGTTGGGGTGGATTTCTAGAGCAGATTTGGACAAGTTCTGTGTGAGCTTGTTATTCAGCATTGGACAAGTTCTATGTGAGTTTGTTAAATAGGTTCTGTGTGAGCCTATTGACAGAGTATAGAGGACAGAGTCTCAATGGATAGAGATCCAGTAGCCAACACAGTTGAAGATAGATCTGAGTGAGGATTCTTCAAGTGGAGAGAGGTCCACCAGTCAGTGCAACAGAGAGACAGAGTCTTCTATAATATAACAATTGGAGAGAGGTCCACCAGTCAGTAGCGGATACCTTCACAATAAATTGGGAGTGGTCATGCTTCCCAAGAACTGACTAGCTATCGAGACCACATTCTCAGGGGGAGCATTTATATATTTGATTATATTTTTGCTCATGTTTGTAATTTTTACTAACTATAATAATTTGTGCCTGAGAATTTTGTGCATGGACTCAGGGGGAGTTTGCAACAACCCTTTGGTATTATTGTCAAAGGGGGAGAAGAATTACAGGGAATTGCACGTGTGTTGCTAACAATTCCAAAGGGGGAGATTGTTGAGCAAGGTGCAAGAACAATATTGTCATTGTTGTCAACACAGTCAGACAGATCGGTTGATGCAGTGGACAGTAAGAGGTTCTTCAGAGTATGTACAGTGATTTTCCAAAAGATCGAAGTGGCCCATATGCTAAAAATAAAAAGAAAATCACAAGGAAGAAAATGGTCGCGATATCACGACATGTTGAGAAGAAAGAAAAACTGTCGCGATATCGCGACATGTTGAGCGAGAAGAAAAAGTGTCACGATATTGTGACATGTCGCATTTTCGTGACTCGAAAAGGGCAGGAAGGCCGAAAGCAAAAGTGTCACGATATCGCGACATGTCGTAGTTTCGTGACTCGAAAAGGGCAGAAAGCGTAAGCAAGCAAAACTGTCATGATTTTGCAACATGTTCGGAGAGAAAGTGCAAGCAAGCAAAACTATCATGATTTTGTGACATGTTCGGAGAGAAAGCGCAAGCAAGCAAAACTGTCATGATTTCGTGACATGTTCGGAGAGAAAGTGCAAGCAAGCAAAACTATCGTGATTTCACGACATGTTCGGAGAGAAAGCGCAAGCAAGAAAAACTGTCACGATTTCACGACATGTTCGGAGAGAAAGCACAAGAAAGAAAAAGTGTCATGATTTCACGACATATTGCAAGAGAGATAGTACGGAAGAAAAAGTGTCGTGATTTCATGACATATTGTAGGAGAGAGAGTCCGAAAGAAAAAGTGTCATGATTTCATGACATATTGCAAGAGAGAGAGTCCGAGAGAAAAAGTGTCGCGATATCACGACATGTCGGTTTTCGCAACCCGAAGGAAAGAGAAAGAGCAAAGGAGAAAAAGTGTCGCGATATCGCGACATGTTGGGTTTTCATGACCCGAAGGCAAGAGAAAGAGCAAAGGAGAAAAAGTGTCACGATATCATGACATGTCGCATTTTCGTGACTAAAGGAGGAGAGAGAAAGTAAGAAGGTGAAAGTGTCACGATATCACGACATGTGTTTTCGTTGGTACAAGCCAAGAAGAGTAGCAAGGAGGCAAAAGTGTCGCGATATCGTGACATGTTGTGTTTTCACTGGTACAAGCCAAGAAGAGTAGCAAGGAGGTGAAAGTGTCACGATATCACGACATGTTGTTTTTTCATAGGCGAAACCCGAGAAGAGGACAAAGAGGTAAAAATGTCATGATTTCACGATAGGTCGCTGTGGCGCAAGCTAAAAAGAGAACCCAACAAAAATAAAATAAGAAGAGTTAACTGAAGTCAGTACGACGGTTACAGGTGCAGACGCAGAAGAAAATCATGCAGCTAAAATAATAAAAGTTAACTGAAGTTAGTACGACAGTTACAGGTGCAGACAAAGAAGAAAATCATGCAACTAAAATAAGAAAATTTAACATAAGTCAATATGATAGTTACAGGTGCAGTTACAGAGAAATTTGTTATAAAAGGAGGTTTGTGTGGAGTATTAGAGTGCACAGAAGAAGTGTGAAAGTGCTGTGAAAAGAGAGGTTGGGTTAGCAATAGACCAGTCAGGGTCCTGTATAAGGGAAGGCATTTTTATGTCAATCTTATAGTCTCAAAATTGCAGTCCAAGTTGGTGCTTGGAATTAGGGGTTGGTGCTCCTTTCTGTTGGTGCAGATAAATTAGGGGTTGGTGCTATAAATCAGGGGTTGGTGCTCCTTCCAGTGGGTGCTGGTAAATTGATTGTAAAATTGGTATTTTGCAAAGGCTATATTTGGATGGGAGTCCAAACAGTCATTTTTGAGAAGTAGCCAAATTGGTGAACCTCGTTACATTGTGTGTTGTGGAATGCTCTCTTGTTATACTTGCTTTAAGAGTTGTAGATTTGAATTTAAATAGCTACACTGATTCACCCTCCCCTCTCAGTGTCATTGTGAGACTAACAATTGACGTGATTCCAGTCTATGGCTTCTATGTCTAGATACAATGACCATGCTGGATCGGCTGGATTGTGGATGGGGGCGGTTAATTCAATGGAGATCATGTTGATGAAATGATTTTGGTCTCAATTACCGTGAGTGTGGTGACTCGGACTTCCTTGGTGATATTTGTGTTCTGGATTTGGCTTTGGAGGTATTGGCACCAATGGATCGGCCCTATGTGCGGATAGAAGGACAGGGTCTGCCCTCAACACTGATATCGCTATAGGGTCTCTGGGTGAAAGGTGCTCTCTGTAGGCCCAAAGTGGTAGATGTAGCACTTCGTCCAACTGTGCTGGGTTTAGGTGCCACCTATGACTTGGACCCATGTTTAGTTGTTCAAACATGTCACCAATATCCATGGGGTATTGTTGCTATCACATATGATTGAGATAGGCCATCTCAGTTTTATCTTCATAATCACTATCAGAGATCCAAAGGCCTTCGTTGGTTCCAAAAACTATTTGTGACATGTGAGGCTCTTCCTGATAGAGCAAATTGATATGGTCCCATCGAGGTTGTTTTTCTCTCTACGGGGGGACCTGATTTTCTTGAGGTGGCACTTACTCGATTGGAGCATCCAAAGGGAACATTGCCAAGAGGATTTACTGGTAGTCATCCATGGGGGTCACTTGTGAGTGATTGCTATCCGATTCGAAAGGGTCCCATGGTGCTACCTCATATTCTGACTCATCTTCTGAAGATCCTTTCTGACCTTGTCTATATCCCCCTTTTAGGTGAGTTCTCAAAATTTGTCATTTATAGGTTAAAGGGAAGGGGTTGTTGAGGTCAAAAAGGTTGGTTGACAACAATGGGAGGTAATCCCCCAATGTGTATGTTGTGTTAGGATTGACATATGCATCTAATGCCAACCCATCCTTGTTGCCTATCCCTAGGCTTTGCATGTTCTCTACCAAGATGTCCAAGGACAGGGGGTGGTTGAACCCTACTCCTGATTTGTCGTATGGCATCTGATATCTTGGATGGCAAAGAACGTGCACTCCTTGATCATATCTGCCCAACCCATATCCATGCCAATTGCATTGGCCAAGATATCTTAAAGCGAAGTCTGGGTTGGACAAATAGTTGATGTCCTTAGCGAAAGGCTCTTCATATTCTTCTTCTTGCATGTAAGGTTCAATGCCATTATCAAGGCCCCCATATACAAATTTTGTCTGGTTTGGCGGGTATCCTAGAGGAACAATAGTGCCTATGGGGAGGCAAGGTCTCCCCATGTCCTGCATGGACTCAAGTGCGGGTGTTTCTACAATGTTTTGCACCAGGTACTGCCCCAGGCCCGTATTGGCCATCTCAACAGTGATTATTGGCGGTTGAGGGGGAGGGATTGGGAGTTCTTCCTGAGTCCACTCCATGTTAGGTGAACTAGGCATCTCAACTTCCATTCGGCTAGGCATCTCTTCGATAGAGATGGTTGAGACTAATGGTGGTCCCTCTTCCAGGGGTTTCTTCCCATTGTCCTTCGATGTGGCCACCGTAGGTGGCATCGTTGGTGAAGGACCAGATGATGAAGATGGACCCGACTAGGGATTTTATGGACTTAACAATGGGGATGTATGCGGAATTAGACCCTGTTTAGATGGATTCAACTAAAAATCCAAATGTGTTGATGGAAGGGTCAATTGCGGCATCAGCTACACCACATTGCAATACTTGAAGGGTTCTAAGTCCGTCGGGACTACATGCACCTGCCCTTCGAATGTATACTTTAAGTATTGGTGGGCTATTGAAGGGACACACTTCATGTCCCTGATCCATGGCCGGCCCAGAAAATTGTTATAAGCCATCTCACCCTCCAAGATGTGGCACAATGTATGAATAGTATTTTGTCCCACTTGGATGGGTAGGACAATTGTGCCAACTGTCAAGCATATCACATCATTGAATGCTCATAGAGTGTAGGTGGATGTCATGATGTGAGATGCTGGAAACTTCAGATGTTTCAATGTCACTGTTGTAATGATATTACTGGATGAGCCAGTGTCCACCAACACCTTGTTATACGAAATCCTATTGACCCGCATAATGACGTACAGGGGTGGATCCGCCATGTCACCAGTCACTGATTTCAATTCCTCTCTAAAGGTGATGAATGGCTCAGTGCATCGCTTGACATGCCCCATGAAGTTATTGAAAAAGTTTGCTTTGTGGGGCTACAACTCGATGGCTTTAAGTATCTCCATTAGAGCCTCCCGATGGGGCGATGATTGTTGTATGAGCTTGTAAATGGAGAACCTAGCCGACATGGTTCTCAAACTCTGGGTGAGTTTTGTCTGAATTGTGGCCATTGGTCTAGGCAGAGGAGGTTGCGTAGGGTGCTGTTGCAGTTGTGACATTTTTGGCACCTCTACTGTAGTCGTCGTGGGGGCAGCTGTGCTCGGGTACCTTTTGTTTCGAGTCACTATACTGATCATCCCTACATACCCCTGCATGGGGCACTGTGTTACCTCATTGACTTGTAGGGTCTTTGCCTGTGCATCATGGGTAGGTAGGGGGTCGTTGAAGACCTCCATCTATTGGTTGCTTAGTTCCACGGGGTTATCCACTGCCAACATCTTGTTGTCTATTAGGTCTTGCACCAAGCCTTTAAACTTCTAACATGCATTAATATCATGTCACTTCTGTTGGTGAAACATACAGTACAAGTCTTCCCTGTAGCCCTTAGGTTTTGGAGCGTTGGGGTCTACGGGTTGACTCCCTGGAAGGTTTATCAAGTTTACCGCTGACAAGCGATCAAACAGGGAGTCTTTAGACTCGGTGTAAGGTGTGAATTGTCGCCTAGGGCGACACTGCTGATTTTGCTCTTGCCAATGCTTTTATATTTCATAACTGTCAAGAGGGACTACCTGATAGTTAGCCTTTGGGGGCTGCATTGCTTGTATAGGCTTAGGTATGTTTAGAGCAACCTGATTGACTGCAGCAGGTTTTGGTTGCGTGGTCCCTATCTTGGCATTTTTATACCATTCTTTCTTCTTTGGATTGGCAATCTTGCCATCCTGAATCTTGATCTCCTCAATGATTCTGGTTTGTGCTAGAGATTCCTCTAAAGTGGCATATTGCTGTAGCTGCAATAACATGGAGATCTATCTCAAATAGATCTTTGAGAACATTTGGGTAAGTTCGGCCATAGGAGGGAGGTAGGGCAACTTTGAAAGCAACGTCCACCACCGATTCCCATAGGCCACCATGGTTTCTTCCTCATACTGCCTGAGGTTGGCTAGGTTGCTTAGTGACGTCTTCTTCTTGGTGTTGAAGGTGAAGCGTTCGAGGAATGCGTCCACTAGCTGATATGAGTTACTGATGCTGTGCTTTGGCAATTGAGTGAACCAATCTGAGGTAGGACCTATGAACATGGTTATAAATGTTCTTATCAGCAAAGCATGATTGTCCTGAATGCCAAAGCATTGGCTTAGGAATCTAGTCACATGCTCCTAGGCATCCTCCTCCCCTCTAAATATTGCTAACTAGGGTAGTTTAAAGTGTTCAGGGTAAGGGGGTGCTGGCACTAACGGATGCACGGGGTGACTACGGAGTTGGCGTAAGGTGGAATTTTGGGGCCTAAAAGTCTTTGTCTCCACAGAATCTAGGTGCTCTAGTAGCACTTTATATACATAAGAAGTGTAGACACCAAAACATCACCAATCCGATTATGTGACTGCAAACATTGATCGCTTTGACACACACAGCCCCCAGGGCAGCCCTCAGAGGTTAAACAGTGGTCCTAACCACTTTTGTAGCAATTTTGGAAGGTCAAAAGGTAATTTGGCACATTCAGGCACTTTGATCAGTATTCATCCCACCCAGGGACGAATTCTAACTAGGATTCGTCTCACCTAGGGACGAATTTTGAATTCGTCTTTGGTCAGGACAAATTCCAAGTTTAACGGGCAAAAAGAAGAATGGCACCAAGTGGCAGCCAAAGACTGTCAATTTATGACTCCTGCCTTGCATGCGCGTGTAGGTGGGTAGATTGGTCGTTAGAGGACTGTCACAAAGGCAGTCATGGAAGCCCAAGTCAGGGAGGAGTCTCCTCCCTCTTGAGAAGGCATGGCCACCACATGGCACCCCTGCATGCCCCTCCAAAGAGACCCCTTGGGTCTATAAAATGGTGGACTTTCCCACCCAAAAAAAGACAAGTTGGAGGCATTTTCAAGCAACGAAGTGCTGCCAAATTGAACACCCTATTGCACCCCTTTTCGATTCATCTCTTCTACATCCTTAATCTCTTTTGCAAGAGAGGTTATTGGGTGGCTTTTGGAAGTGTGGATCCGGACCAAAACCCGACATTTCACCACATTAATCCACCAATTTTCCGACAACCCATTCCAAGATATTTTGGGCCCATCCCAAGTGGATTGGTGCCAAAATCAAGTCCCAACGGTGGGCAGCCCTCTTGGGCGCCCCACACTTTTTTTAGTTTCATTTCAATCTATTATGTTATCACTTGTTTATCTTCCATTACATGTTATGCTGTTTAGGTAGTTTATGATTTCGATTCCATAAGATTTTGATTAAATATTATCATGCTTTGTCGATTTTGTGGCCTTCACTAACTTGCATGTAGCAATGCCAAATTCCCGTTGATGGAGGTCAAATTGGGAGAAATCGACCATCTGGGTTGTCCCAAAATGCCCCCAATTAGCTAACCCCTATGTTTGTAGGTCATTTGGAGATCCCGAGATGCGACATTTGGACGGCATCACTTCGGCTTTTCATCATAGTCGAATTCGTCCTACCCGAGGACGAATTACAGTTGAATTCGTCCTGACCAGGGACGAATTTCAGTTGAATGTGAATTTCCTGACTGTTTCGATGGCAGTGGTCCTCTGGTAATGTTTTCTGGTCTCTGTCAAACGTTCAGGTCATTTGGAGTCATTTCATTAACTGGTTTAGCTAATTTGTTACATGCATCTTTCATCAATTTTAGAGAACTAACATTTCATATTTGCAACAGGTGCTACTAACGCCTTTGTTTTTTCTTTGATCATAGGAGAAGCAGCAAGAACCAAGGATTCATCAATGCAAGTGGCGGCAAAACTTTGGCTCGCCCATTTCAAATGTGGGCATGCGGAAGGAGGAATACTAAGTCACGATTGTAACCAAAATCCATTTAACGCTCCTAGCCCCTGAAAAGGGAGGAGGCATCTTTGTAACCGAGATTAAGAGAGTTAAATAAAAGGGCTGTGATTTCTCTAATTTCTTGTATCTCATTTCAATTCGTCTCTTTCATTTCATGTATTTCACATTTTAGGACTTAAGCGTTTATTTTGATTTTGAATGCATCGTAATAGTTTTCCTTTCAAAACTTCCAAAATCTTGTGCTTTCAAGAAGATTTAATCTCTTCCTCCTTAGTTTGCTCCTGTTGCGTATTGCGGGGAACTTGAGACCTATGGAGGGGTGGCCGAATAGCACCCCCTCTGCCTTGATAGGGTGTTTCAGCCCACTCTTCTTCTTGCTCATACTCCTCATAGGCTTCTTGAGGAGTTCCTGGGTGAAACATATAAACATGGGTGGGTCCCCATGGAGGGTGCCCATCGTTGTTCCTGGGAGTGGCCTCCAGCTCAGGTCTAGGAGGTCTCGAAGGTAGCACTTGGTAAGGTTGTGGAGGCCTATCTTGCATAAAGGGTTTGTGGCTCTCATACAGTTATGCCCTTTGGGTGCAAGGGGTTGGAAACCTCTTAGGCATAGTGTTATGGAGTAGCTCATCTGTTTGATGCTGAATGCGCTCTTTGCTAAGGCGATACAGGTGCTCCAACTATTTTTGGTCTTGCTTAAGCTACGTGATTTGTGCTTGGTGAGCAGCATGTTTGGAAAATGCCAAGTCAATTTGTTCCATCGTATTGAGTCTAGGAGGCCTAGATGCCTCTCCTACATATTTATCTTAGTCATGATGATCCGAGATCTCTATAGGTCACTTTCCTCTATCGAGGTTGGCGGCATTCACCCGGGGTTCTGGCCTCAGTAGGTGATCCTGATAGATAGTAGGTACGGAGGTGCATTGATCCTACATTGTGTATTGCTCTAGAGGAATGTGATGGTCTTCCTCGTGCTCCCTTTCGTATATGTGAAAGGGGCAGGCAGAGTTGGCTCGCCCTGTCTAAAGAGCCTTGTGCTCTGGATTTGGCTTGTTATTCCTAACAGTGATGAGGGGTAGAGGAGGGATGACATAATCATGTGGCCCCTCTTTATGGACCCTATGCTGTTCTAGCATTTCATTGCGCGGTGGCCACTCATACCGAGCATATAAGGGAGCCTTCCTATTTATGTTGAGTGCCACGTGTAAGGACTCCTCCTGAAAGGGTCTATGCTAAATGGGAGTGCCCCTCAAAGGGGTGCCTCTATAGTCTCATTCTAAAATGTCACAATGTGGACTATCTTGTGGTTCAGGCTACCAAGGTGGTATGACCAAGTCCTTGGGGCTGTAGCGGAGGCGAATTGTGCCCCCTTGTACACTCTCTGTAGCTTTCGCCCATGATTGGGCTTGGCTACGGGTGTACACCATGGTGGTGTTTCTCTAAAATATGTGCACATTTTATCTTCTTTATGATTTGTTATGCTACACTAAACAAGCAGGAGCCACACAAACAAAGGAGTGATTATCTTGTTTACGAATTAAGTGTGTGCCCTAAATCTGGTTCAGTGTGTTTTGATTTTTTGTTTTGAAAGATTTTGTAAAGAACGTGTTGTTGTTCATGCAATATGATGGCTCTTATGTCTCCCAAAATGGTCGCCCCTTCAATATACCACTGCCAGGCTCGTTATACCAAACCTCTCAATATACCCACCCTTACGTGAGGGAAACTATTGGTATGCGAGAGCAGAATGGTATGTGGAACATAGGTGGTACGAAAGGGGGATCACGTTGTTTTTGATACCTACCATAGAAGACTTATCCTCATGTACTGGGAATCACCCCAGCTACACTTGGTCAGCTTTCATCAGGATTTACGTCTAGCAATAGTAGCGATCGGGGTTATGGATGCAAAAATTCAAGCCAATGTGGTGATGAAATCCACCGTTGTTCTTGATCAAGGGTTGGGGTTTTATGACCAAATACTTGTTGTTTAAATTACCATGTGGTGTGTGGGGTTATTTTTACTTATGCAAGGAAATTAAACATGCAGTAAAACCTTCCTAAGCAAGCAAAGAAACTAAAAAATACAGAGACAAAAAATAGAAAATGACAGAAGGTATTCAGAACCCCTACCTCTTCTCTGCCCAAACCGGATGCCTCTGAGTTTCTGTTTTGAAAGTGCATAGAGGGTTTATTCTTCTCAGGGTAAGATGAATAATAGAACTGTATTCATCACAAGTTGGGATGAATGCCCATTCATCCCTGGGTGACACGAATTCCAGCTCTATACTCATCATAGAATGGAATGAACAGCAATCCAGCGCTTGAAAGATTGGTACCTGCAAGCAAGAACAAACACTTTTGATCAGAAATTTGATCTCAAAATTAGAGGACAGGGTCCCACCATGATCGCCACTGAAGGCAAAAGGATACAAAAACAAAACAAAAATGCCAAGTGCGACGTATACAAAAGCAAAACGTAACGCTAAGTCCTACGAACTGAAATGCATGAAAGGAGAGAAACATAGATGAATTGAAACAAGATAGAAAGCAAATTTTGAGCATAGCCCTTTTTATTAATTTGCATTAAAATTGGGTTACAACATGTCTCCTCCATTTTCGGGGGCTAGGAGCATTAAGTAGGGCTCTATTACACCACAGATTGGTACGCTTTCTTTCGTGTGCACACATGTAAAGTGGGTGGGCCAAATGTTGCTACTACTTACATGAACACGTCTTTGATTCCTTGTTGTTCCTCCGGTGTTGAGATCCTACATTCAGAGAAACAGAAAGGGATTAGCAGCACCTTCGGATGAAGTAAAACATGCGATCCCCAAAGCCTACGATTAGTGCATGCGTAAAATAAATAAAATGATAACTAAAACATATCAGAATTATGTAAAAACTTGACAGAGACATGAGAACATTACCAGGAAGGCACTGTAAAATGAACAGTCAGGAAATTTTCCATGGATTTCTAATCGGTCTGGGGTGGGACGATTAGGCTTGCAACAAAATGTTAGAAAGCACCCTCCTAAATGTCCCATTTAGGAGGCTCCAAATCACATGCAAAGTTGGGGGTTAGGTAAAACGGGGTATTTTGCAAAGACCCAGAAGGTCAGATTTTGCTAATTTGGCCTCTATCACCCAAAATCTGATGATGCTCCCTGCATGTTAGTGAAAGCAAGAAATAACAAAAGCATGATCAAAACTGCTCAGAATAACATGAAATTTGAATGAAAGCCTATCTAAACAACCTAGAAACAAATTCAAGGGAAACATAAATGAAATCTACTATAGATTTCTAATCTCTTCGGGGTGGGGCAATTAGGACTGCAGTAGTACGGGGGCACCCGGGGGCAGGATGCCCACCGTTTGGGGCCCGATTTTGGCACCAATCCACTTGGGATGGGTCCAAAACCTCTTGTGGGGTATTTTTGGAAAATTTTGGTGGGATACTATGGCTACATTTCAGTTTTTGGGTCCGGATTGTGCTTCCAAAAATCACCCAATAACCTTCCTTCCTAAAGAGAGATCAAGGATGTGAAAGGCACAAGCAAAAGGGTGAGGACATAAATCGGCAGCAGTCCATTGCTCCAAATGCTCCTGACATATTCCCATTTTGGGGTGAGAAGACTCACCATTTTATAGACTTGAGGGTCTCTGTGAATGAGCATGCAGAGGCACCACTTGGCGATCATGCCTTCTCAGGGGAGAGAAGATTCCTCCCTGATTAAGGACTCCATGACTACCTCTATGACTACCTATTTAAGCTCACAAATTCTCACTCGCACTCCCATGCAATGAAGGAGGAGTTAAGTGGCGGATCTGAGCTAAAATTTGTCAAGGTTTGACCTTTTTCCTGTCAAACCTGCTATTCGCCCCACCCAGGGTCAAATGCTACTAATCGTCCCTGGGTGGAATGAATACCAGTTTGTAATCGTCCTTGGGTGGAATGAATAAGGAGAAGAGTGCCTGAAAGGTGCCAAATTGACCTCTGACCTTCCAAAACTGTTGTGAGAGTGGTTAGGACCACTATTTAACCTCTGGGGGATGCCCGGGGGGCTGTGTATGTCAGTGCGATCAATGTTTGTAGCCACATAATCAGATTGGTGTTGTTTTGGTGTCTACACCTTCTCCTTAGATATGTACTCTTTTTTCTTCCATAGTAGACCTTTTGTGCATAACTTCATGCTTTTTAGGACTTTCTCTAGTATTCCTTATCTATTTGTTTGGGAAATTTCTTTCTAGATGACCCATTTTGGTATAGATTCCTTAGGTAAAGAGGTTGTTATTATAAATAGAAATTTGATTCTACACTCCCCATCTTGACACTATATTTATCTCCTTTAATAGTTTTTATCCTAATTAAACCATACATAAATCCTACCAAAAAATACTCTTTTCTTTATTTGGTGATAAAATCCACTATGAGAGATCACCCAAAGTATTTTTCTATACCTTCAAAGGCTTCCTCCTTCCTAAATTCTAGAGGTAGACTAGGTAGCCTTAACCTTACTAGGGCCACTTCAATATTTTCTTGTTAGGTTTCAAACCAAGATCTTATTTTTTAAGATAAAGGCTAGATGTACTCATAATCCATGATCCTACTTGAATAACCCTTTGGTAGCATTCTTCATTGTTAATTTTTTTTAGGAAAAAACTTTTTCTAGAAAGAAGAATTCCACGTGGTATTTTAAAAATATGGTGATGAACTAGAACCTAGACTATGACTTCCTAGTGGTTTAAGATAAACCTCATTAACCATAAAGGTTGTTTAAGAAAATACTTCTCTCCAATTACCAATAATATTCCTCTAAGGAATAATTATTAACAAACTTGCCATGGGTTTACCTCTAAATGATAATTATTTGTATACACTCTTAGGGTGACCACTATGAATAGGGTGTGGGGCCGTTGACCCTTTTTATTGGTAACACACTTGAAACAGTTACTTTGGGGTTCCTAGGGTACTCAAAATGAGTTTTAGAGAAAATATCCCTGTTGAGAAGCAACACACCCCCACTGAAAAATGAATTTCCATCCTTTGAAAATATTGAGCTTTCATTTTGCAGTAAGGACCCTTTTGATGTTTTTCAGGTTTTAATTCAAAATTTTTGCTTGCCTCTTTCTTCTTCAAGTTTTGCTTATATCAAAGTATCTAAGTAGTCTTGCATGTGACTTTAATTTCAATTTAGAATTCACTTCTTTAAAAGTTAGAAACATTATGAGTAAAAAGATCTTTCACAGATATGTAAAAATGCAAAATACAGATGAATGAATTCATTAGAGTCAACCTACAATTTCTGGAAATTTTGCTAAGTGCTGAGAGCGTCGCGAAATCGCGACACTTCCATTTTTGGAAAAGTCGCGATATCGCGACTTTTCCAAAAATGGAAAAGTCGCGATATCGCGACACTTTCCATTTTTGGAAAAGTCGCGAAATCGCAAAAGGTCTTGAAAAAAATGGCTAAGTCCTGGAAACGTCGCGATATCGTGACACTTCCATTTTTGGAAAAGTCGCGATATCGCGACACTTTCCATTTTTGGAAAAGTCGCGATATCGCGACACTTTCCATTTTTGGAAAGGTCACGAAATCGCGACAGGTTTGAGTCGGAAGCCAAACTTGATGAAAATGTAGCGAAATCATGACGTATTTTGGAAGAAAATACCAAGTGATGAAAACGTCGCGATATCGCGACATATTTGGAAAGACAGTGCCAAGTAATGAAAACGTCACGATTTCGCGACGTGTTTTGGAAGAAAAGTGCAAGTGATAAAAACGTCACAATTTCGCGACGTGTTTTGGAAGAAAAGTGCAAGTGATAAAAACGTCGCGATATCGCGACACATTTTGGATGAATGCAAGTCTTGATGAAAAGGGCGCGATTTCGCGACATGTCATGAAATCGTGACATGTCGCGGTTTCGCGACAAAAGGAGCAAAAGAATGGTTAAGGCATGGAGGCGTCACGAAATCGTGACAAGGTTCGAATCAGAAAGTCTAAAGCACAGGTGCATCGCAATATCGCGACGTCACGAAATCATGACGCAAACAAAGAAAAGTCACCAAGGCACAGGTGCGTCGTGAAATTGCGACGCAAACAAAGAAAAGTCGCCAAGGCACAGGTGCATTGTGAAATCATGACGTTGCGATTTCGTGACGTCGTGAAATCATGAAGCAAACAAATAAAAGGGGGCAAGGCACAGGTGCATAGAGAAATCACGACGCGTTCCGCAGAGCGGGCCCAAGGCACAAGTGCATAGCGAAATCGCGACATCACGAAATCGTGACGCATTTCAAAAAAAGTGCCAGGCGCTGGGAACGTCACGATTTTGTGACATGTCGCAAAATTGCGACATGTCTCGGTTTCGCGGCAGGCAAGACAAAGAAGTGCTAGGCGTAGGGGACGTCGCGATTTCGTGACATGTCGCGAAATCGCGACATGTCGCGGTTTCACACCAAAAAATACAAAGAGGCCAAAATAAAAAATAGCTGGAGGAAAGCATCATGTTATCACGACATGTGTCAAAAGCAAATAAAGCCGATATATAATGAACATTAAAGTTTTGATTTAATAAAATTAAAGTACTAATACTTACATGTCTTTTGCAGAAAGCCTTCTGGCAGTTGCATACTAACGAAAGTAATGGCGGGAAAGACAAAATAAGCACGGATTAAACGAAGGCCGTCAGAAAGAAATTTGAGATGATGGGAATTGCTGGTTCATCCAGATTTTATAGATCTGGCCGCAAAGAGACTTTACGGTGACTAAGCAGCTACCCATTTAATGGAGTATGTCAGCAAATTGACTGGAAAATGAAAATATCTACACACAGTTATCGGAATTTGCCGATGGATGCATTTAACAGAAGAATTTATGGTGAAAGTAATGGCATGTGGAGAATTTCAACTCAGAAGCGGCTCTGTGAAGATAAAGTGTCAGAGAAACCGGTGACTCATCCGAATTTATTTGAGGAATTAATGAGACCCTCCCGGCAAGTGCACCAGAAAAATGAAGATATTTACTTGTAGTTACAGATGGATGAGAACAACATCAGATCATGCCTTTTCCATTTATGGCAAGTAACTACACTCGGATTTGCCGAGTGGTTAGGGTTTATAAAAAACTCTATTTTTAAAGGGGCCTTATATTGTAAAACCCCGGTAGTAAGGTTAAGAGGATAAAATTTAGGGTTTGAGAAGAAGATATTTTTGAAAAGATCAGGGTCTATCCTGAGTCTATAAATACTTCTTCTGAATGTAATTTTAGGGAGGCGGAAACTTAGAAATAAAAAGCTATTTGAGCAATTTCCTGCAAATCTGGTTTGAAATCTTTGTTCTGGACCTAGAGTGGGTGTGATTTTCATTTTCTGTGATAGCGTGGCCAGAAGCCTAATCTCTTTCAGATTATGATAAGTTCATCTTCTGTTGTTTTCATTTCATTAAGGTTTATTTAAATTATGTTGTAGATCTATGTTACCAGGATTGGATATGCTGTTAGGATTCATTGTCTTTATTGTATGTTAGGGAAAATTACAGATTTAAGGTTCAAGCCTGTTTTAATTGCTCTGTCCTCACTGTGCGAGCTAGGCTGCTGGTGAGAGATACCAATTTTAACCGACTTCCCTTTTGTTTATAATTTTTTGTTAGATCTGTTTCATGTTTGTATTATGCTCTTAGTTGAAAGTGATCTTAGAAAGCTGGACACTTTCCTCTTTGATTTGTTATATTGTGAAGCTAACCGGTATAACTAAAATTGGCAATTTTGATTTTGCAGCTAAGTTAGATAAATTTCGCTTTTCTGCCCTACCCTACTCTCTCTGTTCCACCATGAAATGATCCATTTTTATCTTTCTTTAAATTTGTATTTTATTTAAATCTGCTAAAGCATAAAGAGCTAGATCAAAGAACTGATTGTAAATTTGATTATCCACAAAGATAACCAACTCTGAAAACATTATCGAACCGAAGTCCCGAGCCCGTTGTAAGGTAACAGACAGTCCACTTGAAACTATTTTAAAAGTGGAAAAGAGTGAATAGACGTTCGACCCAACTCTGTAACGCACACCTTGGATATCCAGCAAGATCCTAAAGTGAGTGGGATTTATCGCGTATAAGTTTTATCGGTATTTTATGCTCATTCTTCATAGGGTGTGTATAAAAGTTGAACCAACATTTAAAATTGGAGCTAGAAGGAGGGCTAGAACTTACGTTCTTAGTGCGCTTGAGTTGAGAAATATGATTGTATGTGGTATTTAACAAATACTATATTTTATCCAAAGTCTGGTAGCCTTTTTCCCTCCTCCTCAGCCTTTTAAAATTTTGTTGTTTGAGTTTTTGCCTAAATAGCAGAACTCAACACCAACATTTAAAATTTGCGCTAGAAGGAGGGCCCACTGAACTCCGTTCAGTATTGCAAGTTGTCTGTGCAGAGTCTAGTGTTTTATCTTTTGAATCCTCTTCCCTCCTCTTTAGCTCTTTTTAAAATTTTGTTGTTTGAGTTTTTGCCTAAACAGCGGAACTCAACACCAACATTTAAAATTGGCGCTAGAAGGAGGGCAAAGTTCAGTAGTTGTTAAAGATTGTTTTATCACCACTTGTAGTTACTCCAACTACAACTGAGAATATCATCGTTAATCAAGTAGTAATGGCAAGCTGGTTGGGTTCCACTGCATTAAATATCCCTGGTGCAGCCCATGATCTGCCCAAAAATCCAGAGAGGTATCTTCCCAGATACAAGCATGATGGAACTAAAACAACAGAACACCTGATGGCATATAAGAATGCTCTAAAATTGTTAAATATACAGCATGAAGATGTGGCTTGCAGATTATTCCCGTTCACTCTCTAGGAGGGAGCGTACGACTGGTTTTTGAATCTCACTAACGATTCTATTACTAGTTGGGATGACCTAGAGAAAGTTTTTGTATCACAATTTGGGGAAGTGATTGACCCCAGTGTGTTATATCAACAATTATCCAGCATTAAGAGAGATTCTGGTGAAGCTATCAGGTCTTTCAATATGAGGTTCCAAAGAGCTTATGGTAGAATGACTGGTCATTACATCCCAAATGCAAATCTAGCCTTAGAAATCTATAAGAATGCATTGGACTCGGTGACCTCTATTTTTCTCAAGAGAGACATCAATATCACAACCCTGACAGGAGCTTATAAGGAAGCTTTAATTCTTGAAAGACAGTTAGGACCTCAAATTTTGAGCAGTCCTTTGATATCCTATGTTACACGTAACATGCCTATTTTGAATCCCATTCCACATCATGAGTTAGTGCCAACATGTCACGCTCTACCCAAGGAAACTTCGTTAACCGTGACACACACTCAAGATGTGCAAAATATAGAGAAAGATTCTGACAAGTTCAAGGTGGAAGTGCCTGAAGTAAACATTTGTGACCTAGCATTACCCAACTTTGAAGCTTTTCCTAGTGAGTCAAATTTTCCAAAAAAATAGTGAAATATTGATAGTTCTGGTTCATCCAAAAATAGTACGACTATAGTTTTAGATTCATTCACTTTTCCCAAAGAGTCAGAAAATGTTGTAGAAATTCCTATGGATGAAATACAAGATTTTCAACATTTCCAAAGGGACAGTTATAATTTGAGATGTGAAAATCTAGAACCTACTCCTGATGATGATCCTCCCTCACCAAAGGATGATGAAAATAAGATTCAATATCACTATGCAGAAGTAACTAGGAAGGAGTATAACATCATTGAGGATATGAAGAAAGTTAAAGCTAACATCACCCTCCATGAACTGGCTCGGATTGTTGAACAAAAGGATAACTTGATTGAAACTTACTCTGGACCACCTATTGAATTTCAAGAAAAGGAGAAAAATATAGTAAATGTGAATGTGGTCAACCAACTCGGAATAGATAAAGAGTCTCAGTATAAGCCTGTGATTACTGAACATAATATCAAAGAAAAGGTTGTAAACCGTGTTGATGCAGATATTGGAGTTTATAATTTGGCAACTGAGAAGGTAAGACCAGTTACAGCTCTAACCAATTACAACAATGATATTTGGACATTACACATTGATGGGGTTAAATCTAAGCAAGGCTCAGGTGAAAGAACAAATTATGAAAATTCTACTAGAGGGACAAAAATTGAAATCTTGGATATTGGAACAGTAGAGCAACCACAAAAGGTTCAAGTCATTAGGAACTATGACGTACAAATAAAATATGATCTCTCTGAGTTATTACATAAATCTGAAGATGTGATGATCTGGATCTATGAAGGCTTTAAGGTATTTGATCCTGGGGGGTTTTTACATTCCGTCCCTTTGAAAGAATTCTGCAAACCCTTCAAGTAGAAGCATAAACATGTTATTAAATGATTTGATTAATTTACAGGGTGAAGGACTTGCAAATTTGTTTTTTCAATGGGACAAGATCCATATAAAAAAAATAAAAAAATAAAAAAATAAAAAAAGGAGATTCGGAAGACAGTAAACACAAGTCTTTCCCAGGTAGAAATTTTTTTTTGGAAGCATAGTCTGGAGTGCATTTCGTCAATAGGACCTGAAAGGTAATTTTTCTAAATTTACTTGCAAATGGTCAATTTTTTTTAAGGCACTATTTCTCTGCTTTTCCATCTGCTACATTTTTTGAGTGATTGAAGGGACTTTGTGCATATGTATATATTGTAAATAAAGTTTGAAGTAGTGTGTTGTTATTTGGTTTTATTTAAAGGTCTGAAGTTCTGTGTTTTGTCTTTTGAGGTCTGTACAAATTTCTTTTAGCTTTTAAAGCTTTGTTTCTTTCTTTAGTTTTGCTTGGGCAGCAAATAAAAGTCAGCCTTCTAAAATTGTTTTATTCTGAGTTCAAAATCCAGTGTTCATTATTCTAATTGAGAGATAGTCTGCTTAAACTGAACAGTGGAACTATTTTGTTATTCAGAACAATAGTAGAAAGATGATTGGATTTGTGTTTTGCTTGCCACAATTATTTTAATTATAAAGAAACTGCTATACTATTTGGCTAGAGAAACTCCCAGGGAATCCAAGAAAAATTGGTCGTAAGAGGAGACTCTGATTCGTGAAATTATTTGAGTATCCATAGAGGCTATCAGTACCCAGGCTGAAGCAGTTCCAGATTGATGAAATATTAAAAAAAAAAATTGTTGTTCTTTTTTTAGGCATTTCAAATTTCGGTATATTTCAAAGGAGAGAGAGAGAAAGTGAAAGTTGAGCAAGACAACATAAAACTGGAACTCTATTATTTCCTATTAAAAAAAAAAGGGAAGGAAAAAGTTATGTAATGAAAGAGGTAGCCAAGGCTTCAGAAGATGTTTTCTTTTACCAAGTTGTAGATACTACTTCACAGTTGTGGATCAGGGTCGTGAAAATCTAAAGAGTAACTCTGTCGGGGTTGTAAAAGGCTAAACTAGTAAACGGAGCTCTACTCGGTTTCCCCTTTCACAACTCGGTTTCCCCTTTCTAGAAAAGCTGATCAATCCAGAGTACAAGATTCGAAGGCCCAATCATTCTTGAAGAAAGTTTTATACGCTTATAATTGCACATCAGAAGTATTCCTTGAGTGATTCAACCTAGTATGTCCTTGGGAAATTTTAACAACTATCAGGTAGTAGTTAATTTATTTTGAGAAAATATTTGTGGCAAGGCATGGTACATGGTCTATGTTGTTTTGAAACTAGAGTCCTAGATTTTAAAATAGTGCTACTATTTTACCCACAGATATCGCCATTGGGTCAAATGTCTATTCACTCTTTTCCACTTCTGGAATAGTTTCAAGTGGACTGTCTGTTACCTTACAACGGGCTCGGGAGTAATGTTTTCGGAGTTGGTTATCTTTATAGATAATCAGATTTACAATCAGTTCTTTGATCTATCTCTTTATGCTTTAGCAGATTTAAATAAAAGACAAATTTAAAGAAAGATAAAAATGGATCATTTCACGGTGGAACAGAGAGAGTAGGGTAGGGTAGAAAAAAGAAATTTATCTAACTTAGCTACAAAACCAAAACTACCAATTTTAGTTATACCAGTTAGCTTCACAATAGAACAAATCAAAGAGGAAAGTGTCCATCTTTCTAAGATCACTTTCAACTAAGAGCATAAGACAAAGATGAAACATATCTAACAGAAAATTATAAACAGAAGGGAAGTCGGTTAAAATTGGTATCTCTCACCAGCAGCCTAGCTTGCACAGTGAGGACAAAGAAATTAAAATAGGTTTGAACCTTAACTCTATAATTTTCCCTAACATACAATAAATACAATGAAGCCTAACAACATATCCAATCCTGGTAACACAGATCTACAACATAATTTAAATAAACCTTAATGAAACAAAAACAACAGAAGATGAACTTATCACAATCTGAAAGAGATTAGGCTCCTGGCCACGCTATCATAGAAAATGAAAATCACACCCACTCTAGGTCCAGAACAAAGCTTTCAAACCAGATTTGCAGGAAATTGCTCAAATAGCTTTTTATTTCTAAGTTTCCGCCTCCCTGAAATTACATTCAGAAGAAGTATTTATAGACTCAGGACAAACCTTGATCTTTTCAAAAATATCTTCTTCTCAAACCCTAAATTTTATCCTCTTAACCTTACTATCGGGGTTTTACAATATAAGGCCCCTTTAAAAATAGAGTTTTTTATAAACCCTAACCACTCTACAAATCCGAGTGTAGTTACTTGCCATAAATGGAAAAGGCATGATCTGATGTTGTTCTCATCCATCTGTAACTACAAGTAAATATCTTCATTTTTCTAGTGCACTTGCCGAGAGGGTCTCATTAATTCCTCAGAGAAATTCGGATGAGTCACCGGTTTCTCTGACACTTTATCTTCGTAGAGCCACTTCTGAGTTGAAATTCTTCGCATGCCATTACTTTCACCATAAATTCTTCTGTTAAATGTGTCCATCGGCAAATTCTGGTAACTGTGTGTAGATATTTTCATTTTCCGGTCAATTTGACGACATACTCCATTAAATGGGCAGCTGCTTAGTCACCGTAAAGTCTCTTTGCGGCCAAATCTGTAAAATATGGATGAACCAACAATTCTCGGCATCTCCAATTTCCATCTGACGGCCTTCATTTAATCTGTGCTTATTTTGTCTTTCCCGCCATTACTTTCGTTAGTATGCAACTTCCAAATGGCTTTCTGTAAAAGACATACAAGGATTAGTACTTTAATTTTATTAAATCAAAACTTTAATGTTCATTATATGTCGGCTTTATTTTCTTTTGACATGTGTCGTGATAACATGATGCTTTCATCCAGCTGTTTTTTATTTTGGCCTCTGTCTTTTTTGGCACGAAACCGTGACATGTCGCGATTTCGTGACATGTCGCAAAATCACGACGTCCCCTGTGCCTAGCACTTCTTTGTATTTCCTTCCGTGAAACCGTGACATGTCACGATTTCGTGACATGTCGTGAAATCACGATGTCCCCAGCGCCTGGCACTTTTTTTGAAATGCGTCACAATTTCGTGACATCGCGATTTCGCTCCGCACTTGTGCCTTGGGCCCGCTCTGCAGAACGCGTCGCGATTTCGTGACGCACCTGTGCCTTGCCCCATTTTATTTGTTTGCGTCACAATTTTGTGATGTCACAAAATCGTGACGTCACGATTTCACGACGCACTTATGCCTTGGCAACTTTTCTTTGTTTACGTCACGATTTCGCAACGTCGTAAAATTGTGACGTCATGATTTTGCGATGTCACAAAATCGTGACGTACGCACCTATGCTTTAGAATTTCTACTTTGAACCTTGTCATGATTTCGTGATGCCTCCATGCCTTAACCATTATTTTGCTCCTTTTGCCACGAAACCGTGACATGTGATTTCGTGACATGTCACGAAATCGTGCCCTTTTCATCAAGACTTGCATTCATCCAAAATGTGTCGTGATATCGCGACGTTTTTATCACTTGCACTTTTCTTCCAAAACACATCGTGAAATCGTGACGTTTTTATCACTTGCACTTTTCTTCCAAAACACGTCGCGAAATCGCGATGTTTTCATTACTTGGCACTGTATTTCCAAATATGTCGTGATATCGCGATGTTTTCATCACTTGGTATTTTATTCCAAAATACGTCATGATTTCGCTACATTTTCATCAAGTTTGGCTTCCGACTCAAACCTGTCGCGATTTCGTGACTTTTCCAAAAATGGAAAGTGTCACGATATCGTAATTTTTCCAAAAATGGAAGTGTCGTGATTTTGCGACATTTCCAGGACTTAGCAATTTTTTTCAAGACCTGTCATGATTTCGTGACATTCACGACACTTTCCAAAAATGGAAGTGTCGTGATTTCGCGACGCTCTCAGCACTTAGCAAAATTTCCAAAAATTGTAGGTTGACTCTAAAGAATTCATTCATTTGTATTTTGCATTTTTACATATCTGTGAAAGATCTTTTTACTCAGAATGTTTCTAACTTTTAAAGAAGTGAATTCTAAATTGAAATTAAAGTCACATGCAAGACTACTTAGATACTTTGATATAAGCAAAACTTGAAGAAGAAAGAGGCAAGCAAAAATTTGGAATTAAAACCTGAAAAACATCAAGAGGGTCCTTACTGCAAAATGAAAGCTCAATATTTTCAAAGGATGGAAATTCATTTTTCAGTGGGGGTGTGTTGCTTCTCAACAATCCCAAGTACTTCCCTAGTTAAATGGTCAAGACTTACACCTAATACTATAAGAGGATATTAGCCTAATACATATATTTATTAAGCACCAAGAATAATAACCAAAATAAATTCTATAGCCACTTTATAGTCCTCCAAGGTAAGTTAACAAATATCAGCCTTCTTATTCTAAAGAAATCAATACACAAAATAAAAATCCTTTTGACAACTCTAACTGACAACAATATTTATTTTTGATAATAAATACCACTAATAGAAAGGCTATGCAAAAAAATCAAGGCTACTTGAAACCACTATAAGTGCAAGGATTTAACTGCTATACCTAAAGATAATAAAATTACTCAATATTTACATTGATGAGAGAGAGATTTTAAGAATAACATTGATAGGGCTAGGCAATGTGTTCTACAAAACTCTTGCAACAAGATAAAAAATTTCAAGCTTCGAATATCAAGAATTCATTATCAATATTTCTTCAAGTATTATCATTTACAATGATGATAGGGACAGTTTAAGCATAACATTGATAGGGATAAGCAATGATGTCTCCACAACTCTTATGATGATAAAATACAATGATCGATATTCAAAGATCAAGAAAAAACTATGGACTTTGGGATAAGATGAATGTTGTTATTAAATATATTCCTTCTTGTTCTAAGAAATCAAAATATAGAAGAAAAAACATTATCTTATGCCATTGTATGTGTAGGGATTGAAATGCTATCCCCAAAGATAACATAATTTATCAATGTTTATAGTGATGAGAGGGATATTTTAGCCATACAATTAGCAAGGCAAGAAATACAATCTCTAAAATCCCTACAACAAGAAAAAATAATGACATATATTCCAAGTTCAATAAGCTACTATCACTCTATATTCAAGCCTTATTTGTGTAGTTAGTCTTATCTTAGTCAAAGAATAGACCAAAAAACCACAAACAAAAAGGTTGTGCAAAACCTCCAAGGTTACCCCATACAATTTTAAATAAAATTTATCCCATGATACCTAAGCTAATTACATAAATAAAATTAAATGATCCATATAATGATTTTTCATAAAATTATGCTTGATTATATAATATAATGTCATCATAAGGTAATAATATTATATTTTATGTATTTAAAAATTTAATAGTATATGCTAAGGGGTAAAGGAAAGAAAACAATAATGATAAAATAGGAAGAGTGCACGTTATTATGCATCGATTTTGTATTAATAAGGTTTTTCAAATAACATAAAAAGGGGGTTTTGTAATATGGGTATATATATAAATAAATAAATAAATAAATAAATAAATAAATAAATAAATATATATATATATATTGTATTTGATAGTTATGAGTAGGTATTTTAAGTGGTCATTGTATTAACCACCTTTTGTATGTATAGAAAGATAAAAAGAGAGAATAAGAAGGGTAAAGGGGTAATCATAAAGTTAAGAAAGGAATAAAAATAAGAAGGGGACTAATAGAGACTTAAATTTACTTATTTATGAATGGAAATTAGTGGAAATCAACGTGGAACAAAAATATTTAAAATACAACCTATTGATACATTGGCAATAACAATAACTTTCCACCTCAAATTTGTTGTGTGTGTTTTTGAATGGTAATTGCATTGAATATGGTAGACTGTATAAACTAGTATTTATTTAAGACTATAGGTGAATATGAGGTGATATTATAATTTGCATGAATGTGACATTCCAATAGGAATTTTTATTCAATGAAAAGTTGCATCATTCAAGTGGAATACAACGTATAAATGGAAGTGTAGACTAATTTCATTGTTTGTAATATTGAAAAGAATTTGTTATTACCATTATTATAAGACTAGAATACTATACAATATGTGTCTCATGGAAGAAATATCTAGTGTAATTGTTATCTTGAGATATTACCATCCCAAAGTGCCATTGACTTAAGCATTGTTATCTTATTAAAATTACCATCTTGAAATATTATCATCTCAACCTGTTGCCATATTGGATATCACCATCACTACCATAATAGGAAAATACCATCGTAACGGAGTGGAATATCTTCATCTCATAGGACTATCATTATAGGATATTACAATAATTTTTGGAGTGAGATATCATTGTATCATAGGATTTCCATCATAGGAAATTGTCATCATAAAGGAGTGAAATATTATTGTCACAAGAAATGGGTACCATAAAGAGTGTTGTTATCTCAAGCCTTGCCATAATATGCAATGATATATTATCATCACAAAGGAGTATCATAATAGGAAAGTGGTTTATAAAAAACTATAGAAGAATTTTATTAAAGGAGAGTCATTTAATAAATATTTGATAATTGTTGCTTAAAATTCTCATCCTTATGTGGACTTCCTTCATTTATCTACATCATTCGGTATTAGTTACGGTTTAGTTTTAGAAGTCTAAAAATTAAGTTGAAGGAGAAGTGGCACAACAAGAAAGAATAAAATTACATGGTTTGGTACCTTGACCAGTGGATATAATAAAAAATGCTTAGAAGAATCACCACCATGTTATATGCAATTGAGACTATCCAAAGGAGAAGCATTCATTTTTTTAGGAGATTAGTGATAGTGAAGAGGATGAAATTATTCATTGGAAGCTTGAGAAGAAGAGCATTGAGAATAACTAGAGCAGTGGCTGACTCGAGCAATCTCAAGTATGGGAAGTAACCAAAGGTGGATACTCCTAAAAAAAATAAAAATTTAAACCCAGAAGAGATGATTGGTTTGGTAATAGACATGGAGAGATTATTTGAATATGAATCTATGGAGGATTCAAAATGGGTCATGTTTACATGTATATGGTTCAAAGTACATGCTTCAATTTAGATGGGATCATGTTAAAGTAAAGATATAATGAAAGGAAAAAGATAAAACTTGAACAATAAAACGTTTATGTCCAAGCTGAAATCTAAGTTTTTACCTATGGATAATTATATTGTGTTGTTTAGAAGACTCCAAAACATCAATTAAAAGTATTTAGGAGTGAAATAGTATATAAAATAGCTCTATAAATTGATCATAAGATTAAGTCATGTTGAATATGATTAGGATAACATTGCAAGATACATAAATGAACTAAGATTGACCATAAAACATGAGGTTCTTATAATTTGAATTAAAATTGTTGAAGAGGAATATATGCATATGCTTAAGATAGAGGAAAAATTATTGTGAAAGCAACCATATGTTATTAAATAAAAATGATAACCCTCTCAAGGAAGTGAACAACAAAGGTAGGAGGGAGAAACTAGCACTTAGAATAATAAATAAAATGAAGATTTATTGAATGGAAGAGGAGGTTATGATAGAGGATACCCTAAAAATTATTATATATGTGGAGAAGCTAACCATCAAACTGTAGACACCAAAACAACACCAATCCAATTATGTGACCACAAACACTGATCTCTTTGACACACATAGCCCCCAGGGCAGCCCTCAGAGGTTAAACAGTGGTCCTAACCACTTTTACAACAATTTTGGAAGGTCAGAAGGCAATTTGGCACCTTCGTACAACCTACTCCAAATTCGTCCCACCCTGGGACGAATTCAAATTGGAATCTGTCTCACCAAGGGACGAATTTTGAATTCGTCCCTGGGTAGGACGAATTCTAGGTTTAACGGGCAAAAAGAAGAATGGTGCCAAGTGGCAGCCAAAGATAGTTAGTTGATGACTCCTGCCTCGCACGCATGTGTGGGTGGGCAAATAGGCCATTAGAGGACTGTCACAAGGGCAGTTATGAAAGCCCAAGTCATGGAGGACTCCCCTCCCTCATGGGAAGACATGACCGCCACATGGCACCTATGACCAACACATGGCGCTTATGCTTCCCTCTCAAAAGAGACCCCATGGGTCTATAAAAGGTGGGACTTTTCTCACCCAAAAAAGATAGAAGGGAGGCAATTTCAAGCAACGAAGTGCTGTCCGATTGATTACCCACTTGCATATTTTTGATTCACCTTCTCACATCCACTAATCTCTTTTGCAAGGGAGGTTATTGGGTGGATTTTGGAAGTGTGGATTCAACCCAAATCCAACATTTGACCACCTTATACCACCAATTTGTAGACATCCCAATCCTAAGAGGTTTTGGGCCCATCCCTAGTGGATTGGCATCGAAATCAAGTGCCAACAGTGGGAGGCCCACTTGGGCACCCCCGCACTTTCTAAGTTTTATTCTAAAGCATTCTAGATTACTTGTTCATATTGCATCTTACATTATTCTTTCTGGTTAACTCATAGCTTCAATTTCATAACATTTTGATCAGATTTTATCATGCCTTTTGTCGCTTTGTTGTCCTACTAACTTGCAGGTGGCGATATCGAATTCTCGAGGATAGAGGCCAAATTGGGAGAATCCGACCATCTGGGTCGTCCCAAAATGGCCCCAATTACATAACCCCTCTGTTTGTAGGTGTTTTGGAGGTCTCGGGAGTTGACATTGGAGCAGCATCACCTCGGCTTTTCCAACACAGCAGAATTCGTCCCACCCAGGGACGAATTGCAGTCAGAATTCGTCCTACCCAGGGACGAATTCCAGGTGAAGGCATATTGGCCAAATTTTTCAGTGGAAATGGCCTTCTGGTAATATCTTCTGTCTTCTGTCAGGTTCTCAGGCCATTTGGACTCACTTTACTCACTGTTTTAGACAAATGTTTATATGCATCTTTTGGCGATTTTAGAGAATAGACACTTCTTATTTGCAGCAGGTGCTACTGACATCTTCGTTGTTTCTTTGTTCGTAGGAGGAGCAGCAGAGGTCAAGGACTCATCAACATCAACGACGACATCGTCTTGGCCCGCCCATCTCAAGTGTGGGCATGCAAAAAGAGGAACCTTAAGTCTCGATTGTAATCAAATTCTTTTAATGCTCCTAGCCCCTGAAAAGGGAGGAGGCATCTTTGTAACAGAGATTAAGAGAGTTTAATGAAAGGGCTGTGTTTTCTCCATTTGCTTGTATCTCGTTTCAATGCATCTCTTTCATTTCATGCATTCTACATTTCTAGGACTTAAGCGTATTTGATTTTGAATGCATCACAATTAGTGTTTCCTTCGCTCGAAATCTCGTGCTTTCACAAACATATGAATTCCCTTAAGTATAGAATTATAGCATGTGGAAAAGAAACTTGTAGTCATATTACACAAGCAGATGAAGAAAGCATAGCCTCATTACAACACATGGAAGAAATAGAGCAAGGAGAATTACTTATGATGTAAAAAGTGTATAATTGAAAAAAGCAAAGAATATGCATAAACCTAAGAAAGGAAGGAACCTATTTAGTATAATTTATAAATTGGGATAAACGTGTTGCAAGGTAATTATGGATAATGGAAGTATAGAAAAACTAGTATTAACATTGATGGTAGAAAAACATGGTTTGAATACAATGGATCATCCAAATCCCTACAATGTAATATGATTATAGAATGGGTACAATATTTTTACATCTAGATAATGTATGGTTATTTTTTAGATTGGATCTTATAGGATGTAATTCTATGTGGCATCATGCCAATGGGTGCATGTCATATTTTATTGGGGAGACCATGTAAATTTGATATAAAGGGAGTACATGATGGTAGATTAAATACCTCTTTAATTATCAAGGATGAAATTTTTTATGTTTTCAGTTCATTGATGGACAAAAGAGAACAAGTGGGTAGTAGTTCTAAAGTTTACATTATTATTGTAAAATAATGCTTGAAGGATATGAAAAAGAGAAAAACATATTTTTCTTTAATTACTAAATCCATGAAAAATAGAACAACCAATAAAATTGTTGATATTACATACAAAGTCAAGGATCTATTAAAATAATATATTGAGATTATTTCAAAAGAATTACGTTATGGGTTACCACTACCTATGAGAAATATTAGTCATCAAATAGACTTCATACCTAGATCTAGTTTTAAAAATAAGGAAGTCTACCCATAGAGAATGAAGAGATGAAGAGACAAGTTCAAGAGCTATTGGAAAAGGGGATTAGCAAGGAGAGCTTGAATCCATGTGTAGTACTAGTTGCACTAGCACCCAATAAAGGAGGAGAATCATGTATGTGCATAGACTCATGAGCAATGAATAAAATCATAATAAAATATAGCTTTCCATTACTTTATATGGATGATTTGATTAATGTTGTGAATGGATTAGATTAATTTACAAAGATTAATCTAATGAGTGGTTATCATTGAATTTGAATTAGATAACAAAATTAGTGGAATACTACATTTAAGATAAAAGAAGGCTTGTATGAATGGTTGGTAATGCTATTTGTGTTGATAAATGCACCTAGAATTTTTATGAGATTGATGAATAAGGTATTGAATCCTTTTATTTTTATGTTTATGGTGCTTTACTTGGATGAAATTATGGTGTTTAGCAAGATGGAAGAAAAACTAATGGATATAAGGTTAGCATTACAAAAATTGAAGGAGGAAAAATTGTTGAACAATTTGAAGAAGCATAGTTTTATGAAGGAATTGGTATATTTAGGTCTTTTTATATCCAAATATGCTTTATAGATAGATCTAGCAAAGTTTAAGGCTATTATAGAGTTGTCATGAACAAGCAGGGTTATGCATAAGGGATTGGACTCAAAATGTACTTGTAAAAAAATGGTGAATTCTAATTGAAATTAAGGTGAATCCTAAGCAAATCAAATCAATCATATTCATACCCAGGTGTTGTAGGTTATTTGGAGAGGAGAGGGTAATTCTCCAAGGGAGGTCCCAAGTTCTAATCTCCACCCTACAAAAAAGTTGAATTGGGTACCCAAAATCCAATTGATAAAGTTGAATTTGACGGTGTAGAACCCCTTGTTCATGGTCTCTCAGACCAAGGCAGCCCTACAAGGGGTTTTTCACTTTAAAAAAAAAATCAATCATCTTCAAACCAAAATTTTAGGTATTTGAAGCCCTAAAAATTAAGGTCATATTTGGGGTAAATTTTTACCTATTAAATCACCTTATAACTTCATAAAAACACCACCATTATATTAGGCTCAAAAATATATTTTCAATGAGTACAAATATACCTATGTTTAGATATATATTGTGGCAAATTGAACCTTCGAAAAATTGGTCCTTAAAATCTTAGGTGAATGGGATGACATCGAGGGTGCTCATATTCACCAATTTCCAATTTTGGAAATCCTAATATTCACCCAGTTTTTGAATATTCACCATTATGCATAACCTTGCCAACAAGTATACTTAAATCCAAAAGTTTTCATGATTTGGAAGTTTTTAATAGAATATTAATAAAACATTTTAGTGGAATTTTTACTCCAAAAATGAGAATGATGAATGAAGGTAGGAATGAATTGAAATTAATATATGAAATAGAAAGGGTATTTAAAATATTGAAGGATAAATTCATAGAGTAGACAATTCTGACATTGCCAAACTTTAGCAAGGTTTTCCAAGTAGATTGAGATGCAAGAAAAACTACCATTAGATGAGTTTTGATTCAATAAGGTAGACTTTTTGCTTAATTTTATGAGAATATAAATGAGGTTAAGAATAAATATTTAGTTTATGATAAGGATTTTTATGCATTGTACAAGCACTTAAGAAATAGGAGGATTATATATTACCAATAATTTTTTTGTTGTTGATAAATCATTATGGTTTGCAGTTCATTAATAGTGAATACAAGTTGAACCAAAGACATATGAAATGGTTGGAGTATCTTCATAGTTACTCATTTTTTGAAACATACAAGTGGAATTTTAAATAGGGTATATAATTCTTTGAGTAGAATAAAATTGCTCATGAATGCAATGAATATTGAAGTTGTGGGTTTTGATATTATGAAAGAGCTTTATTTTGATGATTTGGACATTAAGGAATATTAGGTATCTTGCAATTATCCTACAATAGGAGATAGAATACCATGGTTGGATTATTTTATCTAAGAAGTACTATTATTCAAGGGAAAAAAATTATCCATACCAAATAGTTAAACGAGGGACAACTTCATAAGAAAAAAATGTAGTGGGGGTCTAACTAGACATTTTGGAACAGATAAAACTTAGAAATAACTTTGCAAAAATTATTACTGGTTAGAAATAAGAAAAAATATGAGAATATTTTTGTAGATTTTCTAATTCTATAAACATAAAAAAGGAAAATACTAGAACACTAAATTGTATCAACCATTACTTATACCAAAAAGTCCATGGTAAGACATAATTATGGACAATGTGCTTGGATTATCTTAAACAAAAAGGGGAATGTTTCATTTTTTGTTATGGTTGATAGATTTTTGAAGATGACATTTTATATCTTGCAATAAAATGATTGATGCTACTCGTATTGTTGATTTATTAGTTGAATAATTTAAAGGACCACATGGTTTTTCATTGAGAAGTGTGTTAGATAGATATACAAAGTTTGTAGGTCAATTATGGAGGATTTTATGGAATAAATTGGGTATAAATTTTAGTTTTAGTTTAGCCTATCACCTCCAAATAGATGGAAAATAAAATTGGTTACTAGAAGACTTGGAAATTTGTTGAGGTGCTTAGTTGGAAAGAAATCAAAATTATAGGATACCATATTGGAACATGTAGAGTTTGCATAGAACAATTCAACAATAAAATAACAACCGAGACCCTATTTTAGATTATGTATGGAATTCATCCAAGAGGGGTTGACGAGTTGAGGAATACAACTAATTTTAAAGGATCTAGTTTTTTAGTAGAATATTTTTCTAATTACATGTAAGATTCACATTGAAGAGTGACAACCAATTTGAAGAAGGATGCTATAAAATACAAGAAAGATGTTTATCTCACATGTTGAACACAAGAATGTTGAGTGGGAGACTTTCTTTTGGAACATTTACAAAAGAAAATATTTTTGGAAGGGACATAAAACAAACTCAATTGGAAGAATATTGGACCTTGTATTATATTGAAAACGTTTGCAGTAAATGCCTATGAAATTGAACTTTTTGAAAGAGTAGACATCTAGTTAATTTTTAATGTGGTGGATTTTTATCTATATTATGATAAATTTATGAATAGTACAAGAGAGATCACACCTAAATTTCAAATAGAAGAATGGATAACATAATTGTTAGGAAAAAAATAGGATAAAATAGAGGTAGTGATAGATTCAAGAGTTACCAATTGGACAAGATGTAAGGTATATTATGAGTATGTAGTCAAGTGAAAGAATTAATTAGTTGAATCAATGATATGAATGAGTCTTCTGAGATTTCTAAGTGTGGAATCTCAATTATGAAATTTAAAAATACTCATGAAACATTTCATCTTACTTGACATGTATGATGTGAGATCATTTGAATATATATTTTTTATAATTTGATATTTTAATAGTTATGGTAGGTATTCTAGGTGGTCATTCTAGTAACCATTTTTTATGTGTATAAAAAGACAAAAATAAGAAAAGGAGCAATGTGACATGCATACAAATTTAAGAAAGGAATACAAATAGGAAAGGATATGATGGAGATTTCTAGTTATTTATGAATGGTAACCATTGGAAATTAAGGGAAAATAAGATATACAATAAAGAAAAAGGTATATTTGTAATAATCCCACCTAGAATTTATTTTGTATGTGTGTGTTTGAAAGATAATTAAAGTAAATGTGGTGGATTGAATAAACTAGTAACTATTTAGTATTGTAGGTGAGGACAAAGTATAATTTTTTTTTTTATTTGTGGAAAACATCCCAAAAGGGATGCCACTTTCAGGTAAGACCCAAGGAGGCAAGGGTATCCATTCCGCAAAAAATGCCCAGGACTCGGACCTGGACTACCACCTTTGACATACTCAAGGAGCAAACAAACACACAAAAACAATTTAAAAATAAGTAAATAACAACAAAAATAATAAAATAAAATAAAAAACATGCTCCTTGAGTGTGTCAAAAACAAAAGCACAACCAAACACGCACAATAAGATAAAATAAACCACAACACAAACCACATAGAAAAACACAAGAACCACATAACAAAACACAAACAAGACAAAAAAAACATAACACTACAAAGACATAACCCAAAAAAAACATGAAAAATAAACACAACCAAAACCTAAAAAATAAAAAAAAATAAAAATAAAAATAAAAATAAAAAAAACCAAAAACAGACAATAAACAAAAACAAAAAACATAGAAAACACTCACACATAAAAACACGAAATAACACAAACAAAGAGAAACCCAAGAACAAAAATGAAAAAAACACAAGAAAAATAACAAAAAACAAAAAAAAAAAACAAGAACAACAAAAAACAACACAAAGAACACAAAAACAAAACAAAACAAAAGAACCCACCCACCTTAAAAAACTAAAAAAAAAAAAAACAAAAAAGAAAAAAAAAAAATTGAACAAAACAATGACCTATCTAGACCAGAAGACTATTAGAGCAAGAATCAATAGAGGAAACAAAATAAAGAATAGAATGAGCTAGGGAACTAAAAAAACCTGAATGAACCAAAGAGAAGCAAAAAAAAAAAACAAGAAGAAACTAGGTACCTTCAGAACTGGAGCCATCCAAAGAAATGATAGAAAGAAGAGCTTCCCTAATTTGAGAAGCCCACCATATAGGAGGGTGGCCATAACAAGTAAGATCACCTTTGTCCAAAGCCCAATTAGCTAAAGCATCAGCACTCTTGTTTTGATCTCTGACCACATGATTGTAATCAACTTTCAAAAATCCCATCTGGATTAATTGAATCTTCTCAATAATTCTTTTTATTCTCCAATCCACCTTATGATTCTTAGGAGTCTTCAAGAGATTAATCATAAGTTGAGAGTCAGACTCAAATAACACCTTTTCCCATCCAACCTTAGTAGCCTCCTGAAGGCCTCTGAGGATACCATACCCCTCAGCAAGGTTATTGGAAAGAATACCCAATTTCTAGCAAAAGTAAAAACTAGGGAGCCATCTGAAAGTCTACCAATTCCTCCCACATCGGCTTTTCCAAGGTTCCCTCTAGAGGCTCCATCGGTATTGAATTTTCCAAAATCCTTAGGAGGAGGTTGCCAATTTCTAGTCCTATCCATCTTACTAATACTCACATTCCCTTTAAGTTGGTTGCCCTTAGAAGATTTAATCTTCAATATTTGCATCACTTGATCCCATATTTGGTGGGAGTTTTGGGGGTGATTAAGGAGTTGATGGACTGATTCAACTAAGTTGGCTATGGTATTTTGCCAAATATAGTGAATATCCTTCCTATCTTGATTAAAAATTTGGTTGTTCCTTTCATTCCAAATATTCCAAAGAAGAATGGTAGAACCCATCCAAACTAACTACCTAATAAAATGATCAACACCCTCTTGATTAGGCCAATCCCTCCAAAGCTGTTCAAAAGTAAAAAAATTGGACCACTGTAAGCCAAGTAAAGTGGCCATTCTCCTCCATAGCTCAAAGGCTAAAGTACACTCAATAAAAATATGGTTGATATTTTCTACATTCTCTTCACACATTTCACATCTAAAAGGGCCATGAAAACCACGCTTCATAAGTTGCTCACCAATAAGCACCCTATGATGCAATAAAAGCCAATTAAAGAACCTCACCTTAGGCTAGAGCTTTTGAGCCCACAATCGAGAAAAGTTTTCAGAAGAATGGTTGGGATTATTATGGCATAAGGTCAAATAACCTTGAGCAACTGAATACTCACCCTTAGTAGTGTTGTTCCATCCAAAATAATATTTTTCATGGGACCAAGAGAGGGATCTCATATGAAGGATGCCTTGGATATCCAGTCCTCAATAGGGATCCAATATCTACCAACCTTTGAATTACCAAGTATGGTACCGACGATAATTAGCCACCTTTATCCAATTAGCTCGGTGAAGCTCCTCCATCCAAGGCCTCCAATCGGAAACTGAGTTATCAAAGGCTTGTGACCATCCCAAGAATCTGTCCAAAAATTTACATGTTGACCATTATGAATGATCCAAAATAATTTTTTCTTTATCAAATCCTCACCAGTATTAAGAACTGCTAAAATGGGAGAACCTTTGGTAGGAAGTTGATAGCGAACAAGGTCTTCGGGACTTTTGTTCTCAGCATATTTAGCACGAAGATTATTGGCCCAAAGAGCATTGGGGTTATGCAACATCCTCCAATATAATTTAGCAGCTAAAGCTTTGTTGTTATTAATTGAAGACCAGAATCCTAACCCCCCTTCACTCTTAGGAAGACATAAAGTATCCCATTTCACCAAGGCCCATTTTCTTTTCTCCTTAGTACCACTCCAAAGGAAACGATGACTGATTTGATCCAATTCTTGAAGAACATCCTTTGGGATATTCAAAATGGAAGAAACATAAATAGGAATAGCTTGAAGGACTGATTTTACCAAGGTGATTCTACCCCTAGAAGAAAGCCACTTGTTGGTCCACTTTCCAATTTTCTTCTTGACTTTGTCCAACAACCAATTCCAATCTTTATTTTTTTGCCTTTGAATATTTATGGGAATACCTAAATAAGTGATTGGAAGAGAGGTCTTATTATATCTTAATTTATCCAAGACCGTGGATTCCCATCTAGCGAAGCGATGAAAGAAAATAACTTTAGATTTATCTTCATTGATCAACTGCCCCAGTAGCCTTAGAAAAATAGCTAATGATTTGCTTAATATTAGAAGCTTCCTTAATTGTAGCTTTACCTAAAAGAGTAGAGTCATCCAAAAATTGAATATGAGAGATAGGTCTAGCTCCATGAGAAATGGTAACTCCCTCAAGGGTTTTATTTTCCCTCTTTTTGGTTATAGTCCTACCCAAGCATTCAACAAGAATGATGAATAAATAAGGGGATAGCGGGTCACCTTGCCTAATACCTCTAGAAGCTAGGAAAGACTGAGAAGGCCTGCCATTGATAAGAACTAAGTAGGAAACTTAAGAGATACATCCCATAATCCAATCCATCCAATCCTTAGAGAAACCAAATTTCCTCAAAACTTTTATAAGGAAGTGCCAATCCACTCTGTCATAAGCTTTGGATAAGTCTAACCAAATGAACATGGAAGGAGAATTTTGCATATCCATGGAATGGATGGCTTCCTGAGCAAGAAATATCTCATCTACTATTTGACGTCCTTCCACATAACCCCCTTGCTCTGGGGAAATAATCTTATGCAAAAGAGGCTTCAACCTTTCTGCCATGATTTTAGTAATGATTTTGAGAAGAACATTACATAAAGCAATAGGTCTAAAAGCTGAGATATGATCAACCTCTTGAGATTTTGGAACAAGAGTAATATAATTTTTATTGATAACCTTCAAAATTTCTTTGGCTTTCCTATATTCTTCCACCACCTCTAATAAATCAACATGAAGGATATCCCAAAACTCTTGGTAGAACTCAATGGGAAAACCATCAGGACATGGGGTTTTCCATTTTTGCATTTTAAAAACTACTTGTTGAAGCTCATTGATAGTAACATGAGTAGTCAAAATAGATTTCTCCTCAGAAGTGATAAGAGAAGGGATTGCTTGAAGAACATTTTGTTGTGAAGCTGATTCAAGAGGAGTAGCAACAAAAATATTGGAAAAGTAATCAACAACAATAGAGTTCATGCCATCCCAAGTATAAACAACATCTCCAGAATCTGATTTTAAGGAAGAAATAAAGTTGTGAGATCTTCAAGCTAGAAGATATTTGTGGAAGAAATTTGTGTTTCGATCTCCTTCTTTGAGCCATTGAATTCTAGATTTTTGCTTCCATAAGATTTCTTCTCTTTTTTCCCATTCCTCTAACTGAGTTGTGAGTTTAATTTCATCTGCACTTCTCTTCTCTGTGAGGCCATCTAAACAGATTTTCTTATTCAAATTTTCAAGATGAGCAATAACTTCATGTTTTTTTTATGAACATCCCCAAAATCTTTCCAGTTCCAAGTCTTGATTTTGGATTTAATGTATTGTAGTATTTTGGCAAAACAGAACATCTTAGTCCCATGCCTAGGTTTACCTTCCTTCCACCATTGTTGCACACGAGTTCTGAAGGAAATGTCTCTAAGCCACATTAATTGAAAACAAAAAGAAGAGAAACTCACATTGGTTTTCCACATTTTCACCATGACTGGCCAATGATCTGAACCGACATTATTAAGAGTCTTCACTTTAGGAATGTGACCATGGATTAAGAAATTTTCAGAGAGCAAAAACCTATCCAATCTCTCCATTATACAAGCTAAGCCTTGCCTTATGTTAGACCAAGTCATAAGGCCATTATCTGGTTGGATATCCACAAGATGGAGGTTTACAATATATTTTCTCATGAGGTCAATGCTTTTGTCTAAATTTCTATTTCCCCCATTTTCTCATCCAGAGAGAGGATGGTATTGAAATATCCTCCGATCAAGATCCAAGATTTAGGAAAATGAGAGATAATATGAGTAATATCCTTCCACTATCTTCTTTTTTCCTCCAAATAAGTCGGAGCATAAACAAGTAATGTAGAGCATAATCTGGTTGGAATGTCTACTTTGAATAGCTATAGCCAACAAACCCCAACTGCCAACCATATGGTGAATAACTACCTCTTTTGGGTCCCAAAGACAAGCAATGCCACCCAAAGTCCCGTGGGAATTGAGGGAAACCACTTTTCTAGCCGGCCAAATTTTACTAGCAATTAAGTCCATATCCTCCATTGACATCTTTGTTTCTTGAAGGAAAACAAGATGTGGATGATTTATCTGAATCATTCTTCTAATTTAATTTTGTTTTGAAAGACTCCCTTTGAGTCCTCTAATATTCCAAGTGATGATATTCATTAATACCAGTGCTAAAAAAGTTTGGAAGGGCATTAATCTTACCTTCCTCTACAAGCTTTTCACCTTCTTTTACCATATGATATTGATTGGTCTTGCGACCTACTTTTTGATTAGAATCCATCTTCAATTTTTTTTCCCTATTTCTTGACTTATTCCAATTGAATCTGAGATGGCTTCTAACCTTGAAGAATGCTCGTACACAACCAAAATTTTACTAGATGGTTCAACGGAGTCTATATTGGGACCTGCATTATTTGAAGTTTTGACATTTGAAATATTGTTTTTCTTGTGTAAATTTTCTCCTTTTTTTTGTTTAAAACCTTTGATTTGTTGGTTTGTCTCCGAGTTCTTCCCTTCATATTTAAATTGTGTTTCTAAGATTTTAGTTTCCATTATTTCCTCTTCCTCACTTGGGACATCATTTGTGGAAAGGATTTCAAATATATTAGCAGATGACTTTGATTGATCCTTCATAACTGGTTTTTTTTTAGTGTTCTTCTTCTTAGGTATTTGGAAACCTATTGAGTTTATATCTTCTTTATTTTGATCAAGAATTTTATTTGGGCAAGCACTGGCCAAATGACCATATTCATGGCAAATTCTACAATGAAAAGGAATGTTCTCATAGTCCACTACTTGCTCCCAAGTGTCTTCCCCAAATTGTAATGTGATCTTTTTAGGTAGGGGTTTGTCAAAATCCATTAAAACACAAATTCAAACATAAATAATATGTTCAAAATTTTGAGTACAATCAGCAATCATCATAAAATTTTCTAAAGAGTTTCCAATTGAAGAAAAAATAGTAGGATTCCAAAATTCAATAGGGAGGCCAAAGAGTCTAACCCACACGGGAGCTATAGAAAGCATCTCTTCTTAGGCTTTAAATTTAGTATGCCAGGGCTTCATGAAAAGCCCTGCCCTTCCAAAAAACCAAGGACCCCCTTGAAAATTTTTCTCTCTATCTTCATTATTAGAAAATAAAACAAGAAAATAACCATTTGGATAAATAGAGATTTGTAACTCACCTTTAGTTTTCCAGCTTTTTGCAGCCCAAACTTTGAAAGCAGATAGACTCGGACGAAAACCCATGAATCGACAAATTAGTCCTCTTTTTTCCAAATCTTCAATGCTAGTCTGAATGTTACACATATCAAGCTTAACAATGAGAGTTCCATCAGCTGCTTTAAGACATCTTGATTTCGTTTTCCTGGGATAAATATTAGGCATTCTTAGAGGTTTATGGGAAGACCTAATATTGATATTAGCATCGGGCTGAGGCTTTCCACCATGAAGGGCATACCTAAAATTCATTTTTGGGACTAAGTCTTCAAAATTCTTACCCTTGACAAGGGTTTTCACAGTAGAATTATTTTGTGGGTGCACCTTAGCACCAAATTCACTTGAGATATGAGCTATTTTTTGATCAACTACTTGAAACTTGTTGCGTGATCTCTTTAATCCTTGGCCTATATGCGGTGGAAAGGTATGGTTTTCACTTTTCCTTTGTGCAGCAAATTGGAAGCCGTTGTCACTCAAGTTCATAATATGATCTATTGAAAGACAAATTTCTAACCCATATTGTATCACCTACAACATTTCCTACTAAAATATTGAGCATAAACCACACAAATATTGGTCTCTAGGGCCCGAAGGCCCTAAAAACCAACCTCTGGAGCTGCTTGCACTCAACCCAGATGAAACCCTCACATAGCTACTTGACAAACATCTCATTTACACATAGGAATGTGCTACAATTAGTGTTTCTCCAAATGATATGAAAATTTGTGGAGACATTCTAGGGTTTTTCAGGCATCTACCCTCAAAATTTCAGCTCAATATGAGTTCGGATGAGTGAGATATGGCCGAAACAAGTTTGGAAGTTTGGGCAGTCCTGCGAAAAACATCTAATCAATTTTGACTCCATTGCTAGCATTTTTCGTTTTATGTATGCTTTTGTGTCTTGATCGAGAATAAAGTATAATTATATTTCATGTGAATATGTCATTGAAATAAAAATTATTATTAAAGGTGAAGCTACACCATCCAAGTGAAAATCAATGTACAAATGGAATTGTTGACTAAATATATTGTTTTTAAGATTGAAATGAATGTGTTATTGCCATTCTTACAATATTAGAATACCATATAATATGGGTCACATGAAAGAACCATCTAGTGCAACCACCATCTTGTGGAAATTATCATTTTAAGAAATTATCATCTCACCCATTTTCCATATTGGATATCATCATAACTATTGTCATAGGATATTACTATTATAAAATAGTGAGATATTGTTGTCTCATAGGACTATCATCATAGGATATTGTTTTCATAAGGGATTGAGATATCACCAGCTCATAGGACTATTTTTATAAGATACCTTTACCATAAGGAAGTAAGACATAACCATCAAAAGAAAGTATAGTTATAAATAGTGTTGTCATCTCTAGCCTTGTTGTCTTGTGTAATGGGATATTGTTATCATGAAGGAGTGTCATTATAATAAATTATAATACAAAGACCTCAAAAGTGTTGTCTTTAAGGATATAAATCTAACAAATATTGGATAATTATGGCTTGAAAAGATCTTCCTTAGGTGTACTCATCTACCTGTATCATTTCCATGAAGGTATTGTTGCACTACCAAGCCTACAATTGGGAATTTGATCAAACCCATTTTTGTGCAAAAATATTTGCAAAAAAATCTATTTTAACTTGATAGCCAAGATGTTAAGGGTATCCAAATATGGAAGAGACAAGAAAAATAGGTTTCATATAAACATACTATGATATAAAAGTAAATTTACATGAAAATATATTCATCTAAATGTCTAATGATAGTAGGTCCTATATTGGTCCCTAATGACCCCATTTTCACTTATGAACATAACATGGATTGAAAAAGGAAACCACACACAACAAAAACCTTTTATTTAAATGTAAACAAATGTATAGACCACCAATATATCTTTTCACATTTATGTCAAACCATCTGAATTAGCATCCAAAACCATATATTAGTAACTTATATATATTGAAACTTGGGATGGCTTTTTTCTCAAAAGGGAAAGAGAGAGGTGGGCTTTGAAACATATTTAGGTAGGAATATTTTTATCAATAAAAAAGGTGCCTATATTGGATGCTAATGGTCCTATTTTCACTAATGACCATAATATGGATTGAAAAAGGGAAATGTAGGCAAAAAAACCATTCATATGGATGCTAAAAAAATATAACAACCACAAATATACCTCTCTTCATATACATCAATAGTATCCATATTAGCATCCAAAATTACCTCTAAATAATTAATAAGTGTTGAATTTGTGATGGTTTTCATAAGTATTCATGGATGGGTTTTTCATTGAGAAAAGAAGATGCTTTTTAACTTTTAAAATGAGGATTATTGATTAAAAAAGATTATTTTAAAAATTCAGTCTTGTTTTTTAAATTTTAAATACATATGTAGCAATCATGGAGTGGATTATATTGAAAAGGAAAGTTGATTAATTGTTGCAAACTATAGAAATTATAATAAAATCTATAATATGTAAAAACATAGAAAAAATTTAATTCAAACCCTTGTCATATACCCATTAGAAGAGAGGTAATGAGGAACATTGTATAAGGTGACAAAATATTTGAAGATATTGATGAGTATTTTTCATATTTTTTTTTCAATATAGTATTGGCTATGTTATATACATAAGAATAGAATTCAAATTTATAATATTAGTATGTTCACAATAGAGGGGTACCATAATTTATTAACGATTTATTTATATACAATAAACTATAAAATAATGATAAGATCCATTAATTTTTTATTTTTTTGATTTAGTGTTATTTTTACGATAATATTTATTTTGAATTTAGCAAAAAATCCCTTGTAGGGCCACCTTGGCTTGAGAAACCATGACCAGGGGTTTCTACACCATAAAAATCACCTGAGAGTCACACTCGACCCTGACCACACCAACATTATCAACTGGATTTTGGGCACCCTATGTGCATTTGGTAGGGTGGAGATTCGAACTGGATACCTCCCTTGGAGGATTACCCTACCCTCTCCAACTGACCTACAACACATGGGTTATGCTTATGATAATATTGATGTTGCATACACATCCATATTTTGTTGTGGAGGGCAAAGTTTAGGCTTTTTTGCGAGAAATACAAATTTCAAGAGGAGAGTCTTTAATGACAATGAGTGAAAATGAAATTTCTATGAGAAAAAATAATCAAATTTTGAAAATTTTAAGCCTATTAAGTGTTTAAAACTAGAGGAAATGGTCAATAATATATATTCATCAATCCCTTTATGACTAATACTAGTTAAAGCAGGTTGTCTATAAGTACATGTATACTTATTTTGCTCCTCATGAAACTTTGTATCTTAATATGCTTTTGAGATATTATAGTTAACCATGGGATTATTAGAGGAGCATATCAATTTGATAAGCATCACTTACAGATCACTTTGAGATTTATAATATGCTAGGTATGTTGTATACTTATTACATGGAGTGTCTATGAATGATTCATTACAATATGGACCACCGATAAAATCATCAAATGAAATCCTTTGATGCTATCGCACACATCATGTACCTTTTAAATTCAAGGTTAGGAAGGCATCATGTCATTCTTATGATATACATAATCATAGAAACACACATATGGATGAGTAGAGCATTAAATTTTATAGAGGGATAATTATATTTAGACTATTAACCATTCTCATAATTGGGATAGGATGTCAATATTTAGATCATTAACCATGCATATGATTAGAAGAGGAAGGTTTATGTTCAGACAACCACTAATCATATATGTGTAATGCAAGAGTATATTTAGATTCTAAATTAGGGAAAATTTATCATCCTACTAGTGAGGCCCTCCATTACCATACATTATCCAAATATATAGGATAAACGAGGATGGCATAATATGGACACACAAAGAAAGATACACCCACAACACAAAAATTTGATGAGTAGTTCCATCCTAGCATTGGAGTAGATGATCTTAAACTTATAATCAATACTTTTAATAATTTATTTGAGCATTTCGATATGAAATACTTTAATATTATTCATGCATGTAAATATATATAAAATTATATTTTCCAAATGTATGGGTTTTAGAGATATTACAATCAAGTGGAGCTCAAAAAATACTAGTACTATAGTCTATATAGTGTTGAATTTTATCTCTAGTAAGCATAATCAAATATCTAAAATTAATCATAATGTTGTATGCACTCATTCTCCTCTTTCTATTCATTCATTAATGGGAAAAATGAGGTGGTTTTGATGACATAGTTGACTATATTTTTAGTCATATGAAAGAGCACAAACAAAGCTTTCCAATGAGGACCTTACCTATGAAGATGTAGTATAGGTTCAAATCCTATTACAATTAATAACTTTGTACATTTTGTAATTTAATTTATGGTATTTTGAACTATTTTATTTAAAATTTAAAATACAATGTATATAAACGCATACATGGAGATCAAGAGCATAGAATAGGTTCCTTCATATGATGTACTCAAATTATTAATTTCAATAATACCTAAATATGGTATACACCTAATTACTTTAAATATTATTTGGTTTTACTCTAATTGATGTTATGTACTTACATATAGCTAAACAAGATAATGGGACAACTAATCAAGGCAATGAGGATCAAATAATTATTTTATTTTATTTTCTTAAAACATAGGGATGTTAGTTACAACCACACTATTTTTAGCAGCTGACAAGCGCAGGGTTCAAACCACAGAATTCAAACCATATATTTATAGTCATATGAGAGAGCACAAACAAAGCTTTCCAATGAGGACCTTACCTATGGAGATGTAGTATAGGTTCAAATCCTATTACAATTAATAACTTTGTACATTTTGTAACTTAATTTGTGGTATTTTGAACTATTTTATTTAAAATTTAAAATACAATGTATATAAACGCATACATGGAGATCAAGAGCATAGAATAGGTTCCTTCATATGATGTACTCAAATTATTAATTTCAATAATACCTAAATATGGTATACACCTAATTACTTTAAATATTATTTGGTTTTACTCTAATTGATGTTATGAACTTACATATAGCTAAACAAGGTAATGGGGACAACTAATCAAGGCAATGAGGATCAAATCATTATTTTATTTTATTTTCTTAAAACATTGGGATGTTGGTTACAACCACACTATTTTTAGCAGCTGACAAGTGCAGGGTTCAAACCACATAATTCAAACCATATATTTATAGTCATATGAGAGAGCGCAAACAAAGCTTTCCAATGAGGACCTTACCTATGGAGATGTAGTATAGGTGCAAATCCTATTACAATTAATAACTTTGTACATTTTTTAATTTAATTTATGGTATTTTGAACTATTTTATTTAAAATTTAAAATACAATGTATATAAACAAATACATGGAGATCAAGAGCATAGAATAGGTTCCTCCATATGATGTACTCAAATTATTAATTTCAATAATACCTAAATATGGTATACACCTAATTACTTTAAATATTATTTGGTTTAAAGCTAATTGATGTTATGTACTTGCATAGAGCTAAACAAGGCAATGGGGACAACTAAACAAGGCAATGGGGATCAAATCATTATTTTATTTTATTTTTTTAATGCATAGGGGTGTTGGTTACAGCCACACTATATTTAGTAGCTAACAAGCATAGGGTTCAAACCACAAGGTTCAAACCGTCTATTCCATCTCATTGTTGTTGACTCGATAGACCACCAATCACTTGATATTTGTACCATCATCATCGGTTTAACGCACACCCAGAGGATTCAGAGTAGACTACTACCTTTACAAATTGGCACCCCAAAGGTTTGAACCTAGGTCTCTTCTTGGTAAGTACTTGGTCAAACAAACAATTACCAATCCACCTAACCTTTGGGAACTATCAAATCATTATTTTATGTATATACATATAATTAAACATATCAATAGAAATCAAACCATTATTCTAATCTTCAATCATTAAATTGTCCTTATAAACACTCGTAAAACATATAAGACATTTAAACTTTAAATTATTAAAATATATATATATATACATATATATATATATATATATATATTTATATATTTTTAAACTTCTTTCTAATGGTTTTTTACGTTATTAATACCTCTTATGTTACATTAAACTATTCTTATATATTATATACTTATACTTTGTACTCTGATTTTCTTTATATCTATCTATCTAGAGAACTGATTTCAATGAAACGTACACATTGAAAAGATGAACTATTATACTTTAGAGTATATACTTGTATACCTTTATTGTACATTTTATATGCAATATTTATATTTGTAAATAATCTTATTAAATATAATAAATAATAATTATAAGATATAATTTATAGGTTTGTTATTTAGTAAGTCTTTAATTTTTTAATAATATTTTATTTATAATTATAAAGGTTGTTGTTTAAAATATTTTTTAATATTTATATATTTTTTTGGTTACATAAATAGGTTAGTGTGAGAAACTTTTACAAGGAACAAGTTTAAACAGTTTCTTCTCAACCATAACTCCTCGTTTAACTATGTTTATCAATAAATACTTTCAAAAATCAATTAAAATTAATAAAGTTATAGTATGCAAATATTCAACTTCGTTTTAATTTTATATTTAGACTCAACATATTGCCATTTATGACAGTAATATAGGCGAGTCTTAATTTATAGGGAAGAAAATAATTAGCCTAATAAATGCGGAAAGAATATATTGCTTTCAAAATTTCTTACTGCATTAATAGAAAAACTCTATAAGTAGACAACCTATGCTTCTTTCTTAATCCACCACATCGCTTGTTATAAAGTAGTCTCGATTATTCGTGTCTTGCAGCCATTAGAGATCGCAGGTAGTACCTTCCAGTGTAATTAGCATATATGATGAGGTCATTGATAAATTCGAAGTTGACAACCTAGTTATGGAATCCGTTAACACAAGTCATTATAAATTATGTATAATTTTCGGAGTATATAGGGAATCCGTAAATACAAATCATTATCTCGTGAAGGTTGTGTGCTTAGTTCTGGTAGCACTTAAACCCATAAGCACAGTGCCAAAGGGATTTCTCCGGACAAGCACTTAGCCTCAAACTATTCGACTATCCTATCCTCAAGTCATTTAATCTATTAAATAGTAAAGACTTGAGGTGAATACCAGGTCCTAGGGAATCTTTTGGGTTGACAAGTATTCTGTCATATCCAATCTGACACAATGGAATTGGTTAACCATTTACAATGAAAAGTATTATGTCACAACCAATCTGATACAATAGTATTTGGTGACAATTTACAAATATAAGCCCAAACCAATAGGCATAAACATCTAATCAATTAAATTTAGAAAATCAACAAATCTACATGCTATAACAGAGTTATTATAATCTTCAATCAAAAAGTTTTCCTTACAAGACATAGTTAAACTTTAAATTATTAAAATAATTTTTTTAAATTAAACTTTAAATTATTAAAATGATTTTTTAAAATTAAACTTTAAATTATTAAAATAATTTTTTAAAATTTTACACTTCTTTCTAAAGCTTTTTATTTTATTAATACCTCTTATGTTACATTAAAATATGCTTATATATTTTATACTTATCTTTTGTACTCTGATTTTCTTTATATCTACCTATCTACAGAACTGATTTCAATGAAACGTACACATTGAAAAGATGAACTATTATACTTTAGAGTATATACTTGTATACCTTTATTATACATTTTATATGTAACATTTATATTTATAAACAATTTTATTAAATACAACAAAAAATAATTATAAGATATAATTTTAGGTTTTTATTTAGTAAGCCTATAATTTTTTAATAATATTTTATTTATAATTATACAGGTTGATGTTTAAAATATTTTTTAATATTTATACTTTCAACCATAACCCTTCATAAAACGGAGAACTATGCTTATCAATAAATAATTTCAAAAATAAATTCAAATTAATAAAGTTTTAATATGCAAATATTCAACTTCGTTTTAATTTTATATTTAGACTCGAAATATTGGCATTTATGATAGTAATATAGGCTATAGCCTAATAAATGTGCAAAGCATATAAAGCTCTCAAAATTTCTTATTACATTGTCTTATCATGAAGTTGAACGCTTATGATTTATAATGAGTTAAACCCAAATCAATGAGATAATAATCTAATTTTTTTTTTTTTTAATTGAACACCTGATACTTAAATTAAAAAACCAGAAACATAATACAATAAGTTACATATATAAGAGCATTATAAGGCTGGAATACCAAAAAAAATTCCAGCAACTACTACAAAGACTGACCATCATGACTAAAATTATTTTTAATATGCAAGTTATTACATATAGTGACAAAATTACAAAATAAAAGGAAGAATTCAGATTCCTTAATGTCCTGAAATAAAGAACTAGCAGTCCAAATATTGTCCTTTATCTGAATCATATTTTCATGTATTTTCTTAGGCTTTAATTGATCTTCAAGTCCACATGTGAACCTATTAACCTGCAAAATTATTTTAAATCGTATGAGTCTCAAATGAGACTTAGTAAATACTGTTGAAAGAGTTCATCATTACGAGATTTCCAAATCATCCATAAAATCTAAAAGGAAAGAAATAACTAGAACATATTCTAAGACTTATGCAACTGCTGAATATGACCACATAATATTTGTATTTTACCCAAAGAAAAACTGCAGTCCCAGCTATGAATATTAGAAAAAAACATAAGCCAAATATCCTTAGCATATACACATTCAAATAAAATATGAGAAATGGTATCCAGAACACAGTATAAAGAACATATAACATCCATACTAGGATCAACTATAATGGGCAGCCTGTGAAGTAACAATAGCCATTTGAAAAAACATTTTTTAGGCTCAAGATGTCTGGACCAAATGCGTTGTAGGGTATGAGAATAATTATTAGGAGATAAATTCATATTCCATTTATGATTAATATGGTAAAAAATAATATCTGTAGTAGTAAGAATAATATAAATCTGTTTAGGTTTGTATTGCAAAAATTTGTAGCCATCTTTCCAGTAAATATAATCAATAACCTGTTGTTAATTATCAACAAAAATAGGATTAACCAAACTTATAAAATAGTTTGGATGATGGAATAAGTCTTGTATTGAGAGTCTAAAATATTAAATTCCTACTTCAAATAATCCCAAGACTTTAACCCAGAAGCACACAAAATATGGTTAAAATAAAGAATTGTCTTTTGAGCCTATTTACAATCTGATAAATCATGTACACGAGCTAGGACCTTATTGTTATGCTTAAGATTTCACCATATAGAACAATTATTAAAAATTCTCATTTGAGAACCAATAGGCTGAAACCAACCTTCAACTTTAGATCTGACCTGTAACCAAGCCTTCCAAAGGCTTCTAAAAACATCTAAACCTGAAGGCCTACTGTCAAAATTGAAAAAAGGAATATCAAAAAATGGTAGCCCACAAAAAAACTTAGATCTGTTAGGAACAACATTGCAAATATTATGCCTAACTAAAGCTTTCCATGGCTCCTATCCATTAATACTTTTAAAAATCCATTTGATAGCTAGTGTTATTTTTTTTTACATAAATAAATAAACCTCAATCCACCTTTAGACTTATTCAAAGCAACCCAATCTCATTTAACAATATGTTTTTTCTTTATACCAAAATCACCTACCCATAAAAATTGTTTGACATACTTCTAAATCTCAAAAATTTGATTAGCATTAAAAGATCAAACAAAAGCATATTAAAAAGTATAAGAAGATAGAATTTTATGACAAATCTGAAATCTACCAGCCAAAGAAAGTTGTCTCTTTCTCCATTTTTCATTTTTTAAAACAAATTTTTTCTTGATCCAACTCCACATGTTTCTTAGATTAGTTTGAACATAAAAATGAATCCCAAGATATCTAACTTGAGTATTGGGCCCACACCATTGCAATTCCAATTTATTAATCCAAGTAGGAGGATTATCATCCTAGCTCAAGATTTTAGATTTGGATTTGGAAATTTTTGCTCCAGAAGCACTACAAAATAAGTCTATTTTATGAAACAATTTTATAAAATTATCCTCAACCAGTTCCAAAAAAATAGTAGTATCATATGTAAGTTGCATATTAATGAGATCCTAAGCTGAAGGTAAATTAACACCACAAACAGCAGGGCCAAGAGAGTTATCTCTCAATAGATAATAAAAAATATCATTAGCAATTACAAACAATCCCAGAGTAAGGGGATAGCCTTGCCTTATAGACCTTTGTAGAGCTATGGTATCAGATAAATTCTCATTTACTTCAATCCTTGTCACTACATCAGACATAATAGTTTTAACCATCAAATAGAAATTACTTGGACAACCAAAAGTAGATAACACAACCAACATATATCCCCATTCTATTATGTCATAAGCTTTCTCAAATACAAGAAGGATCATTCCAATCCTATGTCTCGACCTATGAGCCCAATCCATGGCCTCCCACCTTGTTATCAAAATTTCCAAAATATACTTGCCTTTATTAAATCCTTTTTGAATGAAATTAATGAATTTAGGTAGAATATCAGCTAGTCTAAGAGCCAACACCTTAGCCAAAATCTTATATGAAACATTTAAAAGAGTTATAGGCCTCCAATTTTGATAAGAGTCTTATCCCTATCCTTAGGAATAAGTTTGATAACACCTAAATTGATAACATTACGAAGAGAACCTAACTCAAAGGCCTCCTCATAAACCTTTTTAAAGTCCTCACAAATCCACGAATTATATTTCTTATAAAATTCAATAGGCAAGTCATCAGGTCCAGTCGCTTTATCGCTGCTAATAACTTTTATAGCTTGATTAATTTCTTCAGACATGATCTCTTTGTCCAAAAATGTAGCCTCCTATTCATTAATATTTTTAGGAATATGATAACAACAATTTTCTCTATCTTTCCTCCGATAAGGATTGTCTTTCGAAGAAAACAAGTGAGAGTAAAATTGATGAAACAATTATTTTATTCTCTCAACATCACAAACCAACTGATTCCCATCAAAGATACTACTGATATACTCTTTAGGGGACCTTTATTTTAGATAATTAAAATAGAACTTAGTGCCCTTATTGCCCATCTTCAACCAATTCATCCTAGCTCGAATTCTTTGGCCTTGAATTTGCTTAACCTGCACTTTTCTAAGCTTCTCCTTGATCTTGACTAACTCTAATTGCCAATCCAAATTATTAGGTTGAAGTTGGAGAGCATAATCAACATGTAAAAGTTGCTCATTCAACAGTAATTTAGATCTTTTACTAGCCTTAGATTTTAATCTACCAATAGTATAAAATGTTTTAATCCAACTCTGAACATTAGAATTCCACCTATCAATAGCAGAGTTATGGTGGAAACACACCCTATTGATTTCCTTGACTATAAAGATAGCATCCAAAAAATCTAAAACATCTAATAATGAAGTATTTAAAATAAAATTATCATATTTATTTATTATCCTCTTCATATCACCAATCATTCTCAAATTAACCATGATAGGGAAATGGTTAGAGGAGACAATAGGAAGGACATTGACCTTGCTGCCATTAGCAAAATTGAAAAAGTATCATTAACATAAGATCTGTCCAACCTACAATAGATCCTATTACTTCCTTTCTGCATGTTACACCAAGTATACCATAACCCAGGATGAGTTAAAATTTGACCCAATAGAGGATCAATAAGAAAGAACTGAGCCTTAAATTTATGCCAAAAAAACTGTTATTCTCCTTTCCATTCAAAATTAATCCCATCCTGCTTATCATATCTATGTTCCACCATATTAAAATCTCCCATAATTATCCATGGAATAGTAGGTAAACCCAATAACCACTACCACAAAATACATCTGTTTTTATATTCATTAGGTGCATATATAGAACATAAGCCAAACATAAAATTGTCATTATTTAGAATGACCCAAACAACAAAATTGTAAGGAGAACAACCATGGCTAACAACCTTCAAAGACCATTTTAATGATAACAAGATAGAAGTTCCACCTCTTCCTGGAAAATGATTAGTAAATAAAGAAGAAGAATCCTTCCAAATAAGTCTTAGAGCTATACGAAGCTTAAACCTAGTAGCTTTTAAATCTTGGAGCATAACACAATCAAGATGTCCAGCGAAATTTAAAAAAATTCTAACTGAATATTTTTCGTCAGGGGACTCAATAACCCTAAAATTCCAACTTAAACACTTAAATATCATTATTACCAGCAGAAGAAGAATTATTGCCTCTGGCAAGGCATTTAAAATTTCTAAGAGATTTACCACAACTATTAATATTAGAGGAATGACGTCTCTTCTTATTTTTAATTTTCTTTCATCCTAAGTTATCAGTCTCAACCATTTCTTTGACAAATATTTCACATACAGAACCTAAAAAATCACTACTAATTTGAGTTTTCTGCATCAGAGAATACACCATTGTTATCTTTCTCAACTTCATTTATGGAATTCACTTCAGTTAATACCTTGTTATTATAAAACTTCGTAGCTTTAGCATTAAGTGTGGCCAAAGAAAGCTTATGAGCACTTAAATTACCTTCAAATTGAATATGCCCCCCTCATGACTAACATTGCTTAATAAACCATCCACCCTACTATTAACCGTAAGACCCTTAACAACAGACTGGGTGACCAATTGGGCCCCAAAAATCTCACTATCTAATGGAACAGAACTAACATGTTTATTTAACCCATTAGAATTTAAATTCTCAACAGTCATGCCAGAATCCCTGACCTTATTATTAGATTTTAAAGTATCCCCCATAATAGTCTCCTTATCCATGACGAAAATATCATGCAACACATTTGGTTTAGGCATCTTTGAAATATTATTTTGGCTTTCAAAAACAAAAACAATATTGTTCTGAGTGGGGTAAGTTCTGCTAGGAAAAGAAAATATAGACCCAAAAATATTCTTATTTACAGCAAAATAAAAGGGATTCAAATCAACCTTAGTCGTAGAAACACACAACCTTAGCCCTAGAACCACACAAAGAACTATTCATCTCAGAATTTTTTTTAAAAATTAGTATACATTTTGTTCACATTTTTAGTATTTTTCCCTATAGTAGGAACAACACCATAAGCCCTTTTGTGGGCAATCAAGACCAAACAACTTCTCCGTAGATGACCCTCCTTTTTGCAAATAAAACAGACATTCAACCCCCCAAGATTTCAGTTTGACATATATATTTAAACACACCAAAATCCAATTCCAGTTCATGAGGAAAATCAACTCCAGGAGTAAAAGACAAAAGAACCCTAGCGTCCATATGCATAAGCGGAGTTTTTGTTTCTTCAACATGCATGGTTTTACCAAATGGTGCTACAAAATGAGGCAGAAAACCCCATAAAACAGGTGGGACATTTTTAATGATGACCCATTTAGGGTAAGATAGAGAAAAAAAAATTCATGCAAAAGCTTAGGAGATCATGACACTGCCCTAAACACCGAATTCCCTACAGACCAGAACTGTTTATTTACAACCTTTGCTTACATTTCAATAGTATTAAAAAAAAATAGAAATAATCCTTTTTGGAACATACGACAGAGAGAGAATTGCACATTTAAATTTTTCCCCAAACATTATTCAACTACCCATAAAAGTGATATTCACACAATGACACTGAGAGGGGGGGTGAATCAGTGTAACTATTAATATTAATATCTACAACATTTAAAAATGAAGCAAAGAGAACTTGAAAACCAGAAAAGCAAATTGAACAATAGAGCACACCACAACACTCAATATACCGAGGTTCACCAATTTGGCTACTCCTCAAAAATGATTGCTTGGACTCCAATCCAAATCCGAGTCTTTGCAAAATACCAATTTTACAAACACTTTACCAGCATCTCTTGGAAGGAGCACCAACCCCTTAGTTTTCTGCTGCAATGAGATAGGAGCACCAACCCCTAGTACCAAGCACCAACTTGGGTACAATTACGAGCAATTTAAAATGACATAAACATGTCTTCACTTATTACACGATCCTGACTAGTCTGCAATTAAACAAACTCTGCACACTCTCACGGCTCTGCTAATTTCTCTCTTGGCTCTCTTCTAACCCTCTTTTCACAGCAATTTCCCTCTAACAACAGCAACCCTATTCTCTGCACGACTGTCCTTTTATAACCCCTTTTTCTCATCAGGACTTTTCGTCTTCTATAACTTTTCAATCTTGCATGCAGTCGAATGACATTCTCGAGCTATTCAAATTCTTTTCTCCTCTTCATAAGCGGTTGTTCGAATCCTTGCAAATACGGTTGTTCGAATGCTGCAAATACGTCTTTTTGAAAGCTTTTCGATCCTTCATATTTGGCTGTTCGAATTCTGCAAATACGGCTTTTCGAATGCTGCAAATACGTCTTTTTGAAAGCTTTTCAGATCCTTCATATTTGATTCTTCGAATGCTTTTCAATCGTGCATATACAGCTGTTCTAGTGCATGTCTAACACCTGTCAATGTGTAACTACAGATCTGACATCAGTTACTTTTTACGTAGCCGCTGCATGATTTTCTGTATGCTTTTTTGACACGTGTCATCTTGCATGCTCCTTCGGCTTTTACCCGCCCAACTGTTACCTGTCGTGAAATCGTGACATTTCTGCCCAGTTGACTTTTTTTGGGCTGTTGACCGCGAAATACTAACTTGTCGCGATATCGCGACACATTTTGTATCCGTACGCCTTCATGCCCTTGCTGTCGCGAAATCATGACCATTTTGGCTTTTGAAAGCTTTTCCTCTGTTCATGTCATGAAATCGTGACACTTCGAACTTTTGCTGACGTCATCCTTAATGTTGTCATGAAATCGTGACGCTTCAGGCTTCCTGATGCTTCTCTTGCAACTTGTCATGAAATCGTGACACTTTCAGCTTTTGTTGACGTCATCCTCAATGTTGTCATGAAATCGTGATGCTTCTGGCTTCTTGAGGTCTCTTTTGCAACTTGTCACGATATCGCGACACTTTCAGCTTTTGCTGACGTCATCCTCATCTTTGTCATGAAATCATGACGCTTCTGGCTTCCAGCGGCTTTTCTTTCACCCTGTCACGAAATCGTGACACTTTCAATTTCTTGACGTCATCCTCGAGCTTTGTCGTGAAATCGTGACGTTTCACGCTTTCGTACAATCCTTGCTTCATGCAGTAGCGAAATTGGAACATGTCACGAAATCATGACGTTCTTCGCTTCCGTACAACTCTTGCTCCATGCACTAGCGAAAACAAGACATGTAGCGAAATCGCTACAACTTTGTTGCCTTGCATTTTGACTTGTAGCGAAATCGCTACACCTTTGTTTCCATACATTTTGTCATGCAGCGAAATCGCTACACCTTTTTTACCTTGTTGCTTCCACTCCGATCCTGTCGTGAAATCGTGACACTTTTCATTGCCTGCGCCTTTACCCGACACATGTCGTGAAATCGTGACAATTTGCTTGCATTTTCTCTCTCCTCGGCCATGTCATGAAATCATGACAATTTGGCATGCATTTTCTCTCTCCTCGGCCATGTCGCGAAATCGCGACAATTTGGCATGCATTTTCTCTCTCCTCGGCCATGTCGCGAAATCGCGACAATTTGGCATGCATTTTCTCTCTCCTCGGCCATGTCGCGAAATCGCGACAATTTGGCATGCATTTTCTCTCTCCTCGGCCATGTCGCGAAATCGTGACAATTTGGCATGCATTTTCTCTCTCCTCGGCCATGTCGCGAAATCGTGACATTTTTCTTTCTGCCTTCGGACCTCTCAACCTGTCGCGATATCGCGACAGAAAACATGTCGCGATATCGCGACAGTTTTCTTACTTGTCTTTTTCTGCAAATTTCTGAATCTGGGTCACTTCGTTTTCCTGCCAAATTCACTGTACTTGATCTGACTGACTTCAGAATTCTTGTCCATTGCTTCAACTGCATCAATTTATGTCTGTGTTGACAACAATGACAATACTTTTGCTGCACCTTGTTCAACAATCTCCCCCTTTGGAATTGTTGGCAACACTTATGCACTCTCCTGTAATTCTTCTCCCCCTTTGACAATAATACCAAAGGGCTATTGCAGACTCCCCCTGAGTCTATGCACACCACTCGCAGACAAATGTTGTTATAGTTAGCAAAAATCATGAATATAAGCAAAACTATAAGTATAGGCATAAATGCACCCCCTGAGAATGTGATCCCAAATGATAGTCAGTTCTTGGGAATTGTGACCACTCCCAACTTATTCCGAAGGTACTCAAAAACATCCTTGGGCAATGGTTTTGTGAATATATCAGCTACTTGCTCTGTAGTTGGAACAAAATCCAATTTGACCTCTCCTTACGCAACTTTATCCTTCAAGAAATGATACCGAATTGCAATATGTTTGGTTCTTGAATGCATAACTGGATTCTTGGATATGTTGATAGCACTAGTGTTATCACATTTAATTGAAATTGGCTCTTTGAAATGAATACCAAGATCTTTCAACGTTTGTCTCATCCATAATATCTGTGTACAACATGTTGTTGTTGCAATGTATTCTGCCTCTGCAGTGGATAGAGAGACTGATTCTTGTTTCTTGCTGTGCCATGCTACCAGCCTGTCTCCAAGATAAAATGCTCCTCCACTGGTACTCTTTCTGTCATCAATACATCCTGCCCAATCTGCATCAGAATATGCAATCAAAGTGAAATATTTACCTTTTGGGTACCACAACCCATAATCCATAGTACCCTTGAGGTACCTGAAGATCCTCTTTACAGCTGTCACATGAGTTTCTTTGGGACTAGCCTTGAAATCTTGCAACCATGCATACTTGCTTGTAATATATCTGGTCTAGTGGTCGTTAAATACAATGAGGCTTCCAATCATTGACTCGTACATAGTTTGATCTACATCCGGAGATTTATCATCCTTGCTCAACTTGCGGCTTGTTGTCATGGGAGTGCTAACGGGTTTACTATCTTCCATTGTGAACTTTTTCAGCATTTCTTTTACATATTTAACTTGAGAAATAAAAATGCCCTTTTCATTTTGATTGACCTGCAGATCCTAGGAAATAAGAAAGTTCACCAATCATAGACATCTCAAATTCTTTCTTCATTTTAGTTGATATGTCTTTGCAATATTCATCCATCTTTCTTTGCCAAATATTATATCATCTACATAAACAACAAGAACAATAAGATGCCCCTTCTCTGTTTTGACATATAAATTGTTGTCCACCAAACCTTTCTTGAACCCTTGTTTAATAAGATAGTTATCCAGCCTTGCATACCATGCTCTGGGTGCTTGTTTCAAACCATATAATGCTTTCTTTAACCTGCAAACAAATTCTGGATTGTCACCAAGTTGGAAGCCATCTGGCTATTCAATGTAAACCTCTTCTTCCAGTTTTCCATTCAGAAATGCTGATTTTACATCCATTTGATATACTTTGAAATTTTTATGGACTGCTAAAGCGCGAAACATTCGGATTGCCTCTAATCCGCTCTCGGTGCAAAGGTTTCCTCAAAATCAATGCCTTCAACTTTGAGCATAGCCTTCTGCAGACCAATCTTGCCTTATTTCGACAACCTCTGTCCATCTTCATTTAACTTATTTCGAAAAATCCATTTAGTGCCAATTATGTTTTTATTTGTCGGTCGTGGTACTAATTCCCAGGTATTGTTTTTCTCAATCTGATCTAGTTCTTCATTAATTGCCTTCATCCAACTTTCATCTGTGCTTGCTTCAGCAACATTTTTAGGTTCAATGCTAGATAACAGAGAATAGTTCCGCTTCTCTGCTCTTCTTGTCTGAATACCATCTGTGGGGTCCCCAATAATATGTTCACTGGGATGATTTTTCTGCCGGTTGCCTGTTTTAAATTTCCTGTTTTCTCCTTCTTAGAGTCAGTTTTTACAACATCTGGATCAATTTTTTGATTCTCATCTGTTTCCTTTTCATCATCACCTTCAATGACTTCTTCATAAATAGGGTAGTTTTCTTGATAAGTAATTTCTTGTTCTCTACCTTCATCAACTTTCACATCAACACTCTCAACAATTTTCTTTAGCCTCTTGTTGTAACATGTGTAGGCTTTGCTTTTTGTTGAGTAACCAAGAAAGATACCTTCATCGGCTCTATCTTCAAATTTATCGAGATTATCTTCAGTCCGTTTGATGTAGCACTTGCTACCAAATACTTTGAAATGTCTTGTTGTTGCCTTTACGCTGAACCACGGCTCATAAGGTGTTTTGCTTTCATGTGGTCTTAGCATGCACTGTTTTGAATGTAAGGCTACAGTATGTCTTGCCTCTTTCCAAAATATGTCGGCTATTTTGTTCTCGACCAGACATTGTCCGTGCCATTTCTGCACCTGTCCTATTCTTCCTTTCTACAACACCATTTTTTTGAGGTGTCCTAGCTGCTGAAAACTGTCTTCTTATCCCATATTTTTGATGGTATTCTGCAAATTCTTCTGAAATAAACTCTCCTCCTCTGTCTGATCTTAAGCATTTAATCCTTTTTCCAGTTTGATTTTCAACCTATTTTTTAAAAATCTTAAACATCTCAAAGGCATCTGATTTAAGCTTTAAAAAGAATATCCATGTCATCCTGGAGTAATCATCTATTAACAGCATAAAGTATTTGTCACCATTTATGCTTTGTGTTCTCATGGGTCCACACAAATCAGTATGAATTATCTCCAAAGGTTTCTTTGGTGAAGTATTCCTTTGATTTAAAAGTGGATCTGGTTTGCTTCCCTTTTTGACATGAAGCACGAGATGCTATTTCTTGGTTTGCCAATGGTTGGTATATCTCTTCTTGCCCTTTTTGAACTTATTTTTGCCAGATTGTCAAAACTAATATGACCGAGCCTCTTGTGCCACGACCAATTTTCATCTTCCTGTCCAATCAAGCATGTTCCTTCTGCAGTTTCTGAGAGAGTATATAGATTACCAGAAGTCCTAGATCCAGTAGCTATCAACTTCCCATTGTGTGCTTTTCTCACTTCACAACCCTGCTTCTTAAAAATGACTTCATGACCTCTGTCACAGATTTGACTTACACTCAGCAAGTTATGCTTCAGACCAATCACAAACAAGACTTCTTTTGATTTTATCTTTCCATCACTGATCTTGATTGATCCCTTTCCAACAATCTTTGCTCCATCATTATTTCCAAATTTCACAGAACCACCTTCATAATTTTGTAAATTCTCAAATTTTTGCTTGTCACCTGTCATGTGACTGGAGCATCCACTGTCAAGTATCCATGGTGCAGATTTGTCTTGTGCTTTAAAAGCAGTCTGAACAATCAAAGATTCCTTTTCTTTCCATTTTGGTTTGATGACAGATTTGGCTACTTGTTTTGCCTTTGTCCTTTCATTAGCATGTGCCTATTTTTCAGGAAATTTCTTGTTTTGTTTCAACCCACTTGGTTGAGATTTTCTACTCTGATAATTATTTGATGCAAAAGTGCTTCTACAGTTTCTAGCAATATGTCCAAAATTATGACAATTATAACATTCAATTGCATAATTCATTAAAGGAGAAAAAGCATTTACTGTTGGTGAAATTCCTTTGAGATACATTATGCCTACAATCTGAAATCTTATGGCCATAAGCATTGCATTTAAAACAATAACGAGAAAAGGAATGATTAAACCTCGGGTGCGAGGTCTTTGCCGGTTTGAAGTAGGAGCCATGAATCTTCTCCTTCTTGGATGTGTGACTTTTGTGAATCCATCTTTGTCGGTACTCTTCTTGAATCCGGCATTATTGCTTTCTTTGGCATGATTTGTTTTTTCTAGGTCAACCTCGATCTTTTCTTCTTTCTTTATGGGTTCTACATTCAAGGCCTTTGAACCATTTGATGATTCTCCTTCATCGAAGCCTAAACCAAATTTGATGTCGGAAAGGCCTTTGGTTATTTAACATTTTATCCGGCTTTACAGTACTTTCTTCAAACTTATGAAAACAGCTCAATTTTCTATTCATCTCCTCTAGTTGCATTCTTAACTTAACAATGTCTTCCTCTAGCTTCTTGCATTCAATTGTCTTTATAGTTAATTGTTCATCAAGAACTTCAGACATTTTTTTGAATTCCTCTGTCCGTATTTTTAAAGCTGTTTATTATGTCGGTGGCATCCTCTAGTTTTCTTGAAAACTTTTTGTTCTTTTTCCTTTCTACACTCAACTCTTCAAGTGCAGCAACCAATTCTCCTTCCAGATAAACTTCAACCTCATATTTAAAGCTTTCATCACCTTCTTGATTTTCTTATGTTCTTTCCTCTTCAAGTGCCATGAACAGAGCTTCCCCTATTTCTTCTTCAGAATCTTCACCTGAGCTTTCTTGGAAGAGCTGACATTCTTGGATATGAAGCTTTTCTTCTTGAAGTTGTTCTTTCTAAAATTTTGTTTCTTCTTCCAATCACCTTTTTCTTGGAGTGACCCTTCACCATTTTTGGTTTTATCATGCATTGGGCATTTGGCTGCAAAATGACCGACTCCTCCACAATTGAAGCACTTGAATGGTAGCTTTCCTCTATATTTTCCTTTTCCCTTTGTGAGTTTTCGAACAAAATTTGCTTCTGTTTCATCCAGTGTCTCTTCATCCTCAGATTCATGTTCGGTTTTTATATTCTTATGTGCTTTAAAAGCAGCTTCTCTGTCTATAGGCTTAGTTTGTCCTATTCTCATTTCATATGCAGTCAAGGAACCATGCAGCTCATCCATGCTAAAATTGTTTAGATCTTTTGCCTCTTCTATTGCAGAAACTTTGGAGTTAAATCTTTTGTGAAGGGTTATGAGAACCTTTTTTACAACAACTGCATCATCCATTTCTTCACCGAGTCCTCTGATTGCATTGATGATTCCATTTACTCTCAGCATATAGGCCTCTATGTTCTCATCTTCCTTCATTTGTAATGCTTCGAACTGAGCTCGATGAGTTTGCGGCTTGGCTTCCTTGATCTTGCTTGTCTCCTTCATGGATGCTCTTCGGTTTATCCCACATGTCTTTTACCGATTTGCGGCTCATGACTCTTATCAATTCACTGTCTACAAGTCCACACATTATGGCATTCTTAGCTTTGGAGTTGTTTTCAAATTTTTCTTCTCGGCGATATCTGTTGGAGGAGTAGTGGGTGTTGTGTATCCACTATCTACAGAATCCCAAATGTCATATCCCAATGCACTCAGATATGTTTGCATCCTGAGTTTCCAGAAAGTGTAATTAGTTCCATCAAACAAGGGAGCTTTGTTGGATGAGAATCCTTCACCGCTTGCCATTGTTTCTTCCAAGATCACCTTAGCTGATTAAACTTGTTCAAGGAACCTTGCTCTGATACCAATTGATATTCACACAATGACACTGAGAGGGGGGGGTGAATCAGTGTAACTATTAATATTAATATCTACAGCATTTAAAAATGAAGCAAAGAGAACTTGAAAACCAGAAAAGCAAATTGAACAATAGAGCACACCACAACACTCAATATACCGAGGTTCACCAATTTGGCTACTCCTCAAAAATGACTGCTTGGACTCCAATCCAAATCCAGTCTTTGCAAAATACCAATTTTACAAACACTTTACCAGCATCTCTTGGAAGGAGCACCAACCCCTTAGTTTTCTGCTGCAACAAATAGGAGCACCAACCCCTAGTACCAAGCACCAACTTGGACTGCAATTATGAGCAATTTAAAATGACATAAACATGTCTTCACTTATTACACGATCCTGACTGGTCTACAATTAAACAAACTCTGCACACTCTCACGGCTCTGCTAATTTCTCTCTTGGCTCTCTTCTAACCCTCTTTTCATAGCAATTTCCCTCTAACAATAGCAACCCTATTCTCTGCACGACTGTCCTTTTATAACCCCTTTTTCTCATCGGGACTTTTCGTCTTCTATAACTTTTCAATCCTGCATGCAGTCGAATGACATTCTCGAGCTGTTCGAATTCTTTTCTCCTCTTCATAAGCGGCTATTCGAATCCTTGCAAATACGGTTGTTCGAATGCTGCAAATACGTCTTTTTGAAAGCTTTTTCGATCCTTCATATTTGGTTGTTCAAATTCTACAAATACGGCTTTTCGAATGCTGCAAATACGTCTTTTTGAAAGCTTTTCCGATCCTTCATATTTGATTCTTGAATGCTTTTCAATCGTGCATATACTAGCTGTTCTAGTGCATGTCTAACACCTGTCAATGTGTAACTGCAGATCTGACATCAGTTACTTTTTACGTAACTGGCTGCATGATTTTCCTGTATGCTTTTTTCGACACGTGTCATCTTGCATGCTCCTTCGGCTTTTACCCGCCCAACTGTTACCTGTCGCGAAATCGTGACATTTCTGCCCAATTGACTTTTTCTGGGCTGTTGACCGTGAAATACTAACTTGTCGCGATATCGCGACACATTTTGTAGCCGTACGCCTTCATGCCCTTGTTGTCACGAAATCGTGACCATTTTGGCTTTTGAAAGCTTTTCCTCTGTTCATGTCATGAAATCGTGACACTTCAAACTTTTGCTGACGTCATCCTTAATGTTGTCGTGAAATCGTGACGCTTTCGGCTTCCTGATGCTTCTCTTGCAACTTGTCATGAAATCGTGACACTTTTAGCTTTTGCTGACGTCATCCTCAATGTTGTCATGAAATCGCGACGCTTTCGGCTTCCTGAGGTCTCTTTTGCAACTTGTCACGATATCGCGACACTTTCAGCTTTTGCTGACGTCATCCTCATCTTTGTCACGAAATCGTGACGCTTCTGGCTTCCAGCGGCTTTTCTTTCACCCTATCATGAAATCGTGACACTTTCAATTTTGCTAACGTCATCCTCAGCTTTGTCGTGAAATCATGACGTTTCTGGCTTTCGTACAATCCTTGCTTCATGCGATGAGCGAAATTGGAACATGTCACGAAATCGTGACGTTCTTCGCTTCCGTACAACTCTTGCTCCATGCACTAGCGAAAACAAGACATGTAGCGAAATCGCTACAACTTTGTTGCCTTGCATTTTGACTTGTAGCGAAATCGCTACACCTTTGTTTCCATACATTTTGTCATGCAGCGAAATCGCTACACCTTTTTCACCTTGTTGCTTCCACTCCGATCCTGTCACGAAATCGTGACACTTTTCATTGCCTGCGCCTTTACCCGACACATGTCGTGAAATCGTGACAATTTTGCTTGCACCTTCTCTCTCCTCGGCCATGTCGCGAAATCGTGACAATTTGGCATGCATTTTCTCTCTCCTCGGCCATGTCGTGAAATCGTGACAATTTGGCATGCATTTTCTCTCTCCTCGGCCATGTCGCGAAATCGTGACAATTTGGCATGCATTTTCTCTCTCCTCGGCCATGTCGCGAAATCGCGACAATTTGGCATGCATTTTCTCTCTCCTCGGCCATGTCGCGAAATCGCGACAATTTGGCATGCATTTTCTCTCTCCTCGGCCATGTCGCGAAATCGCGACATTTTTCTTTCTGCCTTCGGACCTCTCAACCTGTCGCGATATCGTGACAGAAAACATGTCGCGATATCGCGACAGTTTTCTTACTTGTCTTTTTCTGCAAATTTCTGAATCCGGGTCACTTCTGTTTTCTGCCAAATTCACTGTACTTGATCTGACTGACTTCAGAATTCTTGTCCATTGGTTCAACTGCATCAATTTATGTCTGTGTTGACAACAATGACAATACTTTTGCTGCACCTTGTTCAACAAAAAGAACTTTCTAGAAGGTAAAACCACACAATCAACAACGACAAAAAAAATTGCACATGCTTTTAATCTAACTTGCTCCCCACATAATGCTTCCAACATGCCATGATTTGGAGTAATTTTAACCTTAGCAGTACCATTGCTACAGCCCTGGTGACCGCATTCACATTCACATATTTAACAGCAGATTCAATATTCTTAGCTGCTTTACTCGTGACATCAAACTAAAAATTCATAGTAGACTCACCTGTGACAGAATCTCCAACCCTTACTCCTGCGGCCTCCCCACTTCCTCCATTGCTAGTATTTCCGAACCTTCGGTTTATTTTGATTTAAGTTCTAATCTAAATCTTTAATTAGTCAATATATTAATAGAAAAACTCTATAAGTAGACAATCTATGCTTCTTTCTTAATCCACCACATCGCTTGATATAAAGTAGTCTCGAATATTCGTGTCTTGCAGCTATTAGAGATCGCAGGTAGTACCATTGATTGTAATTAGCATATATGATGAGGTCGTTGATAGTTATGGAATCCGTTAATACAAATCATTATAAATTATCTATAATTTTCTGAGTATATAGGGAATCTGTAAATTAAAATTATTATGTCGTGAAGGCTGTGTGTTTAATTCTGGTAGCACTTTAAACCATAAGCACAGTGCCAAAGGGATTTCTCCGGACAAGCACTAAGCCTCAAACAATTCGACTATCCTATCCTCATGTCATTTAATCTATTAAAAGTTTAAAGACTTCGGATGAATACCAAGTCCTAGGGAATCTTTTGGGTTGATAAGTATTCTGTCACATCCTATCTGACAGAATGGAATTGGTTGACCATTTATAGTATTTGTCACAACCAAACTGACACAATGGTATTCGGTGACCATTTACAAATACAAGCCTAAACCAATAGACCTAAACATCTAATCTATTAAATTTAGAAAACCATCGAATCTACAGGCTATAACAGACTTATATCTAAAGTATGGAAAGAATATTAATTCGAATACTTTAGAAGACTCGATATATCTTCGAATAGCAATTTTGTACAAAACATATCAACTAAATCCCGGACTACAGATAATCATGTTATTTAGAAACGGCATGAGCATACGCTGCTTGACTCTTCCTTGTTAATAAATGAACGAAAACGAAAATCATTAACTAAAGCAATAGCACACTGGCAGGACGAAGAGGATACATAATAACATTGTAAAAACAAGCGAAAAGGATGAAAATCGCCATGTTGCTTCTGTGGTTAATTGTAGGAGCAATAGTGGTAGCTATAGCTATAGTTGTAGTGGTGTCAGTAATAATCAGGAGGAAGAGGCGTCACTGTTGCTCTCGTCATTGTAGCAGTTGCGCTCGTCATTCAACAAGAATGACAGCTTTTGGTGGTAATCATAATCGTCATGGTCATGATCGTCATGTAGAAAGTGGTAATCACAATCATAATCACAGTAGCAGATCTACTGACAATGATAATGATAATCATAATCATGATGGTCATGGTCGTCGTAATCATAATCATAGTACGAGCCGATCTACTGGCAGTGACAGTGATAATCATAATCACCATCATAATCATCATGATGATGACAGTGATGGTGGCGCAGCTCTACTTCAGGAGATCTACAACTTCAACGAGGAAGTGTTGCGCAGACATACTAGCGATTTGGATATGAGGGGTGTGCCTGTAGACCCTAATGATGCAGGAAACGTATTTGCCCGATTTGCACGTTTACAAGCCGCAGCGGCTAGATCATCTAACCTTGACTTATACGAAACTGCATTGGAGGAGGTACAGAGAAATATGATCTATTATATGGAGAATGTGCGTCCGGCACCCGAGGAGCCCTTTGAGATTGTTGTGGACGGCACCACTGTAGGCCAGAGAGCGGCTCCTCCCGTAGAGGAGGAGAATCCGAACGCGGGAAACGGGGAGAACTTGATTCGAATGAAGATTAAAGCTAGAGACATTAGAGTTGTCCCTGAGTGCCCAATTTGTAAGGATGAGTTCAAATTAGGAGAAAAAGTGAGCCGCATGCCTTGTCATGAACATCACTTTTTCCACACTCACTGTATTCTCAATTGGCTACGAAACAAAAATGAATGCCCCATCTGCCGGGCTTAACCACGCATGATCAGGATCTCCACTTTCGCCTTCTAATGGCGAAAGTAGAACTGGTTACAGAGGACTAAACAAAACTCTTTTAATTCCCTAGGTATTGTGTCATGCTCTCCATATTATTTCCCATGGATACCTTGATAAGTTTCATTTATATTTTTCTATCGTATTTATCTTTGAAATCACATATTATCTTCTGCTTCTTTAATGCTGGTCATTGTTGGTGTTGCAATACACAAACAAATTCCCGTTGCAGTTGAGTCCTTTTACACATTACCAAATCAATCTCTCTCCTTAGATATACCTTCTAAATCTCTCGTTGTGTTTTCTTTTGTCGCACGCTACTCGTTGCCCCGATATCTCTGTAGGGGTGTCCTCCCTAGGAGTTAAGAAAAGCGATAACACAAAATATGTAGGTTTTATTTAGTTTATAATTCTAATGGTAACTTATTGATACACGCCCATTAAATGTATTGGCATATGATATTGAACTATACATAATATGTAAAGTGGTATATCTATTAAGATAGAAATAGGTAGGAAGTTATATTGTAGATTCATGAACGTAGTCGTTTTAGAACCATGTATATAATTGTCTTAGAAATTTTGATGGGAAGGATGTAACCCTCATGAGATTAAAGAAATTTTAAATGTTATTTTAAGGAGGTTGTCTTTTTAAAGAGGTTAACAATATTAAAACTTTTTATTATTATTTTTTGTATTTGTTGATATGTAACATTAGTGTTAATTTTATCAACAATCCTTGTAATTGTAGTTATCTTAGTAGAGTTCAAAACTAAGAACTTTAATATGAATTATTTATATGAGAACAAGAGGTTCATTACAAGTAGTATCAAAGCTTTATTTGAGGTATCATAAGATTTTTTTATGAGTCATTTTTATTACATGTTAGGATCTAACTTTGGTGAAGATTTTTTGTAGTCTCCTTATTGAAGCATCTAGAAACTCACCTGGAAACAAATATTAAGAATGAAGACTTCTCATATTGAGAGTTTCAGTGAATACCCTGGAAGAAGCTACTTGAGCAACACCATATTGAAGTTTTAGTGAAGACCTCAATCTATTTGCTCTCATGGCATAAGTTGTATTTATCTATTGACTTCACGTTAATTGAAGGAGCCTAAGGTATGTAAAGAAAATCATCACTAGATCTTTTATTATTACTTATGATGTCTTTATTTCTTGAAAATAAATATTTTAAGGCTCAAGCATGGCTACTTTACCACTCATATTATCCCCTACCTAGAATGATAAAATCCCTCTATAAACCCTGGAGCCATCAACCATATGGTAAAAAATTCTAGAGTGAGGACTAAAGAACCTACCAAACTACATTAACAAAGGTCTAAAAGCCCCATCGTAGAACTTATTTGAGATGATCTTCGTATACCAAATACATAATGTTTTGAGAAAAATGTAGCTCTTATATTTTTTGTGGTATCACTCAAATACAAATCTAACCAATGGTATGAATTACTTCCTCCATATATGATTACTAATTAGGATCAAATTACATCCTTATTAATAGAAGGATTTAAAGTGAATCAAGTATATGTACAAGTCAATTAAAAAATTAGTCTATCACAAAGCCATGATTAGAATATGGTATAGATCCCAACTCCTGTACAATAGGATTATGCCCATGAAGCTAGGTAGATACTTTGAATCCAAAATAGCTATATTAAAAAAATATAAGAACTAAGTGAAACAACAATGCATAGCAAGGTTGACATATTCAAGCAAGGTCAAAAAATGATTAGGGGATTCAAGAGCTAGTTCAACAGAAGAAAGAGAAAATGCATCTAAATATTGAGGAGCCCACCATCCATCACATGAAGGAGCTAGTGCAACAAGACATATATCTAGCTAGCAATGGCCCTAGTTTCTTTCTAAAAATATTCAAACAATAGCTAGAGTCATGGGAGATTCTAATGACCAAGATATAACTAGAGAATGAATTTCTTATTCTTATATTTAACATAATGGCCAACACAAGCCTAAGAAGTTATTACTTGCCAAAAAATGCTACCCATTGATTTCTAATTGAATCAAGTTATATGTTCAATATGATAATCAAATGAGAGTCGGAAAAAATTAGATCATTTCAATTTGGGCATTGTAGGTTTCAATGAAGGATCCTCATATAATGCGAAATATTTGTAATAACACACAAGAATCATGTATCATAATGTAAATAAGTAGCATTTACAAATAAAATTGATGAAGTCTGTATATCTTGTATTCATTAGAGGGAACAAGTAACAATGCATGATAAGAGAAGATAACTCAAGGTGCTCACATAAATAGAGTTTTAGAAAACACACTAGGGAGGTCACATGTAGGACCAAAGGAAGGTCATGAAAACAAGGAAGTTAAAAAGCCAATAGAGAAACAAATTTCTAAAAGAGACCATTTTCCAACATATTTCTAAAAGAAAGTGGAGGAAAAGGGATAATATGGTCATGTGTTTAGAACAACTTTCTTCATGAAATATACTTATAAAAAGGAGATCCTCTTTATACATCCTCTAAAATCATGAGCATAACACTTTAAGTAATCCATATCCTATCTCAAATCTTAGAATCCTAAGGATTTTCTCCCTTTGATTATATTCCCAATATATAATACCACAACCTTTGGGTTCCTATATTCCTATAAGTAGAAGCCCCCATGAGTCTCTAAACTATAGTGGTATTTCACTACACTAAGTAAATAAAATGAAGGGATTTTTGGTAGGATTTGTATATAAATCCAAAAGGGAATATGGGATAAATAAATTCTTCTTTATATAAACTGGTTGATGCTAAGAAAATACTAATAATGTCAATGAAAAGAAATATATAGTAGAAACTACTAGTAGGTTCTAAGCTACTTGTGCTATGAAGTAACATTAACCACCCAAACCTGACAAAGAAAGGACTATAGCCATTAGAGTAGTGACTAAGCCATACCTCATTGCAGTTACGATCCATAGAGCCTTCCAGTCGTAACAAGGCTCTACTATTGACGAAAAACATATTTGCTTAGTAGACATGAACCCATCTCTTAATTTGAATGACAGATTCAAATAAATGTCACCCTATTTTGGTAATTAGGTTTCAAATAAATTGTTGCAAAGTAACACCAAGAATGTGCTCGTGAAGAAAAACCTAATAATCATTAAGGAAGCAAATATTTAGGATGAGGTTTGAAATAATAATGTTAGCAATCTTGTTAAGAGGGCTACACAATCTCAAGTTTCCTTTGAAATAACATGGAAAAATAATATATATTAATCTCTCACTATAATCACAAAGAAAAGTCTATAGCAAAGCTTCATGAGATAGACTTGTTAGAAAATTAAGTGATGGACAAGTATGGGAAAGGATTCAAATTAAAAATTTCAAAATTTTGAGAGCTAAAGAAGGTATAAATGGTAGGACTTCTCATATAATGAGAGTTTTTATAACAATTGAGAACACTATGCATAGATATGACAAACCAAAAGTTCCATTGATAAGGGATATTAAAAACCAAAAGGTAAAAGGAAGTCCCAAAAGGTACAATAAGAGAAAAATATTTAAAAGTCAATTTTTTTTTTTAATTTTTTAACACAAGGAAAAGACTAAAAGTTCTAGGAATAAATATTTTTAAATCCTTGATAATCAGATCATCTAAAAGTCTAATAGTAGGAACATAATGGATTGGATTGACCATATAATTAAGGGGAATCCACAAAATCAAGGCACATATACCAAAAGTAGTGTCTAAGATCATAAAGATAGAATAAGTTTAAATTCACCTACTTGCACACTTAAACCCTAACAAGTATAGAAGAATAATTGATTTATTAAAAGAAACAACATAGTCAGCTACAATAGAGAAACTCTCACTTTGGAATATTAATTATAGATATTTTCTACATCTAGACTTTATTGATATCCAAGAAAATCAAATGGAAGCAATGGGGACTAGTGACTCATCTAAAACCTTAGCATTGACTACAATTAATGAGATCAAATCCATAGACCCCAAAGGAATTAGTGATATAAATTTGGATATGACACGATAAATAGAAGAGTATACATCCTTGGAATCTTTAAGCATTTTGGAGGAAAAATATTCTATCAAATATCTATAATTACTGGTATTTTTAGCATTGTAGGAATCGATAAGTTATGTAACTTTTCCTTCATTTTCCATTGTATAGATGTAATTGTATTCCTACATGGTCTTGGGGTTACATAGTTGAGACCTTACTTTTGGCATAATGTTGTAATGTTTTTATATTAATTAATGCATACAAATGGCTTGTGACTATTTTATTCCAAGTTTTTAGTTCTCTTCATCCCATTTCCTTTGTGCATGTATTATCTATGCTTATATATGTCCAGGAGAGAAAATGTTCACTATGTCAATGTATTTCATATAAATATCTTATGTAGGAGAGTCTTATATTGATCTTGGTGTATCACCATAGTTAGCTTGGGATTTAATTTTCTATTGTTTTAACTTTTATACATTATTTGTGACCCTTTTCCCCCAACCTTTTAGATTGTAAGTATGCACCCAAGGTCAAATATTATAATAGATTAGAAGTGTGCAACCAAACCTAACGCTATCTATACTAGCCCTACTATGCTACTTTGTGCAAGGTATGACCATTCTAATTATCTAGTCCAAACCCATCCAATGGCCTAAACAAACATTGAGGATAGTAGGAACCTTGAGCTAAAATTTTAATATTGGAATCCATTTAAGTATGTAATTATCCTAGTGCATCAATAATAGCATCAAATAATATTACACTCTTGTATTAATTAGAGAGGTGGGTAGTGCACCCAAGGGAACATGATAAATCATCCTTGGGTAGTGGCCTAAAATATTGGTCTAAGTATTATTAATTAATAGTGAAGTATAGTAGAGGGCTATGGAAAGTATATACACCTCATCCTAGATGATATACCTTTACTAATTTCCCCTTATGGTAGTTTTATACTTTATTTGACCTTATCATTAATAGGACAAAAAACATAGTGTAACAAGGGAAAATGAGCTCAATTATAGAGTATATAAGGCTAAAAATATTATTTATACTTAGTATAGTGTAAGTAAATAATATAACACCCAAATAATGAAAGTATGATATAAGCAATATTCCAAATAAATAAACTTTATATGTGTATTGGATTTTTATGGAAGCATTAGTCTCATCTTTTTACATCAATGGTATACCCTGAATTGCAGGGGTTTGATTACAAATAAATCACTTGATTTGAGTACAATGGACATAAAGGGAGGGAAAATACCCTTTGGAAACATAAATGAATGGTGGGTGTCAACAATATTGTTTGCTTCAATCAAGATGTTGGATGGGCTTGGGTATCAACGTGGGTCATCCTTGCTCTAGCAACTTTTTAAAACCTGGCACCTGCACACATATATGCTTGCAAGTATAAAAGGGATCAATAGCACATGAAGGACATATACTATATGAGGCCCATTTTAGTACAAATGAAAACTATAAAAATCTAAATTAAAATGCTTGTAGAATATAAAAACCTATGTAGAATAAAAACAATAAAGAAGCAATATCTTGTTGTGTTTTACTTGTCCAAATCTATGTCTAAAGTTGACTAATCAGCTCTTGTGTAAATGCAAGACTGTGTTTGGGGATGCTCAAATATAGGGATATGTTTGTAGACCTATTGGGATACACTTTTTACTAGTCAAATGTAGGTGTTCATTTGGGACTGAATGGTGTAAGGGCTTGGATTGGTGGTCCTTGAATTTAATGGCTTAGTCTCCAAGAATGTTGTGGTCCTCCTTGCATAATTTTGGTAGCGTTATAATGTATGTTTAGTACTATTTTGGGTGATGGCATGATGGATAATTTATAGACCTTTTTAGATATGAAGGGGGAAAGGATAGGTAGCAAGCTAGGGCAACCAAATGGTAACCTAGAGTTGCCAAATGGCTAGAGAAGTTATATTGAGTCACTAAAAGGGTCTCACTTATTGGGGAGAGGTACCATGTGCATAGGTGGAAGTGAAGTGAGGTGTGTGAGATGTGGAAAGGGGAGGGGTAGTGGTGGATAGGACACATGTTAAGGGTAGATATAGTGTATCCTAGGGGATAATCTAAAAAATAGATTAATATGCATGAAAATACACCTAAGTAAAACCTTAGGCATATTATTTTATTATGTGGATTTATGGGATGCATGAGTTTTGCAAGTGGTTAGGTTTTGGTGTCAACAAATATCCCTTTTTGTACCTCATTGTGCAAAATACAATGTGGTGTAGAAACAAAAAGTACTTGGTTCTATTGGATGAAGAAATTGAATTTTGGTTGCCATGATGAGAAGATTGAATGACTTGTAAAAATTTTAATTTTAGCTTACCTCCTCAAGTGATGAATGGGTGAATGTTGAAACAAGTGAGACCCATGAGCTACTTGACTTGTGGAATATGGATGGGTTTAATATGATAAATATAAATATCATTGATCAAGATCAATTTGTATACCTCATGTTTGGAGTGGGTATGCATTGTCAAACCTTTGTCTTTGGTGAATTGATGTGGTAGATGGACCATCCACTGTGGGTATGCATGTGATACTAGAATCATTTAGATGTGGAAGTCAATTCTACATCTCGATTTGAGTCATTGCATATTTGACTTGTATAGTGGAATGGTGTATGCCAAAGTGATTTTTAAGATATTTTTGCTTTTACTACCCTGTAGAGAGGGCTTGATGAAAACCTTGAGCAAATTTTCTTGAACATAGTCACACTCTAAAATTAAGCTACCAAATTGGTTTGGTTTGGGATAAGATGAGATAGCATGATGTGTGGGATGCATGGATGGATTGGTGATTTTGTGAAGTTGTGTAGCCTTTTGAGATGTTTTGGAGTGCTTTGGGTCCTTCTGGGGCATTTTGAAGCCTTTTGAAGCCTTTTGGAGACAAATGCATTTGTGCCTTTACAAAAATAGGATTGCATTTGAGCCTTCACAAATGTAAGGTTGCATTTGGAACACCCTCTAAATATAGGGTTACATTTGGTAGTACCTTTTTTTGGCTTTAAATAGGTTTGAAGGATCATTTTTGCTTCATTCTTGTGGTTAAGAGTTCTAATTTGACATTTTATAGAGAAGGAGAGTGAATAATTGTGTTTACAATGGAGGGATCTAGCATCACAGATAGAGGAGGAGGTCATATAGGAGAGGTAAATGTCCTTGTAGCCTTATTTTAGCTTAGATGCTTGTTTGTATTATTTTTTATATTTGTTTGTTTTTTAAAATGGAATAAGCGGATGGGAATTGTTTTTTCTTTTTTTTTTTTAAATGGAAAAAGGGGATGGATTTTTTTGACATGGAATGGATGGTGGAATGAAACCAACACTAAGATGAATATACCCCTAATTAAGGCAACAAGACTCAATGTACTAACAATTATCCAAGCTAACAACATGACAACCACTATGATAGGTGTTTGTATGAATGCATATGATAGGGATCCATAAATGCAATGCATAAGGAAATGATCATGCAATGTATATATGAGTTATGAATGCATGAATGGATGTTAAAAATACAATGTGAATGAGTAAGATAAAATTTATTTTTAATGATGATATATATTTTTGCCATGTATATATATAGTTCGCATCAAGTGTAAAACTCTCTAAAGTGAATAATTTTCAATGGCTTAAGTTCTTCTATTCCCTTGATATTGTGAAGCTTATATATTATAGGACCTAATTTTTTATTTATAATAAATGTACCTAACCAATTACCCATAAATTTGTCAAGAAGGTGTAACAAGTAATTGGTATTTTTTTTATTCTCTTTAAAAATGAGATGTCCTACTTGGAATTCATAATGGATGAAATATTGCATTATAAGCATGCTCGAAATAATTTTTATATACTTGTAGATGCTCTAGGGCATTAATTCACCTTTCATAAAAGAGCATAAGTTGATCAAGACACAATTTTCAAGCAGTATTGTGATCCATGAATTCTTGTAATTTAATGTATAGTGAGCGGATATCGAGCTCAAGAGACATAATTTATTTGGTCCTAGAGACCAATGAAAATGGAGTTTCCCTATAGATATACAAATGCTCATTCGATAAGCCGATAGTGCTAAGGATATTTGAGTATGCCAATCTCTATGATTATATTTGACAAGTTTCTTTAGAATAGCTAGTAATGTCTTGTTGGTGGCCTTAGCTTATCCATTCGCTTATGGATAGTAAGGCATCGATAAAATATTTTGGATATGATATTTCTCACAAAGTGCTCAAACATCCTTATTCTTGAAAGACTTACCATTTTCAAATATTATCTTCTAGGGAATGCCAAAATGATAGATAATGTGCTAGAGTATGAACTTTGGAATTCGAGATCCTATTATAGTGGTCATAGGAATTACCTTGATCCATTTAGTGAATTAATCAATGGTAGTGATGATAAATATGTGTTGTTCTAATGAGTCAGGTAATATTATGCCAAAGCAATTGAGGCCTCTATATTAAAATGGCCAAAGAGTTTGAATTAGTTGTAACACCTATGTTAGCACATGAGTTAAATTGGCATGTTGTTGACACTTTTGATATTTCTTGACATATTTGCAATAATCACTTTCCATGGCGGGCCAATAGTAACCCACACATAACATACATTTTATAATGGTAATTCCATTAAAATGAATGCCATAAGTACCATAATGAGTCCCAAATATGGCTCATTGTGTCTTTGTAGACTCTAGACATCGAAGTAATATCCCATTATACCCATGTCTATATAGCACATCCTCCAAAAGAGTGTAACAAGTTGCTTTCTATTTGAAAGTGCATTTACTAGTTTGTGATAAATATATAGGAAAATTATCCAACTTGAGAATACCCTGTACTTGATTAAGCCAAGGTTTGAAAAACTCTACCTGAATGAAGCAAATATCATTTTCATATTTAGACTCTACCAATGATATTACATCCTTGGGGACCATTATTATAATTAGCAATTGGACCTTTCCAGTAGGGGTCTTTGAAATTAATTATCGTAGAGAGACCATCACATCTACAAATCTATTAGTTGAATGAGGTAGGTTGTTAATCTCATACCAGTTAAAATTTACTAGCAATTTCATTGCTATTTTATTGTAAAATTTTAATATTGGATCTCTATATTGGTAAGTTCATTTCACTTGATAAAATATAAATGGATAATCATAAAATATTTGTATACACTTTATACCCATAGCTACAACTTCTTGTTGTCCTATAATTAAGGATTCATACTTTACATTGTTATTTGTACATGGGAAGTTAAGTTTGAATTATGAAGGGATGGGCATCCCTTGTGATGTATAAAAAATGAATCTTGCACCTTGTCATTTATCATAATTAGAGATATTAAATAATAGGGTAATGTCAACCTCGTCATTAGGTATGATGTATTATTCCTATTCAGTGATACTAAAGACAATCATTTGGTAACTTGATAAATAAAGGTTGATCTTTAGGAAGTAGAGCTTCCATGAGATGATATGCTATAATTTGACATTTAATGGATTTTTTACTGATGAATTTGAGGTTGAATGCCATAAAAAATAACATCCATTTTGTGGTATGTGTGTTATTGTATGTGTGAGTCATTATGTAACATAAAGAATTTTTGCAAGCTACAATATAGTGGTGTGAATTAGCATGTAATGTCTAAGTTTCTTAGTGGTAAAAATCACTACTGAACATAATTTTTATACATATGTGTATCTCATTTTTTAGCTCACAAGAATTCAACTAATATAATAAATTACTTGCTCTTAGTTTTTCTCATTCTTTTATGCAAGCATTGTTCCTAATGCAAAGTCCATGACATATATGTAAATATGAAATGGTACTCCAGGATGAGGTAGCGTTAGCACTAGTAATGAGGCTATGTATTGATTTATATCCATGAAATCCTATTGACACTAATTTATCCATGAGAAGGTAACCACTTTTATAGCAAGTGGTTAAATGGCCTACATTTTTTAGAGACTTGCACAACGAAGTGATGAATTATTTGAATTTTTCCTTGTAAACTGTGCATCTCTTTAATATTTATTTGGAGTGTCATTTTAGTAATGGCCTTGATCTTTTTAGGATCCACTTCAATGTTACATTCAAAAATAATGAACCCTAAAAGTTTACCAGATATAACTTTGAAGATATATTTCTTAAGGTTTAATCTCACCTTATGTTCAAGTAATCGATCAAATACTTTACTTAATACATCGATATGATCATGATGTATCTTAGATTTTGGTATTAAATCATTCACATAATCCTCAAGTATCTTATGCATGTAGTTCTGGAATATATACATCATGGCTCATTGATATGTAGATCCTATATTTTTAAGACCAAATGGCATTACATTATAGCAAAAATTCCCCTAAGGTATTGTAAATGTTATTTTATTTTGGTCATTAGGATTAATTCAGATTTTATTGTATACTAAAACATCATCCATTAGGAAGAGAATTTCATGTTCTGTAGTAGTGTCTATAATAATATCAATGTTTGGTAGTAGAAAATCATCTTTAGGACACACTTTGTTCAAGTCTCAAAAATCTATACATAGGAAAATCTCTTTGTTAGGTTTGAAAATGGGAACCATGTTTGAAAGCCACTCAAGATATTTGATTGGTTGAATGAAACCTACATCTAATAGTTTTTTAAGTTCTTTGACCAGGAGGTAAATGGTAGGATGAAGTTTTTGCAGCTTTTGATTGATCGTTTTTGCATTAGGATCCAATGTGATAGTGGACCACCAAGTTGGGTTCAAGGCTAGACATGTCTTTTAATGACCATGTGAAAATGTCTTTCTTATACAATAGTAACATTGTGAGTCATTTTTTCTCTTCTATAGATAGACCTTTGGCCAGTTCTATGATTTGCAAATTACCCAGTTCTGCATTGAGGTTCACATGAATGGTTTCTTTTATTAGCATGTGAGAACCTTCTTCTAACTTATGTGGAGTAGGAATAATATTAATATCATCCTCCATATTATTGAGTGATTTAGGCATGGTTTCTTCCATATCAATGTGGAAAATGGATGAACACAATGGTGAGGATTGTGGAGGTATGTAAGCGTTGGAAGGTCTTAACAATTCCTCAAAAATGATGGACTCAGATGTGGATGGTGGGGATGAAATCCTATTCATTTCAATAAGGATAATTTCAACCATAATATGTTTTTCAAAATCATATGGATTATGGAGGTGGAAAACAAGTCAACAATAATCATGATAACTTGGTAGAAATATGATGGCTACGATGTAGAATATAAGCTCTCTCGCTCACACTCTCAAGGTAGTAGCTAATTTATTATTGGTGGATGGTTATGATATCACAGAGGTAGCCAGTTGGATGGTGGTGGAAAAAGAGTAAGAAAATAAAAAAGTTAGTGCCCTAGCTAAAACTACCAATAATGAGGCTTCTCATTCTCAATAGATTTGTATCCCAAGAGCCATAACTATGGTTGCTTCACAATTTTTCCAATTGGCTAGTCCTCCAATACATTCCCACCTAACTAGCACAAGGTTCTCCAACAATCCAAGATGAGTATTTGTAGATGAAGATTCCACTCTAGAGAAGTAGCTTCATATAACTAGTTTTTAGCTAGGTAATAATCTTCTTGATTCCTTGAAAAGGTATAATATGTTGAAATATATTAGAAATGAGGCTATATAATTGGATTTCCTCCCCCAATGAACCTCCCTCCCCTCCTTATAATGTTCAAGGTCTAGTAAACTCTAAAAATAAATTTAATAGTTCAAAAATTTTGTTAGAATTTTCTAGATTTGGGAATCCTATATCTATAGGAAGTGAAGGATTCAAAATTTTTTATATTCAACCTATCACGTCATTTGACTAGAAAGAATTTTTTTGCATAGCAACTATGAGACAAGTCAAGGTGGCATCGCTACTTTCATGGAAACATGATGATGATCACAACTGGTAGACCAAGGTTGTTGTTGGCAATTTTGGGTACTTTGGGTACATTGCCTTTGCTCAAATGTATAAGTTGTCATTGATGTCAAAAGGCATTTTTGTGTTGATATCAAAAGAGTGTGATGTCAAGAATATCTTGAGAAGCTTCATTATGTTAAAGGGTTTTTATTAAAACCATGGTGACAAGGCTAAAGGTTTTTCTTAAAACCATTTGGACTCATTAAGGGTTTTTATTAAAACCAAGCTTAACTTAATGCAAAGGTCCATGTGTATTATTAATAATTAAATTAACTCAAACCTTTGTCAAAGGTCCAAGTTTAATTTATTATTAATAAAATAATAATTATTATTATTTTAATTATTATTAAAGGGTCTTTCAACCCTTAAGCGAAAAAAAAAAAAATTTTTTGCGATATGTTGCCATCGTTGGAGGAGCGCCGACGTCAAACAGTTAAGGAAAAATGGCTATATAAGTGGGGATGATTTTCAAAAGTGAGCACCTCCGATTTGACATTGATATCTACGATTTGTGGTTACTCTGTATTTTTCGATTTGCGCTTGGCATCTACGATTTGCATTTGCACCGTTTCGTTCGATTTGCGCTTGGCATCTATGATTTGCATTTGCTCTGTTTCGTTCGATTTGCGCTTGGCGTCTACGATTTGCATTTGCTCTATATCCTTCGAATAGCGCTTGGTGTCTTCGAGTTGAGCTTGCTCTGTGTTTTCGAATCTCTGATTGACGTCTTTGAAATCGTGCTTGTTCTATGTCTTGGAGACTGTGCTTGGCAAACTCGAATTTGAGCTTGGGCTGCATCCTTACCTTTTGGCTTGACGGTAGTGGTTTGTTTGCATGCGGTTTGTGGAAGACGTTTACGTTTTCCAGATTCTTGGCGTCAAAGGAAGATAAAAGAGAGGGCAGCGGTTTATTATTTCGTTGGGCACTTGTGACCCAACGACGGTGGCGTTTAAGTGAAAGCGCTAGAAGGCAGAGGTGCCGAGTTCGATTCTCTTCATTGGGAATTTCCTTTTGGTCGCGGTGTGCAAAGGATGGTGGCTGTGAATGCGCGGGAGGTATAAGGTTAAGGTATCATATTTTGTTTTGACATTGGTTTATTGATGTTTAATGTTTATGTGGAGTAATAAGGTGTAAAGAGGTTTTACTTTGTATGCATATTGTACTTTGGTGGTTTTTACTAAGTTGGAGAAATAAGGTGTTATATTTGGATCTTTATTATTGTGTATTATTGTATAGTTGCTAACTCTAATTGGTGGCAAATTGAGAGTTAGTGTTGTGATAGATTTTGAGTTCTCCTTCTTCATCAAAGTAAAGGTATGGGCAACTTCTTCCATGTATGTTGTTTATGGTATATTTTCTGAAATTGAGTTTGGAGTGAAAAGGTTGTCTACTAGGTATTTTTGGTGTAAATCTTATTTTCTGGATATTGAAGATTGTTTATGCATTAAAGTTATTGATGAATTTTTGGGTGAATGCATAATTCTGGTTGAGGAAGAGGAAGCATTTTTGCACTAGGGTTTATGTTAGTAAGTCTTGCTACTTGCATTGAGATGATGAAACCCTAGTTGTTGGTGAAAAGAATATAAGTATCATTGTTATATGAGATATTGCATGGTTGGCAATTGTTGGGTTGTGTTTCATATTCTTGAGAAAAGCATACTACATCTATCTTATTCTTTTGAGATTGAGATTGAGTTGAGATTGAGATTGGGAGTTAAGTATAGAACATATTGGGTCTCTAACAATTCTCTTTATGTTTCTATGAGATTTGAGATTGAGATTGGGAGTTAAGTATAGAACATATTGGGTCTCTAACAATTCTCTTTATGTTTCTATGAGATTTGAGATTGAGATTGGGAGTTAAGTATAGAACATATTGAGTCTCTAACAATTCTCTTTATGCTTCTATGAGGTTTATGAATCACATTGGGTCTCTAACAATTCTCTTTGTGAGTTCATGCTAAGCAAGTTTTTCTTGGTGAGCTTGCTGAGGTTTTGGACAGGGGACTTGTGAGACAGGTTCCGGTGGGGACTTGTGAGCAGATTTGGACAGGTCCTAGCAGAGGACTTGTGAGCTGAGTTTTTGAGAGTTCTATCAGAGAACTTGAGGACAGAGGTGCATTGGTTCTTTGAGAAGAACCTGAGGACAGATTTGGCAAGTCTTTGAGAAGGCTTGTGTGCAGAGGATTGATTTGTTCATAGAGTTGGACAGATCTGACAGACAGAGGAAGACTTGTACTAGACCGACTGACTGTGTTTGGTACAGGTAGCTGAGCTACTGTGGACGTGATCATAGAAGGCAGAGGTCTCTTAGGCTAAGCATTGAGGATAGGAGGTCTTCGGTGGAAAGGAGTTCCACGTGTTGGCAAGAGGTAGAGGCAGTTGATCTTCCGAGGGATCATTTCCAGAGCAGAGGGGAAGGTATCTCCTTTGAGCAGAGGCTCATAAATTCAGATTGGGGGAAGGTGTCTCCTTTGGGCCGAGGCTCATAAACATTGTAATTGGGAAGGTTTCCCAAAGAACTTTGAGATAACTTTTAGAGAAAAGTTTTGTGGACGTAGCCCAGGCATTCTGGGTGAACCACGTTAAAATTGGTGTCACTTTGTGGATGATATTGTGCATTGTTTTGATATTGCTTTGGGTATATTGCTTTACTATTTTGAAGTATAAAGGAAAAAGTAAAAAGAGGTCTTATACTGTTCACCCCCCCTCTCAGTATAAGCTTGTGTTCTTCAATTGGTATCAGAGCCGGTGCCTTCGAAAAGTTTAACAGCTTGAAGGAAGATCTTACAAGAACACAAATGGCAAGGAAAGGCAAAAGCAAAACCATAAGACACAAGAAGAAGAAAACACACATGGTCATGAAAGAAAATGAAGATGAACTCAATGTTGCTATTTTGGGAGGAAGAATGGAAATAGATTCAAGAGATGAATCAAACAGTGGAGAACAGGCCAGATTAATAAAGTTTTGCACCAGATGTGGGAAGACCGGTCACTTTGCAGCTGATTGCTCACAAGGTAGAGAATGTTTTGTTTGTGGTCAACTCGGTCATAATGAACGTCATTGCCATGGGTTTAGTAGCAGTGAAGATGAAGATGATCCATTCAAAATTGGTGAAGAAACAGATTCAGAACAGGGAATGTGATGAAGAAGGAAGTGATGCAGAAGCAAATTGGAAACATAAACTAATTTCAGCTCTGAGTAAAAAGGTTGAGGATGCAGAAGATATAATCACCAGTTTGAAAGTACAAACAGAAGAATACAAGAAAATTTTTGAAGATCTCAAAATGCAATTAACCAGGAAAACAGAGTATTGCAGTAAGCTAGAAAAAGAAATTGACGGTTTAAGAATGCAGACAGAAGAAATGAGTAATAAAGTCGATATATGCAGCAAACATGAAGAGGAATCTAACAAAGTTGTTAGCAATCTGAAGCTGCAAATAGAAGAGTCCAAAAGGAGTGAAGAAACTCTCAGGTCTCAGATCAATGAGAAAGAGACTGTTTGCTGCAAACAAGAAGAAGAGATTGTTTCATTGAAGAAACAACTAGAAGAGGCCAATACAAATCTTAAAATCAAAGATGAGCACAACAATCAAGGAAAGAGGTATTCTCACAAGCACAAGAAGAGTTTCTACCTAGACAAAGCAAGTAAGTGTTCTAGTAGTGATAGTGAAAGTTCTTCAAGTGATAATGAAAATGAGATGTTGTTCATATCCGAAAAAGAGGAAGAACCAAAACATAGATTCATTATCATGAAATGTCTTAGATGTGGAAATTTTGGTCACCTTGAGGATGATTGCACAAATAATGATTTGGTTTCTAGTATGTATGAGGATGCTTCAGAAAACTATAAGGAAGATGCATGTATGGTTTTTGAAAAGGGTAGCACCTCTAGTGATAAGAAATCTGAAAAAGGCTTTGATGATTCTAAAAGCAAACATATAGAGGAAGGTGAAGTAGATCTTAAAGGTGAACTTATTAGTGCTCTTAGTGCTTTGAAAAAGGAAAGAAAGAAGAATGCTAGACTCAAGGATAAGTTGGATGAATGTTGTATGGAGAGAGATGATCTTATAGAAAGTCTTGACTTCTCTATAGCTAAGACACAAGAACTCAAGGATGAGTTAGAGTCTAAGGTTCTTGAGTATAGTGAGTTAGAACAGAAAATGGCTTCTTTGAAAGAGGAAACTAAAGGGTACAAGGATAAGCTTCACAGGTTTCAAGATAGCTCCAAAAAGGTTAAGTCTCTCATCAAAGGTCAAAGAAAGACAACAGATAAAACAGGCCTTGGTTTTGTTAAGCCTCACAAGGAACAAGTTGGAGAGTCTAGTAAGAGACTCCAAAAGGAAGAGAGTTCTGATGAGGAAAGTATTTCAGATCATGAGTCCTTGAATGATAGATGCACAGAAATAGAAAACAGAATTCAGAATGAGAAGAAGAAGTTTTCAAAGCCTAAGAGGTCAAATAAAGGAAAGTTTCAAGGCGAGATGTTTTGCTTGTCACAGGTTTGGTCACATAGCTTCACATTGCATGGCTCAAGTGAAGAAGGTAAATGACAGTTTCAGAGGTGGTAATTTCTTTCAAGGGTATTGCTACTCTTGTCAACAGTTTGGGCACAAGGCAGTTTATTGCAAGGCAAATATCAGAACAGGTTTGATCAGAACAGGTTTGGTCATAACAGGTTTGGTCAGAACAGGTTTGGTCAGAACAGGTTTGGTCAGAACAAGTTTGGTCAAAACAGGTTTGGTCAGAATTGGTGGATTCAAAGAACAGGTATGCCTAAAAGAAATAACATTGTTACTTGTTATAAGTGCAACAATGAAGGTCACACAGTCATACAGTGTAGAGCTGAAATTCCAGAATACAAGAACAGGAACAGTGGCATGATCAGGTCCAAGGATCAAGGCATGGATAAGAACAGGGATGAGAACAAGAACAAGAACAGTGACAGGAACAGGAATATGGACAAAGAGTTCAAGAGAAGGCCCGACAAGGAAGTTATAGACGCTGATGATGATCAGTGCCTAATGGGAGTTTTACTCCCACCCCAGAATTAATCACCTCATCAGGAGGTGGGGGAGGGACTAAGCTAAGAGGCTAATTCTTAGTCCCGAGCCCCAAAGGTGGCCCTTTGCCATTGATGACAAAGGGGGAGAGATATGAGTAAGGGGGAGAGCTTCAAAGTGAAGAGGAAAGCTTCAAGTCAGGGGGAGCAAAACTTCAAAGGAAGATTCTCAGTTGTTAGCACAGTTGGTTTCAATTGGTTTTAGTTTTGGCTCTTGAGAAGTGTTTTCAGTAAAGGTTTGCCATCAATGACAAAGGGGGAGATTGTTGGCAATTTTGGGTACTTTGGGTACATTGCCTTTGCTCAAATGTATAAGTTGTCATTGATGTCAAAAGGCATTTTTGTGTTGATTTCAAAAGAGTGTGATGTCAAGAATATCTTGAGAAGCTTCATTATGTTAAAGGGTTTTTATTAAAACCATGGTGACAAGGCTAAAGGTTTTTCTTAAAACCATTTGGACTCATTAAGGGTTTTTATTAAAACCAAGCTTAACTTAATGCAAAGGTCCATGTGTATTATTAATAATTAAATTAACTCAAACCTTTGTCAAAGGTCCAAGTTTAATTTATTATTAATAAAATAATAATAATTATTATTTTAATTATTATTAAAGGGTCTTTCAACCCTTAAGCGAGGAAGATAAAGTTTTCTTTCGCCGATTTGTTGCCATCGTTGGAGGAGCGCCGACGTCAAACAGTGAAGGAAAAATGGCTATATAAGTGGGGATGATTTTCAAAAGTGAGCACCTCCGATTAACAATTGATATCTATGATTTGTGGTTCTCTGTATTTTTTTATTTGTGCTTGGCATCTACGATTTGCATTTGCCGTTTTGTTCGATTTGCGCTTGGCATCTACGATTTGCATTTGCTCTGTTTCGTTCGATTTGCGCTTGGCGTCTGTGATTTGCATTTGCTCTATTTCCTTTGAACAGCGCTTGGTGTCTTCGTTTGAGCTTGCTCTGTGTTTTCGATCTCCGATTGACGTCTTTGAAATCGTGCTTGTTCTGTGTCTTGGAGACTGTGCTTGGCAAACTCGGATTTGAGCTTGGGCTGCATCCTTACCTTTTGGCTTGACGGTAGTGGATTGTTTGCATGCGGTTTGTGGAAGACGTTTACGTTTTCTAGATTCTTGGCATCAAAGGAAGATAAAAGAGAGGGCAGCGGTGTATTATTTCGTTGGGCACTTGTGACCCAACGACGGTGGCGTTTAAGCGAAAGCGCTAGAAGGCAGAGGTGCCGAGTTCGATTCTCTTCGTTGGGAATTTCCTTTTGGTCACGGTGTGCAAAGGATGGTGGTTGTGAATGCGCGGGAGGTATAAGGTTAAGGTATCATATTTTGTTTTGACATTGGTTTATTGATGTTTAATGTTTATGTGGAGTAATAAGGTGTAAAGAGGTTTTACTTTGTATGCATATTGTACTTTGGTGGTTTTTACTAAGTTGGAGAAATAAGGTGTTATATTTGGATCTTTATTATTGTGTATTATTGTATAGTTGCTAACTCTAATTGGTGGCAAATTGAGAGTTAGTGTTGTGACAGATTTTGAGTTCTCCTTCTTCATCAAAGTAAAGGTATGGGCAACTTCTTCCATGTATGTTGTTTATGGTATATTTTCTGAAATTGAGTTTGGAGTGAAAAGGTTGTCTACTAGGTATTGTTGGTGTAAATCTTATTTTCTGGATATTGAAGATTGTTTATGCATTAAAGTCATTGATGAATTTTTGGGTGAATGCATAATTCTGGTTGAGGAAGAGGAAGCATTTTTGCACTAGGGTTTATGTTAGTAAGTCTTGCTACTTGCATTGAGATGATGAAACCCTAGTTGTTGGTAAAAAGAATATAAGTATCATTGTTATATGAGATATTGCATGGTTGGCAATTGTTGGGTTGTGTTTCATATTCTTGAGAAAAGCATACTACATCTATCTTATTCTTTTGAGATTGAGTTTGAGATTGAGATTGGGAGTAGATGTAAGATTGAGATTGAGATTGAGATTGGGAGTTAAGTATAGAACATATTGGGTCTCTAACAATTCTCTTTATGTTTCTATGAGATTTGAGATTGAGATTGGGAGTTAAGTATAGAACATATTGAGTCTCTAACAATTCTCTTTATGCTTCTATGAGGTTTATGAATCACATTGGGTCTCTAACAATTCTCTTTGTGGGTTCATGCTAAGCAAGTTTTTCTTGGTGAGCTTGCTGAGGTTTTGGACAGGTTTTGGATAGGTTCCAGTGGGGACTTGTGAGCAGATTTGGACAGGTCCTAGCAGAGGACTTGTGAGCTGAGTTTTTGAGAGTTCTATCAGAGAACTTGAGGACAGAGGTGCATTGGTTCTTTGAGAAGAACTTGAGGATAGATTTGGCAAGTCTTTGAGAAGGCTTGTGTGCAGAGGATTGATTTGTTCATAGAGTTGGACAGATCTGACAGATAGAGGAAGACTTGTACTAGACCGACTGACTGTGTTTGGTACAGGTAGCTGAGTTGCTGTGGACGTGATCATAGAAGGCAGAGGTCTCTTAGGCTAAGCATTGAGGACAGGAGGTCTTCGGTGGAAAGGAGTTCCACGTGTCTGGCAAGAGGTAGAGGCAGTTGATCTTCTGAGGGATCATTTCCAGAGCAGAGGGGAAGGTATCTCCTTTGAGCAGAGGCTCATAAATTCAGATTGGGGGAAGGTGTCTCCTTTGGGCCGAGGCTCATAAACATTGTAATTGGGAAGGTTTCCCAAAGAACTTTGAGATAACTTTTAGAGAAAAGTTTTGTGGACGTAGCCGAGGCATTCTGGGTGAACCACGTTAAAATTGGTGTCACTTTGTGGATGATTTTGTGCATTGTTTTGATATTGCTTTGGGTATATTGCTTTACTATTTTGAAGTATAAAGGAAAAAGTAAAAAGAGGTCTTATACTTGTTCACCCCCCCTCTCAGTATAAGCTTGTGTTCTTCAGTTGTGATCCTACTAATCAAGCATTATGGACCATATTCCATGTTAATAACCATGAATTAGGGGTTATTAATGTTTATACAATATAAGATGCCATAGAATGGTCCCATATTTAGTTTGGGATTATGGAATCTTTTCCTTCTACAAAATGGATCATATATGATGACTTCAACATGGTTTAATATGTCTCTAATAAGAAATGTGGACATCACATAAGCTGGATATGTGGTGAAATATCTACTCGGTTTACATATGCTAAAAATTAGGGTTTCTAGCTTCCAATATTGGGCAACACCAACTATGCATTGCTTTGTTGATATGGTAAAATATGCAAGTTGGTCCTAAGAGAATCCTCAAATATCTTGATCAGGACATATTATTAGGGAAACCCAAATTTAAATTTGGCAACCATAAAGCCCTCGAGTGGAACCTCTCCTTAAGGTTATTATCTCAAACCACTCCCTCATATGATTTTGTATTGAATGGCCATATAGTGGAATTACTACTTTAAAGAGTAAATTTTACTTTAATACATTGTTACTTTGCTACCCACCTTCTTTGGTATACATTCATTGGAATTTAGCATCTCATCCTCATTCTAAAAATAATTGGATAGAGTGGTGGAAAACTGAATTGAATGCACTGCATGTTTCCTACACATATACAATCACCAAGTGGCCCTCCTTCATTTATGGTCCTATGCAACCACTTAATCTAGACTCAATAAATCCATAGTGGCCCTTCAAGCACAACCTTGCTCTACCTCTCTCCAATTAAAGGTAGCCAATTTGAGGCATTAGCAATAGGTAGTTGATTCCTATGCATCCCAAGGTACCCAACTCAAGAACAAATTACACTAGCTCCCTTGGGGTGATAGAGTATCTAAATATTTTTTCCTTGAATCAAACACTACAAACTAACCTAAACTATAAAGTTTCATCAAGGAAGGACAATGGGTTCTTTTAGATATACCAAATATAGTGTAGGATTTTGATCATCATTACCAGTTTGTGTTCACTACACAAGATCCCTCTCCTACTCAAGATATTACTCTACAAAAATGTATACAGGTGGTTTCTTTTCACATCTCGATGTATGAGTAGGACCTATATGACAATAGTTTAACACAATATGTTCTTAAGAGTAACCTTTTCCATTTCTAATGAAAATATATTGGTATTTATGGATATCCTTATAAATTCTATAAGATACTCTAAAACACAATGGGTTTGGAGTTATATCATGTTTATTTGGAAGCCCTTAGGACACAAACCTTGTTATATTTGATCAATAGAGGTAGTATCAAGCTCATTACCAAGTCTAGAGACCCTAAAGACATTTATAATTAGAGGTAAATTACTCTTCTCAATATCTCCTACAAGATTATTGCTAAAGTCCTTACTCTTAGATTGTGTGACCTCTTACCTCTCATCATTTGAGAAGAGCAAACAAGATTCATCAAGGGAAAATGCATCCTAGACAACATCATAGTTTGAGAGGGAATGGAATGGAAAAGGAAATTTCAATAGAAATCCTTATTTCTCAAGATTTATTTTTCCAAAGCCTGTTATAGGATTGAGTGGCCTTTCATTTTGGCCATGCTACAAGCCCTTAATTTTGCTCTTAAATTTCTAAGCATAGCTAAATATTTTTTTGCAAATGCTTTGGCCTATATTACTATAAATGACCAATAATCCTCGTCTTTTGGTTTATACAAATATATTCAACAAGGATGTCATTTTGCCTTAGCTCTATATGTCCTAGTTGCCAAGGGCTTTGGATACCTTCCTGTTGATGTTGCTACCAACAATTAGTCTATGGGAATTTTGTTGATGAATATTTTCTTACCCTAATTGAGGAAGATAACAATGTGATACAGACCCTCCATTGATTATATATTTTTTGTTTTACCTCCAACTCGAGAATTCAACGAAAAAACCCATAGTGCTACAAACTATTTTTTCTGCCTATACCTCTCTGGATCAATAGTTATACATGGAAGTAGATCCAACATGGAGATATGTTTCATTTTGATGGAATTCCTTTTGCCTTTTAGGTTTTAACCACTAATATCTAGCAATATATTTTAGATAGGGTAGAAAATAAACATTAAAATTGGCTTCCCAAGCCACTTTTTTTAGCAAGAATATTTCAAGTTTGTTCGAAGATACTTACTATCGTGCATGTCTATTATTCTTCTTGTTGGGGACCCTCAAAATATTCTTATCACAAATTGGAGAAGCTTCTCCAAGATTTCCTATGGGCCTCCTCAATAAAAAATAGGGTTTCCATATAGTCGCATTCATTTACTTTTGTCTTCCATGAAAGTGAGGAGGGTTAGGGAGCCTTGATACTTTTTTCTAGGGAACTACTTTGTGTATCAAATGGGTAATTTATGATATGCATGGTAATGAAGCCTAGAAATACTTACTTGAGCATGACATAGACTTTGGTGTCCCCCTAGGAGAAAATCCTAGAGAGGGCTTGATCTATAATCCATTTTGGTGATGAAGGTGCCAATTCAAATTTAGGGTACTTTTGTTGCCAAGAGTATTTAAAATGCCTAGGAAGCTCTTCAACCTTGGTTGATCTAAAATGGTAATTATTTCAATAATAAACTCTCTATTAATAAAAAATAATCATAATGTTCCATTCTTACCTATCAATAGTAGACATTGTCCAAAATCCCCTAGGTTCACACCCTTCAATATTTTCATAAAGGAATTTGGGTCATCTCTGATCTCTTTTCCAAGCATGTGAGGAATTGGGTTTCATGGGAAAAAGCTAAAATGTAGTTTTGTCTCTCTAAGGCTAACAAAGAAATATTTTAGGCAATTCAAGCCATAGTATCACTTGAAATGCTTCACAAAATTGGGGTTCAAACTCTACATACTAGTGGAAGGACTATAAGTTGGTCAAAGGGTACTATTGGATCTCACTAGATCTTCCCATGGTGCCCATGTCCAATGATCTATGGAGGATCTAGGTAATTAGTAAAGAATGAAAAAATAAATTTCACACTCTATGGGATGTTGTTGAGGATACTTAGGCATATCCACTTAAGCCTAAGTGCACTTATTATTATTTATTATTATTATATGCATTTCTTATTTTTGCACTTTGTATTTACATGAGGCATAGGATGCCCATGTTAGAAATATGTTGTTAACATGTTGTTAGATGTTAGTTAACTGTTAGAGACCTTGTTTGTCTTCTAGCAGTTAGTGGACATCCACAGTTAGCATTTGGTTAACTAGTAGTTAAGTGGTTGGACATGTTTAGTAGATTGTTGCAACCACTTAACCACGTAAGATTCCATTGTATTCCTATATATATTTGCATTATGTGCTGAATAAAATAGCTTCACATTTGAGTTCTACATCACTGGTAATCAAAGTCAGGATTTTTATCAGGAAGGAAGGTGAACTGCCACTTCTTTGTGAGGTGCCTAGTGAGACTGCTAGTGCATCAGATCCTAGGAAGGTGTTGACTAGGAGTTGGCTTGAAGCCACCCGGAGCACCAGGTGAAGCTAAGGTAGTAGAGGGCAGAAATTACCCCTGCACCAATTATCTGCCTTGAAGATCAGAAGTTGAGTTCTATCTCATCAGTGCACATTTTGAGGAGAATCCCATCAATTGATTTTAAGTTTGAGTTTCAAAATTACATTAATAAAAGGAGTTGATTTCATCGCAACTCATAGGAGTTCTTATTTTTACATGAAAAAAAAAAATATATATATATATATATATAATATTAATATTTTTATTAAATAAAAAATGGAGTGGAGTTACTTCATGGATGAAATTTTGTTAAGATAGGTTGCAGCCTATTTTCAGTGATAGTGGTCACCTAGTTGGTGGGCCATAAGGCAAGCTCACACACCAGCTAGTCGATGCCACCTCTCGATAGTTGACACTCATCGGTGGGCCACAATCATGGTCGACCCTCAGAGCAGTCGGTAAACCACCGACCTCCTTGATGACACCACCCGAAACTCCTTCGGTGGCACCACTCGATGCAGTCAGTGTCCACTACATGATAGCTGGTGTTTCTGGTAGCAACTGAATATCGAGGAGGATGATGCCTTCCTTGTAGTTCCAAGCGATGGCAGACCGGTTAGTAGTCATTCTGACATCCGACCTAGGTTGTAGCTCCACCAGTTGCTGTGATCGTCGACATACGGTATACACAAGCTATAAAAACTCGATCGCTGGTGATAGACTTCAGTTTTCTAATGAAAATTAAGATTCTAGCACAAATTTTGGCACTCCTAAACTAGTTTCGATATTCCATGATAACGATCACAAAATTTAGGCGGATTGTGCATGTGTTTCCATCGCTAGTTCAATGGTAGGGATCGATGAAAATAATATATGAGATTTCTCGATGAGCAGAAAAAGTTCAAGCGGTTCTAATGATATTTCAGGCATAAAATCCAAATTCTGTCAAGTTACTATGTTTTTTTATGCGAGGCTCGATTCTCGGTGGAGAAAAATTAAAAAATGTCAAAGGTTTAAATTTCAATTTATTTACCGGTGACAATTCCCGGAAGACCTCAATGTTTTCGATGGCCATCAGTGGACGAGGATTTTAAAAACATAGAAAGGAACTTAGTCCCACATTTTATGTGCGGGGGGCACCGAATGGTTTATTAGTACCACCGCACACACACAGAAGTGGTCACCTCTCGGTTGTCACCCCCAAGCTCTTGCTGAGTTATCCGTTAATATTGATGTGAACAAGCTGTGGATTGTTCAGCCACGGGTGGAAATTGACCATCTAAATTAAAAAAAAATATTTTTGGCGCCTAAGAATATTTTTGGCGGGAAATACTTTTTTTTTTGGGCATGAAAGTTATTTTTTGTACCAAAACCTGTAAATACAGAAAAGGTGATAACTTTCTCATTTTTGGTCCAATTTCAGTGATGTTTTTTTCCATTGTTTGCAAATTCAGCAATCTACCCATTTATTTTACCTCCTAATCCAATTTTTGCATTTTAAGGGATAAATTTTCATATTTTAGTGCTAAAATTATAAATGCAAATTTGAAATTTTATTTTGTAAAAGCACTAAATAGCCCACCATTTTTATGAAATTTGGAGAGCAAAAGATTATAAAATCTAGGCAATTTTCTACATTAGGAAACTAAAATTTGTTCCTAAAGCATATATTAGTTCTTGCAAAGGCCATTTTGTAATCATCCTAGTCTAGCATATACTAGGAAAAATATGGATGAAGACCTCAGATCAAATATGGAAAACCTTACCTCTACAGTAGATATTTTAGCAGAGAAGGTAAAAGATATTATGGTGCATTTTAACCCAGGAGATATAAGAATTCATCACAATCATGCAAGTAAGACCAAATGTGAGGTCAAACTATATGATCGATCTAGAGATCCGGAAGTCTTATCTGCATGGATTTTAAATATGCAAAATTAATTTGCTTATGCTGAAATTCTGGAGGATGAACAAGCTACATTTGCTATAATAAAAATCACAGGTTTAGAAAAATTTCTAATTGTAGAAAGACAGAGCCATAATGCCAAAATAACTTCGAAATAATTAATCCAAATTCTAAAAAATATATTCTTTCCACCAAACTATCAAAGTGACCTCACTACCAAGTGGTATAGATTGAGGTAAACCTATGGGATGTTTGTTTCTAACTACATTTTCCAATTCAATGGAATAAGGTTATTGCTTGGTGTGTAATATTCAGAAGAGGACTTGACTAACAACTTCACTTGTGGATTGCAAGATCAAATTTTTAGGGAAATAATGTTCAATGTTTTCCTCACCTTGGATGTGGCATTCAATCATGGCATCCTTGCAGAGGATAAAGTTGGTGCATATCACAAATATCGTTCATCGTAGGAGAGTTCTTCCAGAAGCAGGAATCAACATCAACAAAAGGTGAAGAATAATTCTTATTATTCCCCTAATTCTTCTTCTCCTCCCATTTATTCTAAAGCACATTCTTCTTCATTTCATATTAAGTATCCTTCTTCTTCGTTGTATTGTAAATTTTGTAAAACGTATGGTCATGTAAAAGTTAAATGATTTACTTTTGAAAAATTTAAGAAGAATAAATCCCTATTTGTACATCCTACACATGAGGAATCACATGATGGTCCCATTTTGGCTACAGGGATAGAAGAAGAGTATCCCGATTTAAAGAGTAAACTGAACAAAGTTACCCTTATGTCAAATGTATTTATTCAAGGGGATCATGACAATTTGTTTTTTACTAGAGCCCACCTTACACATGATTACTATGTTGATTGTATCATAGATAACAGATCATAAAATAATCTCATTGCAAAGTCCATTGTGGAGAAGTTGAAACTTCCCATCAAGCCACATAACCAACCATATGCACTTGGTTAGAAATATGAAGACTCCACATCTAACATCACCCACACTTACACCTTGAATTTTACCTTTTGTGACAAGTTTATGGATAAAGTTAGGTGTGATGTCATAGATATGGACTGTTGTGGGCTATTAGTAGGTAAACCCTATCAATCTGATAGGAATTCTATCTATCATGCTAAAAATAACACCTACACATTGGATTTGCATGATAAAACCTACTTGATACAAAGAACTGCACCTACTTTCAATTTGATGTTAAGTTGTAGAAAATTAAGGAAGCCACTAAGTCAAGCACTCATTTTGACTCCCACTAGCATGAGTTCCACACAAAATGAAGAAAAAACACCATATAAGAAATAATAAAAGGAATAAGTTTCACTCCCAATTAATGAATAATCACAAGAGCAAGTAATTAAGGAACCCACCATTCTCACTCATGAGAAAGATACCATTCATTCCATTAGTATAATTTTGGGTACATCTACAACTACAAAACCACTTGTTCCACATAAGTTACCTTTGGCTTTGCCCACTCTCACCATTGCACACATGGAGGAGCAAGATAAGGTTACTTCATTCACTAAGCATCGGTAGATCCTTATAGGCAAGATAGCATAAGACATGCAGAATACTCTACAGGGAGTGGTGCGCAAGCATCACAATCCTCATTCACCACAGGTTGGATATAGAGTTTAGGTTCCTTTGGATAAGTGCTACTTTCTAGAGATACCATTTTAGGATCCTCTTTTGGTATCTGATCTTGTTTTTAGCCCTATAGTAGCAATGGCACCTGATCGGCAGCTTACGCTCATTTCAGATAGAGTTTTCGAGATGAAGACTCATCACACTAGACAAAGTTCTTCCAATTCATACATTGTCGCTAGTTGCGGTCACTTTCCACACATGGCTCGCTGGATTCCTCACCATGATATGGACCATAACTTTCCATATTTATTGAGAGCATTGGGGTCCAATGCTTATATGGTTGGGAGGAGTGTTGAGGATACTTAGGCTTATCCACTTAAGCCTAAGTGCACTTATTATTATTTATTATTATCATATGCATTTCCTATTTTTGCACTTTGTATTTACGTGAGGTATAGTATACCCATGTTAGAAATAGTTTGTTAGCATATTTTTATATGTTAGTTAACTGCTAGATATCTTTTTTGTCTTCAAGCAGTTAGTGGACATCCATAGTTAACATTTTATTAACTAGTAGTTAAGTGGTTGGCCATGTTTGGAATATTGTTGCAACCACTTAACCACATAATATTCCATTGTATTCCTATATATATTTGCATTATGTGTTGAATATAATAGCTTCATATTTGAGTTCTATATCAGACATTTTTTTGGAGCCTAAAGTGGCTCCCTTTCTTTGGTGTCATATTTTTTATGAACTTTCGATAGGAGAACACTTTTATCATTTAGGATTGGATATTCTTAGCTATCCATTTTATCATTGTAGGTAATCCATTGAACATTTATTTTGGTATTGTCTTAGGACCTAAGCAGCATAAAAATGGATTCATGTTTTTTTAAACCTTTTAGACCATAATCATTTTCTTGGCCTATAGTTCTTCTTAGGGATACAACTCAAATTCCAATATATATGAAATAAATTTAACGTATGCTTAAGGTTTAGATTCTATTTAACATATGCAAAATACTCAATAATTTTTTTTCTACTCAACATGCATTTCTAGAGTTTTTCGTGTATTCAAAATCTCTAATATTCTTGAATGGTTTAATTTATATTCAAGTATAGGTAAACAGGGCTTATTTTAACATTCAACATCTACTAACTCTATTGGATCATTGGGTAACACTCCCTACACTATGGCTTGGATTTTTCTCTCCTAACCTCACCAAAGATATTCTTCTTCTTAGCAATAGAATCGAGGTGATAGGAATCTAATTGTTCATAGCCCTCACCCACAAGACCAATTTACTATGGAATGATTTTACTCCATGCCATAGTACTACCATTAGATATCATCATCTAGTTGGGCTACCACTCATTCTCAAACCATAGGGGACACTTCAACATTCCAAGGCAATTTTTTTGGGTGAGATTCAGATCTCATAGATCCTAATCCTATTATAAGTTTGGGAAATCCTTTAGATAAGTACCCTCATCCTCCTACTAGTGCTACTTCTATGATGACTTGAGTACTAGTGGGTATTTCGGCCTTTCTTTTTTGTTGTCATGCTAATTATTTTATAATTGTCCCAGTCCTTATTTTGGTTCTAGGTGTCTTGCATAGGCTTTATGGTGTGCTTCCATACCACCATTTTTTTGTGATTAATGTACTCTTATTTTTCTAATAAGATCAAGTCACTTTCAACCAAAAAAAATACATAAATTTAATTTTTAAATATTTTCTATTTAGTCAATTTATTTACTTTTAATAGAAAATTATTTTGTTATTAAAACCAATAAAATAACTTTTTTTCTCTATATTATTGCATCATTTTTAAAAATTATTTTAAAGCTAATTTTTTTGGTATAAGGTAGAGGTGGTTATAAGGTCCACAAACCTTTTACAAAGTCAAAATGGGCTGGTTCTAGCATCAAGCCCGTATAATCAAAATACAAAATGGATCTTTCTAAGACTCACATTAAGCCATACTTAGAGTCCACAGTCCTATACTTGTCACTTGACTATTCAGGATAAAACAAAAACCAAACAACACCTAGCACTTACTAACACTAGGTTGATGTACTGTACAGTTGTCACCTCCCAGGCCCCAGCAAATGGGATGCCTTTTCTGCCTAATTCCATCTGTCGAATTACTCATCATTAGCCCCTCTGATCTCCTGATGCTCTAACAGGTTTGATCTTAGCTCTTCTCTAGAAGCCAACACCAATAGTTCTTGAGGGAAGTTATCCTTCCAAATTTGCATCTCCCCAATAGAAACTACAATATTTGCCATTAGATCTATCGCCTGGTTCCCTTCTCTGAAGGTGTGTTGGATTTGGGCATTAACCAAATGAGATTTATGAATCTTTGCTTCTAGGATAAGCTCCAATATGGTCCAGCTGGGGTCTTTATCCTCCTTAATTGCCTTGATTATATTAAGCGAATCCCCTTCAAATATAACTTCCTTATAACCCTCAAGTCTGGCAATTCTCATTGCCTGCATGCAGGCTCGGGCTTATGCAAAATGATTTGTTTGAGTTCCCAAAGGCTCTGCAAAGGCAAGGACCACTTTTCCTTCCTCATTTCTCAAAACTCCTCCTGCTCCTGCAGCCCCCAGATTTCCTTTAGCTGTCCCATCAAAATTAAACTTAACCCACTTTTATGTGGGGGGTATCCACTTGAAACCATCCCGTGGGTTGGTTGTAATGTCTAGGTCTAGAAGTTCCTCTCCCCAGTTCCGCAAAATCCTCATTTCCCTTAGAGACATGGTCTCATTTTTGAAGAAGAAAGTTTTCCAGTTTTCTTTCAAAGCTCTGATTATTTTATTACCACATAACCTAGGATCTTTCTTACGTCCTTTAAATACTCTCTTATTTCTCTCATTCCATATCCCCCATAAAAAATGGGGTAAGCTAAGCTTCCAGAGCCAAGTCAAAAGCTTTGCCCGAAAGGGGGAAGCCCACTGTATGCAAAAGTCAGACATGCTATTTGGACAGACCCAATCTATATGAAATTTGGACAGGATCATTTGGAAGACTGTACAAGAAAAATCACAAGTTAGAAATATATGACTTACATATTCTATTGCTTTCTCACACAAGATACATCGATTGATGAATTGTAAACCTCTCCTTTGCAGATTATCTGTTGTCAGGATCTTGTTTTGAACTGCCAACCAAAAGAAGAAAGCTATTTTTGGGGTTAAATTATTTAACCAAATAACAGAAGTCGGAGTCCAGCCATTGAATCCTGAGTGGATTAACTTATAGGCAGTTTTTACTGAATAGATCCCACTTGTAGTTTTGCCCCAAATCGCCTTGTCTCTTCCTCCCCTAGGAATGATCGGGAACACCCTTAAAGCATCATTGAGTTTGGTTAGGGCCACCTTCTCTTGCTCTGACAGATTATGAACTATGATTTTCTTCCAAGAAGAAGTTTCCTATGCTACAACAATAAAATCCCCTACTTTTCCTCCCATTTCCTTTGAAAGTTTATGTTGGAGGACCTGAAGGTCTAAGTTATCTTTCAGAGGGGCCTCTTCCAACCACGGGTCTTTCCAAAAGTCCACTTGTCTTCCATTACCAATTCTCCATATGATGCCTTTCCTGACTACCTCCCGACATTCGAGCAAACAATTCCAAAAATAGGATCCTCTAGGAAGATTATCAGCTTTCAGGAAGTCCTGATTATTTCTGATATATTTTGCCTTAAGAAGTTTTACCCATCCCAATTGATCATTATTGATAAATCTCCATACCTGTTTGCCAATCAGAGCTTGATTCATTTCTTTCATTCTCTTTAACCCCAGGCCCCCCTGATCCTTGCTTGCACACACCTGATTCCATGCTACCAACGAAATTCTCTTTCTCTCCTCTGAACCTGACCACAAGAAGTTGTGTTGAATTAGCTCCAATGTAGCTCGGACCTTTGCAGGCATTCTAAATAGAGACATGCAGTAAATTGGAATGCTCTATAAAGTAGTTTGAACTAATAAGGCTTTTCTTGCGTGAGTCGAGAAGGCTGCCCTTCCACCCTGCTAACTTTTTGGAGATCCTGTCAATGACTGAGTTCCACAAAGTAGCCTTCATTCTTCCTTCGAACATAGGCATGCCTAGATAAGTTGCTGGTAGAAGCTCCTTTCCACAACCGAAGAGGTTAGTTATTCTTTCCTCCCTCCCACCAGGCATGTTAAAGAAATAGATGCTACTCTTCTTATAGTTTATGTACTGTCCTGCTTCTATCTCATACTTGGTTAGAATTCTCTTCAAATTCCTAGCTTGAGGCACCGAGGCTTTGGACACAATGATTGTATCATCCACAAACTGTTGGTGAGACACTGGCTCTGCTGTTGAGGCTGGTTTAAAACCTTCCAATTGACCATCTGCCACCACTGCTGAAATGTTCCTACCCAATGCTTTTGCTAAAATAATAAACAAGTATGGAGACAAAGGATCTCCTTGTCGCAACCCCATTTCACTCTTAAAGTAACCGGAGGGTGACCCATTCACCATGACAGAAAATCTTGTAGTAGAGATACAACTAAAAATCAACTTAATCCACTAGGGACAGAAACCAAACTTACCCAAAATTTTGGTGAGGAACCGCCATGAGACCCGATCGTAGGCTTTATTCATATCAAGATTTAGTAACATACCTGCTTCCTTACTAGTCACCATTGAATGAATAACCTCATGAATTGTGATGATACCATCCAATATTTGTTGCCCTTTCACAAAGCCACCTTGGTTCATATCAATGATGAAAGGAAGGATAACCTTCAGCCTATTGGCGATTGTTTTTGTGAGAATCTTCATCAGAGTGTTACATAAACTGATAGGGCGAAAACTGGAAAATTCCATTGCTCCCACTATTTTAGGGATGAGGACTAAAAAAGTAGCATTAACACATGTGAGGACTAAAGCTAATTATAAGTTTCTTTCATGGCAATTTTTAAATATTTTTTGACTTTTTATCTTCTTAAAAATTAAATACATTTGATATATGATTATATTATTATTAGACTATATTATATTATTTGGGACATGCTAATATGCCATCTTGGGTACAACATTAGATTAGGAGAGTATCTTAGACTAAGCTTTGAGTAGTTACTTTATGGAATGTAATAAATGCACAAGTCTTAGAACATGCAATGATGTAAATATGAATGGTGTCCACATATACATGAGTCTATAGGATAGTAATATGAAGAGTCTATAGGCATGTGTAGTCACTTATAGGTATGTGTATTCACCTGTAGGCATGCATAATCACTTTTAGGTTGTGTAGTCACATGCAGGTATGTGTAGTTACCTGTAGGTATGCGTAGTCACTTGTAGGCATGTGTAGTCATCCATAGTCACAAAACCTACAAAACTACACTAATCACATCCAAAACACCTCATATTCATGAAAAAGGTATCTATAACCCCATTTATGGCATCTAATCCCTTTCCTACACCTATTTAGGGTCTCCATGTGACCATCTCCTCTAAAAACCCTAATCATGGTAATTCTAATTCTATTTTGAAATTTATTTTATCACTAAAGTGTAATTTATGGTATAAACATGTTTAATGAGGGTTAAATAAAGATTAGTCTTAATTATATTCTCACACATATTTGCACTCACTATTTAGTTAGGATATTTCCAAAATATTCCTAACTTAACATAAAACTCACCTAGAATTTATCTAATCAGGATTAACCCTAAAATTTGCTCACACATGTGTGCACCTAGGATATTTCTTCAGGGCACATGAAGAAATTACTCACATTCCACTTCTTCACACTAACCTCACCATGGTAGGTCTTAACCCAAAATTTATTCCACATCACAAAGGACACCTCAATCCTCCCCTAACCTTGGCCCACTCTATAAATAGATGCTCATTTTTACCATGAAACTCTCTCTCAGCATTTTGGCTTACATACAAAATCTATAGAGAAATTAATCTAGAACCTCATTTACCACTTCATCATCCATCATACATCAAGTTACAGTGCTAGAAGATTATCCAGATATAAATCAATAAAAGGAGTCAACCATAACAAGGTTCGTACACCATCGTACGAACCCGAGCAAACGTTTACACACCACCATGCAAATTAGGTCTACAATAACCCTACAACTATAGAATAGGTAAATATCAGTTTTTTACTGCTTCTACAACTTCATTTATAGTTTTCATCATGTTTTATTTCATTTAAAGGTCATTTCTATCTTCATAGGAATATGGAAGGCCAAGGGTGCTCCATATGAAGAGTCACATTCCATTCTATGTGTGTGAATGAGTGTGTGTAATGGATAAAGTGAGTTAGCAACATATAGTATATCATAGAGAGACAAGATGGAGAGTATTAAAGTATGGTGTATTTGAATTCTTTATTTAATTGAAATACAATTTTTATGATAATTTATTGGTGGCACTTATATGATTTGTTTCTAAAGTTATTTTTGAGTTTTATATATTAAGTATTTTAACATTATCATATATTTCATATTGTAATTTTATTTCAGATCTTGTGGTTATTTTATCTTAAGTATTTAGCTTCAGAAGCTAATAGTGGTATTAAATCTATCACAAGGTTTTGTGTTGCATAGGTTATTAAGTTGTAAAGGAGGTTTCCACTAGTTAAGGAGAAACCAATAAAGTTAAATAAATTACCTCTAGAAAAGAAAACTAGAGAAGATAGTATTTCTTACTGTGTTGAAGGAAAACTAGTTAAGGTTGAATATTTACCTATTTCAAGAATAAATTTAGAATATAAGTAAACTTACAAATCTTAAAGATAGACCTTGATATTGATGACATTAAGAGACCCTAGGAGGTCTTATTAAAAAAATTGATATAGAGAAGACGAATCTAGATTAATATTTGCCCAAAGTCTTTCCATAAGGTTGAATAAAAACTCAGGAATACTAGGACTCAATATACATTTATTTCCACTAGTTTTGAGCATAGCTAGTGAAGTTTATTGATTTTAGAATTATGGAAATTTGAATGCATTTGGTTACCATTGTCTATGTTTTATTGTAGAAAAGGAGTTCACAAAAGTTGAGAAGCTTCCTACAATGGATAGAGAAGAATTTCACCTTTGGTTACCTGAAATTCTATGTGTTTTCCACATGTAGGGATTAATTCTTTGTTACATAAAAGTAGATGTTGAAGATTATGGATGTCCGTGAAAGAATGCCCCATTGGATATTGAAGAAATAAGATTGAGGAGAACCAAGAAGAATGTCCTCATTGAATATTGAAGACTACATATTGAAGCTTGAAGAGATCCAAGAAAGAGGTCACATTGAAGAACTTCCAAAGTTGGAATATTGAAGAAACCAAGGTAAATATTTATTGAATTCTTGATAAAAATATTTGAGAAGCTATTGAATTAGAAGACCCAAGACAAGATATATAAAGATAATTTGGAGAATAAGAAGGCTACAGAAAGCCTCATTACAAAGTTGAAGAAGTGGCCATTGAAGGAGACTTGAAGAATGTTCATGATAAGAAGATTGCAAGCAGGATAAAGTCCTAAAAATAAGAATTTGGGATAATTATCGCCATCCAACATCAAGCCCAAAAGGAAGAAGAATTTGGAAAGAAGTTAATCAAATTTTGAGAAGGTTTTTGAAGACCTCAAGACACTCAAATTATTGAGGAAAATGACATCAAGCGATATCAAATTTAAACTTAGAATTTGACAAGAATATTGAATAAGGAAGAAGAATTAAGGAAACCATAGTTTTGAGAAGCTTGAATACAACCACAAATATTTTGAAGGGTAATTTATAAAGGAAAAGATTGATGATTTTCAAGGTAGAAGTTGAAAGGTCACAGGACAACAAATTGAATAAAGTATGAAGTGATGACTTGGAGGATATTAGGAAAAGTTTTTAAAGTTTTTTTGAATAGCCAATTGAAGTAAGGCTTGAAAGCAAAAGAAGGAAGTAAATTTGAAGATTATTAGACATCAAATAATCAGATTTTATAATAAACAATTTGAGAGGTTTGAGATGCGATTTTGGGCAGCATTAGAAGAAGAAAAGTGAGCTGCATATTGAAGGAGTTTAGGGATAGTTTTGGAATATCTTTGGGCAGTAAAGCACCAGAGGATTTAAAAAATTTGAAAGAGGATAATTGCTACAAATTTGGGCAGCAAGAAGGCAGTATTTTGGAAGCACTCATAGCTATAAATTTCAGATTTTGAGAGGGTAATTTTGGAGGATAATTGATGTTTCAAAAATCTATTTTTCAGAGCAAAATGTTAAAGGTTAAAGGCATAAAATTTGGTCAAAAATTAGAGCTTCAAATGGATGATTTTGGAGTGGTAAAATATAAAGGAGTGAAGTTAAAAAAAACATAAATTCGAGTAAACAAATTACCAAGAATACTAGCTATAAAGGATCCCATAAGAGATGTGTAATATTGATACTATAAAAAAGTTCTTATACAAGTATTCATAATAGTTATTTCAAGTTTTTGATGAATCATATTAGAGTTTCCAAAATATAGGAAAAAGAAATTTGAGTTAAATGCCTCCAAGACAAGAAAGGAGACACCATTATCATTCTAAAATATACAAAATATATCAGCAATTTTTAGAGTTAAAAGTGCTAAAAAAGGGTGATAAGGAAGAATATTATATGATTTTTTCTTATAATATAATAAGTGTAAATTTATTCTAAGTTCTAATAGTTAAAATAAATGCTGAATAATGCTTAAAGTTAAGGTATATTTAAGGTATCTAAAGACACAAAGAGAGTGTCAAATTTGTAGAATACATTGGTAAAGAAGAGGCACCAAAAATGTTGGTAGATACACCAAGTAAAGCACCACCAAATAACAAAGTCTAAGTTCCATAGAAGAGGAGCTAAGGTTATATTGAAGCATAGGGGTGAAAGTGTACAAATAGTGCCTAGAAGAGGAGCCATCAGATAGAAGAGAGAAGACACTGGACAACAGAGAGGAGCCACCACCTGTATAATAAGAGCCACCCATAAAGGAGTGCTTAAGTGGAAGAGCCACAACTGGATAAGAGGAAGCACTGGTTGCAAGAATAGAAATAGAAGATAAGTTTTAGGTATTAAAAAGTCTAGCTTTTTACAACTTCCAAGAAGGAAAGCAAAGTATAAGTATTTCTAACATTTCTTGCAATATTACCTTGAGTTTTTGAGATTGTTACACTCACAACCAAGTGTTAGAAGCAACTAAATAACACAACAAAGGAGAATATAATGCATGAGATGTTACACAAATTATTTTCAAGGTTGAATAACATTATGAACTTACTTATTATGCATGTCACAAGTAAGGAAGAGTGTTACAGATCATTTGGAGGAAGGATAATAGTTGTAGGTTATGATAGAAAGGGTAAGGAATAGTTCTAATGCCGCTTTTCACCTATCATCCAAGAAGCCAAGTGTTACAAGGGAGATAAAATATTTTTGGAGAACTCATTTATTGCATGGAATGAAATTATAGTAGAGGATAATTTAATATATCAAGGAAGTGATGCATTGAATTTTTAAGTGCCTTGAATAAGTTGAAGCATAGTTGACTAGTCAAACGAAGGAGGAGTACCCATTTTCTAGAGCAAGTCTAAATATAACATCAAAGAAGGAGCACCTTAGGTTTTTGAGGTAATATATTAGGTTTGAAATTTATTTTACACCAAGATAGGATCTATAAGGCTAAAAGAGATTATAATTATCTAGGGTTAAAGTTGAAGTTATTTTATTAAAGGGATAATATTTTTGAAATATTATTTTGAAACCTTAGAAATTTGAACATTGCAATTTTAAAGCTTTTATAAAGTATTGAAGATTGATTTAAATATTGAAGTATTATTGTTATATTTTGTAATTTGAACATTTGAATTTACAAAACCATTTAAAAAAATTATAATAACTTTGGAGAAATAATATATCCTACATCAAATTAGGAATACAAAACTTGCAAATATTATTTTTGTAGAATTTCTAAATTTCTAGATTTGGAGTTATAAGGAATTCAACACCGACCTAGTTATATGAAATTTAGAATTTGGATCATATTATTACAATTTTGGATATAAAAGGAATTGAATATAGAACATTTGATAAAGAAAATTGCATTGATAATTCAGTCTCTAATTCAAAATTGAAAGAGACACAAATTTGATGTTAAAGATTGAGATTTCATCCAAATTATTGATTGGTAAAATTAAAGTGCTATTTTGAAGAGTATAATTTAAAAAATTATATTGTCATTCAAACACTAGAGAAATACAATGTATTCTTCAAAATTTTAAGAATTGAAAATTTTCATATACTAAAATTCAACTCAAGATTTAGAAGTTTAAATTCTTTTCAAGGAAAAAAAGTTCTTCAAAATTTGGAGATATAAGGCTTAAGTATTTGGAAGGTTGGAAATTGTAAATTATCCTTAGTCTATCATTTAAATCTAAGAAGAAATAAATATTTGAGATTATATAAAATATTCATTTGAAAAACTACACTAGGGAGTCATAAGGTAGACAACTTCAAAGGTTTTGAAAGATTCCATCAAAATTATTCTCAATACCAAAGAGCTATTGATTGATCATATACTACAAGAATTATCTTTAGCCTATCATTCATTATTAGGGAGACAAAAGGAATCCTACCTCAAAACTAAAGGAATTATAGATTATTGGTACATATATTATGAAGCAAGGAAACACATGATAGGAAAAAAATATGGTTCAATACTTTACAAAGATAATATATAAAATTAGTTGCTATAGAAAATAGTAAGTCTTGTGAAGTAAAAGATATAAAAATATTCTAGTCAATATAACTAATGTTTTATATGTTCCTGGATTGACTATCAATATTCTTTCAGTTTATCAACTTATGGATCAAAATATGATAGTATAATTCAAAGTTATCAATAAAAAGAAATAATGTCATATTATCAAACAAGAGAAATAAAATAGATCAATTATGATCCTAACTTGTCTAATGTATCCGTACATCATAATTCAATGAAGTCCAAGCATTCTGTAAACTAAATAATGAAGAATCAAAGAATGGAGGTAATGAAGAAAAAGTTTATAGACAAAAAAAATGGATTATATAATTCTAAGAACGAAGAAAAAATAAAAATTCCTATACAAGAATTTTATGACTATGAAAGAACTCCAGAAACTTGTAATATTGATGCTACAAAAACTAAAATATACTAACCATTCATTTGATCAAGTATACAGAGAAGTAGCATATTGAATAAAGAATGAAGACTAAACCAAAAGAAGAAGAAGGATATGATCAACATGAATAACATCTGAAATACAAAGACCATATTGAGGATTAAAGTCTTCAATAACAGATACTAGGGTTGCTCCTTTGGAGGCTAGGTTTTGATGAGGAAAGTTGTTTTGCTGGAATTTTTTTGAGACCTATCTGGTGGGCTCTGCAGGGATGGCAGCAGTTTCTGGAGGAGGTATGAACAACTAGAGGAATGTAGTGATGGCATCAGGTCCGTCACAGAGCGTGCATGCTAGGGCTGGTATTTATTTTAAAAATGATTGGAAGGAATAGGATTTCCCATTGCATGCCAGGAATCACTTGTTAAAGAACAATGGATGTTTGGAACGATGTGAATCCAGGCCGGTTCTAGTGGTTCAACCAGACTCGATGGCAGAAGATGTGGAGTATTTAACCAAACATGCGCTTATTGGTAAATTTATGGGCATCCGAATTTCTCTTCCCTTTGTGGAGGCTTGGGTTAGGAAGACTTGGAACCCTGAAGGTGATGTGGAGGTGATGTTGAGTGCAAACAGCTATTTTATGGTGGTTTTTTCTTGTCTTGCGGATCGTAACAAAGCATTTGAAGGAGGTCCCTATTTCTGTAACCAAGCGGGAATCTTTCTTAAACCCTGGCATGTGGGTTTCAACCCATCAGAGGAGTGACTGTCACGGGTTCTGATGTGGGTTTGGCTTTCGTGGCTCCCCTTGGAATTTTGGAGAAATGACATCTTGCATATGATTGCCCTTCTACTTGGGAAGCCGATTGGGCTATTAGGACAGACGCTGGATAAAAATGTAATCTCTGTTGCTCGTATCTGTGTTGAAATTGATTTAAACAATCATATTCCAGATTCTATTGAAATATAGTTCGGATCAACCACATGGGTTCAAAAACTTGACTATGAAGCTCTTCCATTTTGTTGCTGAATTTGCCATGAATATGGCCACTTACAAAGAAAATGCCCTAAGTTTGTCCTGCCTGTGGCTTCAAATCCTGGGCCCTCTCAAGCTATACAAAATATGGATAAAGGAAAAGCCCCGATAAAGGAGGGGGATCAGGATAAGGAAGGCTTTGTTACGGTAAAACCTCGGAACAAAGGAAGAAAGGCAAAAAGAGACATTAAGGATAACCAGCCAGATGCTCAACTCAATCATTTTGAAATTCTAGAGAATCTTGATCAGTGCGTGGAGATACCTGAAACATCGCTACCTATTATAGATATAACAGGACCAAATCAGTTGTCTCTTCATGAGGTGGAACCAAGGGAACCAGATACAGGGGGTTTAAATGAAGAACAAAGGGCTTTGGTTTCGAGTATAGGTGATATGGTTGGCCCTAGCCCTGGAAGTGAAGTTATCTTAGAAAATGGCACAGATTTAGATGTGCCCTCTCCTACCCAGGCACTGATGCAGTCATCCATGGACTGTAAAACTCCTACGATGCTGGGATTGCATCATAAAATAATTAAAAAAATGCTTCAGATAAGAATATGAAGATGGGTCGGAAGAAAGACCAGGATAAAATTAAGTTAATGGGGGAGACTTTGGTAGAGTCAGGTTTGGTGAGAACATTGGACTCCTATTTTTATAACCCCCAAAAATGATTATACTTTCATGGAATGTAAGGGGGTTGAACAACATCCCCAGACAAAAAGTTGTTCATGATTTGATTCGTGTTCATTCTCTCGGATGTGGTTTTTATTCAGGACAGAGTATTGATAATCGGGAGAGTCTTCGTCCTGGGATTCTCAACACCTACGGGAGTTGATCCATAAGGATGTTCAGACTTAATGTGGTTTGTTTTTTTTTTTTTTTTTTTTGGTTTTCATTGGGAGTTGACCTTGTCTGGTGATTTAGCCTGTCTTGTTTCTTATTTGAGTCCTGGGTGGAGGCTCAGTTGTACTTTGTAATCCAGACTTTTTATCAATAAATTTTTACCCCTTTATTTTAAAAAAAAGTCTTCAATAACCAAATAATGTAATAAGGGGGGTGTTGGAATATGTTATATTATTTAGTACATGTTAATGTACCATATTGGATACACCATTAGATTAGAAAAGTGTCTTAGATTAAGGTTTGAGTAGTTACTTTATAGAATTTAATAAATGTACAAGTGTTAGAATGTGCAATGATGTAAATGTGCAGGGTGTCAACATGTACATGAGTCTATATGATAGGAATATGAAGAGTCATAAGAATATGGAAGGTCAAGAGCGCTCCATATAAAGAGTCACATTCTATTATATGTGTCTATGAGTGTGTGTAAGAGATATATTGACTTAGCAACATATAGTGACTTGTAGAGAGACAAGATGGAGTGTATTGAAGTATGGTGTATTTGAGCTATTTATTCAATTGAGATACAATTTTCGTGAGAATTTGTTAGTGGCATTTATACAAGTTATTTTTAAAGTTATTTTTTATTTTTATATTTTTAGTATTTTACCATTATCATATATTTCATATTGCAACTTTATTTTAGATATTGTGGTTATTTTATCTTAAGTATTTAGCTTCAAAATATAACAATTATATTTTTCTATCTTATTAAATTGATATTATTTTCTAATAATATTTATTTGTACTTACACTTTCAATAAATATTATATTATAAAGTATTTTAAAATTATTATATAGAAATATTACAATTATATTAATTTTTTTTATTTGGATATTTTAGAGTTATTGAAAGGGCTCAAACCCTTTTACAAATATTCATATGCATTATTACAATAGCATCCTATATCTAATATTATTTTTTTTCATCTATAAAAAATTTCCAAAACTTTAGTACATTCATTGCATTATATCTTCATTTTATTATTGGCACATAAACATGCACCATACTTCACTCTCATTACATTCATAATCTCTAGAAGAGATACTTAATAGAAAAGTTCAAATATCTTCAAAAAATGAATCCCTTTGCACACAAATCCATAGGTCTTCAAAAAATTGAATGCTAGGCAAACAGTCATATATATGTAGAAAATACAATCCTTCTCTCTTGGGGTCTCACAATGACTTTAAAAAGTCACATGTCCACTCATATCTAAAAAATAAGTTTCTTCATAGACAAGTCCATAGATATTCTAAATATAACTTTTAGTTGGCCATCCCATAGATCACTAGGATAAGTCCATAGCTCTTCAAAAAAGTAGCCCCTAGAAAATAATTCCCTAAAGGAAATTACCCCATAGCTTAATATTCCAAAAATTTCTAAAAAAATATTACTATGGACATATATAGGAAATTTTACCCTTGGCTTGAATTTCTAAACGTTCCCTCTTTTACCATTAAATGAAGGACATATAGGCATATCCCACCTAGTGGTTTCCATCTTTAATCTTCTTTTCTAAGAGCTCCTCAATTTAGAAGCCAACCACCCCGTTTCCTTCGCTATAGATATAATGCATTTAGGTACTTCAGTGTATCTATTATTATGTTTACTTCTCTCCAATTCACCAATAAACTTTTATTTAGATAATAAAAGTTTATTTAGATAATATATTCAATGAATATCCTTCAATTATTATTCACAGATAATCACAAATAATAATTGTCTGAAAAAGAAGCTCAGACATGAACGTTGCGGCAATCCTCCAAGAAACATTCACAGATAATCACAGATAATTTTTAGGTATATAATTATAATTTATAAATAAAATTATTAAAAGCTTTAACGATAATCTTACATATATATTTTTAAAGGAAAATAAACTTTAAACTTTTCATTTTAAAAAATTACAATATATCGGAATCGTTGTAGCATTCCATATGCCCGAATCATCGTAACTATTACCAATTCCATAATATAAAAAAAAAAACTTTTCATTTAGAAAAGGCAAAGCCAATAGAGCAAAAAGCAACCATTATCACCTTCCAATTTCCAATTTGATCACCACGGGTAACCGTGTTCAGTGGAGACGACATCCAGGATATACCACTTGAGCCTTGAGCCATACTCACAAACCAATTCCATTCACTCTTTTTCCTCCTAGCAATAGCAATCCGGGCAACAGTAAGACTGACTTGATGGCACGCTTGCAGGAGGAAGAGAAGCTGATAGACAACGTCGTAACAATAAGCGATGAGGAGCAGGAAAGTAATAATGCTGGTGATGGTAGTGATAACAGTGATAGCGATAGTAGCAGTGACAGGGACAGTGAAAGTGATAATAATATTGAAAGTGTTGAGGATGAAGATCTTCTCCAGAGGATCCACGACTTTACCGCTGAGTTGCGCCGCAGACATATTACCCATCGTCATTTGTTTGGTCAACCTCTAGATCCTCAAGAAGCATTTGATTTAATAACCCAGGATTCTGAGTTAGACTACCTATCCATTATTTCACCGAACCCTGATTTATTCAATGATCCAATTAGCGAAATGCACAAGACTATGAAATCTTATGTGTTGACCCTGCGTGGCTTATCCGCCGAGTCCTTCCGGCTGTTGGATGATCTGAGGAGAGAGAGAATGGGAGGAATTTATGTGGAAGAAGGAGAGGGAGAGGGAGAGGGAGAGGGAGAGGAAGAGGAAGAGGAAGAGGAAGAGGGGAAGGGGGAGGAGTTGAGTCCAATGTTCACGTCAGCTGATGATGTCAATGCAGTCCCTGACTGTCCGATTTGCAGTGATCCCTTCAAAGTTGGAGAAGAAATAAGGCGCATGCCTTGTCACGAAACTCACATATTCCATACTCACTGTATTCTCAATTGGCTGGGAAAGAAGAATAGATGCCCGCTGTGCAGGCAGACACCAAAGAGACCACGTTCTCCGTTGAAAGCACGAGATTCCGGGCGAAGGAAACACTAATTGCGATGCATTCAAAATCAAATACGCTTAAGTCCTAGAAATGTAGAATGCATGAAATGAAAGAGACGCATTGAAATGAGATACAAGCAAATGGAGAAAACACAGCCCTTTCATTAAACTCTCTTGATCTCTGTTACAAAGACGCCTCCTCCCTTTTCAGGGGCTAGGAGCGTTAAAAGAATTTGATTACAATCAAGACTTAAGGTTCCTCTTTCCGCGTGCCCACACTTGAGATGGGCGGGCCAAGATGATGCCGCCGCTGATGTTGATGAGTCCTTAACCTCTGCTGCTCCTCCTGCGAACAAAGAAACAACAAAGATGTCAGTAGCACCTGCTGCAAATAAGAAGTGTTTGTTCTCTAAAATCGCCAAAAGATGCATGTAAATAATTAGCCAAATCGATAGACAAAATGACTCTAAATGACCTGAAAACTTGACAGAAGACAGAAGATATTACCAGAAGGCCATTGCCACTGAAACAATCGGCCAATCTGCCTTCACCTGGAATTCGTCCCTGGGCAGGACGAATTCTGATTGCTATTCGTCCCTGGGTGGGACGAATTCTACTGTGTTGGAAAAGCCGAAGTGATACTGCTCCAATGTCGACTCCCGAGACCTCCAAAACACCTGCAAACAGAGGGGTTATGTAATTGGGGCCATTTTGGGACGACCCAGATGGTCGGATTCTCCCAATTTGGCCTCTATCCTCGGGAATTCGATATCGCCACCTGCAAGTTAGTAGGACAACAAAGCGACAAAAGGCATGATAAAATCTGATCAAAATGTTATGAAATTGAAGCTATGAGTTAACCAAATAGAATAACATGAGATGCAACCTGAAACAATAATCTAGAATGCTTTTAGAATAAAACTTAGAAAGTGCGGGGGTGCCCAAGTGGGCCTCCCACCGTTGGCACTTGATTTCGGCGCCAATCCACTAGGGATGGGCCCAAAACCTCTTAGGATTGGGATGTCTGCAAATTGGTGGTGTAAGGTGGTCAAATGTTGGATTTGGGTTGGATCCACGCTTCCAAAAGCCACCCAATAACCTCCCTTGCGAAAGAGATTAGTGGATGTGAGAAGGTGAATCAAAAGGATGCAAGTGGGTAATCAATCGGACAACACTTCGTTGCTTGAAATCGCCTCCAATCTGTCCTTTTGGGTGAGAAAAGTCCCACCTTTTATAGACCCATGGGGTCTCTTTTGAGAGGGAAGCATAAGCGCCATGTGTTGGTCATAGGTGCCATGTGGCAGTCAAGTCTTCCCATGAGGGAGGGGAGTCCTCCATGACTTGGGCTTTCATAATCGCCCTTGTGACGGTCCTCTAACGGCCTATCTGTCCACCCACACACGCGTGCGAGGCAGGAGTCATCAAATGATTGTCCTGGGCTGCCACTTGGCGCCATTCTTCTTTTTGCCCGTTAAACTTGGAATTCGTCCCTACCAGAGACGAATTCAGAATTCGTCTCTGGGTGAGACGGATTCCATTTTGAATTCGTCCCTGGGTGAGACGAATACTGAGCAAAGTGTCTAAATGTACCAAATTGCCTCTTGACCTTACAAAATTGCTATGAAAGTGGTTAGGACCACTGTTTGACCTCTGAGGGCTGCCCCGGGGGCTGTGTTTGTCAAAGCGATCAGTGTTTGCAGTCACATAATCGGATTGGTGCTGTTTTGGTGTCTACAGATGCCCCTTTTTGGGATGCGCTGTGCATAGCGCAGCGTCGAGCAAAAATAGATAACCAAAGCACTAATGATTAGGGTTTCTTGGTAACCTAACCAACTTTTGATGCCCCAAGCATGGAAAGGGCATGCATTCTTGAATCCTTGCTTCTACGAGCTAAGGAGTTTGATTTCAAGTGTTAACCTATTTTGGTGAGGTGTGACTTGAGCTTGGACATTGATCAGTCATGATTAGGCAAAGGGCGCAACCTTTTATCCTCAGGGGAACCTTGTGTTCATGATTCACGAAATGCCAAGTGTTTGATTGATTTGATTGTTGCTTGTTTACTGCCCCAAGCAGGAGCGTAATTGTCTTTGTCAATGATTCTTTGAATGCATGTCGTTTTCCTTAATTGGGTGTGTGATTGTTGATTGGTGACTAAGTGTGACTACCCCCTCAAGCGACGAATCGATGAGGGAATGACCTTCATGAGAAAAGCGACGAGTCGCTTGACCCAAGATGACTTGTGCAAGGGTGCCTTTAGATGGTTTACCGTTTAAGCATGTGCAATTTTTCCAACATTTGGACCTATTTTTGGTGGGTGTTAACCCTTTTGGTGATGCCATAATGGGGTGAAATCATCAAAAACCCATCTTCCCGTGGAGCGGTCCGGCTATGGTAGCCTTCTTGGGGAAGTAGGAGAGTGAGAATTTGAACCCCGACATCGAATTTCTTTGCCTAGAGGTTAAGTGCAAGAGCACTTGTGTCCGGCAATGCTTATTGCTGTGTTTTTGTGTTGCATTTATTTATTGTTTTTGTTGTTTTTTGTGACACCATTTGGGGATTAAATTATCGGAAATCCGTCTTCCCGTGGAGCGGTCCGGCTATGGTAGCCTTCTTAGGGAGTAGGATAGTGATAATTTGTGACTCCAATGTCTATTTTGTATGCCCTGGATGTCAGGTGCAGTAGCACTCCTATCGGGCAAATTTATTGTCTGTTTTTAGTGCATTTTTTATCATTTTTTGATGTTTTTGAAGTTCTGGCCTGAATTCGTCCCTGGGTGGGACGAATTCCAGTTGTAGAATTCGTCCCTGGGTGGGACGAGCGCTAACCTGAGTGCTCGTCCCAGTCAAGGATGAATTCCAGCTCAGAGGTCTATTTAAGGGCCAAAACTTGAATTTGGGCTCATTTGTGTCATTTTTTTTCTTGCGATTTTGGAGCTCTGGGAGGAGGAGGTAATTCTGCGAAGCGAAGCGCTGCTGGAATTCTCTCTGCCATCATGAGTGCACAAACTGGTTCGAGCGGCGGAGCCGAGGCGAAACCTGTAAGTGCCTCTTAGAGTTTATTTTTGTTTAAAATTGCACTTGTTTTATTTAATTGTTTTTGTGATGATGTTTTTCAAAATATGTTTTAAAACTTAAACCCTGAAACTGGATTTAAGACAACTAAGACTTACTGTACAATTAAACGTAACGTAAAACCTAGGTAAAGAATTTTGCTTATGACTAAACCCTAGGATAACGGAACGTAAAACCCTAAGACGTATTATTTTTTTTTGTTTTTGAATTTTCTTTTTATGCTGTTTTTGAATTAATCAGTTAAGATTAGAAACCTTGGAACTGAAGATTTGTTTTTTTTTTATTTGAATTTTTGCTCTTGTTATTGCTGTACAGTTCTTTTCCATGATTTTTAATTTTTTTGTTGAATTGTTTTCTTTTGCAGGTTAGGAGCCGGTACCGTGTACCTGCTGCTTTTACTGAGGCGCGGGGTGCACTGACTGATGATGATTGGGAATGGCTTGATGCCCTTGGGCTCAAGCAGGTGTCTCGACTGGAGCCTGTGGTCCCGGATCAGGCCTATCTGACGGCCCTGATCAAACTTTGGGATCCACGGACCAACACGTTCCATCTCCCGATAGGGGAGATGACTGTGACTTTGGAGGATGTCTATCGGTTGCTTCGGATTCTGATAGATGGACTGCCCATTAGGACATCACCGCGTGATCAGCGGACTGCTGTACTTACGAGATGCTTTGGGCATGGGGGGCGGCTGGGTGTAACGAACCCAGTGGAGACAGCCGAGGTGGACTGCCAGGCTGGCGAGATTTTGGTTGGCTGGTGGCAGGAGAGGGGGGTGTTAGGAGTGAGGCACGCATTCTTGATGGGCCTCATTTCTAACATGCTTCTACCTAATTCGTCAGGCGCGAGGTTCCCGTGGAACCTGCTGGATTTGGTGTGGCAGTTGGTAGAGTGCCCGATAGAGGCACCACTGATTTTGAGATGGGGACAGACATTGTTGGCACAGCTCTACGGGGAGCTGTATGGGGTCCACTGTCGGCAGCGAAAGGGGGTCAGCTGTAGTTATCTGCTGCAGTGCTGGGGTTGGCAGCACATAGCAGTTGAGAGGCCAACCGGGTTACCATGGATGACTCGGGCGGCGATGGATGATGTGGAGATAGGCTATGCAGTTTTGTGGCGGCGGTCTGCGGAGCAGGGGCAGAGTCGGCGATGGGCAGGTGTTGTAGAGCACTATACTGATGCCTTCTCTCGGCTCACTCTAGGGGAGGTGGTTTGGCACCCTTATCGGGACTGTCCAGCCTGGCCGGAGGCTGGAGAGTGGCTCCGACGGGTACGTAGGGAGCGGTGGTTGATTGGGCGGCACGGGACCGAGCATGAGTTTTTCTCATATAGCCGGGTTACACGATAGTTTGGGGTGCGCCAGGGGTTGCTTGGTGAGCCCGTGGTCTATCGGCGTCGGGGTGATGAGAGGGCTCTAGATCCACCGGTCACCGCGCCATTGGGCGAGGAGTCAGATGCGGTGATTGACGTCCCGGACGTAGATGACGTCGGGACTACCACTGAGTATGACTCGTGGTGGGTGCTACGGCGATGGAGAGGGGAGGGGCCACTAGGAGGCGCGAGAGGCGGCGAGTGGAGGGTGCTGAGGCAGGAGGGGATGATTGGGGAGGTCCGTTGGATGATGCGGACATGGTGGATGTGGGGAATGAGGATGTTGATTTTGGTGCTTCGGATCAGCCGGACATGCAGGATGTGGAGGAGCAGTGGGAGCCAGAGCTAGCTGCTGTTCTAGAGGGTCCTGTTCGTCAGGCAGATACAGAGGAGATGGAGTCTGAGGTATGCACTGAGAATGCATGACTGACAGAGCTACTGCGGATACGGGATCTGGAGCTGGGGGACGCGCTGCGGGAGAGGGATCTCCTGCGGGCCCAGCTAGCAGAGCGGGATAGGGTTCTGGCACAGCGCGATGATGCAGTATCTTACTATCATCGACGAGAGGCAGAGTGGTGTAGGCACCGGCTAGACTTGGAGAGGGAGGTCATCCGCCTTGGTGGGCGGCTACCTGAGCCCTCGGGTAGTGGATCTTCACGTCGGATGAGGGATAGTGCGACTGAGCAGTCAACATCATCTCGTCGTAGGCGATTAGATGAGGGAGGTGGTAGCAGGCGTGATGCGGGGGCTAGTAGTAGCCGCCCTACAGGGTCCCATAGGACCCACACCACGGGGGGTAGTTCCCGTCGCACCGATCCTGCGTGATCATGGTGGTCGACGCCTTAGGTTGGGTTTTTGGATATGATTGCTGGGTCTGAGGACCAGTTTTGTAGCCTACGGGCATTTTTTTGACGATATATATATATATATATATATATATATACCTGTTTTATTTTGGTTATGTACATGTGATGATCTGATGTTTATTCATGATGGCTAATGACTATGCATGTTTATTTATTTTGATGAATGCTTATGCAAATGATGAATGCAAATGTTTTTGATTCTTATGTGATATGCAAAATGGATGAATGGAATTTGTGATTTTTGGCTATGGCACCATAGACTGTTTTAGGATGCTTTTTATTTTTGTTTTTATGCGATTGCATGACGTTGTATATGTAGCTGTGGTTTTTTCTTTTTTTTGTGTATTTTTTGATGGTATTGTAAGAATGAGAAGTAGCGCAGTTGGTTTAGAAATGTAGCTAAGGTTTTCTGAGACTCAGACGGTTTTAACTCACTAGCCATGACTGTACTTTGTCTTACAAGACTTTTGAACAAGGTATGAATCGAACTTGTTTTTGACCGAGCTATTTCACATCCCTGTGTGTGCAATTGAGTTCATTTATGTGGTATTTGTCAGGATACCGCCGAGTGCCGGATGGGCTTTCAACCGAACCTGTATTGAGGATCACCTAATTAGCTCCACTAACTCCTTTGTTGTATTCAGTTAGATTAATCTGCGATGTTATCCAGGATGCCATAAGCTAGCTCATCCACATGCAAACATTGATCTGTACGCAAGTTAATGTGACAGATATATCGTCATGCGAGAAGTTTACCGCCGATTACCGATAGGCTATCAACCAAACCGGTATTGAGGCTTGCCTCATGACCTGTTAGAATGCTGAGAGTTCCGAGGATTCAAGTTCAACTCCCTTCTTTTCTTCAATTGTATTGGGATACTTGCTCGTTTGTAGTGATAAGATCACTGTTTATTTTGGTTTGTTTTTCTTTTGAGCAAGGGATTGGGGAGATGGAGTGATGAAAATCACTATCGTTTGTGCCGTTTGATGTGTGCACTGTATGATGTCAAATATTTGAGTTTTTGACGTTTTGCAAATTTTTGATGTTTTGCAACTATTGAGAACTAGGGATTCTTAGGGAATTGGGTAGGGAGGATGCTTGTCCTTTTGCCAACTCTCAGCATTCTTGGGGTCATTCGCACAGGGGGATGAGCACGATAACCGTTTCGCTTATGGTGACTTGGATTACCCTACAGGTTTCATCTTTCGTTCACACAACTTAGGAATTGTTTTATGTGTTTTAATTTGTGTTGGGATGTTACGTAACAAGGTGTATTTCAAGTTTAACTCTACCTTCGTAAAATCTGTCTGACTTGATACATTACATGGCTAAAGAGGAAAATGATGACTGAATCACGAAAACTCTTGATACATTAAAAGACCACTGACTCTAGTGTGGTAAAAGGCAATGCATGGTGTTTTTGTTGTTTTTGTAAAATGGAACAGTGTGGAACAAGATGGACTAGCAGAGCAATTACAGCCTATGGTGCCTTTGACCCGTACGACCACAAATATGCAATGTATGGATGCAATGCTTAATGCAGCTACATATTTTTGTATTTTTGATGTATTGATTTTTGTGAATATGAATATGAGGTGCGAGAAGAGCTCTCTATTGATGAGTTTGAGTATGCCTAGAAATGAGATGCAAATTTTTGTTGTTTTTGATTATTTTTTATTTTTGACCAAGTGATTGTGGACATCCTTGGAGCATTTTGGTGACCAAGTGATTGCGATAATCCTTGGGGCTTTTGGGGTGACCAAGTGATTGCGATAATCCTTGGAGCTTTTTGGGTTGACCAAGTGATTGCGATAATCCTTGGAGCTTTTGATGTTTTGACCAAGTGATTGCGATAATCCTTGGAGCTTTTGGGGTGACCAAGTGATTGCGATAATCCTTGGAGCATTTTTGATTTGACCAAGTGATTGCGATAATCCTTGGAGCTTTTTGGGTTTTGACCAAGTGATTGCGATAATCCTTGGAGCTTTTTGGGTTTTGACCAAGTGATTGCGATAATCCTTGGAGCTTTTTTGGTTTGACCAAGTGATTGCGATAATCCTTGGAGCTTTTTGGGTTTGACCAAGTGATTGCGATAATCCTTGGAGCTTTTTGGGTTTTGACCAAGTGATTGCGATAATCCTTGGAGCTTTTTGGGTTTGACCAAGTGATTGCGATAATCCTTGGAGCTTTTTGGGTTTTGACCAAGTGATTGCGATAATCCTTGGAGCTTTTGGGTTTTGACCAAGCGATTTTGAGGATCCTTGGAGCATTTTTGGGACATGGCTCTCTTATATATAAAATGGTCGCAAATGACTGATATTCAAGGGTTCTGTTTCCTTGATACCGTCAAGAGAAGCTAGCCGGTACGTCCCGGGTCCTATTTTGCTATCAATGACATATGGACCTAACCAATTTGCCGTGAACTTGTCCCTCGGGTGGGACGGCAAATTAGAGTTCTGTTGGTTTTCCTTCAAAACCAAATCACCAACCCGAAAGTCCCTTAGGTGAACTTTCATGTTGTAAGCTTTCTTAAGCCGCTCTTGGTAGATACGTAAGTGCTCGAGAGCATTAACGCGTCGTTCGTCAAGCAACGTAAGTTGGTCTAACCGGGCCTGCCACGCAGTGTCATCATCGATGAACTCCTGCATTGATATGCGCAGGGAAGGAATTTCCAACTCGAGAGGCATTACCGCCTCTGAGCCATACACGAGCGAAAACGGAGTTGCCCCAGTTGGCGTCCGAATGCTAGTGCGATAAGCCCAAAGGGCAAGTGGGATTTGGATGTGCCAATCCTTATGACTGTCTACGACCGTATTTTTAAGGATGGCGACTAGCATTTTGTTTGACGCCTCTGCTTGCCCATTTGCTTGCGGATAATAGGGTGTTGAAAAGCTGTGCTGAATTTTGTACTTTGTGGTCAAAGCACGCACGTCTTTGTTCTTGAATGATGGCCCATTATCCGAGATTATTTTGGATGGAATACCAAAACGACATATGATGTTATGCAAGATGAACTCCACAATGCGGGGTCCTGTCGTAGAGGTTAACGGAATTGCTTCCACCCATTTAGTAAAATACTCTGTGGCCGTTATGATAAACGTGTGATGGCCTGATGATGCAGGGGAGATCTTTCCAATTAGATCGAAGCCCCATTGCGAAAATGGCCAAGCAGACTGGACTGCCTGCAAGGCCTGGGAAGGTACGTGCATCAAATTGGCATGATGTTGACATTTCACGCACTTCTTGACATATGCGCAACAATCTCGCTCTAAAGATGGCCAATAATATCCCATGCGAAGAATGCGCTTTGCAATGGCCATACCACTAAAGTGGCCACCACATGTACCGTCGTGCGCTTGGGCGACTGCCCAAGTGGACTCTTGCTGGTCCAAACAACGAAGAAGAATTCCGTCATAGTTGCGACGATACAAAATGTCTCCTATCAAGACATACTTAGCCGCTTTCTGCTTGAATGTTCATTTTGCGGCGTGCGTCAATCCAAAGGGAAGATTACCTAACTTGAGGTAGTCTCTAATGGGTAAATACCAGTCCTGTTGATCGGAAACCTCGACAGTATGAACAGCCAATCCCTTTTGAAGTTCTTCCCTAACAAATGTTGAATGGGATAGAACTTGTAAGAATAGCGTTGTGTTGCTATTAGTGGGAGTGGGGGAAAACAAGGACCCCGAGTTGGCACGTTTCGAGACGATCTCGGATTCGAAAGAACTTATCCGAGGATGGTTCAATCTGGATCATGTGGATTCCTGGCGTCAAGTCTGAGCTTGCACGCTCCATCGTGGATTGCGATAAGGTTTTGACTTGAATGGTTGTCATATCACCGAAAAGGTCTTGCGGGATTAGTGACCCCAAGGAGGCCATTGTGTCCGCAAAATGATTCGATGATCGAGGGAGTGCCTCGATGTCATACCACTCAAGTTTTGCCAGGAATTTGTCCACAAGGGCTTTATAGGCCTTCAGAACTGGGCATTTGCATTGATATACCCCTTTGACTTGATTGACGATTAACAGCGAATCACCAAAGATGTTCAGTCGTTTGATGTTCATGGCGATTGTTGTCTGAAGACCTAGGAGCAAGGCTTCATATTCCGCATTATTGTTGGTGCACTTGGAAGTTTAATTTAAATGACAGGGGCATTGGAGCACCCTGCGGTGTGAAGAATACAATTCCCGCACCACCACCTTGCTCACATTTAGAACCATCGAAGAATAGGGTTATGTCGGCCTGTGACTCAGGCTCATCAAAATCTGGCGATTCTGAGACATGGAAGACCCCATCATCGGGTAGTTCTATGACCAGAGGCTGATCGTCTTCAAGAGGAGCCTCTGCTAGTTGATCGGCTATGACTTGTCCTTTGATAGATTTTTGTCCAATAAACTCTATGTCAAATTCCGTCAACAACATGATCCATTTCGCCGTGCGACTACTATGATAAGTGCGACTCATCATGTATCGCAATGGATTCTCCTTAGACACAACATACGTAGTGTTGCTCAGCATGTAGTGGCATAGCTTTTTGGTAGCAAACACCACTGCCAAGCAGAGTTTCTCAACGTATGCATAGTTAAGTTCGTAACTGACCAGGGTGCGGCTAAGATAATAAGTAGCCTGTTCTTTGTGAAGTTCATTCTTCTGGGCTAGCATGGCGCCCAGTGCCACCTCAGTAGTTGAGATGTATAAGTAGAACGACACTCCTGGTCTAGGTGGTGCCAATACTGGTGGCGAAGCCGAGTATTGTTTGATTTCATCAAAGGTTGATCGGCACTCGTCATCCCAGTGAAATGTAACCCCCTTGTGCAATAATTTGTTCATGGGTCGGCATTTGTCAGATAATTGCGCTATGAAGCGTTTAATCGACGCGACCTTTCCTTGCAGACTTCTGAGCTGCTTGATGGTGGTTGGGGGAGCCATTTCAAGGATTGCCTTGACTTTCTTTGGGTCCACTTCGATGCCTCGCTTTGAGACTATAAAACCCAAGAGTTTTCCAGATGTGACGCCAAATACGCACTTCTTGGGATTCAATCGACCTTATGCTCTATGAGGCGATCGAGAATCTTGCTTAAGTCACCGAGATGATCCGAGCGCAAAAGAGACTTGGCTAACAAATCATCCATGTAATCTTCCAAAGTTTTGTGCATGTAATCATGGAAGATATATGTCATGGCACGTTGGTAGGTAGCGCCGACATTTTTAAGGCCAAAAGGCATGACCTTATAACAAAATGTCCCCCAAGGCGTTGTGAACGCCGTTTTGAGTTGGTCTTCAGGATTGATACGAATTTGATTGTATCCTGAGAAACCATCCATTAGGGAGAGCATTTCGTGACCTGCTGTAGCGTCTACCAACGCGTCGATGCTTGGCAAGGGGAAATCATCCTTAGGACTCGCTTTGTTTAGGTCTCAAAAATCGGTGCATATGCGAATCCTCCCGTCGGGCTTCTTGATGGGAACCATGTTGGACAGCCATGGCGGATAATCCACGTAGATGACAAACTGTGCATCCAACAGCTTTTGCAATTCATCTTTGACCATCAAGGCCACTGTTGGGTGCATCTTTCGTAGTTTTTGCTTTACGGGCTTGATTGTCGGATCAAGCGTTAAATTATGCATGACTAGTTGTGGGTCTAGTCCCGGCATGTCTCGGTATGACCATGCAAAAACCTCCTTCTTCTCTTTGAGAAGGGCAATGTAGTCGGCTTGCTCTTCAGGGGAAAGACTTACCCCCAGCTTGAGAATCTGTGGATTCATTGGGTCTAAGCCGATGTCTACGTCAGTCGTTTCCTCGACTGACATGTGGGATCCTTCCTCCAACTGATGTGGAGTCGGGATCAAATGGATATCATTAGGCTGAGTTTAAATCTACGTTTGGAACCTCGGGTCCCTCTTCAGCTTGAAAAATATCTTGAGTTGTCCTTGGGGTAAAATGAAGCATTTCACCGAAAGGCCAGTACTCTGATGGTGATAAAGGTGAATTGACGCGATCCCAATCGATGGCATCTATGTCTAGATGCAATGACCGTGATGGATCGGCCGGATTGTGGATGGGTGCGGTCAAATCAATGGAGATCATGTGGATGGAATGAATTTGGTCTCCATTACCGTGGGTGTTATAGCTCGAACATTCTGGGTGCTCCCTATGCTTTGGATCTGGTTCCGTAGGGACGGGTATGAACGGATCAGCCCTATGTGCTTGAAAGGAGGACAGGGTCTTCCCTCGGTACTGTTGTCATGATAGGGTCTCGGGGTGGACGGTGCTCATCTTGAATTTGGAGCCATGGATCCAACACTTGGTCCCACCTTGCTGGGTCTACCCACCATTCATGCCCTAGCCGTATGCCCATTTGTCCCATTAGATCTTCATGAGTTAAAGGGCGATAATTCCGTCGTGCATGTCTGAGATAGATCATCTCAGTCTCATCTTCTGAATCACTTTCGGAGACCCAAAAATGTTCATTCTCTTCAGCAACAGTTACTTGCGACGTTGAGGGTTCTCCTTGTTCCAGCAAATTGATCCGGTCCCATTGCGATTGTTCCCCTCTTGGTGGAGGGACCTGATTCTCTTGACACTGTATTGATTCAACTGGAACTTCTAAGGGGAATAGCTTCAAAAAGATGTCCGAAAGCCGTTGATGTTCTCTTTGAGGATTAATCTCCGAACTTTCACCTCTCTCTAGCAAAGGAGAGGGATTACTGTTGTTGCCAAGGGTGTTTGTTGACCATGGGAGGTAATCTCCCAAGGTATATTCTATATTTGGGTTGGCATAAGGATCTGGTGCCAATCCCCCCTTGTTGCCTATTTCTAGGCCTTGCATATTTTTGACCAAGATGTCTAAGGGCGGGGGTGGTTGAACCCTACTCCTGACTTATCATATGGCATCTGATATCTTGGTTGGCAAAGGACACGCATCCCTTGCTCATATCTGCCTAGCTCGTATCCATGCCAATTGCATTGGTCGAGATATCTTAGAGCAAATTCCGGGTTTGATAGATAGTTGATATTTTCAACAAAAGGCTCTTCGTCTGCTTCCTTTTGTTTGCATGGTTCAAGACCATGATCAAGGCCCCCATACACAAAATTTGTCTGGTTTGGTGGGTAGCCTAGAGGAACAACTGTCCCTATGGGAAGGCGAGGTCTTCCCATGTCCTGTCATTGACTCCAATGCGGGGGTTGCCACAACATTTTGCACTAAATACTCCCCCAGGCCCGTACTGGCCATTTCAACAGTGATTGTTGATGATTGGGTGGGAGGAAACGGGAGTCCTTCCTGAGTCCATTCCATGTTCGGCATTTTAGGAGTCTCCGCTTTCTTTGTGTGAGGTGTTTCTTCTGTTGATACCGTTGAAATTGTGGGCAACCCCTCTTCTAGGGGCTTAGCCTCTTCCATGATCTGTTTTCCCTTGTCCTTCTGTTTGGCCATGGCAAGTGGCATTGATAATGAAGGAGCAGATGATGAAGACTCACCTGGCTGGGATTTTGTTGATTTGGTCACCAGTGGTGCCTACGGTATTGGACCCTGTTTAGATGGATTTAACTGGAAATCCAAATGCGTTGAAGGGAGGGTCGATTGAGGCATGAATTGTACCGCATTGCAATACTTGAAGGGCTCTAAGTCCATTGGGACTACATGTATTTCTCCTTCAAAAGCATACTTTAAGCACCGGTGAGCGATCGAAGGGACACACTTCATGTCCCCGATCCAAGGCCGCCCTAGCGAGTATATTATAAGCCATCTCGCCTTCCAACACATGGCACAATGTAGGTATTGTCTTTTGTCCTACCCGGACAGACGGAACAAGCTGTGCCGACTGTCGAGCATATTGCATCGTTGAAAGCTCGCGGTGTGTACGTGGAGGCTGTGATGTGAGAGGCTGGCAACTTCAAATGTTTTAAGGCTACAGTGGTAATGATGTTACTGGACGAGCCAGTATCTACCAACACTCTCTTGTACGGGATCCCGTTGACCCGCGCGATAACGTGCAGGGGTGGATCTGCCATGTCATTCGATATTGTTTTGACTTCATCTTCTCCGAAGGTGATGACCGGCTCCGTACATCGTTTCACATGTCCCACGAAGTTGTTGAAAGAATTTGCTTCGTGAGGCTGTAATTCGATGGCTTTTAAAATGTCCATAAGAGCTTCCCTATGGGGTGCTGACTGTTGAATAAGCTCGTAAATGGACAGCCTAGCCGATGTGGTCCGCAAACTCTGCGTGAGTTTGGTCCGTATCGTGACCTCGGGTCTAGGCGGAGGCAACTACGTTGGGCATTGTTGAGGCTGCGATGTTGTCGGAACTTCCCTCGTAGCTACCTCGGGGGCAACTGCTGGGTACTTTTTGTTCCTTGTCACTATACTAATCATTCCCACAAATCCTTGCATGGGAAGATTCTGTCGCACCTCGTTAATCTGGAGAGGTTTTGCCTATGCTTCGTGGGCAGGCAAAGGGTCCTTGAATACCCCCATTTGTTGATTATTTGGCGCTATGGGGTTGTCCACGGCCAATGTTCTATTGTCGATCAAATCTTGGATTAATTCTTTGAATTTCTAGCATCCATTCAAGTCGTGTCCTCTGCGCCTATGGAATCTACAATACAATTCCTCTCTGTATCCCCTAGGCTTAGGAGCGTTAGGGTCTATAGTTTGGATTTTTGGCAGAGTGACTAAATTTGCCACTGACAAGCGGTCAAATAGGGAGTCCCTGGACTCCGTGTAAGGGGTGAATTGTCGCCTAGGGCGACGCTGCTGATTCTGCTCCTGTCTTCTATTATCTCTTTCATAACCAGGAGGCACTGCCTAGTAATTAGCCTTTTGGGGCTGCATTTCTTGCACAGGCATGGGAACATTTATCGCAACTTGGTTAACCACAGCGTGTTGTGATTGCGTTGTCCCGGTCTTAGTGGTTTTATTCCACTCTTTCTTTTTAGGCTTGGCGATTGCGCCTTCGCCTATTTTGATCTCTTCTATAACTTTGGCTTGCGCCAAAGCTTCTTCTAAGCTGGCGTATTGTTGTAGCTGCAATAGCCCAGAGATCGATTTCAAGCAACTTTTTGTGAACATCTGTGTGAGATCAGACATAGGGGGACGGTAGGGTAACTTAGAAAGCAAAGCTCTCCATCGATTCCCGTATGCTGCCATTGTTTCTTCCTCAAATTGCTTGAGGCTAGCCAGATCACTCAGTGATGCCTTCTTCCTTGTGTTGAAGGCAAAGCGTTCAAGAAACGCATCTACTAATTGATCTAGGTTGCTTATGCTATGTTTTGGTAATTGCGTGAACCAATCCGAGGCAGGGCCTACGAATGTGGTTATGAATGTCCTAAGCAACAATGCGTCATTATCTTGGATGCCGAAGCATTGACTTAGGAATCTTGTGACATGTTCTTGTGCGTCCTCTTCACCTTTAAAGATTGCCAATTGAGGCAACTTGAAGTGTTTGGGGTAAAGAGGTGTTGGCACTGAGGGATGCACCGGATGACTGCGGAGTTGACGTAACGTGGGTTTTTGATGCCCAGCAGCTTTTGTCTCTATAGAATCTAAATGCTCTAATAGCGCTTTGTATGCATCGAAAGATTTTATTTCTTCCTCTCTTGTTTGCTCCTATTGTAAGTTATGGGAGACTGGAGGCCTATGGAGGGGTGGCCGAATGGCAGCCCTCCTGCCTTGATGGGGAGTTTTAGCATGTTCTATTTCTGGTTCATACTCCTCATAAAATTCTTGAGGAGTCTCTGGGTGAGACCTATAACCCTGATTGGGTCCTTGCTGAAGGTACCCATCATTGTTTCGGGGAGTGGCTTCCCTCTCGGGTCTATAAGGTCTCGGAGGCAAAGCTTGACGAGGTCGTGGAGACCTGTCCTGCACCAACGGATTATGCCTCTCATATTTTTTGGCTCTTTGGGTGCGAGGGGTTGGCCCCCTCTCAGGTAGTTCATAGCGTAACTCATCCGCTTCGCGTTGCATGCGCTCTCTATCCAAGCGGTGTCGATACTCTATCTCCTGATGACTTTGTTTAAGCCGCATGATTTGGGCTTGACGGGTGGCATGTCTAGCGACTATCGGGTCAATTTGGTCTACCCTATTTTTCTCAGGAGGTTTGAATGTTTCTCCTATGTGTTTGCCTCGATCTTGATGATCTAAAATTTCAATGGGTCGCTTCCCTCTGTCGAGGTAGGCGACATTTACTCGAGGCTCTGGCCTCGATGTATGATCATGATACCTAGCAAGTGCGGAAACGCAAGGTTCCCACGCTATTTGTTGTCCTCGAGGAATGCGATGGCTTTCCTCGTACTCCCTTTCACGGGTTTGGAAGGGGCGGGCGGAGTTAGCTCGCCTTGTGTAAGGAGCCCTACGCTCTGGATTTTGTCTTTCTGTCCTGATAACTAGAGGGGGTGAAGGAGGGATAATGTAATCACGTGGTTCCTCCCGTCGAACCCAATGTTGACCTAGCGCTTCATCACGTGATGACCGCTCATAGCGAGCATCTAAGGGAGCTCTCCTATGAATGTACCCCTCATGGAAGGGTGTGTGCTGAGTGCTATGCTGAACAGGAGTGCCCTTAGAAGAGGTGCCCCTATAGTCCCTTTCCTTTAAGGTGTGGAGGGGATTGCCTTGTGTGTTAGGTCGCCAAGGTGGTATGACAAAATCCTTGGGACTGTAACGGAGATGACTCGTGCCTCCTTGGATATTCCCCATAGCATCCGCCCGTGATTGGGCTTGGCTACGGGTGAGCACCATGACGATGTCTCACTAAAAACCCTAAATAATTGAAAATGAGTCATATGGGGCCCAAAATTGGCGTGTGCATCCCTCTTATAGTAGATAAGACAAAAATGAAGTCTCAAGTCCTAACTCTAAATACATTAGGAGATATTGACATCCAAACAGCTCAAAAAGTGCAAAAAATTGGGCATGCAATTCTAGAACCTAATTTCGGGGCACTAGATGATGGAATTTGGCCCCAAAACCGACTTTTCCGGGCAAATAGGATTATAAATCCTCTTTCTTGGCGTTGCTTTATTTTAAAACACTGGGGACAGTTGGGTAGCATCCCCCGGAATGATCGCCACTAAAAGCATGAGATTTCGGGCGAAGGAAACACTACTTGCAATGCATTCAAAATCAAATATGCTTAAGTCCTAGAAATGTAGAATGCATGAAATGAAAGAGACGCATTGAAATGAGATACAAGAAAATGGAGAAAACACAACCCTTTCATTAAATTCTCTTGATCTTTGTTACAAAGATGCCTCCTCCCTTTTCAGGGGCTAGGAGCGTTAAAAGAATTTGATTACAATCGAGACTTAAGGTTCCTCTTTTCGCGTGCCCACACTTGAGATGGGCGGGCCAAGACGATGTCGCCGTTGATGTTGATGAGTCCTTAACCTCTGCTGCTCCTCCTACAAACAAAGAAACAATAGAGATGTCAGTAGCACCTACTGCAAATAAGAAGTGTTTGTTCTCTAAAATTAACGAAAGATGCATGTAAATGATTAACCAAATCGATAGACAAAATGACTCTAAATGACCTACAAACTCGACAGAGATCAGAGGACATTACCAGAAGGCCATTGCCACTGAAACAGTCAGCCAATCTGCCTTCACCTAGAATTCGTCCCTGGGCAGGATGAATTCTGACTGCAATTCGTCCCTGGGTGGGACGAATTCTACTATGTTGGAAAAGCCAAAGTGATGCTGCTCCAATGTCGACTCTCGAGACCTCCAAAATACCTGCAAAAAGAGGGGTTATGTAATTGGGGCCATTTTGGGATGACCCAGATGGTCGGATTCTCCCAATTTGGCCTCTATCCTAGGGAATTCGATATCGCCACCTGCAAGTTAGTAGGACAACAAAGCGACAAAAAACATGACAAAATCTGATCAAAATGTTGTGAAATTGAAGCTATGAATTCACTAAACAGAATAACACAAAATGTAGCATGAACCAACAATCTAGAATGCTTTATATTAAAACTTAGAAAAGTGTGGGGGTGCCCAAGTGGGCCTCCCACCGTTGGCACTTGATTCCGGTGCCAATCCACTAGGGATGGGCCCAAAACCTCTTAGGATTGGGATGTCTATGAATTGGTGGTGTAAGGTGGTCAAATGTTGGATTTGGGTTGAATCCACGCTTCCAAAATCCACCCAATAACCTCCCTTGCAAAAGAGATTAGGGGATGTGAGAAGGTGAATCAAAAGGATGCAAGTGGGTAATCAATCGGACAACACTTCGTTGCTTGAAATCGCCTCCAATCTGTTTGTTGGGTGAGAAAAGTCCCACCTTTTATAGACCCATGGGGTCTCTTTTGAGAGGGAAGCACAAGCGCCATGTGTTGGCCATAGGTGCCATGTGGCAATCAAGTCTTCCCATGAGGGAGGGGAGTCCTCCATGACTTGGGATTTCATAATCGCCCTTGTGATAGTCCTCTAATGGCCTATCTGTCCACCCACACATGCATGCGAGGCAGGAGTCATAACTGACTGTTTTTGGGCTGCCACTTGGTGCCATTATTCTTTTTGCCCGTTAAACTCAGAATTCATCCCTACCAGAGACAAATTTAGAATTCGTCTCTGGGTGAGATAGATTCCATTTTGAATTCATCCCTGGGTGAGATGAATACTGAGCAAAGTGCCTGAATGTGCCAAATTGCCTCTTGACCTTACAAAATTGCTATGAAAGTGGTTAGGACAACTGTTTGACCTCTGAGGGCTACCCTGGGGGCTGTGTTTGTCAAAGCAATCAGTGTTTGCAGTCACATAATCGGATTGGTGCTATTTTGGTGTCTACACCCATCACATTCGCCCTTCAATGGGCAAGGTACAAATAATTATAAGAGGAATAAAGCATGAATCTTTAATAAACCATGAATCTTTGACTCCCTATGCTTATCTCTGTTGGTGTCCATATTGTTTCTACTCGTTATCTTTATTTCAATCCATATAGTTTGCCTCTACCCATTTTGCTTCGAGTCGTTATTGGAATTTTTTGTTCGCAGGCGAGCCTGAATCTCTAGTCTTACTTTGTTAATGTCAAACTGTTGTACTCCCTTGGTTCTTAAGAGCCCATTCGATGTTAGGAATGCTTGAGATGAATATTTGCATTTCATTTTTCTCCGTTGCCTATGCTAAATTACAATAATAACTAATTCAAATATTGATAAATTATGTTAAGACAGAATTTTAAAGTTTTATATACAATTTGGCTTATTTCGTAATGATTTTATTATATATTTTATTTGATAAAATAAAATATTCAAATGTATTTTTTTTCAATATTTCTTATACACAGTTGTTATGGATTGAATTTGGATCTCATCATGGATAATGTAAGTGGTATATTCATTATACATAATATAAGTAATGTCCTGTACAATAGACTGCACACCCACCCATTAGAAATGTACATTAAAATTATTATATATGAAAGACATGTTAGTGATAAATAACAATATCTGACACTATGTACATTAAAAATATTTTTTTATAGAAGAAATGATAGTGATAAATGATAATATCTGCTCCATAAATGTTTGAGGATTCTAACCCATTGATCTAATGCCACTTAATATATGAAATATAATAGTTATCAATGTGATAATTTTATATTCTATCCATTTGGAGCTAGAACAAGTATATAAAGCTATGTTGATCCATCACCAAAGGCTAAAATACAAGCAGAAAATCTATAATATCTATTTAATATACAATTGTTAATAATTGTGGAAATTGAACCATCCCATTTCCATAAATTTGGTATTCCACATAAGATGTTTCCAAAATTGTAAAAAATTATGAGTAATTAATGTAACATTATAGCCTTATATTTCTTCTCAAAGAACTTTGGATTATAATCTAATTTATAAAAATTATATAATTTAAAAATATTTGCATTATTTGATTTGTGATACTCCACAATATTTTATTTATAGTGTTAATTGATTTGCCTTATCTTGAAGATCAAAGTTTATGCTTATAGCAGAGGTATAAGAGGTGATAAAAAAACAACCTTGCATACTATGGTGATAACAAGATTCATGTCGTATTCTAAGGTATATAATATCCTTATATTAAATAGAAACAAAAAAATATGCATAGAATAATTTATCCATCTTAGAAAATATTAAGAATAGGATATATAACCCAAATAAAGACTGAATAATGTTGAACTTTGTTATATCTTATATAATTATTACTTATAATAGTACACTACATTTATTAGAAAAATAATAATACAATATTAGATTAATAATGGATTGAACATTGAATTTCTCTTTTAAACTTTGGGAGAAAACTATAAAAAATAAGAGAAGCACTATACAAATCAACTAAAATAAAATTTAACTCAATACAGGATTTAAGAAAACATATAGAGAATTATGTATATTTTTTTTACATGGTGCAATTCATAGCCACCATGAATCTGGGTAGGCTATTCAAATTTTATGGCCACCACAGTATTCTATGTTATCTACCCTAGAATTTGTCCCATATTTCTTTGCGTAGTCCACCCTTATAAACACCATGCCACAATTATTTTAAACCTTTTACACTTTTGAAAGCACCAGGAAAGAGTCAAGAGTTCAGCCCGATGAGGCCCAAGATTTGAACCTTGGACCTCTGCCTCCCTTATGAGCTTTGGTCAAACCAATTATTCCAAACCTCAGACCTATGTAAATATTTTATTAAAATAAAAAAAACATGAATTTTTATTATTAGGATTGATAATAACTATTAAAAATTGAATTGATGTGAGGATATTCGATACAAAACTAGATATATTAAAGTTATCTATCGATATATAATCCTAGAACTAACATTAATATCATGCTTCATGGATTAAGCATCCTCACAAATTCAAAAAATGGATAGAAGACTTGAATCTAAGTAAAAAAACATGATGCCAAAAATAAACCAAAATAAAATAAGAGAAATTTAGTAATTTTAATACTTGACATGATTCATTGGTGGATATTCCTTAAATTAACTCGTTAAAACCATTGAGATGTATCTACAAATACTTTAAAGTATATACTACATATTTAACCTCTTGTATTAATAGACCAAAAGAGAAATAGATGAACACATGTATATTCTTGAGAGAGTGATAGTGATGCCATACATATCAAGAATACATAATAGAATATGTCATAGAAAATATAGAGAATAAGTTTCAAAGGAATTAAATATTTCCCATAGTACATCCATTGTACAAATAATTTTATGTTATAATACCAAATTGAACCATATATCGTTATCATAGTACATAAAAAATATACTCCGTAATTAATAGTTTAGAAATTATCTAGTGAGTGTAAGTGTAGCAAGGAGCAAGTGCGAGTGTAGCCAAGAGTGAGAATAGTTGGAAAGGAGTGTGAGTATGAGCTAGAAGTGAGTGCATATAAAAGTGCATGTGAGCATAATACAAGAGTAAGTGTTGTTGAAAGTGATTACAAGCATGAGCTGAGAGTGAGTGTATCCAAAAGTGAGTGTAAGCATGAGCTAAAAGTGAATGTGAGTGCAACTGAAAGTGTGTGCAAGTGTAGCCAAAAGTGAGTGCAGGTGCAACTAGGAGTGAGTGTAGCCAAAATTGAGTGTGAGTGCAACCAAAAATATACCGATTGGGAGTCAAGAGAAAGTGTGAGCAAGGAATAAAAAAGTAGAAAGCAAAGTGTGATAAAGGAACAAGTGCCAATTCTTGAAGGATTTATTTGAAGAATACCTAAATAACATGGAAAGAAAGTGATTAGTATAATTTCTTGTTGAAAGTATGAATGTCCAAGTTATAGGTATGGATGCCCGATCTAGGATTAAGAGGAGGAGTGAATCGATGGCAAACCTAGTCTAGGTAGTAGATTCTACACTAGAAGTGATTACAAAGGATGAGATAATTGAGCATGTTATAATGGTTCTTAAAACTGGAGGGTTGATATATAAGTTTTATGGATAATGTTTAGGATTTTCTAAGGTTCAAAATTGGATCAAGTGGAAGTGGGGTTTGAATTCAAAATACTCCACTACGTTTCTTCCAAAAGGATTTTTTCTCATTATTTTTTCTATCTGAGAAATAAAATATAAAATAATGGATGGAGTCCCATGGTTTAGGGGTAAACATGCATTAAATTTTATACCTTAGAGTAAGAATTATTTTTGGGACATAATCTATTAAAATACTTTCAATATGAATTGGGATTTTTGGACTTCCTTATCAACTTATCAATAAGGAGGTTTTGAAGAATATTGGTAATACTCTAGGTGAATTCATCCAAGAGGGATCAAATACTAAGGAGATAATACATGCTATATACACTCGAATATGTGTTGCCACGGATATTTATAAACCTTTACCATAGTAAATCAAGATTAAATTTTAATGACGATAATATGATCAACAAGTGGATTATGAAGATATTGCATTCCAATGTCACAAATATCATGAAATTGGGCACACGACAAGATATTGCAAAGTGAAAATTGAGGAAGAGATAATTTTTTGGGCATAAGCGTCGCTTCAATTTGAAACACAAAGACCACATCATAGGATAAGCTAGTTCAAATCAAGGGTTTTCTACTCCTAAGAATGTTGCTAGAAAAATATCTCTACAACATTAGATTTCAAAGGTCATTATAGTTCAATCGAATCAACCATTAGAAGAAAAAATAATATGGGGGATGAGGAAGTACAAATAAAAAGCTTAAATAATTTAATTCTAGGAAAATAGAGCCATATATCTATAGAAAATACAACCCTTCTCTATTCGGACCTCACAATACCTCTAGAAAGTCACATGTCCACTCATCTCTAAAATTTGAGTTTCTTCATAGACAAGTCCATAGATATTCTAAATATAATATTTAGTAGACCATCTCCTATATTACTAGAAAATGGATCTCATATACAAGTCCATAGCACTTCAAAAAAGCAGCACTTACTAAACGATTCCCCAAAATAAATTATTCCATAGCATACAATTCCATAACTTTCTAGAAAAAAATTTACTATGGACATATATAGGAACTTTTACCCCTTGGCTTGAATTTCTAAATTTTCGCTCATTTTCTACTAAATAAAGGACATATAGGTGTATCCCATCTAGTGGTATCCATATTTTATCTTCCTCTTTAAGATCTCCTCAATTTAGAATCCAATCATCCACCTCAATTCCTTCTCTATAGATATGTACCACTTGAAATTATTCCAATGTATTTAGGTACCTAAGAGTATCTATTATTATATTTGCTTCTCTAAAACTCACCATTGACCTTTTATTTAGGAATATAATAATATTAAATGAGTCTCCCTCAATTATTAATCTTTTAGTCCCTACTTAAATTGCCATATATACTCCTAACAATAGTGATCTAGCTTCAACTTGATAACTAGTCATTATTCCTAAGTACTCACTCATAGTTTTAATAACCATTTTCTATCTATCCCTTAGCACTTCTCCTCCTCTATCATTTCCTATATTTCCTTTAGAATCCCCATCAAAATTTAGTTTCATCCATCCTTGTATTGGTGGCTACCACTTGGTCAAGCTCCTCAAGCCTCCTTGAGGATTCATATTCCCCTCAACTAGACTTAGGTTCTAATGTGTGCTTAATTTAGCATCCCCCAATAAATCTATACACTCATACACTTTCACTACTCTAAAATCATCCACTATGTGTGCTATGATGTATTATCTATTCCTCGCTATAGATATCTTATCCCCTTCAAAATTACTTCTATTTATCTCCAACAAAACACCTCATGCATAATGAAAATTAGATTTCAAATATGATACAATATTGGGCTCTAAAAAGGTCTCTCCCAATATTATATCCATCCTACCATGTTATTAGGCATCACCCACACCACCCCTATATTCTCTATTATATTGTATAAATATTTTGATGGACTAATTACAATCAAAGAATATTTAATTCACTGATTCTTCATAATATTCACAAAGGTAACATATATTAGGGAATTGAGAACCCCTCTAATGAAGGTTATGTATTGTTAAAATATTATATTGGTTTTTTATCCAAAGAAAACTTACTAAATTTACAATGGCTTTCCTCCCCTATAATCTATCCCATTGAAATCTCCGGTAACAACCCCTATTGTTACTACTCATCTACTACAATTTTTTTTAACTATATATTTTCATCTTTGACCATCTTTCAATGAGCTAAGAATAGAATAATGATCTAAGACAATGATATCCCAAATACTTAGTAAGTGATCCGAGCGATAAAAATATTGATCCAAAAGTTTCCCTCTACACTATTGTAATCAATAAGAGACAGAAATTATAAAAAATCATTAAACATCATATATTTGACAAAATATACTAATCAAATAATTTCCATTTCTTTATCAATTTCCAAAACTTAGATCACTTAACATTTTGTTACAAGTGAATATTCCAATATGAATACTTTATCTCTACTCTATAAAGCTAGTAATCAAATACATAAAATATTACAAATCATAACTGATTTTACATCAATTATTTTAGCCTTTCATAATTCCAATGGAACCTTATCAAAACAAGCTTATACATGATGAACATGGCATTAGTATTCAAAATGTGTTGTCCGATTTTCCTTTAAAATATCTTGAGATCTTCATGGTTGTAAGAGATGATAGTGAAGGGATAAGGACAATTGAAATACAAAAAATGCCAAATGCATTACAAGAAAAACATGCTTATCGAATTTAAATGCAATCATGCATCAAACATCTACCAAATGTATATCACATTCAAGAAATTACCAAACATGAGTTTCAAATTCACCCATAATGATATTTTCATAACAAGGATTAATAATTAATCCTATTCACCATTTTTTTGGATTAACACCAAACATACGAAAGAGTCCCATACCTCTTCCGAAGGAATGGACACCAATCCAATCCTCCCAAAACTAGAAGATCTTCCATTCTTCCAGTTAATCACATTCATTTGCAAGATAAAACATATGGTGCAAATTATACAATTTTCTTATAATACACCTAAAGGAGTATAAATGCAATTTATATAATTCCACTTGATCATAAAATTTAGCAATCAAATTGATTTAAAATTTCTAATAAAAAATAACCAATAATATTTGGATTCTATATTTTACAAATTCAATCAATTCTAGTTCAAAGAAATTACTATGTACAAATAGGAAGGATAATATTCATATTACATTAGAAAGCCATCATATTTACTTTAGGTTCTTATAAATCTATTAACATTAGTCCCCAGGTGAAAGTATAAAATAAATTATACTTCACCTTATTATTATGTACATAGCACAAATATCTAATCCACCACACATATCATTTTCTAAAATGCCAATAATATCTCACATGATAACATCATTATAATCTCTATACATATTTTAGTTTTGTATGCTTCCTTGTATTGGTTCCATAATTACTCACAATAATTTTTTATATTGAAATAAAGGTAAAACCATTCACTAAATTTAAGAATTAGATAATTTTTCTAAACATACAAAATATCTTCAAAAAATCCAATATCATGGGATACTTCTTATGTTAAAACAATTTTAATCATACATGAGAACAACACATGGGCATTGGAGTTTCTCATGATAGAATATAGAACCAAGCATAAAGATTCAACAACCATTAATTCAAGGCTTACCTCATTAACAACTATAGTAAATGTGACACCTTATATGATGTAAAAGTGAATACAAATCTATTATTTTGTGTGGTAGTAGAGAAGAATAGCCACCTTCCTGACTAAGGTTTGAGTGTTTTATCAGATTGACAAGATAAAGGTTCTACTATGTTATCAAAGGGCTCAATAAAACTGATTTCCCAAAGTATTCCTTGCAAGGAGGGGGGTTTGTACATGATTTGCATCTCGAATATCGAGCACATAGAAATAGATAATCGACTATGGCCACAAAGAGCCTATTGAATAATCGGTGACTACACCAATCATTTCATTATCTATGGTATTTTAATCGATAAAAATTTGATATTGTATTTAATTAATATAGATGTGGTGACCATGATACAACAAGGTTCTGATATATAAAAGGATCACTACCTAGTCAAGGAATTCTCTATTCGACTATCCCACAGATATGTTTCATTCATCATCCCCGACATAATTCAACACAAGGTTTCAAGAGGTGACTGATGAATTTTTAAATGCAAGTCTTCAAGTCTTAACATGGTAATATTTTCCTCATATGAGGTTTTGTATGGCGCACAGTCTACCATAGGCCACTAATAGCTCTGATCATGGTGATGCTTCCATAATTGTTACGTTACAACCCATAAAAATGAGGTAGTTAAGCCAAAATCGATAAAATTATAATAATGATAAAACACTATAACTTCAACTTCTACTATTAACTTCTTGCTTACCATAGATGACTGACTAACATCATTCAAATTAGACAAAGGGTTTTTTTTACATAATGAATAATGTCACAGATATAGGGTACCCACTAGTCGATGACGGGATGATTTAGATATGAAAGAAGGAAGTTGAACATGTATATTCATCTAGAATTTTTGGTAAGGCCAACTTACTAAAATGATTGTATGTTCATGGTTCACCTAATTTACTGCACCTACAATGGCAATCCGACGATGAACTGATGATACCATATTAAGATCATTGATATGGATATATCATAGCTTCCAAAATTCATATATCAACTAGTATCACTACATCATTTGCATAGAATATTTCTTCAAAAAAGTATAAAATTTGATTTTATGTGTACGTATGTAAAGCTTGGTCCAACTAGAGAATATTACTCTCCTTTAATATATATAAATGAAGACTATGGGCATGTATTATTCCTTATAAGGGTACATAACATACAAGAATACAAACCAATAATGCTATTAAAACATGTAATATCTATACAAAAGGGTCTTAAAAATATATTTGTACATGCATAATTTAACATTCGTGATCATTCAATAAATAAGACATACAACTAAAATATCCAGAAAAATGAAGTAAAAGTGTAATCTTCCACACCTGGCTTCTACAAAGATGTGAGGCTAATTTTTTGAAGAGTATTTCCTTTGTATCCTCTTCCATCCCCCAACATAACATAATCCCCTTTTATTTCTCAACCTCAATGGTAATTTATAGCTCTCTTTCTTCTTAGACAAGAAAGATGTTTCTAAATATATTTATTTATATTTATTTTTTTGCTTTCTTTCTTTCAAAAAAGATGCTTCTAAATATATATTTATTTTTTTATCTTCTTTTTCTTATCCCATGAGCAGGCTTCCTTTAATATATATTATTTTAATGGAAAGGGAATCCATAGAGATAAGAGAAGAATCTTATCCACCATTTCAACCTTCCCAAAGTAGCCATGTGTAGGAAAGATTGATTATTTAAATCTACAAGGTAGTTTTTTTTTTCCATGTTTTAATCCAATCAAAATTGAGCAAGTTCATAAAAAACAAACTACCTAATTTCCTTCTAAAATAGGATCAACTAGATCAAATAAGCATGCTCAACAAAATAAATCTTTTACTTTAGAAATTGCTCAAATTAATATTTCACAAAATCATAATAAATTGCATGATATTCTTTTCAATATTTTCTAGAATAATTTGTAAAATGCAAAATATTATTTAATGTGCATTTTCAAAGTAAAATTCAATTAAACCAAACTCATGCAAATTAATCATGAAATCAAATATAAATCACACACAAATGGCATACAAGCACTCGATGCATGTGCTCAGTATCCCCCATCACCATTTTTCCTTTGATTGGGTGGGACTTTTTAGAGTAATACTCAAGTAACACCGCCATCAGGGAGGTAACTAGTGATGATAGGAATATGAGCTTTACCTGTTGAGTTGTCATAGTCATCATTTCCCTTCTCATATCTTGGTGGTCAGTCTTCCACCTATGAGAATAAATGTTCCTGCAATCAAGCAACGCAACATCATTTTCTTTTGACAAATACAATGCAAATATATTAAGCATTAAAACCAGCTATCACTACACAAATAGCATCTTAAAAATAGTCCTCCAAGGTGGGATGTGACATACTCCCCCCTTAGATTAAACACAATCCTCTGTGTTTTCTTGCAATTATTACATAACAATCAATAAAACATAGTTTTTGGCATAGTTTCCACTTTGTATAAGTGGTCCATAGTTCAACCTGTATTATTACATAGCATCATTAAATAAATAAGGAAAGTGTCTTTTCATATCTTCCACTTTTCCCCAAGTGGAATTATTTTTAGAATATTGGTCCCACTAGACCTTGCACTGATCAATATTACGCTTCCTCATAGTCTTGGAATGAAATTCCAAGATCTTCACAGGTCTCACTTCAAAGGTTGTCGGATCTGCCATCTGTAAATTAGAAACATCTAACACATGATCAGGATCAACAATATATCTCCTAAGTAGGGATACATGAAAATTATTATGGATCTTTGATAGGTTAGGTGGTAAGTCAAGCCGATAGGCTACAAGACTTATCTTCTCCACAATCTCAAATGGACCAACAAATCTAGGATCCAATTTTGTTGATTTAATGGCACTCTTCTTAGGTTTTACCCTTAGAAACACTCTGTCACCTACGAAGAATTCTCTAGGTGTTCTTTTCAAATCTGCATAACTCTTCTGTCTATCTGTGGCTTCCTTGAGCCTTTGACGGATTAGTCCTAGCTGCTCTTCCATTATTTTGACCATTTTTGGTCCAATGACAATATTCATATTTCATGAGGCAAGGGTCATAATCATGAACTAAGATAGAATCATTCCATTTGGATTATAAGTTATCAAGGCAAATAACATCAAGAGATATTAAGACTTGATCAGAGTCACTCTTGAGTAGAAGTGATCAGCTTCTATGAAACCCTCATACCACTCGGATATGAGAACGTTAGCCAAGTGTTAGGTTTCATCCCTCTTAAAAGGGAAATCACCCTTAACCATACTGTCCACTAGGACCAGTATATAGGTGAATGCCTTGAATATGGAAACCCATCATAATGAAATAACCTCAACAATGGTTATTCATAGATATTAGATCCAACCCACATCTTCTCGATGGGGTTACTAAGATAACAAAATCACTATACGTGATCAACTCATAGAATCCTTGGAATGTCATCTTAAGCATGATTATATAACCTTATACCTCTTAAGGCTTATTTGTCCACCCTTTTATTTAGGCATCCCTTTTGTTATATACATGAATCAATTAAGTTCATTACAAAAGGGTATTATTTTCAAAGTTGTGCCAATTGCATGATGGAGAGCCTACCAGAACTCAGAAGTAAACCTAGAATCCTTTAGAGATAATCATCTTCGAAAATCCATACAACCTAAAAATTTCTTTTGTAAATTTATTGGCAATAACTACAACATCATTTGTAGTACATCTTGGTATGAAATGTGCAACCTTAGTGAGTTTATCTACTATAACAAAGATTGCAACATGATGATATTTTGTCTTTGGCAAATTGACAATAAAATCCATTGATATTACTTGCCATTTGTGAGTGGGTATAGCATGTGAAAACAATTTTCCTGCTGGATGTTGATGTTCAACTTTCACCTTCTGACACTGTAAACATCGTGCCACAAAATCAGTGATATCTTTCTTCATGCCCAACCAGTAAAAGGTCTTTTTCATATTTTCCCTCATCTTGGCTCCTCTAGGATGAGCGGAATAAGGAGAATTATGAGCTTCATGCATGATCAATCTCCTCAAATCACCCATTTTAGGTATGACTACTCGATATCTAAAGCATAAAAGTCCATATTTCATGCTATAATCTTGGTTTTCATTCAAGTTTTGCTCTATCTTAACCCGAATTTCACTACATTCAGGATCTTGACACTGCATCTTTCTGACTTGCCCCATTAAATCCACATGACTACGAGTCAATGCAGCTATGTGCTTCCTCCTACTTAAGGCATCAATGACTTTATTTTCTTTTCCTTTGATATACTCAATACCAAAATCATATTCTTCTAAGAACTCTATCCACCTTCTTTGTCTAGAATTTAGTAATGGTTGAGTGAAGATATACTTCAAACTCTAGTGATTGGTTCTTAACTCAAATGGTCTACCAACTAGATAATATCACCAAATTTTCAAGGCATGCACAACTACAGCAAGTTCTAAATCATGAGTAGCATAGTTAACTTCATGCTTTTTGAGTTTCCTAGACTCATATGCTACTACAAAACTATCTTGGGATAGGAACTCCTCCTAACCCTTCCAAAGAGGCATCGGTGCAAACTGAAAAATTTCCTGTGGGATCCAAAATCTTCAGAATAGGAGCTGAGGTTAGTTTCTGTTTAAGCAAATTAAATGCTTCTTCACACTTTTCTATCCATTTAAACTCCTTCCCTTTCTTTTGAAGGTTGGTTATTGAATAAGTAATCTTAGAGTAGTCTTTAACAAACCTCCTATAATATCCTGACAAACCCATGAAGCTTCTTACTTCTATCACATTTGTTGGAGGTGGCCAATTCAAAATGGCTTCTATTTTCTTTGGATCAACAACGATCCCATCCATTGATATAATATGCCCCAAGTAATGCACTTGTGGAACATAGAATTCACATTTAGACAAATTCCCGTAGAGTTGGTTCTTCCTTAAAATTTCTAGCACTATCCTCAAGTGCTTATCATGTTCCTCTCTATTACGAGAATAAATCAAAATGTCATCCAAGAATATCAACACAAATCGATCCAACTACTTTCTAAACACACTATTCATCAAATTCATGAAATATTGTTGGTGCATTAGTCAATCCAAATGGTAGGACTATAAATTCATAGTGACCATATCTAGTCTTGAATGCGGTTTTATGTGTGTCTTCTTCTCGGATTCTCAGTTGATGATATCCGGATTTTAGATCAATCTTTGTGAAAATGGTGGCATCTTTTAGTTGATCAAATAAATCTTCTATCCTTGGCAATGGATATCTATTCTTGATAGTTGCCTTGTTTAGCATTCTATAATCTATGCATAGCCTTAATGAACCATATTTCTTCTTCACAAATAAAACAGGTGCTCCCCAAGGCGATACACTTGGTTTTATCAACCCTTTTTCTAGCAACTCTTGAAGTTGCACTTTCAATTCCTGCATCTCGATGGGGTTCATTCTATAAGGAGCTCTATGGATAGGCTCAGTACCTAGCATCAATTCTATGGTGAAATCAAATTCACGTTTAGGCGGTAATCCAGGTATCTCATCAACAAAAACATCATGAAATTCCTACAATAGTGGAAATTTTCCAATAATTTCTTCCTTTGGAATTTCCTCTTTTTCCTTGAGTTTAACTACATAAACCAATCCTCCTTTTCTAATAGTTTTCTTCAGTTGCATTGCTGAAATTAGCATTGGTTGAAATTCTCTTGGTTCACTATACATCCTTTGCCTTTCTTTGTCTTCGTTGGTAAACTCAATCCATCTCTCCTAGAAATTTACCAAGGCTTCATTCCTAGGATAAATTTATGTATTTTCATCTCATTATTCTGATTATAGGATGACACATATTTAAGGAGTCTCACAAACTATTCATAGTATTCCTCCACAGATCTTGATCCTTGTTGAAATGCGAAGAATTCCTTAAATTTATTCAAATAAAATTGCTTTGTAAGGAATCTATCCTTAAAATCTTCCACAAAAACTTCCCACTTCAACTTGTTAGGTGAGATCTTATGTTCATATTTATAAGCATTCCACCAGTCAATTCCTATTCCTCCCAGATGAGAAAGAGCAAATGTTGTTTTAGTTTCAGAGGAGTAGTTTCTTATGGAGAAATGAAGTTCCAGTTCATCTAACCATGACTCAGCTGCATCTTCTCCTCCTTTTCCCATGAACTTAGTCACTTTAATATGCTTTATGTCATTGCCCATTTCTTTCTTCATGCGGGCCTTGTTTTCACGCTCTTCGGGATCTTCATCCTCTCTAATCTCAACCTCTAGATTTTCCATCTCATGATTGTTGTTGTGGTGATGTTGTGAATTTATAGCTTGCAAAATCTATTGAATTTGATCTTGCATTATGGAAACCATGGCATTAAGGTTCTCCATATCTTTATCTAAATTCCCAGAACTTTCTCCTATCTATCTGGCTTCAGGACTATCGGGACTAGCTTGTTGCAAGGTTCCTTTCTTCTTACTTCTCAAGCTTGTCGCCATGTTTACTTGGAGTAAAAATTTGTATTAATTCTCACTGATTTTCGTAGTTGAAATTCTAGACAACTAGATTTCATCATAATTTCTCAAGTAATCTATTACTACTAGGTTCATTCCCTAGTTTAGTCCACTAACTCTGTTGTTGTTCATACACACTTGAGAATAAGGAGTAAGTAAGTCAAAAGACATAGATGTCGAGTAATTTTCCCAAAAGAGTCTAAGGTACACCGCTTAAAACCCATAGAAGGAGGGTTCGCTTAGCTCTTCCACTTTCGAATGACTATGGATCTATTCATGGGGGATAGGAACTCAGACATCGGTAATCTCAAATACTGACCTTGTCCTTACCAAGTGTGCATCATTTAGAGTTATGGAACTTATGTTTGAGTTGTTTTGTTTCATGCCCAAATATTTTGCTAACCTAGATCTAGCTAGAATCTACTAGTTAGCCTGGGCTCTAATACCAATTGTAACAACCCCAGTTGTTACTTCTCATCCACTAAATTTTTTTTACCATATAATAATATGTTCACCTTTCAATGAGTCAAGAGTATAATAATGATCTAAGACAAGGATATCCCAAATGCTCAGTAAGTGATCCGAGCCATAAAATATTAATCCAAAGTCACATTTAAATTCATTCACAGCCATTCATAAATAGGAGTACCATCTCCTTTAATTCCTCCATACCATCACCATTTGATGTGAGGATAATACAATGGCTAAGTCCTTCATGAGGACATCTCAATGGTTTTACCATTAATTGGGAGTTTTACCCAAAGGGAATCATCCCCTCCTCTCCATACTATCCATGAAGACTAGTATTAAGGAGAGAGTCATTAATATTATTATTTCTCACGTGACTTGGGATATTGTCTTAAGCACCATTATAGAATTTACTCATTTACTAGGTGTGATGGTGTTGGTGATTTTCTGAATTACCCGATTGCATGAAGTGATTGGTTTGCTTCTAGCTATCTTAGGTGGATGGTTTTTTTATGTCTCATATTGTTGTGTAGGTCATCCATAAGTTTCCCTCTACACTATTGTAATCAATAAGAGATAGAAATTATAAACATTCATTAAACATCATACATTTGACAAAATATACTAATCAAAGTATTTCCATTACTTGATCAATTTCCAAATCATATATCACCTAACATTTATTTGAGGTGAATACTACAATATGAAGACTTTATCTCTAATTTACAAAGCTAGTAATAAAATACATAAAATATTACAAATCATAGCTGATTTACATCAATTATTTCAGCCTTTCATAATTACAATGGAACTATCTCAATACAAGCTTATACATGATGAACATTGCAATAGTCTTCAAAATGTGTTGTCCGGTCCTTCTCTAAAATATCTTGAGTTCTTCATGGTTGGAAGAGATGATAGTGAAGGGATCAGGACAACTCGGATGCAAAGTATGCCAAATGCATTACAAGCAAGCCATGCTTATCAAATTTAAATGCAATCATGCATCACACATTTGCCAAATGTATATCACATACAAGAAATCACCAAGCATGAATTACAAATTCATCCATATTTAATATTTTCATAACAAGGATTAATTCTTAATCCCATCCATCATTTGTTTGGATTATCACCAAACATAGGGAAGAGTCCCATACCTCTTCCAAAGGAATGGACACCAATCCAACCCTTCCAAAACTAGAAGATATTCCATTTTTCTAGTTAATCACATTCATTTGCAAGATAAAACATATGGTGCAAATTATACAATTTCCTTATAATACACCTAAAGGAGTATAAATGCAATTTATATAATTCCACTTGATCATAAAATTTAACAATCAAATTGATCTAAAATTTCTAATAAAAATAACCAATAATATTTGGATTCTATATTTTACAAATTCAATCAATTCTACTTCAAAGAAATTACTATGTATAAATAGGAAGGATAATATTCATATTACATTATAAAGCCATCATATTTACTTTAGGTTCTTATAAATCTATTAACATCAGTCCCCATTTGAAAGTATAAAATAAATTATACTTCACCTTATTATTATGTACATAACACAAATATCTAATCCACCACACATATCATTTTCTAAAATGCCAATAATATCTCACATGATAACATCGTTATAATCTCTATACATATTTTAGTTTTGTATGCTTCCTTGTATTGGTTCCATAATTACTCATAACCATTCATTCTATTGAAAGTAAGGTAAACCATTCCCTAAATTTAAGAATTAAATAATTTTTCTAAACATACAAAAGCTCCTCACAACATCCAATATCATAGGACACTACCTATGTTAAAACTATTATAATCATATGTGAGGACAACACATGGGTGTCAGAGTTTCTCGTGATAAAAATATAGAACCAAGCATAGATATTCATAAACCATTAATTCAAAGCTTGCTTCATTAACAACTATAGTAAATGTGACACCTTATATGACGCAAAAGTGAATACACAACTATCATTTTACATGGTAGTAAAGAAGAATAGCCACCTGCCGGAATAAGGTTTGAGGGTTTTGTCAGATTAGCAAGATAAAATTTCTACTATGGTATCAAAGGGCTCAAACAAATTGATGGCTTGAAGCACTCCTTGCAAGAGGGGGGTTCTGTACATGATGTTGCATCTCGAATATCAAGCACAGAGAAATAGGTAACAAGATATGGTTATATGAACCCTATTAAATAATCGGTGACTACACCAATCAGTTCATTGTCTATGGTCTTTTAATTGTTAAAAATTTGATATTGGATTTGATTGATATAGATGTGGTGACCATGATACAACAAGGTTCTGATAGATATAAGGGTCATCTCCCAGTTGATTAATTATCTATATGATTATCCCACATATGTGTTTCTTTTGTCATCCTCGATAGAATTCAACACAAGGTCTCAAGAGTGGACTGATGAAATTTTAAATACAAGTCTACAAGACTTAACATGGTAATATTTTCCCCATAAGGGGTTTTGGATGATGCACAATCTACTATAGGCCACTAATATCTCTGATCCTGGTGATGCTTCCATAGTTGTTACTTTATAGCCCATAAACATGAGGTAGTTAAGCCAATATAAACAACATTATAACAACAATGAAACAATATAACTTCAAATCCTACTATTAACTTCTTGCTTACCATAGATGATTGACTAACATCATTTAGATGAGGTAAAGGGTTGTTTTTTACATAATAAATATTATCGTAGATATAGGGTACCCACTAGTTGGCAATGGGACAATTACCTTGCGAAAGAAGGAAGGTGATCATGCAGATTCATCAAAAAATCTTGGTAAGGCCAACTTACCTAAAGGATTGTATGTTCATGTTTCACCTAATTTATTGCACCTACAATGGCAATCCGACGATGAATTGATCATAACATATTAATATTATTGATATGGATATATCGTAGCTTCCAAAATTCACATATTCAACTAGTATCACTACATCATTTGCAAGCGTAGAAGCTTGCTTCAGACAAACATAAAATTTGATTTTGTGGCTATGTAAGTAAATATTGGCCCAATTAGAGAATATTACTCTCCTTTAATATATATGCATGAAGACTATGGGTATTTATTATTCCTTATAAGGGTCCGTAATAGACATGAATACAAACCAATAATACTATTGACACATGTAACATCTATACATAAGGGTTTTCAAAATATATTTGTATGCACATAATTTAACATTCATGATCATTCAATCAAGAAGGCATACAGCTAAAATATCCAGACACACGAAGTAAAAGTGGAATCTTCCACACCTGGCTTCTGCAAAGATGTGAGCCTAATTTGTTGAAGAGCCTTTCCTTCGTATCCTCCTCCAGCCCCCAACATAACATAAGTCCCATTTATTTTCTCATCCCCAATGGCAATTTATAACCTTCTTTCTTCTTAGGCAAGAAATATATTTCTAAATATGTATATTTTATTTATTTTTTTGCTTTCTTTATTTCAGAAAAGATGCTTCTAAATATATATTTATTTTTTATCTTCTTTTTCTTATCCCATGAGCAGGTTGCCTTATATATTATTTTAATGGAAATAGAATCCATAGAGATAAGAGAAGAATCTTATCCACTATTTCAACCTACCCAAAGTAGCCTTGTGTTAGGAAATATTGATTTTTTAATCCTTCAAGGTAGTTTATTTTATAATAGGTTCAAAATTGAGCATGCTCATAAAAAAAAACTACCTAATTTCCTTCTAAAATATGATCAACTAGATCCAAAAAGCATGCTCAACAACTAAATCCTTTATTTTTTAAAAATGCTCAATTTAAATATTTCTCAAAATCATTATAAATTGCATGATATTCTTTGCAATATTTTCTAGAGTAATTAAATCCAAAACATTATTAATGTGTATTTTCAAAGTAAAATTTAATTAAAGCAATATCATGCAATTTAATCATGAAATCAAACATAAATCACACACAAATGGTATACAAGCACTTGATGCATGTGCTCAGTATTCCCCATCACCATTTTTTCTTTGATTGAACATGACTTTTTAAAGTAATACTCAAACAACACTGTCATTAGGGAGATAACTAGTTATGATAGGAATATGAGCTTTACCTATTACGTTTTCATAGTAATCATTCCCCTTCTCATCTCTTGGTGGTCAATCTTGCACATACGAGAATAAATGTTCCTACAATCAAGCAACGTAGCATCATTTTATTTTTATAAATATAATGTAAATATATTAAGGATTAAAACCAGCTATCATCAAACAAATAACATATTAAAAATAGTCCTCCATGGTTGTATGTGACATAATCTCCCCTCAATAACTCTATGTGATAGATCATAGGCTTAATTAATAGTGAACATACCTTTTTTAGCAGCTCCCCTTACTATTATATCCTCAACCAAATTGGGGCTTACATAGTATGCCCTTAATTTATTTGTTATATTTTGGAGCTCATCCTCATATAGGTTACAGATTTTCATCTCCTTCCATATTACCTCTTCTCCTTCTATTGTCAAATAATCAATGATCAATTTCCCATATTTTTTTTGTAGTCCTATTCTAATAGTTGATAACCCCTCATCCTTCACTAATAAGTAGTTTTCTAGCCTTGCATCTTCACAAAATTGGCTAGACCTACCATTACCTACCTTCCATTAGGTGCCTTTCCATAGGAGCTCTCTATCCTTTACTATGTGATTCTATAATAAATATCCTTGAAAAAGGTCTATTGTATTTAAAAATCTACTATCCTCTTGGTTGTCAAGGTATTTGTCTTCTAGGATTGTTGCCCATAAGGCATGACCCTCCTTAACTAGCCTCCATCTCATATTTACTACCAAGTCCTTGTTCATATCCCTTATTATTCTAAGCTCAAGACCTTCACTTGAATCATATTTGCATACTTTATCCCAAAATACAAGTGGAATTATACTCTTCTCCTTTGTATTACCATAGTAAATTCTTTTGAAAACTTGCTATTCTATTACTTACTTTCAATGGGATCTGAAACACTAATAATAGATATACATGTGGTGCTTTGAGAGTACTCTTGAGAAGTTTTAGCTTACTTTCCTAACTCAACAAGTTCTCCTTCCATCCAACTAATTTACTTTTTCTCTTGTTAATCAAAACATTGCATATCTAGTTTTTGCATGCCCTAGTGAACATAGGCATGCCTAAGTAAAAATCAGGGGTAGTTGAAATACTACACCCAAGCTTCATTTCTATTCATATTTTTTGATTATCCATTATATTTATAAAAAACACCTTACTATTATCTATGTTTATCTTTTTATGGTATGATTTTTCATAGATGTTTGGTATCCTCCTAAGTTCTTTTGGCTCATCCATACAGGGTCTCCCCAATAAAATTATGTTATCCATAAAATATTGGTGAAAAATACCTTCAATAGATACAAATGGTTTGAACCCACTTAGGCTTCCTTATCGATTTGCTACTCCTATTGACCTTCTAATGCTTCTAATATAATTATGAAGAGATATAGGGATAATATATCCCCTTGCCTTAAGCCCCTATTACTACCAAAGAATCTAGCTAAATAATTACTCACTATAACTAAGAATTTAGGTCCTCCATAGTAGTTATTCACCCTTCTTCCTAGAACTCTATCCAAAATGTGCCATGAGACTCAATCATAGGCTTTTTTCATGTGAAGATTTAACACCATTTCCTCTCTTTTGCTAATGTTAACTGAGTGCATGATCTCATGGATTGTGACTACTCCACCCATAATTTGCCTACCTTTCATAAAACCCACTTGTTGCTCTGTAATGAACTTGAGGAGAATATACATTAGATTTAGTGCAACTAATTTTGATATTATCTTATAATTAACATTAAATGGAATAATTTGCCTAAAGTCTTTAAATCCCTTCAATCCAAGTGTCTTTGGAATTAGTACTAGAAAAGTATTATTGTACTTTTTTAACACTTTGTTATAATAGTGTGACTCTTTTACTACTTCTACTACATCCTCTCTCACTATGTTCTAGAAGGCTTGAAAAAAACCACTTAAAATCCATCAGTCCCTAGAATTTATCGTTTTCCTATGATAAAACCACTTCCTTGACCTCCTTCTCAGTCACATCTTTAATAAGTTTTACATTCATATCTCTAGTTAGATTTTTGGGCATATGTTGGATTAATTCATCTATAGCTTCATTAAAATACTCTCTATCATTTGTTAGCAACAACTTGAAGAAGTCTGCCACCCCTTGTCTAATGTGATCCTCATCTCCTATTATTTATTCATTCTATTTTTTAATTTTAGATATCCTTGCTAAACTTTTATTCATTATGGTAGAGATAGGAAATAATCTTGTGTTCCTATATCATTCTATTAGCCATTAGTTCCTTAAATTTTATCTCCAATATATTTCCTCCCTTGCCACTATTGTATGTAATTATGCCTGGATAACTTCATCTCTGTTAAAAAGGACCTAGTCCATCCCATTTGTGCTTAATTCTTCTTAAATTTGATTAAATTCTTGCCTTAATCTCTCCTTTTACAAGAATATGTTACCAAAGATCTTGTTCCAGTATCTTACTTCCCTCTTCACATGTTTCAATTTTCCTATAACCATATACATATGAGATCCTTGGATTGGATGCATCAACATTATTTCAATTTCCTCATAAATACTTGGGTGCTACAATCACATAAATTCAAATTTAAATGGATTATTTTTATTTCTATCCTCCAAGCTACAACCAAAGTTAAAAGGGTTATTATCTAACCTTATTCTTGGTAATGGTATCAAAGTATGCTCACAATATTTCTCAAACCATTCCAAGGATAGTAAAACCATATCCAATCTCACCTAGATCAATTCCTTCCCTAGCCTCCTATTAGTCCATGTAAATGCAATACCAATCAAATCAATATCATAAAGACTTAATGTTGATATAAACTTCATAAGTTTGTCCATACTCTTGATGAATCTCTAGGACCCTCTATTCTTCTCACCTGGTCTTAACAAAGTGTCAAAATATCCCACCATTATCCATTTTAACCCCCTAACATATTGTTCCATCCTAGTTCATTTAAAAAATCCTTTCTCAATCTGCTTACATTTGAAGCATAGACATTTCTAACAAGGAAATATATTTTTGTAGACTTGATTGAGAGTGTAACTGATAATTGAATTACACTTTATGAGATGACTTCTCCCTCATAGAGGTCAGAATTTCACATATTTAACAATCTTCCTAAGGCACCTTTGTAACCCTCCTAACAACTCATACCCTTTTTCCAAATTCGTTTTTGAATACTCACCCATTTTGCATAGGATAATTTTATTTCTTGCAATAATACTATCTTAGGTTGGTGTTCATTTACCATAGAGCTCACCACTATGTGATTTCTAGGGGTATTCATTCCATTAACATTCCATAAGATGGTTCTCATTACTTTTTGTAGTAGGCCTCTACCCACTAAATACTGTGGTCGCTTACTTTCCATGTATCATATCCTTCTTTCCTTTATTTATTTTCCACTCAAAGATAGCCTACCCACCTTCCTTAACTTCTCTACTCCTACATATGGTTACTTCTTAGTACTCGTTGACATCATTAATTTTAGAATTTTTTATACAAATCCTATTTCGACTTCTTCTTTATTAACTATATAAGGCATAACTTTCTCTCCCCTAGCATCTCTTTCTCTATTTATTTTATTTGATACATATTCTCTTCCTCCTCATTCCCATAATCTACTGAAGAAATTAATTTCTATGGAGCATCTTGTCTTTTTGTGGTATTAGGTTCCTCTATTAGAATAATTATTTTACCTCCTTCTATTACCATTTCCTTTTGTGAGGTTTTCTTACTTTGACCAATACCATATTCCTTTATTTCTTTTATATTTCATTCTAGCTCTTTCATTTTATCAATCTCCTACTTATAAAATTCTTTACGCTTCTCTTCAATGATCTGCTTATTTTTATTTCATATTTGACCTATTTACCTTTTTTCATTCCTAATTGGCCTTCCTCTGATATTCCTATGTTGTATGTTTGGCCAATTCCTTCTTATATAACCCATTTTTGGCACATATTCTATAGGTGAATGATATGTTTTCATAAATTATGCTTTGATTTTATTCTCCTCATCTTGACACAATATTGATCTTCTTTGGTAGTTTCTTTCATGACTAAACCATAACACATCCTAGCAGAAAATACCCATTTTCTTTCTTTGGTTACAAAATCCACTATGAGAAAGCATCAAAAGGAATTTACTGTGCTTTAAAGGACTTCCTTATCCCAAAATTCTTAAGGTAGACCAAGTAGCCTTACCCATACTAGGGCCACTTATACCTTTTCTATGTCAAGGTTAAATCCAAGAACCCACTTCTTGATATAAAGGCTAGATCTACCCATAAACCATGGGTTTCCTAGAAGAGACTTATAAATATTCTTCATTGCTAAATGAAATAAGGAAAAACACTTTTTGTAGAAAGGAGAATTTCACATGACCTTTAAATTTCTAATTATTAGCTATCCACTTCTTAATAAGATCTCGTGTTGGTCTTGAGCCTATAAAATTTCCTATAATAGTTTTATTGAGTCTGTTTTGTGCTCTTTCATAGAATTTATTAGGAATATTAAAAATATTTCTCCCTCCTTAGTTTCATAGGTGATTAGTAACTGTTGTTCCTTTTTTCCCTCCCACTCCTCTTCCCTTTCAATCAATCTACCCATGTTATATTATCCTTGCCTAGATTACTCATCTCATCTTGTAATTTTAGGTTATGCCCATGTACTATAAAACATTCAATCACACATTGATCTACTACTCCCACCTCCTACTACTCCCTTTTTTTCTCCAGTATTTCCTTTCCAATGTTCATACTCATCATGAAGTTGTTTCTAATAACCCTTTTGCACTAATGTGAAAATTTTACAATGAACTACGCTCCAAACTATTACTTCCTGGTGGCTTAAGATAAATCTCACCATCCATAAAGCCTAAAGGTTTTCGACTTTCTGATCACTAAAATTATCTTACCTTATAATAATTGCACAGAAACCAACCACAAGTTTATCTCTAAATAACATTTCTTTTTTTACACTCTTAGGGTGATACCTACTAAGAGGGTGTGAAGTGTTATCCCTTTTCACTAGCGACACACTTAAACCAGTTACTCTAGGATTCTTGTAGTACTCCTCAGAATGAGTTTTAGAATAAATAGCTCGAGTACTGCCCCAAGTTAAGCAATTGGGACTTGCACCTGATCCTACAATAGGTTATTAGCTTAATACATGTTCTTATTAAGAATTGGAGATAAGATCTGATCTCACTTTTGCTACAGTTATTATCCCTTAGTAAGCACGACAATCTTTGGTTCTCTATCCAAGAATCTAAGCTTCCTGTCAGCCATCTTCTCCAGACCAATTTTTCGAAACTCGCAGGTTTCTCGCGAGTACCCACGAAACTTGCAGGTCAGGGAGGCCTACGAGTTTTTCTAATAGAAAACTTGGGTCGAGTAACTCTCCGACTCGCTCATTACTCGACGATTATTCACCCCTAACTCGTACGGAGAGAAGCAAGGGCCGAGGCCGATGCAAGGAAAAGACAAGGGAAGCAGGGGAAAGACAGGGAGGCAGGGGTGAGGGGCCGAGACCGATGCAAGGAAAAGACAAGGGAAGCAGGGGAAAGACAGGGAGGCAGGGGTAAGAGGCCGAGACCGATGCAAGGAAAAGACAAGGGAAGCAGGGGAAAGACAGAGAAGCAAGGGTGAGGGGCCGAAGGAAGGGAGCTTGTACAGTGAAATATTTTGCCTTCCTCCCTCTTCAACGAGTCTTCCCACTGCCACAATTCCACCAACAACCAAACTGATGTATATGAACTCAAGTGCTCAAAACACAAAGGCCCCGCAAAGGCTGCAACCACCACTTATACATAGACTCACTCAAAATTAGCACCCAAAAAAACACAAACCCTTACACAAAAATGAAAAGGAAATTTCTCCACACCCAGAAACATAAACTTCATTAAAGCCATAATTGATTGGACCTCGCAATGCTTCATATCCTTAAGATATTACCCTTAATGAGACGCCAATTGGACACCACCTGTGCGCAGCTATGCAGCGACTCATACGCGGTGCTTATCTCCGCCTCTACCTATGCCGGGCTCGTTCGTATAACATAGCGTGTCAAATGCCAAGGGCCTTGCTTTACGATCAAGTAGTTGGGGGTGCATTTAATGGATGGGAAGACGAATCCGTTTGAAGGATTCGAAGGGCCGAGGCTGAGATTAGAAACTGCGGCATTATTATGCTTAAATGCTAATTTCTATGAGACTGAGATTAGAAAGGTACGAGGGGCTGACATTATAAAGGTGCCACATTATGCGTAAATCTAATTTCTATGGAGGCCGCTGCCGTCGGGCATGCCAATGGGCGTTCGCGGCGATTTATTTCCTTATATCTATTTCCAAATGTTCTGCAAGCTAAAATGGGTAAACGGTGATCTTATGTGTCTCCTTCCAATGCCAAGGACACGGGATTGAACAGCATAATGTTGTTGTGACTTTTTTTTTTTAATTTCTTGATGTTTTTTTTCCCGAGATTTTCCCCAGTTTTTGCCGAGTTTATCGCGAAATTAGGCTCGGCGAGTTGCGAGTTTCGAAACAATGCTCCAGACCAATCATATGTTCTTGGTCCTGTCCAGATGCTAAATTTTTTTTATATAACGTGTGCGCATTGAAATATCAGCAAATTTGGAATTGGTTGCAGCTACAAGGATTTCTTAAATATCCTTCACAAACATATTCAGTACTATGAAAATTTTGAAATCCTGCATTTGGATTCGGCTCTTTCCAAGTTAGTTCTAGTTGCACCAGCCCAAGAACTCAGAATGTTTATTGTATCTGCTGCAAGATACTTCGAATGTAATCAATGGATCCAATCCCAAGCAATAAAATTATTCGAACTACACGAACAGCTCCGACAACAATTTAATCCTATCCTCTTGAAGCCACACAAACTCTAACAATAATTACAATAATTGAAGCCTATCCGAAGAGCAACAGCAGAAGTTGCACCAGCCCAAGAACTCAGAGGTAGAAATGTTTATGCCCAAATACTCGACACTAAAAACGTTGCTTCGTCTATTCAACGGCTAAGAGCTGAACCAACAGGGAATGTCGCATGAATTTCTCCCGCAGATGTCACATGCAGCCTGGAAGAGCTGACAGCAAGAACAAGGTGAGAATAGTCCAAGAAACAGTTCGGTTAAACACACATTATTGCTGCAATATGTCGAATCTAACGACATCTATCCTCAAACATAGTGCCAGCAGCCGCTCAGAAAAACACAAAGATGGTTTCGAAGGAGTCTTGCCTAAAAGAACTCACGACAAGAATGTTGCGCGAATACTGCAAGAAACAGTCCTGGAAGAGCTCATGGCATGGACAAGGCGGACTCAGTTTTCCTGACACGAAATCTTTCAGAAGTCAAGAAATCTGAACCAACAGCGAACGTCGAATGAATTTGTCTCCTAGACGTAGCATGCAGCCTACAGCAATATCAAGTTACTGTTGCAATATCTCATAATGTAGTGACAGCCAACCTCTTGCTCATACTACCAACAAACACCAAGGAAAGGATGGAGTATCACAAGAAACAGTTCAGTTAAACACACATGGTTGCTGCAAAATCTCAAAAAGTATCGACTTCTAGCCTCTCGCTCATAGTTTCAGCAGCCGCCGAGAAAAAACTCAGAGATTGTTTTCGAGGAATCTTGCCTGGAAGAGCTCAAACATGAACCTTGCGACAATTCTCCACAGATCCGCTGGAAATACTCCAAGAAACAATCACAGATCCGCTGGAAATACTTCATCATTGGAATGTTGTTTTTATGTCTGCTAATATTTTTAGGTATATAATTATAATATATAAATAAAATTATTAAAAAGCTTTAACGACTGCTAATATTTTTAGGTATATAATTATAATATATGAATAAAACTATTAAAAGCTTTAACGATAATTTTAGGCAAATAAGTTTTCAACTTTTCGTTTAAAAAGAATTGACAACATGTTCAAATCATTATAACTATTCCCCGATTCCATTATATGTATAAAAATCTTTTTATTTATGGAAGGCAAAGCCAATTCCATTATATTTATATAAAATATATATAAAAAAAAAAACATTCATTTATAAAAGGCAAAGCCAATAAAACAAAAAGCAACCATAACCCACTTCCGGTTTGATCACCACGGGTAACCGTGTTGAGTGGAGACGACGTCCAGGATATGCCACTTGAGCCTTGAGCCATACTAACAAACCAATTCCATTCAATTTTTTTCCTCCTAGCAATAGCAATCGGGCAACAGTAAGACTGATGCGATGGCACGCTCGCAGGAGGAAGAGAAGCTGATAGACAACGTCGTAACAATAAGCGATGAGGAGCAGGAAAGTAATAATGCCGGTGATGGTAGTGATAACAGTGATAGCGATAGTAGAAGTAACAGGGACAGTGAGAGTGATAATAATATTGAAAGTGTTGAGGATGAAGATCTTCTCCGGAGGAACCACAACTTTACCGCTGAGTTGCGCCGCAGACATATTATCCATCGTCATTTCTTTGGTCAACCTCTAGATCCTGAAGTGATGGAGAGGCAGAAGAAATGAACATGCAGAAAATAAAATAAACAGAACGATATTTACACAGCAGCAGAAATAAACTTTGTATTATCCTCGCACATTTCTTACATTAAAAAACAGAGCAGCACCAAGTTCGTGCTTCTTAGATTTCATCTACACACCTTTTTTTTTTTTTTTTTTTAATACGAAAACTTAACTATTATATATTATTTTAGAAACTTCTAGAGAAAACTAGAAAAAATATTTCTTGGCCAATAAAATCAAAATTAATAACCACATTACATCTGTATTTAATGCGGCAGTTGAGATTAATATCTAACACTCCCCCTTAATCACAACTGCTGCAATTCCCATCTGTGATGCCCAGACTGTCTCGTTGGTGAATGAAGCTTCTTGTTCCCAATGGCTTGGTAAAGATATCAGCATATTGTTCTTTTGACTTATACTACTCTAAGATGATTTCTCCAGCATTGATCAGTTTCCTAATGAAGTGATACCTTGTATCAATATGCTTGCTCCTTTTATGAAAAATTGAGTTCTTTGAGAGTGCTATTGCTGAGGTATTGTCACAAAAAATCCTTGTTGGCTCTTCTTGCTTGTGTCCCAAATCATTCAAGATCCTTCTCATCCATATAGCTTGGCATGCTGCTCCTGTTGCTGCCACATACTCAGCTTCAGCTATAAAGAGAGACTATTGGCTATTTTTTAGAGGTCCATGATACAACACCTGATCCAAGATGAAAGACATAGCCTGAAGTACTCTTCCTATCATTTATTCTACCTCCAATCACTATTCGTGTACCCAATAAGCTTGAAATAATTTGTCTTTAATCATTTGTCTTTGTGTACATTCCATTTATATATCTCATTATTCTTTTGGTTGCTTGGAGGTGTGTAGCTTTTGGAGTCTCCATGAACCTTGATATCAAACTTACAACATACATTATGTCAGGCCTAGTGGTTGTTAGATACATCAGACTCCCTACTATGCTCTTATACATGGTTGGATTTACATTTTTTCTCCAATCCTCTTTTCTCAGTTTCAATCCCATAGCAACTGGAGTTGGTGTTGGCTTGCAAGTTTCCATTTTAAACCTCTTTAAAATATCAGCAGCATATTTAGTTTGTGAAATAAATATTCCATGCTCAAATTGCTGAACTTCTATGCCAAGAAAGTATCTCAACAATCCCAAATCAGTCATCTCAAACTCATGCTTCATTTCATTTTTAAACTCAGCCACAATTTCTTCATCATTTCCCATAAAAATCAGGTCATCCACATATAACACAACAACTAAAAACTTGTCGTCTCTTGCTTTGATGTAAAGAATATACTCACCTTCACACTTGCTGAAGTCATTGCTCATGCAATAGGAATCAATTATGTCGTACCATGCCCATGGTGCTTGCTTAAGCCCATACAATGCCTTCTTGAGCTTGTACACCTTATTTTCTTGGCCTTCAATCTCATACCCAGGTGGCTACTCTATATACACTTCCTCCTTCAAGACTCCATTTAGAAATGTTGTTTTAACGTCCAGTTGATGGACCTTCCACTTATGTTGGGCTGCAATTGCAAGGACTATCCTCATTGTCTCCATTCTTGCTACTGGAGCAAATGTCTCCTCATAGTCTATTCCATATTGTTGCTTATAACCTTTCACAACTAACCTTGCTTTGTGTCTTTCTACTTTTCCTTCAGCATTGCACTTAGTTTTATAAACCCACTTTACTCCTATAACATGTTTGCCTTTTGGGAGATTCACCAACTCCCATGTATCATTCTTCTCTATGGCTATAATCTCAGCATCCATGGCTGCAATCCATTTTTCTTCCTTGATGGCTTCTTCAAAATGTACAGGATCATCTATTGGAGAACAAAAAGAAAACAATAAATTTTGTGCAACATTTTTATTACCCTCTTCTTGCTGATAAAGATCATTCAAACTCTTGTATTTTTGCCTTCTCAGCCTTGCCAAAGTCTGATTTGATGAATCACTTGAACTTGTACTATTTGTTGGGGTTGTTGATAGCGTTGACTATCCACTTGTTGGAGTATCTGTTTGTTCTCTTAGAGCTATTGTTGTACTTGCAGATTGTAATGGTTGTGAGGTTTCTTGCTAATTTTGATTTGGTGTATATGAGGTCACTCTTGGAGTATTTTTTGTTGTGTCCTCTTCATCTTCAAATGGACCAACTCCTACTACATTCATTGTCTTCTATACACTACCATACCATGCTTATTTTTCAATGAATTTTACATCTTTGCTTACTATGAATTTATTTGTTATTGGATTGTATAAGTTATAAGCCCTTGACTGTTCACTATACCCCATAAAAATGCATTTCTCTCCTTTACTGTCCAACTTTTTCCTCAATTCATCTGGGACATGTGCATAAGCCACACATCCAAAAACTCTCATGTGAGAAACACTGAGTTTCTTTCCTCTCCATGCATGTTCAGGGATAACATCATTTAAACTCTTGGTTGGACATCTATTTAGAATGTAGACTGCACATTTTACTGTTGCTGCCCAATACTCATTTGGTAAGTGTTTTGCCTTCATCATGCTTCTTGCCATTTCCATGATTGTTTTTTTCTTTCTCTCAGCTACTCCATTTTGTTGGGGTGTATACTTTGTTGTAAATTGCTTGTGAATTCCATTATACTTGCAAAAGTTCAAAAACTCATTTGAGACATATTCTCCACCTCTATCTGTCCTTAACACTTTGATATAGTAGCCACTTTCCTTCTCAACCAGAGCCTTAAACTATTTGAAGTACTCAAATACCTCATCTTTGTGCCTTAAAAGATACACCCATGTCTTCCTTGTATAATCATCTATGAAAGTTAAAAAGTAATTCATTCCATTTAGTGATGGGGTTTGCATCTTACCACACATATCTGAATGAATGATTTCCAATGGTGCTTGTGCTCTTGCTGATTTTCCCACTTGAAATGATTCTCTATGTTGCTTTTCTAGTATGCATCCCTCACATGCTCTATATGATATTTCTATTGGTGGTAGACCTCTTACCATCCTCTTCCTATACAACAAATTTAAGGAGTCAAAGTTAAGATGTCCTAGCCTTAGATGCCAAAGCCAGTTCTCATCTCTTATCTCAGTCTGTAGGATTGTTTGTGACATTGCTACAAATTTTTCTCCTGCTTGTAAACTTAGGTTATGTATTATTTTGAGGGGAAACATTCTTTTATGTGTCATTAGGACTTTTGCAATCAGTTGGTTGCTTGGAAGCTTGTCTAAAATTGTGCATTCATTATCCTTGAAGGACACCCTATATCCTTTTTGTACTAGCTGGCCAATGCTCATAAGATTATGTTTCAATCTAGGAACAAAATATATATCAGATATGTGTTTTTTCTCCCCCTTCTTTGTTAGAATGTTTATTCTTCCTTTTATCATAACTGAAACTTTATTATCATTCCCCAAAGTTACATCAGACTTTACTTTTTCATCTAAATTTAAAAATAGCTCTTTGTTTCCAGACATATGGTTACTACAACCTGAATCTAAAAACCATACATCCTTTTCATTTTCTTCTTCTATATTGCAAGCAAGAAACAAACTATCTTGGTTTTCATCCTCTGCTATGTAATTTGCATTTTGTCTTCTAATATCATATTGCTTTTTCCTACATTCACTTGAATAATGACCAAACTTCTTGCAATAATAGCATTGTACTTGGGATTTGTCATACATCTCTCCTTGTGTTTGATTCAATATCCAACTTTGGCTTTGCTCATTTGAGCTTTGGCTTGGACCTTGACTGTAACCTCTTCCACTTGAAATTGTTGGGCTAGATTTTCCTCCTCTAAATGAACTTCTTCCTCTACCTCTGGAGCTTGACCTTCCTCTGCCTCTTCCTCTTCCAAGACCAATATTAACTTGTGACTTGAAAGCATTTTTCAAAGACTAATTTCCCTGCCTATTCAACCTATGCTCATGTGAAACCAATGATGCATGCAGTTCATCAACAAAATACTGAGATAAATATTTTGTCTTCTCTATGGTTACCACTACTGAATCAAACTTTGCAGGCAGGCTCCTTAGGATTTTCGGAACCACTCTCTTATCTTCAAGAGTTTCTCCATGTGATCTTATTTGGTTAACAATCCCCATTACTTGTGTAAGAAATGCATCTACATATTTAGACTCTTTCATGAATATTGTCTCAAATTCTCTTCTCAATATTTGTAGCTTGGCTGTTTTCACTTTTTCTAACCCTTGATATGCAGTATTCAAGATATCCCAGGCTTGTTTTGACTTAGTTGTAGCCTGTATTCTTGGAAATATGCTCTGATATATACCTTGAAATATTTTGAAAAGGGCTTTAGAATCCTTTGCCCTATTCTCCCTCAATGTCTCCCTTTGTGCTCTAGTTAAAGCATTAAGTTCAGCTTCATTTGTAGGCTCTTGGAAACCATTTTCAACTATATCCCATATTTCTTCTGAACAAAACCATGCCTTCATGGTTATAGACCAATACTCATAATTTTTACCATTAAATGGAGGGATGTATGAGCTTGATAGACTTGGACCTGCCTGATTTGCCATTTCAAATCTTCTTTGAGATCTTCGTCACTCTGAGTTTCTTCTTCTTGAGATCCTTTTCCAGACTCTTGGCTTTGAAACCTTTATGGCTCTGTTACCACTCTGATGGAGAGGCAGAAGAAATGAACATGCAGAAAATAAAATAAACAGAACGAGATTTACACAACAGCAGAAATAAACTTTGTATTATCCTCAGACATTCCTTACATTCAAAAATAGAACACCAAGATCGTGCTTCTCAGATTTCATCTACAGCAGCCACACACTTTTTTTTTTTTTTTGAATACGAAAACTTAACTATTATATATTATTTTATCTCTGCGCTACGCTACATATAGCTATATTAAAAACTTCGAGAGAAAACTAGAAATAAAATTTCTTGGCAGTGAAGAAACTTCAAGAATAAAATCAAAATTAAAAACCACATTACGTCCGTATTTAATGCAGCAGTGCGGCAGTTGAGATTAATATCTAACATGAAGAAGCATTTTATCTAATCACCGAGGATTCTGAGTTAGACTACCTATCGAGTATTTCACCGAACTCTTATTTATTCAATGATCCAATTAGCGAAATGCATGAGACTATGAAATCTTATGTGTTGACCCTGCGTGGCTTATCGGCTGAGTCCTTCCGGCTGTTGGATGACCTTGTGGGAGAGATAATTGGAGGAATTTCTGTGGAAGAGGAAGAGGAAGAGGAAGAGGGAAGGGGGAGGAGTTGAGTCCAATGTTCCCGTCAGCTGATGATGTCAATGCAGTCCCTGACTGTCCAATTTGCAGTGACCCTTTCAAAGTTGGAGAAGAAATAAGGCGCATGCCTTGTCACGAAACCCACATATTCCATACTCACTGTATTCTCAATTTGCTGGGAAAGAAGAATAGGTGCCCACTGTGCAGGCAGATACCAAAAAGACCACGTTCCCCGTCACATTCCCCCTTCAATGGGCAAGGTACAAATGATTATAAGAGGAATAAACCATGAATCTTTGACTCCCTATGTTTATCTCTATTGGTGTCCATATCGTTTCTGCTCGTTATCTCTATTGGTGTCCCTGACTGTCCATTTTGCTTAGAGTCGATATTGGAATATTTTTTGTTGGCAGGCGAGCCTGAATCTCTAGTCTTACTTTGTTAATGTCAAACTGTTGAATTCCCTTGGTTCTTAAGAGCCCATTCAATGTTAGGAATGCTTGAGAAGAATATTTACATTTCATTACTTTGTTAATGTCAAACTGTTGTATTCCCTTGGCTCTTAAGAGCCCATTCGATGTTAGGAATGCTTGAGAAGAATATTTACATTTCATTTTTCTCCGTTGCCTATTCTAAATTCCAATGATAACTAATACAAATATTGATAACTTGTGTTAATACAGAATTTTATAGGTTTATATAAAATTTGGCATATTTCCTAATGATTTATTATATAATTTAGTCGATAAAATAAAATATTCGTGTTATAAATGTATTTTTTTTTAATATTTTTTATACACTTGTTAAAATTTGAATCCGGATTTATTTTATCACAAATAATGTAAGTGGTATCTTCATCATAAATAATACAAATAATGTCCTTCACGATAAACCCCACTCCCATTAAAAATGTACATTAAAAATATTATTTATGGAAGACATGTTAGTGATAAATGACAATATCTAACACTATGTACATCAAAATATTATTTATAAAGGAGATGTTAGTGATAAATGATAATATCTAACACTTAAATAAGTTTTATTTATTTTAATTACATTCATATATATATATATCTTGTCATAGCTTGAATATAGATATTTTTCATAAAAGATCAACTTCAAACCCCTTCAAATTTTTAATAAACAAAATTTATCAAGCCACTTCGTTCTTTTGATTTAATAATCAACTAGAAATTTATTAAAAAGGTGCATGGTTAAAAATATCTTCATATTTCTATGAATATATGGTATAATAATTAACTTATTTTTCATGAAATATAGTTTGTGGCTTTTTTAAAAGCTATTTTTTAGATGAAACCATATAATATACCATTCTCTATGATAGTAACCAAGAGATGGAATTAAAACTTGTAATGAATATTTAGTAAATAATATTATATTGTTTGTTATACCTATTTTCCTCATAAATTAGAGTAATTTTGTTAGCATTTCTCCAATTAGCAATAGTTTAATCTATAAAAAGATTTTTTTTATAGGTAAAATTGCTTAAGTGCGGGGTTTAAATGGGTACCAAACCCAAGAACATAAAATAGTAGCTAAAATAATAGCATAAGATGACACAGGCTTGCATTACCCAACTATAACTTGAATGAAAAGAACCAAATAAAAACATAGAAGGTTGAGTGGACATCTGACGTCATAAACATTAAAATATAGCTCAAGCAATACCCACACAGGGGTTTCTTAAGAGAAGTAACTACTTGTAAACCTTGTAAATGAGCTATAACAAAAACTCACGTAGGGGATGCTCACAAAAGATTAGCAAAAACTATAATAGATATCTGAACATGAAGAAACATAGTATTAAAAAATGCCCATGCAGGGGTAATAAAGAACTTATAAATAGTAATGGGAAGCCTTGGATGTTAGGTTCTTAGTTATGATGATATCTTCACACCACTCACCATTTCATTGAATGTTCTGTTACCTTACCCATCAGCTTAATAGTAACTCTAAAATAGAGGTTATGCACAACAACATAACCATTATTCAACAAACTAACAACGGCTTCAATGATATCTTACTCAACCCCTTTGAACTTGCTGAGAAAAGGAGTAAGACCATGAGCTTCTAGAAAATTTTGAGATAGGGGATCAAGCTAAAGGCTAGATGGATCAAGAAGGGCAATGTTGGTAAGATTGGGAAAAAAGAAGACCAAATAAACTAGACATTACACTTCTTACTATCTAGGACATGTTAGGAGTGAAACTAAAGGGGATATATTTTATTGATAAATGGTTACAATATATAGGCATAAGCCTATATGATGAACATGACACTTGTCAAGTGAAACTGACAAGTGTCAAGGAAGGCATAGTGCACATTACATTAACTCTAACATTCCCCCTTAATGTGCACTATCCTAACTAAATAAAAAAACAAGTCAACATTAGGTAACATTCCCCCTTAATGTTGACTTCTCTAACAAAAACCTACATCCTCCTTTATTGCTGATTTGGTCTTAGGCTCTTGCTTTTTGTGCTTGGCTCTCCAACTGTGAATAATGCTAGATTCACTGTGTATACATCTCGGTTGTTGCCTCAGGGTCAGCCACTTCCACAGGTCTGTTGCCACTGGGTCAACCATCTAAGTGCCTCGGGGTCATCATGGGTGCCTCAGGGTTAGCCACTTTTGGGTCTGTTGCCTCTGCAGGTCATCCTCAAAGGATGTTGCCTCTCGTAGGTCACTGACTAGATTCACCATGAGTATGAAATCCCTCCTCATGGTGAACTCAATCTAGAAGGTGTCGGTCTCTGCCGAAAATGCACCTAATACAAAGGAAAAAAGAGCCATATAAGAGTGTCGGTATCTGCTAAAAAATGCACTCAATACAATAAAATGGGCCATAGATCAAAATAGGAGGAGATAAGAAGAAAATAAGAGAATCTTCTAAAGTGTCTTCGTCTGTAGTCTTCAAAAGTTGATCCGAAAACAACCTCGGATAGAGCCTAGGGTGTCTTTGTCTGTAGTCCCTAGTATAAGTGTCCTTATGGTGACCATGTCATCCCATCGAAATGCATGGGTAACCAGCCGCTGCATTCGCCAAGTGTATATAAAATATCACTAGGTACAAGGATCACATATGAAATTACCTTGGGAGTGTCGGGTACAACCGAGAGTGCACTCCAAGGTAGAAAAACTTTGAGGCTAAAAAAATTGAAGTGAAACAGCCTCAAAATTTTAATATGACACCACCATTGTGTCCGTCGTGGAAAAATGTTTCCAATGACTATAAACATGGCTATAGTTGGATCTCAATAAGTCCTTCATCAATGAGAAAAAAACAACAATAACCTCACTAAGCAGCAATTAAACCTCAGGAATAGAAGATTCTTGGCATCGCACTCAAGTGGAAAAAAAATAACAGATCAATTTTCCCTCGCAGGGGAGTGAGCGTTTCACCCATATGATAAATTAAGTGCCCCGTAGTTTTAAAGTCTTTTCACAATAAATTGGCCATCCCAATACATTAAATAATAACCCCACAAGTGGTTCCCTTCCACTCGATACAAAATATAATTGTCGGCCATAAAACAAAAAATGATCCCCATGTTATCATATTTTAAAATAATAAAGCCTTTTGTCCAAGTTATAGTCGGGCTTCCGCACCATCCGGTACAGCTTTGCCAAGCACGGTCGCCACACTGGGGCTTTGGCATGTGATTCAACCAAATGCCTCCCGTAGCTCAAAATAAGGGAAACCAACTCCTCTGTCAAATACGTTCACTGTCATTTCATTTCATTGCCAGAACATTCACTGCGTGCATTATTCTAAATCCCTACAGAAGCCCCATCCTGCATTCCAGGACACCATCAATTCTAACGCCCTGCTATAATGACTAGGATGGCCCCCTCTGTCAGGCTCTCCACTCTCAGTCCGAATGAAATGAGAAGAATGCAACCATGGGAACAACGGAGCCGAAGGAGAACGAAAAGGCCAAGACGACTTTGGCAGAAGTTCTAGGTGGCCTGACGCCTGCAACAGGTGGCACGACAACATGTTTCATGTATTTTTAAAAAAAAATTGAAGTTGATTGAAGACGATCCCCTCTCTTAATGGCATTCACTGCACATTCCTTCAACTTTGACTCCAACTCCAAGTGCAGTTCCTCCCTCAGCTCTATCTCCAACGAACTTGTACAGCTTGAAATTGTAGGTGGTGACTGAGCCGCCACAATTCAGAGATATCGCCGTGATGCTCTCCAACGTCGAATTCCATGAATCGCAACACCCCAAAATAGGAAAAAGGTTGGAACCTCTCTGTGTCTCCACTAAACTCGATTTTCATCACCAGATTCTTCTTGGCGATCACAATGAGTTGCACAGGTACCAGGTAGAAATTCATAATGCAATGATTGTTGGTGCATTTCTTGGAAGAGAAACAGAACAGCAGCTCCCGCCACCATTGTAGTCGCCTCTCATCAGTACACTAAAATAGGAACACCTCGAATAACATTTCCAACTATTTCTCGCCAAGTCAAGCTGTAGACACCAAAACAGCACCAATCCGATTATGTGACTGCAAACACTGATCGCTTTGACAAACACAGCCCCCAGGGCAGCCCTCAGAGGTCAAACATTGGTCCTAACCACTTTCATAGCAATTTCATAAGGTCAAGAGGCAATTTGATACATTTATACACTTTTCTCAGTATTTGTCTCACCCAGGGACGAATACTAACTGGGATTCGTCTCACCTAGGGACGAATTTTGAAATCGTCTCACCTAGGGACGAATTCCAAGTTTAACGGGCAAAAAGAAGAATGGTGCCAAGTGGCAGCCCAGGACAGTCAGTTGATGACTCCTGCCTCGCACACATGTGTGGGTGGATAGATAGGCCGTTAGAGGACTGTCACAAGGGCAGTTATGAGAGCCCAAGTCAATGGAGGACTCCCCTCCCTCATGGGAAGACATGACTGACACATGGCATTTGTGCTTCCCTCTCAAAAGAGACCCCATGGGTCTATAAAAGGTGGGACTTTTCTCACCCAAATGGATAGATTAAAGGATATTTCAAGCAATGAAGTGCTACCGAGTTGAACACCCACTTGCGTCCCCTTTGATCCACCTTCTCACATCCACCAATCTCTTTTGCAAGGGAGGTTGTTGGGTGGCTTTTGGAAGCTTGAATCTGACCCAAATCCAACATATGGACACCTGAATCAACCAATTTGCTGACCCCCCAATCCTAAGATGTTTTGGGCCCATCCCTAGTGGATTGGCGCCAAGATCAAGTTCCCACGGTGGGAGGCCCACTTGGGCACCCCCGCACTTTCTAAGTTTTATTCCAAAAGCATTCTAGATTATTGTTTCAGGTTGCATCTCATGTTATTCTGTTTGGTTAACTCATAGCTTCAATTTCATAACATTTTGATCAGATTTTATCATGCCTTTTGTCGCTTTGTTGTCCTACTAACATGCAGGTGGCGACATCGAATTCTCGAGGATAGAGGCCAAATTAGGAGAATCCAACCATCTGGGTTGTCCCAAAATGGACCCAATTACATAACCCCTCTATTTGCAAGCATTTTGGAGGTCTCAGGATTTGACATTGGAGCAGCATCAGGTCGGCTTTTCCAACACAGAAGAATTCGTCCCACCCAGGGACGAATAGCAGTCAGAATTCGTCCTGCCCAGGGATGAATTCTAGTTGAAGGTAGATTGGTCGACTGTATCAGTGGCAGTGGCCTTATGGTGATGTTTTCTATCCTCTGTCAGGTTTTTAGGTCATTTAGAGTCATTTTACTCTATCTGTTTCAAAATGTTTGCATGCATCTTTTGGCGATTTTAGAGAACAAACACTTCTTATGTGCAGCAGGTGCTACTGACATCTTCGTTGTTTCTTTGTTCGCAGGAGGAGCAGCAGAGGTCAAAGACTCATCGACATCAGCGGCGGCATCATCTTGGCCCGTCCATTTCAAGTGTGGGCACGCGAAAAGAGGAACCTTAAGTCTCGATTGTAGTCAAATTCTTTTAACGCTCCTAGCCCCTAAAAATGGAGGATGCGTATTTGTAACAGAGATCAAGAAAGTTTAATGAAAGGGCTATGTTTTCTCCATTTTCTTGTGTCTCTTCCAATGCGTTTCTTTCATTTCATGCAATTTACATTTCTAGGACTTAAGCGTATTTGATTTTGAATGCATCGCAATTAGTGTTTCCTTCTCCCGGAATCTCGTGCTTTCAGTGGCGATCACGGTGGGACTCTGTTCCCTGGTTTTTAAGATCACAAAAACTGATCAAATTTCTATGTTTTGTGTTTTACAGGTACCTTTTTGGTTTCTGACTGTTATTCGTCCTTAGCTGTGGCGATTGCTTTACTGAAATTCGTTTGACCCTGAGACAAATTCAAATTTGTCTCTGAGAGGGATGAATTCTGTTCTGTAATTCGTCTCATCGAGGGATGAATTTTTGTCTGCAACTTTTCACAGTAGAAATTCAGAAGCAACCGATCCAAGCAGAGAAGAGGTAGGGATTTTCATAATCTCTGTTAAATTTTTTGTTTTTGTTTCTGTTTCTTTAATTGTTTTCATTTAATCCTGCATTGCATAGGGAAAGTCATTTATGCTTGTTTCATTTTTGTTAAATAATATGAATCCCACACACTTCACGCAATAATTTTAAACCAAGGAGCTGGTCGTAAGACCCCAGCCCTTGAGCAAGACCAACGGTGGGTTCATCACCACCTTGGCTTAGCTTTGCATCCATTTCCCGATTGTCAACTATTGTTAGGCATAAATCCTGACGAAAGCTGACCGAGTGTCGCTAGGGTGATTCCCATGCGCGCGAGGATAAGTCTTCTATGGTAGGTGCCATTAACAGGACAATCCCCCTTCTGTACCGCCTATGTACCATGTACCTTCTACTCTCACGTACCTATAGTCTCCCTCTCGTAATGGCGGGTATATAGAGAGGTTGGTATATCGGCTTGGTTGGTATATTGAAGGGGCTACCATTTTGGGAGTTATATGAGTCGTCATAATGCATTTAAATGTTCTTCAAAACCTACAAAAACAAAACAAAACATCAAAATGCACTAAACCAGTTTAGGGCACACCAATAATCCTTAAAAGAGATAATCACGGTTTGTGCATGTGTGTGTTTATTTCGCTTAGTGTAGACAAAAAGAAAAATCATCATAAACGAGATAAAAATCTACTTAGATAGTATAGAAGCAACGCAATGGTGTACACCCGTAGCCAAGCCCAATCAAGGGCGGAAGATCCGGAAGGTACACAAGAAGCAGGCACAAGTCACCTTCGCTTCAGTCCCGAGGACTTGGTCATACCGCCTTATTGGTCTGGCCTACAAAAGAATCCGATTCAAAATCCTCGGTGGGGTATGCCCATTCAAAGCAGCCCCTTTCGGGAAGATGCCCTACATGTAGACCTTGATGTAAATAGAGAATCGCCTTATGAGGTTAGACATGAGTGGCCACAGCGCGATGGAGCGCTAGAGAGGCACACTATCCATTTGGAGGGACAACATGGATATGGCATCCCTCCTTCCCCCCCCCATAGGAGGGAAAAAACAAAATCCGAGCGCATCTTCCCCCACAACCAACTAACCCCCCCCCCCCCCCCCACCCAAACCATAGAAGAGTAAAGAAAACCCCCCCCCCCCCGAGGCCACCAACAACAACGGGAACCTTGCATTTCCCCCCTTGCTAGGTATCATGATCATACATCAAGGCCGCCCCCCAACACATTCCCCCCCCCCCGGCGGAGGGAACCCCCATTGAAACTTTAGATCAACAAACCACAGGCAAACACATAGGAGAAACATTCCAACCTCCTGAGCAAAATAGGGTAGACCAAATTGACCCGATAGTTGCTAGACAGGCCACCCGTCAAGCCCAAATCACGTGGCTTAAACAAAGTCATCAGGAGATAGAGTACCGACACCGCTTGGATAGAGAGCGCATGCAACGCGAAGCGGATGAGTTACGCTATGAACTACCCGAGAGGGAGCCAACCCCTCGCATCCAAAGGGCCAAACAATATGAGAGGCACAATTCATTGGTGCAGGACAGGTCTCCACGACCTCGTCAAGCTTTGCCTCCGAGATCTTACAGACCCGAGAGGGAGGCCACTCCCCGAAACAATGATGGGTACCTTCAGCGAGGACTCGATCAAGGTCATGGGTCTCACCCAGAGACTCCTCAAGAACTTTATGAGGAGTACGAACCAGAAATAGAATATGTTGAAACTCCCCATCAAGGCAGGAGGATTGCCATTCGGCCACCCCTCCATAGGCCCTCAGTTTACCATAACTTACAATGGGAGTGAACAAGAGAGGAAGAAATAAAATCTTCCGATGCATACCAAGCGCTATTAGAGCGTTTGGAGTCTGTGGAGACAAAAGCTACTGGGCATCAAAAACCCACATTACGTCAACTCCGTAGTAATCGGGTGCATCCCTCAGTGCCTACACCTCTTTACCCCGAGCACTTCAAGTTGCCTCAATTGGCAATCTTTAAAGGTGAAGAGGATGCACAAGAACACGTTACAAGATTTCTAAGCCAATGCTTCGGCATCCAAGATAATGACGCATTGTTGCTTAGAACGTTCATAACCACATTCGCGAGCCCTTGCCTCGGATTGGTTCACACAACTACCTAAACAAAGCATAAGCAACTTAGATCAATTAGTAGATGCGTTTCTTGAACGCTTTGCCTTCAACACAAGGAAGAAGGCATCACTGAGTGATCTGGCGAGCCTCAGGCAATTTGAGGAAGAAACAATGGCAGCATATGGGAATCGATGGAGAGCTTTGCTTTCTAAGTTACCCTACCATCCCCCTATGTCTGATCTCATGTAGATGTTCACAAAAAGTTGCTTAAAATCAATCTCTGGTCTATTGTTGCTGCGATAATACGACAACTTAGAAGAAGCTTTGGCGCAAGCCAGAGTTATAGAAGAGATCAAAATAGGCGAAGGCACAATCGCCAAGCCTAAAAATAAAGAGTGGAATAAAACCACCAAAATCGGGACAACGCAACCACAACACGCTGTAGTCAACCAAGTTGCGATAAATGTTCCCGCGCCTGTGCAAGAAATGCAGCCTCAAAAGGCTAATTACCAGGCAGTGCCTCCTGCTTATGAAAGAGATAATAGAAGATAGGAGCAGAATCGATAGCGTCGCCCTAGGCGACAATTCACCCCTTACACGGAGTCCAGGGACTCCCTATTTGACCGCTTGTCAATGGCAAATTTAGTCACTCTGCCAAAAATTCAAAATATAGACCCTAATGCTCCTAAGCCTAGGGGATACAGAGAGGAATTGTATTGTAGATTCCATAGGCGCAGAGGACACGACTTGAATGGATGCTGGAAGTTCAAAGAATTAATCCAAGATTTGATTGACAATAGAACATTGGCCGTGGACAACCCCATAGCGCCAAAAAACCAACAAATGGGGGTATTCAAGGACCCTTTGCCTGCCCACGAGGCACAGGAAAAACCACTCCAGATTAATGAGGTGCGACAGAATCTTCCCATGCAAGGATTTGTGGGAATGATTAGCATAGTGACAAGGAACATAAGGTACCCAACAGTTGCCCCCGAGGTAGCTACGAGGGAAGTTCCGACAACATCGCAGCCTCAACAACGCCCAACGCAGTTGCCTCCGCCTAGACCCGAAATCATGATATGGACCAAACTCACGCAGAGTTTGCGGACCACATCGGCTAGGCTGTCCATTTACGAGCTTATTCAACAGTCAGCACCCCATAGGGAAGCTCTTATGGACATTTTAAAAGCCATCGAATTACAACCTCACAAAGCAAATTCTTTCAACAACTTCGTGGGACATGTGAAACAATGTACGGAGTCGGTCATCACATTCAGAGAAGACGAGGTAAAAACGATATCGAATGACATGGCAGATCCACCCCTACACGTTATCGCGCGGGTCAATAGGATTCCGTACAAGAGAGTGTTGGTAGATACTGGCTCGTCCAGTAACATCATTACCACTGCAGCCTTAAAACATTTGAAGCTGCCGACCTCTCACATCATAGCCTCCACGTACACACTGCGAGCTTTTAACGATGCAATATGCTCGACAGTCGGCACAGTTATTCTGCCTGTCCAGGTAGGACAAAATTCAATACCTACACCGTGCCATGTGTTAGAAGGCGAGATGGCTTATAATATACTGCTAGGGCGGCCTTGGATTAGGGACATGAAGTGTGTCCCTTCGATCGCCCACCAGTGCTTAAAGTATGCTTATGAAGGAGAAATACATGTAGTCCCAATGGACTTAGAGCCCTTTAAGTATTGCAATGCGGTACAATTCATGCCTCAATCGACCCTCCCTTCAACACATTTGGATTTCTAGTTAAATCCATCTAAACAGGGTCCAATACCGCAGGCACCACTGGTGACCAACAAGGCAAAATCCCAGCCAGGTGAGACTTCATCACCTGCTCCTTCATCATCAATGCCACCTATCATGGCCCAACAGAAGGACAAGGGAAAACAGATCATGGAAGAGGTTAAACCCTTAGAAGAAAGGTTGCCCACAATCTCAATGGTATCAATGGAGGAAACACCAAGCACAACAGAAACTAAGACTCCTGAACCACCAAACATGGAATGGACTCAGGAAGGACTACCGTTTCCTCCCACCCAATCATCAACAATCACTGTTGAAATGGCCAGTACGGGCCTGGGGGAATATTTAGTGCAAAATGTTGTGGCGACGCCAGCATTGGAGTCAATACAAGACATGGGAAGACCTCGCCTTCCCATAGGGACAGTTGTTCCTCTAGGCTACCCTCCAAACCAGACAAATTTCGTGTATGGGGGCCTTGATCATGGTCTTGAACCATGCCAACAAAAGGAAGCAGACGAAGAGCCTTTTGTTGAAAACATCAACTATCTATCAAACCCAAACTTTGCCCTAAAATATCTCGGTCAATGCAATTGGCATGGATACGGGCTAGGCAGATATGAGCAAGGGATGCGGGTCCTTTGCCAATCAAGATATCAGATGCCATATGACAAGTCAGGAGTAGGGTTCAACCACCCCCTGCCCTTAGACATCTTGGTTGAAAATATGCAAGGCCTAGAAATAGGCAACAAGGGGGGATTGGCACAAGATCCGTATGCCAATCCAAATACGGAATACACATTGGGAGACTACCTCCCATGGTCAACAAACACCCCTGGAAATAGCAGTAATCCCTCTCCTTTGCTAGAGAGAGGTGAAAGTTCAGAGATTAATCCTCAAAGAGAACATCAACGACTTTCGGACATCTTTCTGAAGTTGTTCCCCTTAGAGGTTCCAGATGAAACAATACAGTGTCAAGGGAATCAGGTCCCTCCACCAAGAGTGGAACAACCACAATGGGACCAGATTAACTTACTGGAACAAGGAGGGTCCTCAACGTCGCAAGCAACAGCTTGCTGAAGAGGATGAACATTTTTGGGTCTCCGAAAGTGATTCGGAAGATGAGACCGAGATGGACTATCTCGGACATGCGCGACGACATCACCGCCCTTTAACTCATGAAGATCTAATGGGACGAGATGGGCATACGGTTAGGGCATGAATGGTGGGTAGACCCAGCAAGGTGGGACCAAGTATTGGATCCATGGCTCCAAATTCAAGATGAGCATCGTCCACCTCGAGATCCCATCATGACATCAGTGCCGAGAAAAGACCCTGCCATCCTTTTTGCAAATAGGGATGAATTCACACCTAGGGAAGATCCATTCGTGCCCGTTCTCGTAGAGCCAGATCCAGAGTATAGGGAGCATCTAAAAGAATCGAGTTATCACACCCGCGGTTCTGGAGACCAAATTCATTCCATCCACATGATCTCCATTGATTTGATCGCACCCATCCGCAATCCGGCTGATCCATCACAATCATTGCACCTAGACATAGATGCCATCGACTGGGATCGCGTCAATTCACCTTTATCACCATCAGAGTACTGGCCTTTCGGTGAAATGCTTCATTCCACCCCAAGGACAACTCAGGATATTTTTCAAGCTGAAGAGGGACCCGAGGTTCCAAACGTAGATCTAAACTCAGCTAATGATATCCATTTGATCCCAACTCCACATCAGTTGGAGGACGGATCCCACATGTCAGTCGAGGAAATGACTGACGTAGACATCGGCTTAGACCCAATGAATCCACAAATTATCAAGCTAGGGGTAAGTCTTTCCCCCGAAGAGCAAGCCGAATACATCGCCCTTCTCAAAGCGAAGAAGGAAGTTTTTGCATGGTCATACAGAGACATGCCGGGACTAGACCCGTAGCTAGTCACACATAATTTAACGCTTGATCCGACAATCAAGCCCGTAAAGCAAAAACTACGAAATATGCACCCAACAGTGGCCTTGATGGTCAAAGACGAATTACAAAAGTTGTTGGATGCACAGTTTGTCATCTGCGTGGATTATCCGCCATGGCTGTCCAACATGGTTCCCGTCAAGAAGCCCGATGGGAGGATTCGCATATGCACCGATTTTTGAGACCTAAACAAAGCGAGTCCTAAGGATGATTTCCCCTTGCCAAGCATCGACGCGCTAGTAGACGCTACAGCAGGTCATGAAATGCTCTCCCTAATGGATGGCTTCTCAGGATACAACCAAATTCGTATCAATCCTGAAGACCAACTTAAAACGGCGTTCACAACGCCTTGGGGGAAATTTTGTTATAAGGTCATGCATTTTGGCCTTAAAAATGCTGGCGCTACCTACCAACGTGCCATGACATATATCTTCCATGATTACATGCACAAAACTATGGAAGATTACATGGATGATTTGTTAGCCAAGTCTCTTTTGTGCTCAGATCATCTCGGTGACTTAAGCAAGATCCTCGATCACCTCATAGAGCATAAGGTCAGACTGAATCCCAAGAAGTGCGTATTTGGCGTCACATCCGGAAAACTCTTGGGTTTTATAGTCTCAAAATGAGGCATTGAAGTGGACCCAAATAAAGTCAAGGCAATCCTTGAAATGGCTCCCCCAACTACCATCAAGCAGCTCAGAAGTCTCTAGGGAAAGGTCACGTCGATTAAACGCTTCATAGCGCAATTATCTGACAAATGCCGACCCATGAACAAATTATTGCACAAGGGGGTTACATTTCACTGGGATGACGAGTGCCAGTCAGCCTTTGATGAAATCAAACAATACTTGGCTTCGTCGCCGGTATTGGCACCACCTAGACCAGGAGTGTCGTTCTACTTATACATCTCAGCTACTGAGGTGGCACTGGGTGCCATGCTAGCCCAAAAGAATGAACTTCACAAAGAACAAGCTACTTACTATCTTAGCCGCACCCCGGTCAGTTACGAACTTAACTATGCATACGTTGAGAAACTCTGCTTGGCAGTGGTGTTTGCTACCAAAAAGCTATGCCACTACATGTTGAGCAACACTACGTATGTTGTGTCTAAGGAGAATCCATTGCGATACATGATGAGTCGTACTTATCATAGTAGTCGCACGGCGAAATGGATCATGTTGTTGACGGAATTTGACATTGAGTTCATTGGGCAAAAATCTATCAAAGGACAAGTCATAGCCGATCAACTAGCAGAGGCTCCTCTTGAAGACGATCAGCCTCTGGTCATAGAACTACCCGATGATGGGGTCTTCCATGTCTCAGAATCGCCATATTCTGATGAGCCTGAGTCACGAGCCGACATAACCCTATTCTTCGATGGTTCTAAATGCGAGCAAGGTGGTGGCACGGGAATTGTATTCTTCACACCGCAGGGCGCTCCAATGCCCCTGTCATTTAAATTAAACTTCCAATGCACCAACAATAATGCAGAATATGAAGCCTTGCTCCTAGGTCTTCAGACAACAATCGCCATGAACATCAAACGATTGAATATCTTTGGTGATTCGCTGTTAATAGTCAATCAAGTCAAAGGGGTATATCAATGCAAATGCCCAGTTCTGAAGGCCTATAAAGCCCTCATGGACAAATTCTTGGCAAAACTCGAATGGTACGACATCGAGGCACTCCCTCGATCATCGAATCATTTTGCGGACACAATGGCCTCCTTGGGGTCATTAATCCCACAAGACCTTTTCGGTGATATGACAACCATTCAAGTCAAAACCTTATCGCAATCCGCGATGGAGCGTGCAAGCTCAGACTTGACACCAGGAATCCACATGATCCAGATTGAACCATCCTCGGATAAGTTCTTTCGAATCCGAGATCGTCTGAAATGTGCCAACTGGGGGTCCTTGTTTTCCCCCACTCCCACTAATAGCAACACAATGCTATTCTTACAAGTTCTATCCCATTCAACATTTGTTAGGGAAGAACTTCGAAAGGGATTGGTTGTTCATACTGTCGAGGTTTTCGATCAACAGGACTGGTATTTACCCATTAGAGACTACCTCAAGTTAGGTAATCTTCCCTTTGGATTGACGCACACCGCAAAACAAACATTCAAGCAGAAAGTGGCTAAGTATGTCTTGATAGGAGACATTTTGTATCATCGTAGCTATGACAGAATTCTTCTTCGTTGTTTGGACCAGCAAGAGTCCACTTGGGCAGTCGCCCAAGCGCACGACGGTACATGTGGTGGCCACTTTAGTGGTATGGCCATTGCAAAGCGCATTCTCCGCATGGGCTATTATTGGCCATCTTTAGAGCGAGATTGTTGCGAATATGTCAAGAAGTGCGTGAAATGTCAACATCATGCCAATTTGATGCACATACCTTCCCAGGCCCTACAGAAAGTCCAGCTCGATTGGCCATTTTTGCAGTGGGGCCTCGATCTAATCGGAAAGATCTCCCCTGCATCGTCAGGCCATCACACGTTTATCATAAAGGCCACAGAGTATTTTACCAAATGGGTGGAAGCAATTCCGTTAACCTCAACGAAAGGACCCCGCATTGTGGAGTTCATCTTGCATAACATCATATGTCATTTTGGTATTCCATCCAAAATAATATCGGATAATGGGCCATCATTCAAGAACAAATACGTGCGTGCTTTGACCACAAAGTATAAAATTCAACACATCTTTTCAACGCCCTATTATCCGCAAGCAAACGGGCAAGCAGAGGCATCAAACAAAACACTAGTGGCCATCCTTAAAAAGACAATCGCAGACATTCATAAGGATTGGCACATACAAATCCCACTTGCCCTTTGGGCTTACCGCACTAGCATTCGGACGCCAACTGGGGCAACTCCGTTTTCACTCGTGTATGGCTCAGAGGCGTAATGCCTCTCGAGTTGGAAATTCCTTCCCTTCGCATATCAATGCAGGATTTCATCGATGATGACACTGCGTGGCAGGCCCGGTTAGACCAACTTACGTTGCTTGACGAACGACGCGTGAATGCTCTCGAGCACTTACGTATCTATCAAGAGCGGCTTAAGAAAGCTTACAACATGAAAGTTCACCTAAGGGACTTTCGGGTTGGTGATTTGGTTTTGAAGGAAAACCAACAAAACTCAAATTTTCCGTCCCACCTAAGGGACAAGTTCACGGCAAATTGGTTAGGTCCATATGTCATTGATAGCAAAATAGGACCCGGACGCTAGCTTCTCTCTGACGGTATCAATGAAAAGAACCCTTGAATATCAGTCATTTGCGACCATTTTATATCTAAGAGAGCCATATCCCAAAAATGCTCCAAGGATCCATAAAATCGCTTGGTCAAAAACACAAAAGCTCCAAGGATTATCGCAATCACTTGGTCAAACCAAAAAAAGCTCCAAGGATTATCGCAATCACTTGGTCAAACCAAAAAGCTCCAAGGATTATCGCAATCACTTGGTCACCCCAAAAGCTCCAAGGATTATCGCAATCACTTGGTCAAACCAAAAAGCTCCAAGGATTATCGCAATCACTTGGTCAAACCAAAAAGCTCCAAGGATTATCGCAATCACTTGGTCACCCCAAAAAGCTCCAAGGATTATCGCAATCACTTGGTCACCCAAAAAGCTCCAAGGATTATCGCAATCACTTGGTCACCCCAAAAAGCTCCAAGGATTATCGCAATCACTTGGTCACCCCAAAAGCTCCAAGGATTATCGCAATCACTTGGTCACCCAAAAAAGCTCCAAGGATTATCGCAATCACTTGGTCACCCAAAAAGCCCCAAGGATTATCGCAATCACTTGGTCACCAAAATGCTCCAAGGATGTCCACAATCACTTGGTCAAAAAAAAAAAAATAATCAAAAACAACAAAAATTTGCATCTCATATCTAGGCATACTCAAATTCATCAATCGAGAGCTCTTCTCGCACCTCATATTCATATTCACAAAAATAAATCCATCAAAAATACAAAAACATGTAGCTACATTAAGCATTGCATCCATACGCTACATATTTGTGGTTGTATAGGTCAAAGGCACCATAGGCTGTAATTGCTCTGATAGACCATCTTATTCCACACTGTTCCATTTTACAAAAACAACAAAAACACCATGCATTGCTTTTACCGCACTAGAATCAGTGGTCTTTTAATGTATCAAGAGTTTTCGTGATTCAGTCATCATTTTGCTCTTTAGCCATGTAATGTATCAAGTCGAACAGATTTTACGAAGGTAGAGTCACACTTGAAATACACCTTGTTACGTAACATCCCAACACAAATTAAAACACATAAAACAATTCCTAAGTTGTGTGAACGAAAGATGAAACCTACACAGTAATCCAAGTCACCAAAAGCGAAACGGTTATCTTGCTCATCCCCCTGTGCGAATGACCCCAAGAATGCTGAGAGTTGGCAAAAGGACAAGCATCCTCCCTACCCAATTCCTTAAGAATCCCTAGTTCTCAATAATTGCAAAACATCAAAAATTTTTTTTTGCAAAATGTCAAAAATCAAATACTTGACATCTTACAGAGGCAAAAATCAAAGGGCACAAACGATAGTGATTTTCATCACTCCATATCCCCAATCCCTTGCTCAAAAGAAAAACAAATCAAAATAAACAGGTGATCTTATCACTACAAACGAGCAAGTATCCCAATACAATTGAAGAAAAGAAGGGAGTGGAACTTGAATCCCCGGAACTCTCAGCATTCTAAAAGGTCATAAGGCAAGCCTCAGTACCGGTTTGGTTGATAGCCTATCGGTAACTGGCGGTAAACTTCTCGCATGATGATATATCTGTCACATTAACTTGCATAAAGATCAATGTTTGCATGTGGATGAGCTAGCTTATGGCATCCTGGATAACACCGTAGATTAATCTAACTAAATACAACAAAGGAGTTAGTGGAGCTAATTAGGTGATCCTCAGTACAGGTTCGGTTGAAAGCCCATCTGGCACTGGCGGTATCCTGATAAATACCACAATAATGAACTCAATCGCACACACGGGGATGTGAAATAGATGGGTCAAAAACAAGTCTGATTCATACCTTGTTCAAAAGTCTTGTAAGACAAAGTACAGTCGTGGCTAGTGAGTTAAAATTTCTGAGTCTCAAAAAACCTTAGCTACATTTATAAACCAACTGCGCTACTTTTCATCCTTACAATACCATCATAAAATACAAAAAGAGAAAACCACATATATACACACCAAGTCATTTAAAATAGAAATCGTCCAAAAACAAAATAAACAGAATCCTAACAGTCTATGGTGCCATAGCCAAACATCACAAATTTCATTCATCCATTTCATTTCGCATATCACATAAAAATCAAAAACATTTGCATTCATCATTTGCATAAGCATTCATCAAAATAAATAAACATGCATAGTCATTAGCCATCATGAATAAACATCAGATAATCACATGTAAACAACCAAAATAAAACCGGTATATATATATATATATATATTTATTTATTATTATATATATCGTCAAAAAAAAATGCCCGCAGGCTACAAAACTGGTCCTCTGACCCCGCAAAAATATCCAAAAGCCCAACCTAAAGCGTCGACCACCATGATCACGCAGGATCGGTGCGACGGGAACTACCCCCGTGGTGTGGGTCCTATGGGACCCTGTAGGGCGGCTACTGCCGCCCCCGCATCATGCCTGCTATCGCCTCCCTCATCTAATCGTCGACGACGAGATGATGTTGACTGCTCAGTCACACTATCCCTCGTCCGCCGTGAAGATCCACTGACCGAGGGCTCAGGTAGCCGCCCACCAAGGCGGATGACCTCCCTCTCCAACTCTATCCGGTGTCGACACCACTCTGCCTCTCACCGATGATAGTATGACACCGCATCATCACGCTGTTCCAGAACCCTATCCCGCTCTGTCAGCTGAGCCCGCAGGAGATCCCTCTCCCGTAGCGCATCCCCCAACTCCTGCCTCGCATCCCCCAACTCCAGATCCCGTATCCGTAGTAGCTCTGTCAGTCGCACATTTTTAGCACGTATCTCAGACTCCACCTCCTCTGTGTCTGCCTGACGAATAGGACCCTCTGGAACAGCAGCCTGCTCTGGTTCCCACTGCTCCTCCATGTCCTACATTTTTGGTTGATCTGGAGGGCCCAAGTCTACATCCTCATCCCCTGGAGTGAGCCAATAAAATGCATCGGTATAGTGCTCTACAGCACCTGCCCATCGTCGACTCTGCCCCTGCTCCGTAGACCGTCGCCACAAAACTGCATAGCCTATCTCCCGTGTCATCCATCGCTGCCCGAGTCGTCCACGGTAACCCGGTCGGCCTCTCCACTACTATGTGCTACCAACCCCAGCACTGTAGCAGATAACTGCAACTGATGCCCTTTCTCTGCCGACAGTGGACCGCATACAGCTCCCCGTAGAGCTGTGCCAACAATGTTTGTCCCCATCTCAAAATTAGTGGTGCCTCTATCGGGCACTCTACCAACTGCCATACCAAATCCAGCAGGTTCCACGGGAACCTCGCGCCTGACGAATCAGGGAGAAGCATGTTAGAAATAAGGCCCATCAAGAATGCGTGCCTCACTCCTAACACCCCCCTCTCCTGCCACCAACCAACCAAAATCCCGCCTATCTGGTAGTCCACCTCAGTTGTCTCCATTGGGTTCGTTACACCCAGCCGCTCCCCATGCCCAAAGCATCTCGTAAGTACAGCAATCCGCTGATCACGCGGCGATGTCCTAATAGGCAGTCCGTCTATCGAAATCCGAAGCAACCGATAGACATCCTCCAAAGTTACAGTCATCTCCCCTGTCGGAAGATGGAACGTGTTGGTCCGAGGATCCCAAAGTTTGATCAGGGCCATCAGATAGGCCTGATCCGGGACCACAGGCTCCAGTCGAGACACTTGCTTGAGCCCAAGGGCATCAAGCCATTCCCAATCACCATCAGTCAGTGCACCCCGCGCCTCAATAAAGGCGGTAGGTACACGGTACCGGCTCCGAACCTACAAAAGAAAACAATTCAACAAAAAAAAAATTAAAAATCATGGAAAAAAAACTGTACAGCATAAAAAAAAATTCAAGTAGTTTTCTTCAATCCAGTTTCAGGATTTAAGTTTTAAAACACATTTTGAAAAACAACATCACAAAAACAATTAAATAAAACAAGTGCAAATTTAAACAAAAATAAGCTCTAGAAGACACTTACAAGTTTCGCCTCGGCTCCGCCGCTCGAACTAGTTTGTGCACTCATGATGGCAGAGAGAATTCCAGCAGCGCTTCGCTTCGCAAAATTACCTCCTCCTCCCAGAGCTCCAAAATCGCAAGAAAAAAAATGACACAAATGAGCCCAAATTCAAGTTTTGGCCCTTAAATAGGCCTTTTGAGCTGGAATTCATCCTTGACTGGGACGAGCACTTAGGTTAGCGCTCGTCCCACCCAGGGATGAATTCTCTAGCTGGAATTCGTCCCACCCAGGGACGAATTCAAACCAAAACTTCAAAAACATCAAAAAATGCACTAAAAACAGACAATAAATTTGCCCGATAGGAGTGCTATTGCATCTGACATCCAGAGCATACAAAATAGACATTGGAGTCACAAATTATCACTATCCTACTCCCTAAGAAGGCTACCATAGCCGGACCGCTCCACGGGAAGACGAATTTCCGATAATTTGATCCCCAAATGGTGTCACAAAAAACAACAAAAACAACAAAAATAAAAAATGCAACATAAAAACAAAGCAATAAGCATTGCCGGACACAAGTGCTCTTGCACTTAACCTCTAGGCAAAGAAATTCGATGTCGGGGTTCAAATTGTCACTCTCTTACTTCCCCAAGAAGGCTACCATAGCCGGACCGCTCCACGGGAAGATGGGTTTTTGATGATTTCACCCCATTATGGCATCACCAAAAGGGTTAACACCCACCAAAAATAGGTCCAAATGTTGGAAAAAATTGCACATGCTTAAACGATAAACCATCTAAAGGCACCCTTGCACAAGTCATCTTGGGTCAAGCGACTCGTCGCTTTTCTCATGAAGGTCATTCCCTCATCGATTCGTCGCTTGAGGGGGTAGTCACACTTAGTCACCAATCAACAATCACACACCCAATTAAGGAAAACGACATGCATTCAAAGAATCATTGACAAAGACAATCACACTCCTACTTGGGGCAGTAAACAAGCAACAATCAAATCAATCAAACACTTGGCATTTCGTGAATCATGAACACAAGGTTCCCCTGAGGATAAAAGGTTGCGCCCTTTGCCTAATCATGACTGATCAATGTCCAAGCTCAAGTCACACCTCACCAAAATAGGTTAACACTTGAAATCAAACTCCTTAGCTCGTCGAAGCAAGGATTCAAGAATGCATGCCCTTTCCATGCTTGGGGCATCAAAAGTTGGTTAGGTTACCAAGAAACCCTAATCATTAGTGCTTTGGTTATCTATTTTTGCTCAGCGCTGCGCTATGCACAGCGCATCCCAAAAAGGGGCATCTATAGACACCAAAATAGCACCAATCCGATTATGTGACTGCAAACACTGATCGCTTTGACAAACACAGCCCCCAGGGCAGCCCTCAGAGGTCAAACAGTGGTCCTAACCACTTTCATAGCAATTTTGTAAGGTCAAGAGGCAATTTGGTACATTTAGACACTTTGCTCAGTATTCGTCTCACCCAAGGACGAATACTAACTGGGATTCGTCTCACCTAGGGACGAATTCTGAAATCGTCTCACCCAGGGATGAATTCCAAGTTTAACGGGCAAAAAGAAGAATGGTGCCAAGTGGCAGCCTAGGATAGTCAGTTGATGACTCAAGCCTCGCACACGTGTGTGGGTGGATAGATAGGCCGTTAGAGGACTGTCACAAGGGCAGTTATGAGAGCCCAAGTCAATGGAGGACTCCCCTCCCTCATGGGAAGACATGACTGCCACATGGCACCTATGACCAACACATGGCATTTGTGCTTCCCTCTCAAAAGAGACCCCATGGGTCTATAAAAGGTGGGACTTTTCTCACCCAAATGGACAGATTGAAGGAGATTTCAAGCAACGAAGTGCTGCCGAGTTGAACACCCACTTGCATCCCCTTTGATCCACCTTCTCACATCCACCAATATCTTTTGCAAGGGAGGTTGTTGGGTGGCTTTTGGAAGCTTGAATCTGACCCAAATCCAACATATGGACACCTGAATCAACCAATTTGCCGACCCCCCAATCCTAAGAGGTTTTGGGCCCATCCCTAGTGGATTGGTGCCAAGATCAAGTGCCAACGGTGGGAGGCCCACTTGGGCACCCCCGCACTTTCTAAGTTTTATTCCAAAAGCATTCTAGATTATTGTTTCAGGTTGCATCTCGTGTTATTCTGTTTGGTTAACTCATAGCTTCAATTTCATAACATTTTGATCAGATTTTATCATGCCTTTTGTCGCTTTGTTGTCCTACTAACTTGCAGGTGGCGATATCGAATTCCCGAGGATAGAGGCCAAATTGGGAGAATCCGACCATCTGGGTCATCCCAAAATGGCCCCAATTACATAACCCCTCTGTTTGTAGGTGTTTTGGAGGTCTCGGGATTCAACATTGGAGCAGTATCAGGTCGGCTTTTCCAACACGAAGAATTCGTCCCACCCAGGGACGAATAGCAGTCGAATTCGTCCTGCCCAGGGACGAATTCTAGTTGAAGGTAGATTGGCCGACTGTCTCAATGGCAATGGCCTTCTGGTGATGTCTTCTCGTCCTCTGTCAGGTTTTTAGGTCATTTAGAGTCATTTTGTCTATCGATTTGGCTAAATATTTACATGCATCTTTTGGCGATTTTAGAGAACAAACACTTCTTATTTGCAGCGAGGTGCTACCGACATCTTCGTTGTTTCTTTGTTCATAGGAGGAGCAGCAGAGGTCAAGGACTCATCAACATCAGCGACGACATCGTCTTGGCCTCGCCCATCTCAAGTGTGGGCACGCGGAAAGAGGAACCTTAAGTCTCGATTGTAATCAAATTCTTTTAACGCTCCTAGCCCCTGAAAAGGGAGGAGGCGTATTTGTAACAGAGATCAAGAAAGTTTAATGAAAGGGCTGTGTTTTCTCCATTTGCTTGTATCTCATTTCAATGCGTCTCTTTCATTTCATGCAATTTACATTTCTAGGACTTAAGCGTATTTGATTTTGAATGCATCGCAATTAGTGTTTCCTTTGCCCGGAATCTCGTGCTTTCACAAGCATATCAAAGTCTCGAGCAATTGACGAAGGAGTTTTTACGGCATATCAAAGTTGAACTATTTTTGTTTTAACAAGAAGATGAAGAATGTTTGGCTCCACCACGGCCATGCAACAAAATTTGATGTAAAGACCAGGTACTCGCTATCTGATTGGGACTTTTATCTGCTTTCGGCATACACAACTCTGGCGGCAAACTCCCATGTCCGTAACAGGGGGCCATCTGCGCACTCCTCTTAGTACATTTCTCCTCGAACAACACAATAAATACGTCCATGATCACACAGTTGCTCATTAAAAATATCCCACACAATATGGCCACAACTCCCGAGATATGGTGTTGTTCGCTGCGGAATCCGTCACGCCCTAAACCAAGGACGTCTCCTTTTTCTTTGAGGGCAGAAAAATATTGTGTCATGGACTGCGATGATTGCGAGCTACGCCAGGCATGGATGCTATGAGGAGGCATTGAGGCTGTTTGGGCAAATGCAGTATATACAATTAGCCAAACATTTTCAAGATCCGCAGCCCCGTCAAGACCATGATAACTTTGACATCTTTCAAATGCTACGAACAAACGCTTGATAATGCCCACACCGCGTGGCTACCTCCATGGATCTGCAAACCCTTAAAAAACTAAAAAAAATATAAACTTTAAAATTTTTTACCATCTGGTTTTTGATCCATCAAATGATGGAGAGCATACTCCCTCGATAAAAATTTAAAAAAAAAAAAATAGGGGAGGGAGGATTTCCATGAGGGAAATCCCCCCTCAAGGGGTTTCATAGGGCAGGGAAAGCCTGCTCTGATACCAAATGTTGGGAGTAATTAAACTAAAGGGATTATATTATTCATAAAATGAGTTACATATATAGGCAGAAGGCCTATATGATAAACTGACAAGTGTCAGTATAAACTGACAAGTGTCAAAACAGAGGCATAGTGCACATTACATTAACTCTAACAGGACACACAATAGCAGATAAAAATAGATAGCAATGGATTGACATAGACCAACGTTATAAATATATAAATTTTTGGCATAGTAAATGATATTTTCGAAAGTTGAGTTGGAGTGATTGGTGGACCACTTATTAATTCTCCATAGGTAATAGACACTAGAAAATAAATATATGGTACAATATAGACTACATAAAGGATAGTACTGGGATAATATTATGAGTGCCAATTGACTGAAAAAAAAAATTCAAAATTTATAAGATGCAAAAAAGAGGATCTCGAGACTTGATGCATATTGACCTTGTTTTACAATATCCAATTATACTACCCAAACCTACTAAGGGACTTGACATGCTTAGATAATACCACCACAAGATAAACCCACTAATAGGGCCTACCTTGGGACATAGTATACTTCACAAAAAGGAAATAGGAGAACCAACCATCAGTACTGATAGCAATATTGAAAGTCACACTAATCAGGAAATTTTTGCCATAAGAATTTGAACCAAAGAAACAAATCATACTAAAAAATCTAGAGTCATCATTCGAGAAGTTGGCCCACAAAAACTTGTGACCATATATTTCAAACTAAATCATTATTAGTAGTATTTAAAACTTCTTTGGGAAAGCTTTCTTTCCAAATGGACAGTAATTTATGGATAACTCTCTAATTAGCAAGAATATCTACATGCTTGTTAACTTTCTGGTACACAATATTTATAGAGATATCATTGAAATTTTGGGATAGCTTCTTAGCTTCCTAAAAAATGGTTCTGACATTCCAAGAGGACACCCTATTATTTTTAGAGTATTTATAATATTCAAATAATCTCCCTCAATAAAAATGTTACCTTTATAATACTTGAGAAGATCTAGCCCTCTCAAAAGTGCACTATCTTTAGCAAAATTATTATTTTAACATCCCAAATACTTAGCATAAGCCATAATAACTTTAACATTGTGATATATGACAAGACCACCTGCACCTACATCCCTTGGTTTTCCTTTGGAGACACTATCAAAGTTAAGTTTTAGCCACTCACTTCGGGTAGAAATACAATGGGCACCCACTATGGGATGGGGGGCTAGAAAAATAGAATTGGAGTTGTAAGAATTTTTTAAGGAAGAGAACATAGTAGTCTCCAATCTAAAATTAGGATATTTTGGACAAGGGAAGAGCTGGGAATTTTCTACAACAAAGGTAATAGCTTTATTGGCAACAAAGATGTGATCCTTAGAGAAGGAAGAAAAAATACTACTATTTATTTCAAGCTATACTTTCACGTAAGATATGATGAAGGGTCACTTTTCATAAAGAAGATAATCTGAGGTTTTTAAAACGAGCTAGCCATTGGATGAAAATGTGACTCAAAGAATTAGGAGGAACCCATGAGATATGAAAAGTAGATATAAGATGATCCAAAGCTATCTTGGAGAAAGAGCACTTCAAAAAGAGGTTATTGAAATATTCCTACGCATTCATGCACAAATAACATCTGTTAGGGACAATCATACCCCTTTTCATAAGATTATCAATTGTTAAAAAAAAATTGGATCATCAACCAGCTGAAATAAGCAACTTTCAAAATGAGATATTTAATCCACACTCAATCATAACGTATTTGAACCACTTTATAATCAAGAGTCAACCATGAGCAAATTTAACAATGAATAATCTAGAATCAGTCTCTTTCCAAAAAGGGGAGTTAGGGGAAATACCAGTGGAGATTATTGTTGCATTTAGGATGGTTTTGAGAATAGCCGAAGCATCATAGATTTGGCCATTAGCATTTGAAATATGAAATATTTTCTAATGTTTAGAATCAGATAAAACATCAATAAAATATTCAAACTTGCTACCAATTAAAGTATCCAGAAAAGGTTGTAAAACAACAATTTCATTGTTCTCTAAAAGCGATTTATTAGAGATCCACTTGTTAGTCCAAAAGTTAGTTTTACTCCATGTGCCTAATTGCCACCTTAAATCCTTATGAATTAGAGATATGGTTTGGATAATTGATTTCTAGAAAGTGGAGTCCTCTCTAGGTATATCATCATCTATGAAACAATGATTTTGAAGATATTTTCTATTTGTAATTAAGACCCATTCAAGGTTGTTGTTGGTGAAAATATTCCATGCTTTCCTGGCTAACAAGGTTGTGTTCATATTACAAACTCTTTAGAGCCCCAAGTCCCTCTGACTTTAGGGGGAGCACACCTTGTCCTAACTAACCAGATGAAATATTTTCCTATCCTTGGTGCCTCCCCATAAAAATATTTTTTTAATTTGCTTAATTTTCATGTAGACAACAATAAGAACTTTGAATATGAGCATGAAATAAATAGGAACACTCTGAAGACAAAGACAAGTCATTATCAGGGTGGCTTTGGCTGCTTGAGAGAGGAGGATCCCTTTCCAAGCTATAAGTTTTTTGTTAATCCTCTCAATAATGTTATTCCATATGGATTACTTCGGAGCACTGGTGAAAAGAGGGAGGCCCAAATATTGGGAAGGTAATTGAGATATAACACATTGAAATATGTATGCAATCTTAACTTGTATCTCTTGGGGAGTGTTAATAAAGAAAATTTTTCTCTTAATATAATTTATTTTCTGCCCTGTAGCTTCCTCATAGGTATCAAGAATACTCTTAATGGATTTAATTTCCCACATAGAAGCATGAGTAGAAATGATGGTATCATCAACAAACTATTGGTGAGACAAGGCTCTTAAATTAGATGTAGCCTTAATACCTAAAATTATACCATTGGAGTATGTATTTTTGAGAACTCTACCCAAGGATTCAGCAAGAATGATAAAAAGGATGGGGGATAGAGGATCTCCTTGACTAAGGCCCTTGTTACTAGGGAAAAACCCTGTTGCAGATACATTGACCAGGATTGAAAACCAGAGATTAGAGATACAATTATGGATAAGATCAACCCACTCCCTATGAAACCTAAATTTGAGAAGGACAACAATTAGGAAATTTCTATTAACTCTATCAAAAACCTTATTCATATCAATTTTAAAAATATGGTAGCTTTTTTCCTATAGCTTTTTTGCTATGTTGTAGGGGTTCATACAACATGATAACACCATAAGTAATATTTGTTCCTTTGACAAAGCTACCTTGACAAGGGTCTATGATCTAAGGAAGGATATCATTGAGTCTTGTAGCCATGGCTTTAGTAATATTTTTGTATAGGATATCGTAAAGTCTAATGGGTTTGAAATCTAACATAGATTTACACACAATCTCTTTTGGAACCAAGGAAATGAAGGCAGAGTTGATACTCCTGGGTATAGATTTAGTTTTTTGAAGTTCATTGATGGCATTGCAAATGTCAAGACCAATGATATCCCAAAAATTTGGATAGAACTAGGGGAAACCCCATCAGGGCCTAGGTATTTATTAGGGTAAATTGAGAAAATAACCTCTTTAATTTCATCAGGGGTGAGGGGTTTGATAAGAGCTAAATTCATATATGAAGTAACTAGACTGGGTATATAATAGAGCAATTATCTACCATCCTGGGCAGAATTATGGGGGTTGGCTCTCAAAATATCTTCAAATAAATATGAAGCTTCATTTCAAATCTAAAAAATATTCCTAATGATGGATCCATCACTTTTGGTTAATTCTTTAATTTTATTCAAAATTCGGTGCCTTAGGATAGTGCCATGAAAGAATTTTTTATTTGAGTCCCCATATTTGAGCCAAAGGGCCCTTTATTTTTCCCTCTAGAAAGTCTCATATTTAACCACTACATTGCGGTAGTTTACAATAAGTGGTCTCTCCTCATTTCTGAGTTGTTCATTGAGCTGCCCATTCCAAATTTGGAGTTCAATACTTTTTAGTTTTTACGAAATATTTTTCTTATTTTCAAAGATGTTACCAAAAACTTCTCTGTTCCAAACACGTATATTTTCTTTGACACATGTAATTTTGTGGGAAACCCTAAAAATAAAGGACCCATGACATTCGAATTACCACTAGTTAGCAATTTACATCCACAAATCTAGGTGTTGTGTCCACATAGCTTCAAGTATAAATAGGATTTTGAAACAAGGGCCTTTCTTAGATTCAAACAGTTAAGGATAAAAATTAGATCTAAATCTGAGAAGACATATAAGAGTGCCATCACCCATGACTAATATAGATCCTTGAGACAAGAAAACCCTATCAATTTTTACTTGAATGTGTTGATCCCCAATTCTCCTATTACTCTAGGTGTATTTTGCCCATTTATTTTGAACATCCATCAACTCACATTCAGTGATAAAGATATAAAAATTCTTAATTTTCTTGGTGGGCATCAGGTTCCCTCCCTACTTATCAGAAGAAAAAATAGGAGAGTTGAAATCTCCAGCAATAATCAACGAAAGGTTTATGAAAGCACTTCTCATATGACTCAAAGTATCCCATATATCCCTATATCTGAGAGGATCGTTAGGGGCATATACATTGATCAAAACCCAAGAGAAATTACTACTTTTACAAAAAGACATCATCTTGAGGACCTTGTTGGAAGAGGAAATGATTTTTCCTTCTAAATTTTTTGAGTCCTAAATACAAAGAATGCCCCCAGACATACCTTGAGTAGGGCAAAACATAAAATTACCATTTTTCCAAATAGAAATTGTGATTTTCTATATTTTTTTTTTATCAATATTTGTTTTCTGCAGAACCATGATAGTGAGTCTGTGTTCTTTCCTCAGAGTGCAAACAAGCCTTTTCTTGATAGTAATGTTGAGGCCTCTCACATTCCATGAGAGAATTATCATTTAGAATTTTTGGAAATTTTTTGGCCTCCATTAGTTTGCTATATGGGAGGTTTGGGCCTTTCTAATTCATCCTTCTCCTGATCGATAAGATCTTAGAATAAGGTTTTTTGGGTACTATTTGCAATATTATTTTCTGTTTTGCTTTTATTTTGACTATTGATAGAGGGTCTTCCATTTTTTTCTTTTCACTACCAATATCAATAAAATATTTCTTAATACTTCTAGTGTTAATGGGGTTGAAATCATATTTGTATTCTTTTTCCACTTCTTTTGAGATGGGACTACCAATTTCTGTATGTCCCTCGGAGGCGGGTAGTGGTTTTGAAAAAATATTGGATGACCTAGATATAGTCAGGGATTGGGATTTCTCTTGGTAGTGTCATCCTTACCAAGTGCAAACCCGTGAATAAGAGTTCATTTTAAAACATCAAAACAATTTTGGAAGGTAAAAATGTAACTCACCTTTGGATGATCATCCTCTAAATCTTGGATTTCAATATCCTTTCCTTTGATATCTTTAAGAATTTATCCCTTATTCTAATAATAGCTACTTTACTACTTTCCCTGTAGGTTTCTGCCTTGTTACCATTCGATCTACAACCCACTTTGAGAGGTTTTGGGGAGTTTCATCTCCTTTGATATTATTAGCAATTGGTATTAGATTTTGAGATGGCCTTGAGCCTTGCATTCAATGTAGAATGTAGACTTGTTCTCATATTCTATGGCCTGACATCTATAGTAGGAACCATAAACCAAATTTATCCGAGTGGGAAGCTGGAAATCCAGATTGGCATTGACATAAATTCAAGCATGAAACATGCGAGTGCCTACTCAAGTCATCGAGTCAATTACAACCAACCCACCTATATATTTTCCAATGCCCTGTAATATGTCTTTGTACCAAAATTAGGTGAGTAGATCTGGTAATCGAACCCATATTGGTACAAAGTTTATGCTCTACGTCTTAGGGTTGAAATATTTACCCCACTTTCGTAGAAAGAGACTCTTTCAACTAAAGAACCAAGGACCCCTGGTAAGAATTCGGGAGGCATCTTCTTCAATATTGAAATGAATTAGGAAAAAACTCTTTGAAAGGGCAACCAACTCCATATTGCATAGGGTTTTATTTTATGTATACAAGTATAATATCTTTTAATGAAGTTGTATATAAATTTCAAACATAAAAATATTTTTCATATTTCTTTTAGATAAATTTCTTATTGAACATTTTTTCATATTGTATTGATCTAGAATTTAGAGTACCACCATGATCCACATGGTTGTTTTAGATATTGAAACTTTGATATTAGATAAGTGAATAAATTAAGGATTTATGATAGTTCATAGTAACACTTCATTGTCTATTCTAGAAACCACTCCATTCAAATCTGTAGAGTGGTCAAAGAATGACAACTAAAGACCAAGAAGAATGGTTCATAAATAATGAATAAATGAAATAGTTCCCTCACTTTAAATACAAATGTAATTGGAACTACTACTTTTCAAAGGGGGTGAATCATATTGGCATGTCACATACCTTATTATTGAGAACATGACTATATTATTGGGTGTCTCTTCTAAAATAATCAAAACCATTAGAAATATTGACAAGGAATAAGAATTTTTAATGCAAAGCCAATTCCATAGTCTACTTTTGAAAAAATGTCTAAGAAATACTTTGGAGGCCCTCCAAAATATGAAATATAATAGTTTTTTTAATTAATTAAATGGGATTAAAGCTTGGATATTATCCATGTATTGCTTGACAAGATTTGAACCTTGGTCTCCTCCATAAATGTTTGAGAATTCTAACCCATTGAGCTAATGCCACTTGATATGTGAAATATAATAGTTATCAAAGTGAGAATTTTATATTTTAGCCATTTGGAGCTAGAGTAATGATCCATCACTAAAGGTTAAAACACAAGAGAAAAATCCATAATATCTATTTAATATACACTTGTTAATAATTTTGGAAGTTGAACCATCACATTTCCATAAATGTGGTATTCCGCATAAGATGTTTCTAAAATTGTAAAAAGCATGAGTAATGAATGTAACATTATACCCTTACATTTCTTCTCAAAGATTTTTGGGTTATAATCTAATTTATAAAATTTATATATTTTTAATATATTTCTATTATTTTATTTGTGATACTCCATAATATTTTATTTATAGTGTTTCTTGATTTGTATTATCTTGAAGATCCAATTTATGCCTAAGTACTAATAAACTATTATGGAATGTTCAACAATCTTAAAAGATATATATATTTTTAAAATGTTGATAGCAGAGACATAGAGGTGTAAAAAAAACAACCTTGCATACTGTGGTGATAACAAGATGCATGTCATGTTCTAAGGTATATACTATCCTTATATTCAATAGGAACAACAAATATGCATAAAACAATTTGTCCATCCTAGAAAATAATATGATATACAACAAAATAAATACTGAACAATGTTGAATTTTATTATATCTTATATAATTATTACTTATAATAGTACACTATATTTATTAGAAAAATACAATACAATATTAGATTAAAAATATATTGAACATTGAATTTATCTCTCAAAATTTGGTAGAAAACTGTAAAAATAAGGGAAACACTATACAAATAAAATCAAATCAAATATAACTCAATACAATATTTAAGAAAATATATAGAGAATTATGTAAATATTTTATTGAAATAGAAAAACATGAATTTTTTCTATTAGGATTGATGCTAACTTTTAAAAATTGAATTGATGAGAGCATATTTGACACAAAACTAGATGCATTAAAGTTTTCTATGCATATATAATCCTAGAACTAACATTAATATCATGCTTCATGGATTAAGCATCCTAAAAATTTTAAAAAATGGATAGAGGACTTAAATCTAAGTTGAAAAACATGATGCCAAAAATAAACCAAATTAAAATAAGAGAAATTTAGTAATTTTAATTCATGATTCTTTGGTATATTTTACTTAAATTAATTCATTGACAATATTGATGTGTATCTAGAAGTACTTAAAGTATATACTACATCTTTAACCCATAGTATTAATAGACAAAAAGTAAAATATATGAATGCATCAATATTCTCAAGAGAGTGATAGTTATGCCATACATATTAAGAGTACATAATAGAATAAGTCATAGAAAATATAGATAATAAGTTTCAAAGAAATGAAATATTATCTATAGTATACCCATTGTACAAATAATTTCATGTTATTATAACAAACTGAATCATATATCCTTATAATAGTATGACATAAAAATATTTCTCCATAGTTAATAGTTTAGAAATTATCTAGTAAAATATTTCTCCATAGTTAATAGTTTAGAAATTATCTAGTAAGTGCTAGTGTAGCCAGGAGCAAGTGTGAGTGCAACCAAGAGGAAGTATAGTTGGAAAGGAGTGTGAGCATGAGTTGGGAGTGAGTGCATCTAAAACTGCGTGTGAGGATAAGCCAAGAGTATGTGTTGCTGAAAGTGAGTGTAAAGATGAGCTGAGAGTGAGTGTATCTAAAAGTGAGTGTGAGCATGAGCTGAAAGTAAATGTGAGTGCAATTTAAATTGTGTGCAAGTGCAATCAAAAGTGAGTGTGAGTGCAACTAGGAGTGAGTGTATCTAATGAGATGAGAGTGATCAAGGAATAAGTACCACTTGTTGAAGCATTTATTTGAAGAATATCTAGGTAACATGGAAAGAATGTGATTTGTAGAAGTCCTTGTTGAAAGTATGAATGGACAAGTTGGAGGTATGGATGCCTTAGCTAGAATTAATAGGAAGAGTGAATCGATTAAAAACCCACTCTAGGTAGTAGATTCTACACTAGAAGTGATTATCAAGGATAAGACAATTGAGCATGATATAATGGTTCTTAAAACTTGAGGGCTACTATGTAAGTTTTATGGAGATTGTTCAAGCTTTTATAAGGTTCAAAATTGGATAAGTGGAAGTGGGGTTTGAATTTAAATTACTCCATATCGTTTATTCCATAAATATTTTTCCTCATTACTTTTTCTAGTTAAGAAATAAGAGATAAAATAATGGATGGAGGCCTATGGTTTAGGGGTAAAGATGCATTGTATTTAAAACCTTAGAGTGAGATTTTTTGTGTGGAAATAAACTATTAAAAGGCTTTCAATATGGATTAGGATTTTTGGACTTCCTTATCAACTCATCAATAAGGAGTTTTTGAAGAATATTGATAATACTCTAGGTGAATTCATCCACGAGAGACACACTACTAAGGAGAGAAGGTATGCTAAATACACTCGAATATGTATTGCCATGGATATTTATAAAAAATTTACCATAGTAAATTAGCATTAAACATAAATGAAGATAGTGGGATCAATAAGTGGATGAGGATATTGCATTTCAATGTCACAAATATCATGAAACTGGGCACATGATAAGAGATTGCAAAGTGAAAATAGAGGAAGAGATAGAATTTTTGGGCATGAGGGTAGCTTCAAATTGAAAAAGAGAGACCATATCATAGGAAAAGCTAGGTCAAATCAAGAATTTTCCACTCCTAAGTATATGGCTAGAAATTTTTATCTACATCATTAGATGTCAAAGACCATTATAATTCAATCAAATCAACCATTAGAAGAAAAAATGATATGGGAGATGATGATGTACAAATCACATGTTTAAATATAGAAGGATTTAAAGGTGTGAAGGAAGATGAGAAGGTAAATTTTAAAACAAGGGAAGATGGGGAGATAAATTTTAAAGCAAATCAAGTGAAGGATGTCAAGCTTAATCTATGTAAATCATGTTTATTATCCAAAATTATCTTAAAATATTCTCCTTACAATAAAAATGAAAGTAATATGGAGTGTATTCCTTACACTTTAGGATTTCAAGAGGAGTATAATACGGAAAAACTTATGAAGGATATCAAAAGAAATTTAAGATTTTTAGGCCAACATAAGAAAGTGATGACTTTGGATGATCATCTATGTAGTTTAGAGTTTTCTAGGCAACATAAAAAAGTAAATGCTAATAAAACTATTCCTTACACTTTCTACTCTTTAGAAAAACATAAATTTTTAAAAGATAAGTCTCATTTGCACAATTTAAAAAATAGAAGACATTGATGAAGATGAGAGTGTTGATAGGAATGAAAGAAGGAGAAGAAGAGCAACAAAACAAGGACAAAGAGAAAAAAAAAAACTCAAAAGGACATTGACCTGAGAAACCAAATAAAAGTATCAAATGTAAATATGTTAACAAGAAGTGGGACTAAACCCACTAATAAAAATAAAAAATGTTGACAAAAATGACATTTAATATTAAAAATATCAATAAAACGCCTGAAAAAAGAGTTATTAATAATAGATGTAAATCCAACCATTGATATAGTATTTCATATAAGACAAATAAATACTTGTCCTAATCCATTCACATTCTTTCAATATATAATAACAGTTATTTATACCATGAAATACAATTTCCAATATTTTTAATAATAAGAATAGTGTTGTTGTTTTTTATATCAAATATTAATTTTTAAAAAAATAATTATTGATTTTAGACTTTAGCTTATAACAACATGTAGAATCAAACACCCATAATTCGTGCAGAAAAAGTTTATATATGACCATTAAAATATTATATAATAAATTATCACGTCTTTTAATTTTATTTTTAAAATAAAATTAAATATACCCCGAGCCAACACTAAAAGAAAATCAGCACGCCTGCCCATCTCAATAAAGTATAACTACTCGCAGAATTTACACAGCCGACGCTGTACACACTTACATCTCCACAGTGTGGCATTTGGATGAGATTACTGAAAAGAAATATATATGGAATTACTGAAAAGAAATATGCAAAATTTCGATACTTCAATTATAAATTATAAATTGTACAGCTACTCACCTATGGCTTCTGCCCCTTAAAAAACTTGGAACTCCCGTGAACTCTAAAGTTTAAACAGGTTAAACAAAACACCTTTGTAGGCGACGTATGTTCCACCAACAGCAAAACCTACGCCACAAACCAAATTAATTCGAAGGACATGTGCATATCTATGGTTTTGAAGGAATCTTGCCTGGAAGAGTTTGAGCATGAACGTTGATGTAATCATCCAAGAAACATTCACAGATCCGCTGGAAATACTCCAAGAAACAATCACAGATCCTCTAATACTTCATCATTAATTTTTTTTGTATGTCTGCTAATATTTTTAGGTATTTAATTATAATATATAAATTTAACGATAATCTTATATAAATAAGCTTTACTAACATGTTCTAGCTATTCCATACAAAGCCAATTCAGTCATATATATATATATATATATATATATATATATATATATATATATATATATATATATATATATATATAAACTTTTCACCTAGGTATATATATATATATATAACTTTTCACCTAGGTGTTGTAGGTAAGTTGGAGAGGAGAGGGCAATCCTCTAAGGGAGGTCCAAGGTTGGAATCTCCACCCTACCAATTGAATTGGGTACCCAAAATCCAATTGATATTGTTGGTACGGGCATGGCTGGGTGCTGACTCTCGGATGACTTTGACGGCGTCTGACTCTCGGATGACTTTGACGGCGTAGAACCCCTATTCGTGGTCTCTCAAACCAAAACGGCCCCTTAAAAGTTTTTCGCTTTAAAAAACTTTCATTTATAAAAGGCAAAGCCAATAAAACAAAAAAAACAACCATAACCCTTTTCAATTCCGTCATATATATATATTTATTAAAAAAAAAAAAAACTTTTCATTTATAAAAGGCAAAGCCAATAAAGCAAAAAGCAACCATAACCCCCTTCCAATTTGGACACCACGGTTGAGTGGAGACGACATCCAGGATATGCCACTTGAGCCTTGAGCCATACTCACAAACCAATTCCATTCACTCTTTTTCCTCCTAGCAATAGCAATCCGGGCAACAGGAAGAGAAGCTTATGGACAACGTCGTAACAATAAGCGATGAGGAGCATGAAAGTAATAATGCCGGTGATGGTAGTGATAACAGTGATAGCGATAGTAGAAGTGACAGGGACAGTGAGAGTGATAATAATATTGAAAGTGTTGAGGATGAAGATCTCCGGAGGATCCACGACTTTACCGCTGAGTTGCGCCGCAAACATATTACCCATCGTCATTTGTTTGGTCAATCTCTAGATCCTATTGAGTATTTCGCCGAACTCTGATTTATTCAATGATCCAATTAACGAAATGCACGAGACTATGAAATCTTATGTGTTGACCCTGCGTGGCTTATCCGCCGAGTCCTTCCGGCTGTTGGATGACCTGGGGGGAGATAAATGGAGGAATTTCTGAGGAAGAAGGAGAGGAAGAGGAAGAGGAAGAGGGAAAGGGGAAGGAGTTGAGTCCATTGTTCACGTCAGCTGATGATATCAATGCAGTCCCTGACTGTCCAATTTGCACTGACCCCTTCAAAGTTGGAGAAGAAATAAGGCGCATGACTTGTCACGAAACCCACATATTCCATACTCACTGTATTCTCAATTGGCTGGGAAAGAAGAATATATGTCCACTGTGCAGGCAGACACCGAAAAGACCACGTTCCCCGTCACAATCGCCCTTCAATGGGCAAAGTACAACTGATTATAAGAGGAATAAAGCATGAATCTTTAATAAACCATGAATCTTTGACTCCCTATCTCTATTGGTGTCCATATCGTTTCTAATCGGTATCTGTATTTTCTTCCATATAGTTTGCCTCTATCCATTTTGCTTAGAGTCATTATTGAAATTTTTGTTGGCAGGCGAGCCTGAATCTCTAGTCTTACTTTGTTAATGTCAAATATTCTGTTGGTTCTTAAGAGGCGATTCGATGTTAGGAATGCTTAAGAAGAATATTTACATTTTATTTTTCTCCATTACCTGTTCTAAATTCCGATGATAACTAATACAAATATTGACAACTTGTGCTAAGATGGAATTTTATAATTTTATATACAATTTGGCTTATTTCTTAATGATTTTATTATAAAATTTGGTCTATAAAATAAAATATCTTACGGGTTGAATCCTTGTCTCATCACGCATAAGGTACGTGGTATATTCATCATAGATAATATAAGCAATGTCCTTGACCATAGACCCCACACACCCATTGGAAATGTACATTACAATTATTATTTATGGAAGACATGTTAGTGATAAATGACACTATGCACATTAAAAATATTATTTATAGAAGAGATGTTAGTGATAAATGATAATATTTAACAATGGTAAATAAGATTTATTTATTTTAATCATATTCATATATATTTTGTCATAGTTTGAGTTTAGATTTTTTTTATAAAATCACAACATCAAACCTCTTAAAATTTCTTCCAATTTTGGGTGATGTCAAATCCCCCTTTGGTGAAGGTTCCTCAAAGGTAAGGATGTGCAAAATCTTGTATCCTGTAACCAAAAGCTTGTGCAAGGGCCCGATTGACGTGGGAGTTCCAAGGAAGGTGGGCAAACCATCCAATAAAGCTCAAATAAGAAGAGATGTGGAAGGTGATATTGTAGATGGAGTTCAATACAAGCTCAAGTTTGAAAAGTAAGTATCTAAAGCTAGATTTATTCTATCAGTCTCTCATCCACCTTCACTAATAAGTATTTCTCTAGCCATACATGTTCACAAAAGTTGATAGACCTACCATTTCCTACCTTCCATTGGGTGTCATTCCATAGGATCTCTCTACCCTTTACTATGTGGTTCTATAATGAAGATCCTTAGAAAAGGTCTACTGTAGTTAAATACTGGTGTATTTGTCTCTTAGGATTGTTTCCCATAAAGACATGAACCTTCTTCACTAGCCTCCATATCATAAGGCCTTTTTCATGTCCCTTATTCTTCTAAGCCCAATATATTCACTTGAATTATCTTTGCATACTTTATCCCAAACTACAAGTGGAATTCTACTCCTCTTTTGTTCCTCACCATAGAAAATTCTTTTGAAAACTTGATATTGTATTATCTACTATCAATGGGATCTAAAATACTAATAATAGATATATAGGTGGTGCTTGAAGAGTACTATTGAGAAGTTCTAGCTTACTTATCTGACTCAACAATTCTCCTTCCATCCAACTAATTTACTTTCTCTCTTGTTAATCAACACATTCTATACATAGTTCTCGCATGTCCTAATGAATATGGTATACCTAAGTAAAAAGAAGGGATATTTGAAATACTACACCCAAACATCATTTTTATTCATCTTTGTTGATTCTCTATTGTATTTATAAAAAACACCTTACTCTTTTCCATTTTTATCTTTTTGTGGGATGCTTTTTCATAAATATTTGGTATCCTCCTAAGTTCCTTTGGCTTAGCTATAGAGTGTCTCCACAATAAAATTATGCTATCCATAAATTATTGGTGAAAAATACATTCTATGTATACAAATGGTTTGAATCCACTTAAGGTTTCTAATTTATTTACTACTCATATGTAACTTCTAATGCTTCTGATATAATTACAAAGAGGTATATGGATAAAATATCCCCTTGCCTTAAGCCCCTATTATGGCCAAATAATCCAACTAAATAATCATTCACTATAACTAAGAATTTAGATCCTCCATAATAGTTATTCACCCATATTCTCTTGAGCTATATCCAAAAGGTGCCATGATACTTAGTCATAGGCGTTGTTCATGTCAATATTTAATACGATTTTCTCTCTTTTGGTAATGTTAACCGAGTGCATTATCTCATGGATTGTGACTACTCCACCCAAAAAAAATTTACCTTTTGTAAAGACCCCTTATTGCTCTGTAATGATATATGGAAGAATATACATTAGACTTAGTACAACTAATTTTGATATTATATTATAAAGAACATTAAACAAACTAATTTTCCTAAAGTCTTTAAATCCCTTCAATCCATGTTTCTTTGGAATGAGTGCTAGAAAATTTTTATTGTATATTTTTAACACTTTCCTAGAATGGTGTGACAGTCACCACTTCTACTACATCCTCTCTCACAATGTTCTAGAAAACTTGAAATAAAACCACTTAAAATCCATTAGGCCCTAGACTTTTTCTTTTTCCAATGATAAAGCAGCTTCCCTGACCTCCTTCTCAATCACATATTTGATAAGTTTTACATTCATATCTCTAGTTAGATTGTTGGGCATATATTGGATTAATTAATCTATAGCTTCATTAAAATCCTCTCTATAATTTGTTAGAAATGACTTGAAGAAGTCCACCACCCATTCTTTAATGTGATCATCATCTCCTATTACTTATTCATCCTCTTTTTGAATATTAGATATCCTTGCTGAACTTTTGTTTATTATGGTAGTGTTATGAAAGAATATTGTGTTCCCATATCCTTCTATTAGGCATTGGATCCTTAACTTTTATCTCCAATATGTTTCCTCCCTTGCCACTATTGTATGTAATTATACCTAGTTAATTTTCTCTCTATTAAAAATGATCTAGTCCATCCCATTTGTACTTAATTCTTCTTCAATTTGATTAAATTATTACCTTAACCTGTCTTTTTACAAGAAGATGTTACAAAATACCTCATTTTTCCAGTTTCTTACTTCCCTCTTCACATGTTTTAATTTTACTACAACCATATACATCTTGGATCCTTGTATTGGAAGCATCAACCATATTTTCATTTTCTCATAAATTCTTGGGTGCTACAACCATATAAATTTAAATTTTAAGGGATTATTTTTATTTCTATCCCCTAGGATACAAAAAAAGTCAAGAGTTATGATCTAACCTTATTCTTGGTAATGGTATCAAATCATACTCAAAATTTTTCTCAAACTATTCCAAGGATAGCAAAACCCTATCCAATATCACCTGGACCAATTCCTCCCCTAGCCTCCTATTAGTCCATGTGGATGCATTACCAATCAAATCAAAATCATAAATACTTAATGTTGATATAAATTTGATAAGTTTATCCATACTCTTAATGAATCCCTAGGACCCTTCATTCTTCTCATATGGTCTTAACAAAGTGTCAAAATATCCCACCAATATCCATCTTAACCCCCTAGAATATTGTTCCACCTATTGTAGTTCTTTGAAAAAAATCTTTCTCAATCTACTTACATTTGAAGCATAGACATTTATAACAAGGAAATCTATTTTTGTAGACTTGATTGAGAATAGAACTGATAATTTATTCACTATATAAGATGACTTCTCCCTCATATAGTTTATAATTCCACATAGTTAACAATCTTCCTAAGGCATATTTGGAACCCTCCTAACAACTCATACCCGTTTTTAAAATTCCTCTTTGAATACTCTCCCACTTAGCATAAGATAATATTATTTCTTGCAATAATACTATCTTAGGTTGGTGGTCCTTCACCATAGAGCTCACCACCCTGTAATTTATAGGTCCATTCATTATATTAATATTGCATAAGATGGTTTTCATTACTTTTTGTAGTAGGCCTCTACTCACTAAACACTATGGTCATTTACTTTCCATATATCAAATCCTTTTCTTTTTATTCATTTTTCACTTAAATATGGCCTACCCACCTTCCTTACCTCCTCTACTTATACATAATGTTGCTTCTTAGCACTTCTTGATATACTTAAATTGTGATTTTTTCCTAAATATACTATATCCACTTCTTCTTGATTAATTATATAAGGCACAACTTTTGGATTTGAGTCTCCATGGTGTCCATATGCCCAAGCATATGTTTCTTTATTTATTTTATTTGATACATATTCTCTTCCTCCTCATTCTCCTCATAGTGAAGAACTTAATTTCTATGGAGCATCTTTGTTTTCTGTGGTATTATGCTCCTCTATTAGAATAACTATTTTGCCTCCTTCTATCATCATTTCCTTTTATGAGGTTTCCTTACTTTGACCAATACCATCTTCCTTTATTTATTTTATATTTCATTCTAGATATCTCATCTTATCAACCTCCTACTTATAAAATTATTTTCCCTTCTCTTCAATGATCTAATTCATTTTCTTCCATCTTTGATCTATTTACCTTTTTTATTCGTAATAGGGCTTCCTCTACTATTCCTATGTTATCTATTTGGTCAATTCGTTCCTATAAGATCAAATTTTGTATGCATTATATAGATGAATAGGTTATTCTCATAAATTGTGCTTTGATTCTATACACCTCATATTGACACAATATTGATCTTGTTTGGAAGTTTCTTTCATGATTAAACCATAACACAAATCCTAGCAAAAAATACCCCTTTTCTTTATTTGATTATGAAATCCACTATGAGAAAGCATCCAAAGGAATTTACTATGCTTTCAAAGACTTCCTTATCCCAAAATTCTAAAGGTAGACCAAGTAGCCTTACCCACACTAGGGCCACTTATACCTTTTCTATATCAAGGTTAAATCCAAGAGCCCACTTCTTGAGATAACTACTAGATCTACCCATAAACCATGGGTTTCCTAGAAGAAACTTTTAGAAATATTATTTATTGCTAAAAGAAACATGGAAAAAAACTTTTGTTAGAAAGGATAATTCCACATGATCTTTAAATTTCTAATTATTAGTTGTCTACTTCTTAATAATATCTTGTGTTGGTCTTGAGCCTATAAACTTTCCTATAATAGTTTTATTGAGTCTATTTTATTCTCTTTCATAGAATTTATTAGGAATATAAAAAATTATTTATTCCAACTTAGTTGCATAGGTGATTAGTAATCGTTGTTCCTTGTTTTCCTCCCCACCCCTCTTCTCTTTCAATCAATCTATTCATGTTCTATTATCCTTGTCTATATTACTCCTCTCATCTTGTAATTTTGGATTATGCTCTTGTACTATAGAATATTCAATCACACATTGATCTACTACTCCCACCTCCTACTACTCCCTTATTATCTCTAATAGTTCATTTCCAATATCCATACTCATAATGAAGCTATTGCTAATGATATTTTTGCACTAATGTACTACGCTCCAAACTATGGATTTCTGGTGACTTAAGGTAAACCTCACTAGCCATAAAGGTTGTCTAAGCAAGTACAACTCTGATTACTCATATTATCCTACTTTATAATAATTACAAAGAACTAGACATGATTTTTTATCTAAAATATAGCTCTTTGTATACACTATTAGGGTGAAACCTACTAATAGGATATGAAGTGTTATCCCTTTTTACTAGTGATACACTTAAACTAGTTACTCTAGGGTTCTTGTAGTACTCCTAAGAATGAGTTTTAGGATAAATAGCTTAAGTTCTTCCCATAGTTAAATAATTGGGACTTCCACTTGATCCTATAATAGATTATTAGCTTAATATAGATGTTTATTAAGCATCATAGATAAGATCTAATATTGCTTTTGCTACAATTGTTCTCCCTCAATAAGCATGATACTCTTTGGTTATTTGTCCAAGAATCTAAGCTTCCCTCTTAGCTATATTCTCCATGTTAGAAATTAAATCATATTTCACACTTGATATATCTATGAAAGATATTATCTTCAAAATCCAATCATCATATTATAAAAGTGTGCATAGTTATTACTGGCAGATGTAGTTATTCAATGATTGTATAGAAACCCTAGTTTTTTAAGGTATGTCAAAATGCTGGTAAGCCTTTCTCTTCTATATCTGGATATATAAATTAATATTATCTCATAATCAAAATAGAGTGTGTGCAAGTACATCCAAAAGTGAGTGCAAGTGCAACTAGGAGTGAGTGTAGTTGAGATTGAGTGTAACCAAAATTGAGTGTGAGTGTAATTCGGGAGTGAGTGCAACCAAAAATATACCAGTTGGGATTCAAGAGGAAGTGTGAGCAAGGAAGAAAATAGTAGAAAGTAAAGTGTGATCATGGAACAAGTGCCAGTTCTTGAAGGATTTATTTGAATAATATTTAGGTAACATGAAAATAAAGTTATTTTTAGAAGTCCTTGTTGAAAGTATAAATGGACAAGTTGGAGGTATGGATGCCCTAGCTAGGATTAAGAGGAAGAATGAATCAATTCCAAACCTATTCTAGGTAGAATATTATACACTAGAAGTGATTATCAAGGATGAGACAATTGAGCATGATATAATGGTGCTTAAAATTGGAGGATTAATATGTAAGTTTTATGGATATTGTTTAGGTTTTTCTAAGTTTCAAAATTGGATCAAGTGGATGTGGGGTTTAAATTCAAATTACTCCATAAATTTTCTTCCAAGACAATTTTTCCTGATTATTTTTTCTAGTTAAGGAATAAGAGATAAAATAATAGATATAGGCCCATGGTTTAGGGGTAAATATACATTATATTTAAGACCTTACAGTGATAATTATTTTATAGAAACAAACTAATAAAATACTTTCAATATGGATTAGGCTTTTTGGATTTCCTTATCAACTCATAAATAATGAGGTTTTGAAGAATATTACTAATACTCTAGGTGAATTCATCCAGAAGGGACCAACTACTAAGGAGAGAAGGTATGCTATATACACTCGAATATGTGTTTCCATAGATATTTCTAAGCCTTTACCATAGTAAAATTTGATTAAATATAAATGAAGAGAATAAGATCAAAAAGTGGATTATGAAGATATTGCATTCTAATATCATAAATATCATGAAACTGGACACATGGCAAGAGACTGCAAAGTGAAAATGAAGGAAGAGATAACATATTTTGGGCATGAGGGTAGCTTAAATTTGAAACATGGAAACCATACCATAGGATAAGCTAAGTCAAATCAAGTATTTTCCACTCCTAAGAATGTGGCTACATCATTAGATGTCAAAGGTCATTATAGTTCAATTGAATCAATCATTAAAAGAAAAAATGATATGGGGGTTGAGGAAGTACAAATAATAAGTGTAAATATAGAAGGAGTTAAATGTGTGAAGTAATATGAGAAGGTAAATTTTAAAACAAAGTAATAGAGGTAAACAAATTTTAAAGCAAATCAAGTGAAGGAGGTCAAGCTTAATCTATGTAAATCACCTTTATTATCCTCAATTAGCTTAAAATATTCTCCTTAAAATAAAAATGAAATTAATATGTAGTGTATTCCTTGAACTTTAGGATTTTAAGAGGAGTATAGTAAAGAAAATATTAGGAAGGATATCCAAGGAAATTTAGGGTTTTTAGGCCAACATAAGAAAACGATGATTTTGGAGGATTATCTATGTAGTTTAGAGTTTTCAGGGTAACATAAAGAAGTAAATTCTAATGAGGCTATTATTTGAAATTTCTACACTTTAGGGCAACATAAATTTTTAGAAGATAATTTTCATTTTGGACTACATAAAAAATAGAAGATATTGATGAATATGAGAGTGTTGGTAGGAATGGAAAAAGGAGAAGAAGGCCAACAAAATAAGGATAAAGAGAAAAAGAAACTCAAAAGGATATTGATTTAGGAAACCAAATAAAAGTATCATGAGTGTTAACAAGAAGTGGGGCTAATCCTACTAATAAAAATAAAAAGTGTTGATGCAAATGACATTCAATATTAGAGGTATGAATAAAACCCCTAAAAAAAGAGTTAAAGAATTAATATGTTGTTATAGCCTTGAGTTTATTTTAATAGAATAAAAAAAATTAAGCAATGAGGAATGTAAGGATGTGCTTAAGAAGATTTGGAATATATATGATTGTTTAGAAATTTCTTCTACAGAAGCTTCATGTGGTATTGCGATAATAAATAAAAAAATGCATATGGGATGGACAACTACTAGAAGCAAAAAGGCAATTGGGTTGCTGGATTATATTGTAGGAAAGAGGAAAACATCAAATTTGGGATTATAAATTTATATGCTCCAACTATAGTTACTCATTCTGAAATATGTTGGAAGGACCTTAGCATATTTATACCAAATTCAATAATGATTCATTGTGATCAATGGATTCTTAGGGGTGATTTTAATACTATTCTATCTCCTTTGGAAAATAAGGGTGGCATTCTCTTGGCATTATCTTGGGGGTGATTTTAATATTGTTCATCATCTATTACTAGAGGTAATATCCTAGCAATGTGAGCATATTTATAGAGAAGGAAATTGGGTAGCAAATAAATTAGTGAATTGTGGTGTTGATATTCATCTTGAACAAATTCAAATTTTAGAAGGAAAATGGCCAAGTGATATTTTATGTCTTCATAAAAATTATTTCAAGGATCTAATTGTGGAAACATAACACTTCGAGGAAGTTGAAGAATATATTTAAGAGAAAAGAAACAAAAAAGTGTCATAGAAAGGTATGCTACAACAAATGTAATATTTTGGCATTTTTATGGGATTGAATAGTAGCCACATATAACCTATTAAATACATGTATATATATACTCCATATTTAATGTTATACTACTTTAAAATTAATTCATCACAACATCATTTTTGGTGGATCTTTGCTCTCTCTCTACTCAATGGTTATGGCTCTTCACTCTAGTGGATATTGGATTGGCTTGCATCGGTTTACATTTGTGTTTGGATTCTTGTGGTTGTCTGAGTGGTTCTCTCATCTGATCCTCTATTTTGCATTGCTAGCGTATGATTTTTATAAAATGAGGTATCCGGGTGGGGAAGCTCTGGACAAAATGGTAGAATATATTTATTTGTAAAAGCCTTGTGGCCAAGCTATTGGGGAGGCTATGCCCAAAAGGAATGGGGGTAGCATAGACTTAGCCAATCGTGTTGTTGATGGAGATGTTCATCTCCAACTTGAAATATTTGTCTTTGACTCAACTGTGTCCTCTCTATTGTTGAATATGTATGGTAATTTAGTGGGAAAATTCTCTGGGAGTAGACCAGATATTAATGCTTTAAAGAGATGGTCCATAACCCTTTGGAATCCAACTGGAAGCCTCTGTTTATATCTTATCTCTAGGAAATTTTATCTCTTTTCTTTGTTGGACCTCTATGATGTTGATTGGGTGTTGGCAGAGGGGTCGTGGTTTTTCATAAAGCATAGGTTGTATTTGAGGAAATGGAACTCTGGTTTTAATCTTGATACTCACAAAGTGGACATGGTTCTAGTTTGGATTCATCTCCTTGAAGTTACTCTCTATTTATGGCATGAATCCATCTTCAAACAGATTGCCAATGCAATTGGGAAATTTATCTCTTTTGATGCCTCTTCCATGTCGGAAGACAAAAGGCAATTTGTTCGCCTAAGTGTTCTTGAAAACTTAACCAAAGAGCTGTCAAAATATATTTTGATCAAATATCTAGCGGGAAGGTGGGAGCAGGTAATCATCTACGAACATGATAGATTTTCATGTTTAGTTTGTGGGGGAAAAGGTCATTCATCTTTGCATTACAAACAAAAATCGGGGGATGCCCCTACTAGGGTGCAACGCTTGCAAGGATTTGTGTCTGTAGTGGAGAAAGGGAAGAGACCAACCTCTATTTTTGGTGTTAGCAAGTCTATTTGGGATTTTCCCTCAAAGAAGCGAAGAATATAGAAGAAGAAATTGTTTTTTGCCCCATCAGTCAAGGAAGCCATTGCTTCTTTGGTGCCTCTTCAAAATTTGACTCCCCCTCTTTCCTCCCCTTCGTTGGGACCTGTGGTTAGGGAGGAAGAGTTGGTCAAACCGATGTGTTGGTATATTGTAATGGAGAATTCTAATAGGCTAGAGGTGGACTTGTTTTTAGAAGTCAATCTAGTAGAGGCTTTTATCCCCTTAGACAACTATTTCGAGTTTCTAAATTCTTTAGCAGAAGACTTGGGTTCATCATGCTTTAAATCCCATATGGCAACCCCAGTGGGGTCCTTAATGGAATGCCCATAATCCTCAATGGCTCATAATTTGTCCTTCTCTCCTGGCATGACCAATCATGTGGATGGTTGTTCCCCCTCTGTGGTAATAAATGAATCTTTAGTGACGAATGTGGCTCTTGCTTCCCCGTCTCCTTAGCTGGTGGTAATGGAGAAGGGCTCTCATGGCCCTAAAACCCATAGTCATAGAAGATGTTTGATGGATTTTGTTAAGGCCTGTAAACTAGGAAGGCCTATGTCTAAAGCAAGCAGGAAAAGAAAGGCCAATGAGTCTACGGCCAACGAAGGTAAATCTAGACTAGTTCTAAAAATTGGTGAAGGCAAAAAGTTATTGAGCTTGGATGGTTTCTTGAGCTCATCGATAGGTGGTGGAGATAAAGTGAGTTCCCTATTCCCATGAAAATCTACTCATAGAACATAATAGGGCTTAATAGATTCTCTAAGAAGCACTTATTTGCATCTCTGAGAAGAGAATTGGCTCCTAATTTGTTATACATTCAAGAATCAAAGCTTGAGGCCAAGTCTTGGAGATCAATCCAAAGGGCAGTATGGAAGTACTTGGGTTTCATGGCCAATGAAGCTATGGAAACATCAGGTGGACTCCTCTTTTCTTGGAATTCACATAAATTTGATGGGCATGTAATCTCTACTTCATGTAGAGCGATAAATATTATTTTTTGGTGAAACAAAACCCAAAGGTTTTGGGTGGTCTCCAATATCTACGCTCTAAATACCACTTATGAAAGGAGATATTTCTGGCAGTTGTTGCTAGAAATGCGTCAAACTTTTTTTCATGAACATTGGTTAGTGATTGGAGATTTTAACCCCCCTCTATATCCTTCGGATATAAGGTATGGAAGCGGCCATGAAGAGTGCAATATTTCTGACCTGGTGGATTTCATATCTTCCACATAATTATGAGATGTGGATTTGAAAGGGGCACATTTTACATGGAGTAACAGTAGGTCGAATAATGGTTTGATCCTTAGTAGGTTGGACAGAGCGCTAGTTTTTTCTGGAAGTCTAGATTTATTTTGGGATGTGGTGCTTTACACCTTGACCAGAGTGGGATTGGATCATAATCATCTCCTTTTGGAGACTGTTGAAAACTCTTCTTTTATTTCGAGACCCTTTCACTTTGAAATAATGTGGTGTAACTTCCATAACTTTCAATATTGCATGAAAAAATTGTGGGATGATGAAGCACCGGGATTGAGCCTTTTAAAGTTACCTTTAAAATTTGAAGGCTTCATCATCAATTAAAATGGTGGAACAAGAACGTGTATGGTAATATATTTAGGGAGCTGGAAGCTTTAAAAAAGGTCACTGAAATAGAGAAAAATATTGAGTCATAGGGACTCAATGACGTGTTATTAAGGGAGAAAAGGGAGTGCTTAGCCAATTATCATAACAAAAAAGTGGATATCGAATTGTACTGGAAGCAAAAATTGAGATAATTATGGCTAATAAAAGGTGACAAGAATACGCGGTTCTTCCATGCATCCACATGCGGTGGAGGAGTAGGAATAGAATAGTGGATATTATTAAGGAGGATGGTAGCTCTATCAGGAATAGTGAGGAAATTAGGTTGGAGGCTATCAATTTCTTCAGTTCTCTTCTTGGTCCCCCCAGATTGGGATTTGGCGATGGAACGTGTTATGTTAGATGTTATTCCTACGTTGGTGATAGAGGAAATGAATGCAGGTTTGGGGGTCCCACTCATAGATGATGAAATATTTAATGATATTAAGGATCTGAGGCCTTTAAAGGATCCGGGGCCTGATGGATTTCCTCCATTGTTATTTGAGAAATATTAGAATATTTTTGGTTTTGAGGTGGTGGAGGCTCTGATAGAACAAATATCTGTAGAGGTTTCTAAATCCCTGAATGCCATGTTGATTACCTTAATTTTGAAAAAGTATTTTGCCCCGTCATTTAAGGATTTTAGACCAATCAGTTTGAGTAATTCTTTATATAAATTCCTCTCTAAGGCTTTTTCTAACAGACTCAAGGGGATTCTTCTAAATCTCATTGATATGGCTTAGAGTGCCTTTGTTCCAAGTAGACAAATATTATATGGTGATATTGTCATGCATGAGCTTCTTTATTTAGTCAAGTACAGTGGTAGAGAGGCTTTCCTTTTAAAGCTCAACATAATTAAGGCTTATGATAAATTTATGTGGCCATTCTTACAAGAGGTGATGAGAAATTTTGGCTTCAACAATCAGTGGGTCACCCTTATTTTGGCTTGCATTTCTTTAGTTTGGTGCTCCATTCTAGTGAATGGATTGGTGTCTAGCTTTTTCAAGTCTCACCATGGTTTTAGGTAAGGCAATTCACTTTCCCCCTTCCTCTTCCTCTTTGTGGTGGAGGCTTTGGGGAGAGTGATTGGAAAGATGATCGAAGAGGTGGGTCTTCATCCAGCTCTCCCCTTTCTGCCTATATCTCATCACCAAATTCCTAAGGATACTATGATTGCTAGTGGTGCATCGATATTTTTTTCTCAGAATATTAAAAAGGTCTTATTGTGTTATGAGAGGGATTTTGGTTAGGAGATCAACTTTATGAAAAGTTTTCTCTACTTTTTTAACACTATGAAAGTAAGGCAATCAAATATTGTAAATATACTCAATTTTAGGATTGCCACGTTGCTAGCGACCTATCTTGGACTACCTCTATTTATGGGGAGAATGAAAGACTCACTATAGGAACCTTTGATTTAAAGAATCCAACATAAACTAGCCTCTTGGAAAGGGGTGTTACTGAGCCAAGAATAGAAGGTGGTACTTGTTCAAAGTAAGCTCTAGAGCATACCCATTTATTTCATGTTCTTATTCATGCTCCCTACTAAAGTAACAGATAAAATTGATCATATTTATAAAATGTTCCTTTGGGCTGGATTAGATTTAAAATGCAAGTACCACTTGGTCGCTTGGGATTAGATTTTCAAGAGGAGAAATGATGGGGTATTAATTTGAAAAGAGTAGCACTTATGAATAGAGCCCTGGTTGGTAAATCAAGGTGGTTGGTTGCTTCAAACATTGACATACCTTGGTGTTATATTCTTAAAGCAAAATATAGATTAATTCTTTCTTGTTAGATGATCTCTCCCCAAGAGGCACCATTTTTTGGAGAAGCTTAACGAAGGTCTAGGACTTTGTGAAGGCTAAAAGTAGGTGGATAATTGATGATGGGAGAAATTTCAAGTTTTGGGAATCCATTGGTTGAGGGAAGAGCCATTATTTGATGATCCAAATCTCAGGGCTCTTCCTTTGAAAGTTATGGAGGAAGGTGAAATTTGGGTTTCTCAATATATGCCTATTTTCAATGGTATGCGTTCATGGAATTCTCATCCCTATTGGGTGTCCAACCAGAATGATTTGGTCAATTGGCATAAACTATTAGTGGAACTTAACAGGTATGTCATCAGACAGGATGATTCCAGAGACCGTTTGATTTGGACAGGGGAATATGAAGGTGACTTTACTATGAACTCAACTTATTCCTTCCTTCTCCTAAAAAATGAGTCTCCTTTTCTAATGAATCTTATTTGGATTAAAATACTAATCCCAAATATCAATAATTATTTTTTGTTGCTAGCTCAAAATAAAATACTTTCTTTGGAGAATATTCGAAAGAGGGGTCACATTATGGTGAATAGATGCTATATGTGCAAATTAGACTGGGAATCCATGCAACATATAATCCTCAGCTACCCGTTCACATGGCAGGTATTTATGTTTATTTTTAATTGATTTAACATTTATTGGGTGTTTCCATGGACGTTGATGGACACCATCCTTCAATGGTTTTCATCGTTCGTGTCCTAATGGGTATCTTGGTTGTGGAGAATTATGCTTCCCCATGCGTGGTGGGGGGTGTGGAAAGAATGAAATGCCTATTCTTTTGAGACTGATGCTTTCAAGGTGGGTACTAAGATCATTAATAGAGCATTAGAGAATGTCTTGGTTTCCTTTGTGGGTAAATGGACCAAGATGCCCTACTCCTCTGACGAAGTTGATTTGGAATTTAAATTGTGTTGAAGCCCTCTTCCTTGGACCCCCCGAACCTGATCCTAGAGCAAAAATTAAGTGGTCCAATCCGGCTCCCAATTATCTAAAATTCAACATCAATGGGGCCTCAAAGGGTACGTTCGATAAGGTTGGAGTAGGCAGTGTTGTGCAAAACGATAATGGTGACATCCTCATCGAATTTTCTAAACCTCTTGGTTCCCAATATTCATACTTCGTGGAGGCTCGTGCAACTTATGCAACATCAATATATGCAACATAAAGTAGTAACACAAATAGAATGATTAGTAATTTGAGGTAATTATTGGTTTGTAAATATGAGGAAGCTACAACTAATTTAGATCTAAAAACAAGAGAAATTTTACATTGTTGTTGTAGTTGATACTAGGATAATATGAACAACTACATTTGATAGAACATAATATGATATTTAAAATTAGAGTGACAACCAAGTCCAATAATAATATAGATATAAGAGGAACTAACACGTATAAAATTAATGGATATAGATAGAAAAATCCAATAGTGAGGAAAATATATACAAAATTTAGAATATCATATGGAATCAACAACACAACAACAAGGGAATTAGATTAGGTCACAAATAGGAATAGAATAATATAAATTCATATTATAAAAACTATATTTGATTTTTCTATAGAATAAATTACGGTTTTCATAGGGATAGCTACACTACTTAAGAAATATAATTCTTAGGAAACCCTGAATAATATTAGAATCAATGATCAAAAATATTTTGTATTATGTGCATGATGCCACTCAAATAATGATACAATAAAATGAGTGACTTGTAAAGAATTCAAAGAATTAAGGAAATAAAAAGATATAAAATATAGAACAAAAGGGTATTATAATTAATGCTCACATGAAATATTCATAATGAAAAATATGATAATTTACTCTGAGGAAAATTCCATCATTACACTTGGAGCTACTTATATTAAAATTAGGAAACACACAAAGAAACAAGTAAGAAAAATGCAGTGTTAGTGGATGGTGAAACTATAAAAATTGATGGCATACTAGAGAGCATGGATATTAAACTTATAGGAATCACCTAATTTAAGTATTATAAAATGATATATATTATAAAAAATAATCCATGGCTTAAACTATCCTATTACACATTGATAGTTAAAATATAATAATGTATTATTAGATAACAAGAACAAATAACTAACTCTTGAGCACAAAGGAAGAATGGCATACATTATCTTGGATATAGTAATGGTGATGTATAATTGGAGATATAACCAAATAATGAATATTAATAGAATAATAAGTTAGCGACACAAATTTATTACAAGTAATTTTGTTGCTCAAGCTATATATGTTCACCCCATAAATGATAGAAAATTAAGTTGGTAAAGTAGATTCAATAATTTTACAATTGGAAGTAGACATCAATTTTTGGATATAGGGAGATAATGAATACAAACATAATCATATAATTACTAATATTTTATCGAATCGGTGTATTATTAGACTTTTTATGAGAGATCAAGGTAATTTTAGTTCCTTGTACAATACGACAATTACAACAATAACTTGATATTGAGTAGAATGCAAATTTAAAGAAGATAATTAAGAGGATATTAAAGTGATAATTATAGATAGGCTTATGGCATAAAAATTTATAGTGATTCCAAATAGATATAAATGTAAAATTTATCCATGACACCATACGAAATTGTCTAATTATTTCTAAGTAGTTGCAATAATTATAAATATCAAAACATTGATATAAAGTTTCTAGTCATCATTAGTATTACTTGATAAAGTCTTATATGTAGTACACGGGTTATTGAGGAAAACAAGTAAACATAATATAATATTTATACAATTCAAATCCATAAATTATCATAAGAAAGATATTTTGTACACAATATAAAGAGAAAATATGTCAAATGAAATCGATATTCAAAGCAAAAAAATTTCATTCTTACTAGAGAAATACATTTACCATGCAATATTTTCATAAATAAAAAGAAATATAAGTATTACCACAATACCCTTCACATTATTGTCAAAGTAATTCAAAATAAAATCAACATATTCAAAGGTTAACAACTTGATCAAGATAAGTATTAAAACAAGAACCGTCAAGAGAGAAAACATGTGTTAGATAATCTAAAATGAAAATAAATATATACGATTTTAGCGAAAATAAAATAATAAAATCAATGATAAAATATTAGAGCATGTTCATATTAATTTCTATTGGTTTTCATAAAATTTTCCAAAAATAAATGAAATCAAACATTACCAAATATTGGTCAATAAATAAATATATTGACTAAAAATAAAGATTGCATAGTATAATGGGGTTTCTACAAATACCAAATAATATCACTAAATTAAAATAAAATTATGCTTTAGATAATTAATATTATGGTTGGTATAAAGGGGTATTTATACCAATTACATGATGGAATTTACAATATTTTCTAAGAATGAATAGAAGCAATCCTTTAACTCAAATATTTTATAAAAAGCATGGTGAAGCCCAATAAACATAAATATATAGTGGGAAACTATAGGAACCATAAATAATTGTTATATCTATAGATAAAATTACTTCCAATGAGAAAATGAGAAGTGGAATGAGGTATTTATATCAATACCAAAACCTTAGTTATATAGTAATGTTTAACCTAAGTTGACATAACAAGAGAGCTTAGGGTTAATTATGTAAAGTTATAGAGTGGGTTTAAGAGTAACAAGGTCAACCTTGGCCAATAAGGATTATATAATAAAATATTTCAATAAATTGATATATTGTATGATGAAATACCTTTAGGCCTATCCAATATATTATACAATGTTAACCTTGAACATGAATAAGATTACAATTTTAACACATCCATTATTTGAATAATGGTATAAAGGAGAGAATATATTAGTGATTATAATATTTTTCCCCTAATAATGCATTCTCTATTGGGACCTTGTAGTTGAGTCATATCCTTTAAAATCTCCCTCATCATCTAGAATATGTCTATTGATCCTAAAGAACTCAACATCAATCCTTTGCAATTTCATAAATAAATTATTCATTGGATATAACTCCCTGTTACAACACACACAAGTTATATTTAAATTCTATAGAGACTTAGTTTAAACCTTGATCGCTTGGGTCTTAGCTTCCTTATATTTTCATTCCTTTGCATGAGCTTGCATTTGTGGGATTCCACCACAATTCCATATTATTACCTAAAAATTGATTAGTAGAGAAAAATACAATCACGAGTATAACTAATTTTAGATCCCATGAACATAAGAATCATATGAACCATGAGGTTGAATATCTATAAAGAGGGAGAGATATTATTAATGATAATATTTACACATTTTGTATCATCTTTATTTTTTCCCCTAGAAGTTGCAATATCTACTCTCAATGTCTTAAATATCATAATATAGTCCTCAATATTATTTAACTCACTCAATTTGAGAAAGGAATGTTTTATATAATTCCCTAAAAAAATCATGTATTTTTTACCATACATTGATAGGTTTAATATCCCCTCCAATGTGAAATATTAACTCTATTTGAATCAACAAGTATAATAATCCAAATATAATAGTAACACTATTTTTGGGTTTTCAAGCCTGAGGTTGCATCCTCGTATATGGTTATTTCCAGTCAATACCCTGCTAAGGGTCCTCAATCTATCCTTTATCATCGTATAGCTATAATATCTACTTTTTTAAGTAGGTTAAGGGATCCTTAAAAACCCCATATGCAATACAAAGCTTCCTATTTATTAAAAAAAAAAAAGTATAATAAGCCAAGAGCCTCTTCTTCTCCTTGATGGACAATTTCATCATCAATAATAAATACTTTATACTATTGAAATATGCACTAGAGGTTCTCACTATGTAACAATCCAATCATTTGAGTAAAAAAAATATTATAATTTTACCCATTACATTTCATCCTACGTAATCTAACACTTATATCAATAGTAAGTCCATGAACTAATGCTAATAGTGAGTATCGCTAAAAATATACAATTCAAAAAATGGGTTCATATCACTTTCATATGAAAAAAATATGGCCTCCAAAACTTTTACCTAAAGAACCCTAAAAATACAAAATTTAAACTCTCAAACCTTAGAGTTTTAATAGCCAATTGTGACCTACCACAAGGAAATTCTAGTTCACTACTATTCTCCAATCTATTACCATTTTACATCCATTGGTTTTCTTGATGGTTGACACTTGCACTTCTCTAATTAGTCCAAAATACATACATACACATACACATATACACACAAATGCATACATACATACATATATATATATATATATGTGTGTGTGTGTGTGTGTGTGTGTGTGTGTGTGTGTGTGTGTGTGTGTGCTATTTATATAGGTGGTAAAGTAAACCATGTCAATCAAGCATCTTGGAAAGGCTAAATATACTAGAAAATACTATGTAAGGTTCCATCTCAGACTTCTACCTACCTAAGACCCTTGGTCTATAAAAAGTGATAAGGTGATATTTGGAAAGTTAAGAGAACAAATTAATTGATATATTTAGTTTCTAGTGATTTTTCCTTTTGAAAATGCATATTGTGCATGTTATTATACATCCAAACCATTTACAATATTGCATATAACCAATTAACCACAACTAAAATGCATAATTATTCCAATAGTGGTTCCATAGAAGACATCTACTGAGTCATCCCATGTGAGCATAAAATGTTTCCACCAGGATTTGAATATATAGCCAACACCATGTTATGCTCAAAATTATGTCACACTATATGGTTAGCTACACACTCAATTAGGTGTTCAAAAGCATATGCCCTTTAAACCTTACCTTGATCTGTGAAGAAGAAAAAAATATGCATTAGATTTTAAAATCATGACCCATTTTAGATGAACATCTTAGCATCATCTAATTAAATACCCTATTTTACCTTTTGTATTAACATTCTAGTACATCTTATCCATGAAGAAGGTGTTCAATGGGTTGAAACTAGGAGTGATCAAGGTTGTATGAATACTACAAGAAAAAATTTGTAAGCTGAGTTTGTGCACAAAATTATAACCAAATTCAAATTTAAAACTATATTGGTTTCTATCCTCTCCTCTTCCATAGCTTCAAATACAATAAAAAACACCAAAAAAAATTATATTTAAAAATATCCATTGAAAATAACTTCGATGACAACAAAATACGAGATTTTAATTTCGTAAAATGAATGCTGAATTTCTAAAGAAATGGAAATATAGAAGATATCCTCTTGGAGTTACAATATTTGAGGGGTAATTCATCCTATAATTTAGAAGAAGAATCAAATTCTTGAAATAATCATTTAGTGTGACCAAAACATGTTGCTCCATACCTACTTTAATACCATGTTTGAATTCACAATATTTAAAGAAAAATGAATAAAAGCATTAAATCCACTCAAATATTTTGTAAAAAATATAAGCAAGGATGAAAATGAGAGATATGATGGGAAATCATACACACCATAAATAAGAACTCTATCTAAATATAAAATTATAAAATATTCTAAGAATCAAATAAGGAGTGGAAGGTTGTATTTATACCCATATACAATCCCTAATTACATAATAAAGTTTACCCTAAGCTAATAGAAAAATAGGGATTAAGGTTAATTAAAAGTTAAAAAGTTTGTTTAACCATAACAAGACTAAATATGATCCATAGGGATTACATAATAAAATATTATGATAAATTAATACATTATACAATGAATTGCCCTTATGTTTATCAAATATATCATACAATGTTGATCTTGGACATGAATCATATTATAAGTTTAATATTACAAGTTATTTAATATTATAAGTTTAAAGGCTGATCGATATTTATTTTTGTATCTCAATATGAGGTAGACAAAATCTATTACGAGTCATATATTTGGTTCAAAATTTAATGACTTCTTCGAAGTGCTAGATGGGAGAAAGCACTGGAAACCTATGGACTTTCCTAGACTGATGCCAAAGGAAGAGGCTGCTTGCAAATCCTTATATGATATCTTGAAAGGGATTATTTTAATCAATGGATATAGGTAGGTAAATTTATTTTTGGAAGCCAAAAATGATGGTCATTTCCCTGCTAAATTAGCTTATGCTTTGTTAGATGGTTAGATTGATCCTTGGTTTCTAGATCAAGAGGTGCGAAGGAATGGTATCATGCCAAAAGTAAACATATTCTTCTATTTGATGGTACAAGGTAAGTGTTTGAATTTGGATAATCTTTAGAAAATATATTTTGTGATTTCTAATAGATATTTACTATGTGGATCAGTGTAAGAAACACCTGAGCACCATTTTGCAAAATGTCTATTCAACTGGGAGGTTTTTGGATTGTTACTAATATTCTTGAGTTTGGATTGGGTCCTCCCTAATAATTTATCTTCCTTTATTGAGCAGTGGAAATCCCTGTTCCCCTCCCCTTTCCTTAGATCCTTTTGTTCATTTGTCTTACCTCATGCTTGGTGGCATATTTGGAAAGAAAGAAACTTGAGGGCATTCAAGAACATATCCCCTAATCCTGATCTGGTCTTTTTCAACCAAGTGGTAGCAACAATTGAGAATTTCGATATTTTATCCTTATATAAGAGATCTATAGGTAAGGAATTAGATATTGAAAAGACATTGGGTTTGAAGTATTTGTCATCCTTTTTCCCCAAGAATCAAATTGCTTTCAGGATGGACACTGTATGCATACTTCCCCTCCTAGTTGGGTGAAGTTGAATTTTAACAAAGCCTCCAAAGGAAATCCTGCATGGTCGAAGCTAGGGAAGTTCTTAGAGACTTGAATGGGAAATTTTTTTGATATTTGTTGAGAATATAGGAATCCAGACTAGTCATGTTGCAGAAGATAGAGCACTCTACCAAGGTGCCCTAAAAGTGAGCTTTATGAACTGTAGAAAGGTTATTTTTGAGGGATATTTCTTAAACATTATCAACATGGTAAATGGTAACTATAATCCCACCTGGACTATAGTAAATTTGATATATGAAGTTCTTAGAATAACTCAAACTCTAGAAGTGGTCCAATTTAATCTTATTTTTAGGGAAATAAATAAATTTGCTAACTTCTTGGCTAATTTGGGACTCTCTAAAAATGGTGCAATGACTTTTTGAAAGGTTTAAATCAGCTATATAATGAATGCCGGAATAGATAAATTGTTAAGTACTCTACTGGAGACTGAAATGAGAGAAAGGTTGAGTGAAATGGTACAATTTTTATTTTTGAAGAGATACCTTTATTCAAATATTTTTAATAAGAATAGAAATTTAATTTACACAACAACATTAAGAAACTAGAACAAATGTCTTTTCCAAGTTGGTCTAACTCAAAGACATGTTGGAATGCATGTGGATGGGAAGGTCCAGAACCAAGTTCAAAAGTTTTGTTTTGTTTCATGTACTCTATGTTATTCCCTACGTCGGTAGCTTGTATCTATTCTATTTTTAAATCCCTTGTGAGATATTTTGGCATGTTTAGTTTCATTTGTGGTTGAGGTTTTTTGTTTTCTTATCTCCTGTAGCTCCTGGGATAGCGTGCTCTTCTTAGGATCCTATTTTCTCATGGTGGCATGCAATCCATTTTACCTCTTTATTGGTCAAATGCTATTTATATAAAGTTTAGGTATCCTTATAAAACCCCTTCATATACATAATGAAAAAAAAAAATTAGGTCAAGGTTTTGAGATTGACCTTCAAGAACAAAATATTAATTTTTTTTATAAAGCATCCATTTTAGGTTATACATGTGCCCAAATGAGAAATATGATCAATACAAGTACAAAATTTAGTTATGGACTCACAAGATTCACACCCACCATATATTATAGAATCCCTTCTTAAGATGAATGAGGGACATAGAGAAGGACCCTTTTCCATAATTCCCCGTAAGGGATACTCTTAAAATCCAAGAAGCTCTCACATGTGCGCAAAAGTGAGCTTAGAGATGAAAATTGGTAGAATAATTATTACCACATTTTTTGAAGGTATACATATTAAATCAAGTATCCTAGGTGCATGAATCCATATCATAAACAATATCCATATATCTATGTGTTTTGCCCATTGATGGTACACTAGATTATAAAAAAGTTAGATGGTGCTATGATTGTCACATTCAAGGATGACTAGAAAAATATAATAAATATTAATCTCCTCCATAATTATTATCACTCACCTAAGATGATTACCTTATTGAAAGCACTATATATCACCCACAAATATGATAAATAAATAGTGGATTGAATTATGTAATAATAAGAAAGTGGGATGGATACCAAATATAATACAAAACATATGATGGACTGCTATTCATTCAAGTTACCTACCCAATAAACATCTAAAAATCCTATCAACATCAAAGAATATCCAATTGAGTAGTGAATAACCAAATTATTTTTTTGATAATACCATTAACTATTATCTAGTCACTCTCTTACAATTCCTACATATATCTACAATAATAACTAATTGTGGTGGTTATATTAGGTCTAGTATCAGTATACTAGGAATGTCCTCCAATAGGAAACCAATACAACATAGCATCTACTAAAGTTCTGGTACAATCAACTTGAAGCTTTAGGCTTGAGGAAAAATATATATGAGAAAACTTACAATGGTCTATCTTGAAACATTGAGGAAACTCCAAAACATGCTTTGATTGAGAAATGGTTATGTCAAAGTTTATATAATAAATATATATCTCCTAAAACTAATATCAATTCTATACTTCTATCATCTTAAAAGTAGAAAAAAGCCATGAATTCTTATGTTGGGTCAAAATACAAGATCTACCATTGAGAATATTGTGAATATATAACACAATCACCAAAGTTTTACATCTTGATATTTGATGTATACATCATGTTTAGTCTCACAATGTTAAAAACTACAACTAGGAAAAAATGAATGGATCTTCTCATAGAATGCATGAGGATGTTGCCTAAGTCTATACAAGGACCTAGTTAAATGATAAACTTACAAAGTGGGTCATTTAAGCTCAAAGCATCATGGCTACTATATATAAATTTACTACTAATATCCCCACATAGAAAGGAACTCGTCACATTCATCCAATGTACTCTCTATTTGTATGAGACAACAATTGAGTCAATTCATCCTAGCTATTTGTGCATGTATATCACTCCCTTCTATTAAGATAATCCCTTAATAAAATATGTGCCTTATGATTATTAACCTAGTCATATGATGTATATTTGGTCTTATATACCCATTTATATATAACTATATTATTTCCTTCTAGAAGAGGATGCAAAACGTAAATCATGTTCTTCATTATATTCTCATACTCTTACAAAATAACATCTTCCCATTATGTCCTACTCATATCCTTAGAATATGTACAAGGATATTGAGAATGTGCTACCTACAAAAGGAATTCTTAGAAAAATTATTTTAATGTTACTGAAGAGGTATAATAGGTTGAGAATCCTTTAAAATCCTCTTAAACCTACTTGGGTATTGGATGAACTAAGGAAGAACAATATGTATTATGACAACTCAACATGAGAAGCTAAAATTGAAGAATAAAAATGAAAGTACGAGATTCTGGAAGATAGAAATATTAATTATTGCGATGCATTCAAAATCAAACAAGCGCTTAAGTCCTAAAATGTGAAATGCATGAAATGAAAGAGATGAATTGAATAGAGACAAAAAAAAGTAGAGAAAGCACAGCCCTTTTTATTTAACTCTCTTAATCTTGGTTACAAAGATGCCTCCTCCTTTTTCAGGGGCTAGGAGCGTTAAATAGATTTTGGGTTACAATCATGACTTGGTATTCCTCCTTCCGCATGCCCACAATTAAAATGGGCGGGCCAAAGTGTTGCCGCCGCTTGCGTTGATGAATCCTTGATTCTTGCTGCTCTTCCTGTGTTCAAAGACACAACAAGTCGTTAGTAGCACCTGTGACAAAAGATAAAGAGTTTGATCCTAAAACCGATGGAAGATGCATGCATAAGATTAGCTAAATCAATAAGTAAAATAGTTCCAAATAACCTGCAAATCTGAAATAAACTAGAGAACGTTACCAGAGGACCGTTGTCATCAAAACACTCAGAAAAAACTTCGCTAATTCACATTCAACTGTAATTCATCCCTGATCAAGACAAATTCTACTGTAATTTGTCCCTGTGTAGGATGAATTCGCCTGTGACAAAGTGCCAAAGTAAATCCATCCAAATGTCGCATCTCGGGATCTCCAAAACACCTACAAACATGGGGGTTAGCTAATTGGGGGCATTTTGGGACGACCCAGATGGTCGGTTTTCCCCAATTTGGCCTCCATCACCAGGAATTTGACGTCGCTACCTGCAAGTTAGTGAGGACAACAAAAGCGACAAAAGATGACAATATTTGATCAAAACATTCTGAAATTGAAATTATAAACTATCTAAATAACATAACATGGAATGGAATATAAACTAATGACAAAAGAATAAATTGAAATGACACTAAGAAGTGCGGGGCACCCGAGCGGGCCGCCCACCATTAGGACTTGATTTCGGCACCAATCCACTAGGGATGGGCCCAAAATCTCTTGGAATGGGTTGTCGGCGAATTGGTAGATCAGTGTGGTCAAATGTCGGGTTTTGGAACCGAATTCACACTTCCAATAGCCACCCAATAACCTCTCTTGCGAAAGAGATCAAGGATGTGGAAGAAGTGAATAAAAGGGGTAAAAGGCGGTGTTCAATTTTGGCAGCACTTTGTTGCTTGAAAATGCCTCCAACTCGTCCCTTTTTGGGTGAGAAATTTCACCATTTTATAGACCCAGGGGTCTCTTTGGAGGGGCATGCAGGGGTGCCATGTGGCGGCCATGCCTTCCCAAGATGGAGGAGACTCCTCCATGACTTGGGCTTCCATGACTGCCCTTGTGACAGTCCTCTAACGGCCAATCTACCCACCTACACGTGCACGCAAGGCAGGAGTCATTAATTGACTATCCTCGGCTGCCACTTGGCGTAATTTTTCTTTTTTTCCGTTAAACCTAGAATTCGTCCTGACCAAGGATGATTTTAGAATTCATCCCTAGGCGAGACGAATCCCAATTTGAATTCGTCCTTGGGTGAGACGAATACTGAGCAAAGTGCCTAAATGTGCTAAATTGCCTTTTGACCTTCCAAAATTGCTGTAAAAGTGGTTAGGACCACTATTTAACCTCTGAGGGCTGCCCTGGGGGCTGTGTGTGTCAAAGCGATCAGTGTTTGCAGTCACATAATCGGATTGATGTTGTTTTTGTGTCTACAGATGCCCCTTTTTGGGATGCGCTGTGCATGGTGCATCGTCTAGCAAAAACAGATAACCAAAGCACTAATGATTAGGGTTTCTTGGTAACCTAACCAAATTTTTATGCCCTAAGTATGGATAGGGCATGCATTCTTGAATCTTTGCTTCTGACTAGCGAAGGCACTCAATTCAAGTGATAACCTTTTTCGGTGAGGTGTTACTTGACCTTGGACATTGATCAATCATGAATAGGCAAAGGGCGCAACCTTTTATCTATGAGAACCTTGAGTTCATGCTTCACGAAATGCCAAGTGATTTGATCAAATTGTGATTGTTTCTTGTTTACTGCCCCAAGAAGGAGCGTAATTGTCTTTGTCAATGATTCTTTGAATGCATGTCGTTTTCCTTAATTGGGTGTGTGCTTGTTGATTGGTGACTAAGTGTGACTACCCCCTCAAGTGACAAATCGATGAGGGAATGACCTTCGTGAGAAAAAGCGATGAGTCGCTTGACCCAAGATGACTTGTGCAAGGGTGCCTTTAGATGGTTTAGCGTTAAGCATGTGCAATTTTTTTGACATTTAGACCTATTTTTGGTGGGTGGTAACCCTTTTTGCGATGCTTTTTGGAGCTGAAACTGACAAAAATTCGTCTTCCCGTGGAGCGATCCAGCTATGGTAGCCTTATTAGGGAGTAGGATAGTGACAATTTGTGACCCCAACATCTATTTTGCATGCCCGAGATGTCAAGTACAATAGCACTCTCATCGAGCAGGTTTATTAATTGTTTTTGTGCATTTTTGTTCAATTTTTGATGTTTTTTGACTTTTCTGGCCTGAATTCATCCTAGGGTGGGACAAATACCAGCTTAGAATTCGTCCCAGGGTGGGACGAGTGATAACCAGAGCGCTCGTCCCATTGGAAGATGAATTTAAGCTAAAAAGGCCTATTTACAGGCCCAAACTAGGGTTTGGGCTCATTTGCATCTATTTTTTTCTTGCGATTTGGAGCTCTGGGGAGGAGGAGGTTAATTCTGCGAAACGAAGAACTACCGTATTTTCCCTGCCATCATGAGTTTGCAAACCAGATCAAGCAGCGGAGTTGAAGTAAGACCAGTAAGTGCTCCCTAGAATTATTACCTTTGTTTAAAATTGTAATTGTTTTGTTTATTTTTCTTTGTGATGATGTCTTTCAAAATTTTAAAACTGAAACCCTAAAACTGAGCTGAAGATAACTAAGACTTAGTGAACAACTTAAACTTAGCAAAAAAATCAGGTAAAGAAATTTTTACTTTGCTTAGAACTAAACCTAAGGAGAAACAGAACGTAAAACCCTAAGACTTAATGTTTGTTGTTTTTTTTTTTTTTGAATTTTTGTTCTATTTTTTTTTTTTTAAATTAATCAGTTAGGATTAAAAAAAACCCTAGGACTGAAAAATTAATTTTTTTTTTGTTTGAATTTTTGTTTGTTGTTTTAAATTAATCAGTTAGGATTAAAAAAACCCTAGGACTGAAAAATTAATTTTTTTGTTTGAATTTTGAATTTTTGTTTTTGAATTAATCAGTTAGGATTAGAAACCCTAGGACTGAAAATTTAATTTTTTTGTATGGATTTTTGTTTGTTTGTTTTAAATTAATCAGTTAGAATTAGAAACCCTAGGGCTAAAAAATTAATTTTTTTTGTTTGAATTTTGAATTTTTGTTTTTGAATTAATCAGATAGGATTAGAAACCCTAGGACTGAAAAATTTAATTAATTTTTTTTTTTTTTTTTTTTTTTTTTTGTTTGTTTTTGTTTTTTGTTGTACATTGGTAGGCAATGTTGTATATTTATGTTATTGTTGTATAGTTCTTTTCCATGTTTTTAATTTTTTTGAATTATTTTCTTTTGCAGGTTGTTAGCAGCCAGTACCATGTACCCACTGCTTTTGCTGAGGTGTGGGGGGCACTGACTGAGGTTGACTGGGAGTGTCTTGATGCCCTTGGGCTCAAGCAGGTGGCTCGACTGGAGCCAGTGGTCATGGATCAGGCCTATTTGATGGACCTGATCAATATTTGGGATCCACAGACCAACACTTTCCATCTCCCAACATGGGAGATGACTATTACCTTGGAGGATATCTATCGGCTTCTTCGGATTTCGATAGATGGATTGCCCATCAGGACATCGCCGCGTGATCAGCGGAAGACTATACTGACAAGATGTTTCGGGCATGGGGAGCAGTTGGGCGTAGATAGCCCAGTGGAGACGACCGAGATTGACTGTCATATTGGTGGGATTTTTGTTTGATGGTGGTAGGAGAGGGGGGTGTTGGGAGTGAGGCACGCATTCCTTATGGGCCTCATTTCCAACATGCTATTACCTGACTCGTCAGGTGCGAGGTTCCCATGGAACCTACTGGATTTGGTTTGGTAGTTGGTAGAGTGCCCGACAAATGCAACGTTGATCCTGAGATGGGGACAGACGTTGTTGGCATAGCTCTATGGGGAGCTATATGAGGTCCGCTACCATCAATGGAAGGGGATCAACTGCAACTATCTGTTGCAGTGCTGGGGTTGGCAGCACATAGCAGTTGAGAGGCCAATCGGGTTACCATGGACGTCTTGGGCGGTGATGAAGGATAAGGAGATAGGGCATGCTACTCTGTGGCGGCGGTCCAGAGAGCAGGGACAAAGTCAATGGTGGGCAGGTGTCGTAGGGCACTATGTTGATGCCTTCTCTCGGCTCACTCCATGGGAGGTGGTTTGGCGCCCTTATCGGGACTGTCCAGCTTTGCTGGAGGCTGGAGAGTGGCTCTGATGGGTACATAGAGAGTGGTGGTTGATTGGGCGACATGGGACTGAGCATGAGTTCTTCTCGTATAGCTAGGTTATACGACAGTTTGGGGTGTGCCAGGGGTTGCCTGGTGAACCCATGGTCTATCAGCATCGGGGGGATGAGAGGACTCTAGATCGACCCGTCATCGCACCATTGGGTGAGGATTATGATGTTGTGATCGACGTCATAGACATGCATGATGTTATGACTACTGCTAAGTATGACCAGTGGTGGGTACTACGGAAATGGTAGGGAGAGGGGCCACTGGGAGGCACAGAGGCGACAACGGTGGGCGGGGAGGGTGCTGAGGCACTAGGGGATGATTGGGGAGCTCCTTTGGATGATGCAGACATGGTGGAGGTGGAGGGTGAGGATACAAATTTAGGGGCTTCAGATCATCCTGAGATGCAAGACATTGCAGAGCAGTGGGAGCCAGAGCAGGCTATTATTCTAGAGACTCCCATGCCTCAGGCGGATGTGGAGGAGATGGAGTTCGAGGTGCACGCTAAAAATGCACATTTTGCGGAGCTATTAAAAAGGCAAGATGAGGAGTTGGGGGATGCATTATGGGAGAGGGATCTCCTACAGGCTTAGCTAGAAGAGCAGGAGAGGATTTTGGCACAGCGCGATGATGCGTTAGCTTGCTACTGTCGATAAGAGGCAGAGTGGTTTCGGCATCAGATGGATTTGGAGGGGGAGATCATCCGCCTTGGTGGGCGACTACCTAAGTCGTCAGGAGGTGGATCTTCATGCCGGACGAGGGACAGTGGTACTGAGTAGTCAGCATCATCTCATCACAGGTGATTGGATGAGGGAGGCGGTAGCAGGTGTAGACACCAAAATAGCACCAATCCGATTATGTGACTGCAAAAACTGATCGCTTTGACAAACACAGCCCCCAGGGCAGCCCTCAAAGGTTAAACAGTGGTCTTAACCACTTTCATAGCAATTTTGTGAGGTCAAGAAGCAATTTGGCACACTTGGACACTTTGCCCAGTATTCGTCTCACCCAGGGACGAATTCAAAATTGAATCCATCCCACCCCAGGACGAATTTTGAATTCGTCCCTGGGTGGGACGAATTCTAAGCTTAACGGGAAAAAAGACAAATGGTGCCAAGTGGCAGCCCAGAACAGTCAGTTAATGACTCCTGCTTTGCACGTGTGTGTAGGTGGACAGAGGGGTCATTAGAAGACTGTCACAAAAGTCATTTATCAAAGCCCAAGTCAACGGAGGACTCCCCTCCCTCATGGGAAGACAAGACTGCCACATGGCGCCTATGACCAACACATGGCATTTGTGCTTCCCTCCCAAAAGAGACCCCATGGGTCTATAAAAGGTGGGACTTTTCTCACCCAAAAGATACAGGTTGAAGGAGTTTTCAAGCAACAAAGTGCTGCCGAGTTGAAGACCCACTTGCATCCCCTTTGGTTCACCTTCCCACATCCACCAATCTCTTTTGCAAGGGAGGTTGTTGGGTGGCCTTTGGAAGCTCGAACCTGACCCAAATCCAACACATGGACACCTGAACCAACCAATTCGCCGACCCCCCAATCCTAAGAGGTTTTGGGCCCATCCCTAGTGGATTGGCTCCAAAATCAAGTGCCAACGGTGGGAGGCCCACTTGGGCACCCCCGCACTTCCCAAGTCCTATTTTAAGTTTTAGAGCATTTTAGATTACTTTTTTAGGTTGCATTTTGTGTTATTAGGTTTGATTAACCCATAGCTGCAATTTTGTAACTTTTGGTCAGATTCTAGTATGTTTTGTGTCGCTTTGTTGTTTCGCTGACTTGCAGGTGTCGAGGTCAAATTCCCGAGGGTAGAGGCCAAATTGGGAGAATCCGGCCATCTGGGTCGTCCCAAAATGGCCCCAATTACGTAACCCCCCTGCTTGCAGGCATTTTGCAGGTCTCAGGATTCAAAATTGGAGCAACAGCAGGTCGGCTTCTTCAACATAGAAGAATTCGTCCCACCCAGGGATGAATTGTAGTCAGAATTCGTCCTGCCCAGGGACGAATTCCATTTGAAGGTAGATTGGCCAGCTGTCTCAGTGGCAGTGGCCTTCTGGTAACTTTTCTTATCTTCTGTCAAGTTTTGAAGCCATTTAGACTCACTGTATTTACTGTTTCAGGCAAATGTTTACATGCATATTTCGTTAGTTTTAGAGAACAAACACTTTTCATTTGCGGCAGATGCTACTGACATCTTGGTTGTTTCTTTGTTCGTAGGAGAAGTAGCGGAGGTTAGGAACTCATCGACATCAACGGTGGCATCATCTCGGCCCGCCCATTGCAATCGTGGGCACGCGAAAGGAGGAAGACTAAGTCACACATTGTAACAAAGACAAATTTAACGCTCCTAGCCCCTAAAAATGGAGGAGACGTCTATGTAACCGAGGATAAGATATTTGAATAAAGAGGGCTGTGATTTCTTTACATCTTTTCTTTCCCTTCCAAATTTTCTCTTTCCTTTGTTTTGGTGCATAAGGTTAAAGCGTTACATTTCGTCTTACATTGCATAATTAGTGTTTCCTTTGCTCGAAATCTCGTGCTTTCAGCAAGCATGATGCGGGGGCTAGCAGTAGTCGCCCTGAGGGGTCCCGTAGGACCCACACCACGGGGGGTATTTCCTGTCGCACCGATCCTGCGTGATCATGGTGGTCGACGCCTTAGGTTGGGGATTTTGTTGTATGATTACGGGGTCAAAGGACCAGTTTTGTAGCCTACGGGCATTTTTGTTTGACGATATATATATATATATATATATATATATATATATATATATATATATATATATATATATATATATATATATATATATATATATATCGACTTTATTTTGTTTATGTTCATGTGATGATTTGATTTATGCATGATGGTTGATGACTATGTATGTATGCATGTTAATGTATTTTGATAGATGTATATGTTATGATGAATGCAAATGTTTTTTATTTATATGTGATATGCAAAAATGAAATGGATGAATGGAATTTGTGTCGTTTGGTTAAGGCACCATAGACTGTTTAGAACTTTGTGATTATGATTTTTGGCGATTACTATAGTGGATGACGTTGCTTTTATACATGTGGTATTTATTTATTTATTTATTTATTTTTTTTTTTGTACTTCTTGATGATAATGTGTTGATGAAAAGTAGCACAATTGGTTTAGAAATGTAACTAATGTTTTCTAAGACTCAGACGGTTTTAACTCACTAGCCACGTTTGTACTTTATCTTACAAAACTTTTGAACAAGGTATGAATTGTACTTGTCTTTGACCAAGCAATTTTGCATCCCTGTGTGCAATTGAGTTCATTTATGTGGTATTCATCAGGATACCGCCAGTGCCAGATAGGCTGTCAACCAAACCTGTACTGAGGATCACCTAATTAGCTCCACTAACTCCTTTGTTGTATTTAGACAGATTAATCTGTGTTTCTCTCTAGGATACCATAAGCTAGCTCATCCACATGCAAACATTGATCTATACACGAGTTAATGTGACAGATATATCATCGTGCGGGTAGGATACCACCATTGCCAAATAGGCTGTCAACCAAACCTGTAATGAGGATCACCTAGATGGTTTTCAAATGCTGAGAATTCTAGGGATTCAATTTTAGGTTATTTGTTAGCTGAATGATTTGGGAGACTTGCTCGTCTATATAGTGATGAAAATCACAGTTTATTTTTTTATTAATTTTTCTTGTTGAGCAAGGATTTTGGGATAGTGGTGATAACCACTGTTACTTGATTTTGTATTTTGAGCATTGTGAGTTTGGGCTTGTGAATGGCCTTGATCCTTGTGGCCTTGGGGATGACTACCCATACTTTACAGGGACGTGTAGTACAAATCCTTACGACGTTAGGAACCAAGGGGGTTATGGAGATTATGAAGTAAGGGCATTAATCTTTTAGGCCTTGGGGATGACTACCCATCCTGGTTAGGGGCGGATAGTACGAATCCTTACAACTTGGAGACCAAAGGAGAATGGAAAGGGTTAGGATGATGGTTTTTTGTATTTGTGTTTTTGAATGGCATTGATCTCTTTGGGTCTTTGGGATGACTACCCATCCTTGGTAGGGACGTGTAGTACGAATCCTTACAACTTTGGGGACCAACTATCAGTTGGATTTGGTAGTGGTTAAAAACCACTGTTTATTAAGGTGAATGGATAGGGAAGAGCTTGTCCTTTTGTCAATTCTCAGCATTCTAAAACCATTCACAGATGGGGATGAGCAAGATAACCATTTCACTTATGGTGACTGGATTATTGTGCAGGTTTCATCTTTCGTTCACACAACTTGGGAATTTTTATGTGTTTTAATTTGTGTTGAGATGCTACGTAACAAGGTGTGATCCAAGTAGAACTCTACCTTTGTAAAATTTATCTGACTTGGTACATTACGTGGCTAGAAATAAAAATGACGACTGAATGATAAAACTCTTGATACATTAAAAGACCACTGACTCTAGCATGGTAAAAAGCAGTGAATGGCATTTTTTGTTTGCTGTTTTGTAAAATGGAAGATTGTGGAACAAGATGGACTGATGGAGTACTTACAGTCTATGGTGCCTTTGACCTATATGACCACAAATATGCAATGTATGGATGTGATGCTTAATGCAGCTACATATTTTTGTATTTTTTATGGATTGATTTTTTTGAATATGAAGATGAGATGCGAGAAGAGCTATTTATTGATTAATTTGAGCATGCCTAGAAATGAGATGCAAGTTTTTATTGTTTTTGATGATTTTATTGTTTTTTATTTTTGACCAAGCAATTGTGGAAATCCTTGTAACTTTTTGGGATTGACCAAGCGATTGTAGGAATCCTTGGAGCATTTTAGGATTGACCAAGCGATTGTAGGAATCCTTGGATATTTTTGGATTGACCAAGCGATTGTAGGAATCCTTGGAGCTTTTTGGATTTGACCAAGCGATTGCGGGAATCCTTGGAGCTTTTTGGGATTAACCAAGCGATTATACGAATCCTTGGAGCATTTTGGATTTGACCAAGCGATTCTAGGAATCCTTGGAGCATTTTGGGATTGGCTCTCTTAGATATGGAATGGTCGCAAATGACTGATATTCAAGGGTTTTGTTTCCTTGATTCTGTCAAGAGAAGCTAGCCGGTATGTCTCGGGTCCTATTTTGCTATCAATGACTTATGGACCTAACCAATTTGCCATGAACTTGTCCCTCAGGTGGGACAGAAAATTAGAGTTCTGTTGGTTTTCCTTCAAGACCAAATCACCAACCCGAAAGTCCCTCGGGTGCATTTTCATGTTGTAATCTTTCTTAAGTCGCTCTTGATAGATACATAAATGCTCAAGAGCATTAACACATCGTTCGTCAAGCAATGTAAGTTGGTCTAACCGGGCCTGTTGCGTAGTTTCATCATCAATGAACTCTTGCATTGATATGCGGAGGGAAGGAATTTCCAACTCAAGATGCAGGACTACCTCGAATCCATACACCAAAAAAAACGGAGTGGCCCCAGTGGGCGTCCGAATGCTAGTGCGATAAGCCCATAGGGCAAGTGGGATTTGAATGTGCCAATCCTTATTACTGTCTGCGACCGTCTTGTTAAGAATGGTGACTAGCATTTTGTTTGACGCCTCTGCTTGCCCATTCACCTATGGATAATAGGGTGTCAAAAAACTATGCTAAATTTTGTACTTTGTGGTCAAAGCACGCACGTCTTTGTTCTTGAATGGCGTCCCATTATCCGAGACTATTTTGGATGGAATACCAAAATGACATGATGTTATGCAAAATGAACTCCACAATGTGGGGTCCTGTCGTAGAGGTAAGCGAAACTGCTTCCACCCACTTGGTAAAATACTCTGTGGCTATTATGATGAACGTGTGATGGCCTAACGATGCAGGGGAGATCTTTCCAATTAGATTGAAGCCCCACTATAAAAATTGCCAAGTGGACTGGACTGTCTGCAAGGCCTAGGAAGGTACATGCATCAAATTGGCATGATGTTGACATTTTACGCACTTCCTGACATATGCGCAACAATCTCGCTCTAAAGATGGCCAATAATAGCCCATGCGAAGAATGCACTTTACGATGGCCATACCACTGAAGTGGCCACCACATGTACCATCGTGCACTTGGACAACTACCCAAGTGGACTCTTGTTGGTCCAAACAACGAAGGAGGATTCCTTCATAGCTACGATGATACAAAATGTCTCCTATCAAGACATACTTGGCCACTTTCTGCTTGAATGCTCATTTTGTGGCATGCGTCAATCCAAGCGGAAGATTACCTAACTTGAGGCAGTCTCTAATGGGTAAATACCAGTCCTATTGATCTGAAGCCTTGACGGTATGAACAACCAATCCCTCTTGAAGTTCATCCCTAACAAACACTGAGTAGGATAGAACTTGTAAGAATAGCATTGTGTTGCTATTAATGGGAGTAGGGGAGAACAAACATCCCCAGTTGGCATGTTTCAAATGATCATGGATTCGAGAGAACTTATCCGAGGATGGTTCAATCTGGATCATATGGATTCCTGGCGTCAAGTCAGAACTTGCACACTCCATCACGTATTGCGATAGGGTTTTGACTTGAATGGTTGTCATATCATCGAAAAGGTCTTGCAGGATTAGTGACCCCAAGGAGGCCATTGTGTCCGCAAAACGATTCGATGATCGAGGGAGTGCCTCGATGTCATACCACTCAAGTTTTGCCAGGAATTTGTCCACAAGGGCTTTATAGGCCTACAGAACTGGGCATTTGCATTCGAATACACCTTTGAATTGATTGATAATTAACAGCGAATCACCAAAGATATTCAGTCATTTGATGTTCATGGCGATTGATGTTTGAAGACCTATGAGCAAGGCTTCATATTCTAAATTATTGTTGGTGCATGGGAAATTTAATTTAAATGATAGGGGCATTGGAGTGCCCTATGGTGTGAAGAATACTATTCCAATGCCACCACCTTGCTCACATTTAGAACCATCAAAAAATAGGGTTATGTCGGCCTGTGATTCAGGCTCATCAGAATCTGGCGATTCTGAGACATGGAAGACCCCATCATCGGGTAGTTCTATGACTAGAGGCTGATCGTCTTTGAGAGGAGCCTTTGCTAGCTGATCGGCTATGACCTATCTTTTGATGGATTTCTGTCCGATAAACTCTATGTCAAATTCCATCAACAACATGATCCATTTCACCGTGCGACTACTATGATAAGTACGACTCATCATGTATCACAATGGATTCTTCTTAGACACAACATACGTAGTGTTGCTCAGCATGTAGTGGCATAGCTTTTTGGTAGCAAACACCACTGCCAAGCAAATTTTCTCAACGTATGCATAGTTAAGTTCATAACTGACTAGGGTGCGACTAAGATAGTAAGTAGCCTTTTCTTTGTGAATTTCATTCTTCTGGGCCAACATGGCGCCCAGTGCCACCTCAGTAGCTGAGATGTATAAGTAGAACGACACTCCTGGTCTAGGTGGTGCCAATATTTGCGGTGAATCCAAGTATCGTTTGATGTCGTCAAAGGCTGACTGGCACTCGTCATCCTAGTGGAATGCTACCCCCTTGTGCAATAATTTGTTCATGGTTCGGCACTTGTCAGATAACTACGCTATGAAGCGCTTAATTGATGCGACCTTTCCCTGTAGACTTCTGAGCTGCTTGATGGTAGTTGGGGGAACCATTTCAAGGATTGCCTTGACTTTCTTTGGGTCCACCTCGATGCCTCACTTTGAGACTATAAAACCCAAGAGTTTTCTAGATGTGACACCAAATACGCACTTCTTGGGATTCAGTCAAACTTTATGCTCCATGATGCGATCGAGGATCTTGCTTAAGTCATCGAGATGATCTGTGTGCAAAAGAGACTTGGCCAACAAATCATCCATGTAATCTTCCAAAGTTTTATGCATGTAATCATGGAAGATGTACGTCATGGCATGTTGGTAGGTGGCACCAGCATTTTTAAGGCCAAAAGGCATGACCTTATAACAAAATGTCCCCCAAGGCATTGTGAACACCGTTTTTAGTTGGTCCTTAGGATTGATACGAATATGATTGTATCCTGAGAAACCATCCATGAGGGATAGCATTTCATGACCTACTGTAGCATCTACCAATGCGTCGATGCTAGGCAAGGGGAAATCATCCTTAGGACTTACTTTGTTTAGATCTCAAAAGTCTGTGCATATGCGAATCCTCCCGTCAGGTTTTTTGATAGGCACCATGTTGGACAGCCATGGTGGATAATCCATGCAGATGACAAACTGTGCATCCAACAGGTTTTGCAATTCGTCTTTGACCATCAAGGCCACTGTTGGATGCATCTCACGTAGTTTTTGCTTAACTGGCTTGATTGTCGGATCAAGCATAATATTATGCATGACTAGCTATAGATCTAGCCCCGACATGTCTCTGTACGACCATGCAAAAACCTCCTTCTCTTTGAGAAGGGCAATGTAATTGGCTTGCTCTTCGGGGGATAAGCTTACCCCTAGCTTGATAATATATGGATTCATTGGATCTAAGCCGATGTCTACATCAATTGTCTCCTCGACCGACATGTGGGATCTGTCCTCCAAATGATGTGGAGTCGGGATCAAATGGATATCGTTAGCTGAGTTTAAATCTGCGTTGGGAACCTTGGGTTCCTCTTCAACCTGAAAAATATCCTGAGTTGTCCCTGGGGTAAAATGAAGCATTTTTGCGAAAGGCCAGTACTCTGATGGGGAGAGAGGTGAATTGACATGATCCCAGTCAATGGCATCTATGTATAGATGCAATGACCGTGCGAGGTCGACCGAATTGTAGATGGGTGTGGTCAAATCAATGGAGATCATGTGGATGAAATGAATTTGGTATCCATTACCATGGGTGTGATAACTCAAACATTTTGGATGCTCCCTATGCTCTAGATCTAGCTCTAGAGGGACAGGCACGAACGGATCGGCCCTATGTGCTGATAAGAATATAGGGTCTTCCCTCGACACTGATGTCATTATAGGGTCTCGGGGTGGACGGTGCTCATCATAAACTTGGAGCCACGGATCCAACACTTGGTCCCACCTTGCTGGGTCTACGTACCACTCGTGCCCTGGCATGATGCCCATGTCTGTGAATATGTCATTAATCCTCAAATGGTGTCATTGTTGCATTTGTCGCATGTGGTTGAGATAGGCCATCTCAGTTTCATCTTTCGAATCGCTGTCGGAGCTCCAAAAATATTCATTTTCTCTAACCACTTCTTGTGACATATTAGGCTCATCTTGTTCAAGCAAATTAATCTGGTCCCATTGCGGTTGTTCCATGCTCTGTGGAGGGACCTGATTCTCTTGACACAGTACTAGTTCAATTGGAACCTCTAAATGGAATAGTTTCAAAATGATCTCTTGATAGTTATCCGTGGGAATCTCTTGTGAGTGATCACCACTGGATTCGAAGGGATCACATGATTCTGATTCATCTTCCGAAGATCCTTCTGGACACTGTTTATGCTCTCCTTGAAAATTAGTGTCTGAAATTTCACCTTTATCTATCAAAAGAGAAGGGTTATTGATGTTACCAAGGGTGTTTGTTGACCATGGGAGGTAATCTCCCAATGTATACGTTGTATTCGGGTTGGAATAAGGATCTGATGCTAATCCACACTTTTTGCCTATTCCTAGGCCTTGCATGTTTTCCACCAAGATGTCTAAGGGCAGGGGGTGGTTGAACCCTACTCCCGACTTGTCATAAGGCATTTGGTATCTTGGATAGCAAAGGACACACACCCCTTGCTCATACCTGCCTAGCCCGTATCCATTCCAATTGCATTGGCCGAGATATCTCAGAGCAAAATCCAAGTTAGACAGATAGTTGATATTTTCTACAAAAGGTTCTTCGTCTTCATCCTTTTCCCTGCATGGCTCAGCACCATGGTCAAGGCCCCTATAGACAAAATTAGTCTGGTTTGGTGGGTAGCCTAAAGGAACAATTGTCCTGATGGGAAGGGCAGGTCTCCCCATGTCTTGCACTAATTCTAGCACTGTCGTTGCTACGACATTCCGCACTAGATACTCCCCTATGCCCGTACTGGCCATTTCAACAGTAATTGTTGGTGATTGAGAGGGAGGGAATGGAAGCTCATCCTGAGTCCATTCCATGTTGGGTTTCTTAGGAATTTCAACTTCCATTGTGCTAGGTATTTCTTCAGTTGAGACAGTTGATATTTTTGGCGATGCCTCTTCCAGGGGTTAGGCTTCTTCCAAGATTTGTTTCCCTTTGTCCTTCTATTTAGCCATGATAGGTGGCATTGGTAGTGAAGGAGTGGATGATGAAGATGCACCTGGCTGGGGTTTCGATGGATCAGTCACCAGTGGTTCTCGCGGTATCGGACCTTGTCTAGATGTATTTAACTAAAAATCCAAGTGCGTCGATGGGAGGGTCGATTGCGGCATCAATTTCACCGCATTGCAATATTTTAAGGGTTCTAAATCCATAGGGGCTACATGTACTTCTCCTTCAAAAGCATACTTCAAACACTGGTGAGCTATCAAAGGGACACACTTCATGTCCCTGATCCATGGCCTCCCTAGCAATATATTGTATGCCATCTCACCTTCCAAAACATGGCACAATGTAGGTATCGTCTTTTGTCCTACCTGAACGGGTAGAACAATTATGCCAACTTTCAAGCATATCGCATTGTTGAATGCTTGCAGTGTGTAAGTGGAAGCGGTAATGTGAGAGGCTGGTAGCTTCATATCTTTTAATGCTGCTGTAGTAATGATGTTACTAGATGAGCCAGTATCTACCAACACCCTCTTATACGGGATCTTGTTGACCCGTGCGATAATGTGTAGGGGTGGATCTGCCATGTCATTCGATACTGATTTAAGTTCATCTTCTTGAAAGGTAATGACTAGCTCCGTACATCGTTGCACATGTCCCACAAAGTTATTGAAGGAATTCACTTCATGGGGCTGCAACTCGATGGCTTTCAAAATTTCCATGAGAGCTTCCCGATGGGGTGCTGATTTCTGTATAAGCTCATAAATGGAAAGCCTAGACGATGTGGTCTACAAACTCTACGTAATTTTGGTCCGTATCATGACCTCGGGTCTAGGCAGAGGCAACTGCATAGGGTGTTGTCGAGGTTGCGACATTGTTGGAACTTCTCTTGCAGCTGCCTCGGGGGCAACTCCTGGGTACTTTTTGTTCCTGGTCACTATGTTGATCATTCCCACATACCCTTGCATGGGGAGATTCTATCGCACCTCATTGACCTAAAGAGGTTTTGCCTGTGCCTCATGGGCAGGCAAAGGGTCCTTGAAAACCCCCATCTGCTGATTATTTGGCACTATGGGGTTGTCCACTGCCAATGTTTTATTATCAATCAAATCTTGCACTAAACCTTTGAACGTCCAACAGGCGTTAAGGTCATGCCCTTTCCTTCTATGGAATCTACAGTAGAAATCCTCTCTGTAGCCCTTAGGCTTGGGCACATTAGGATCTATTATTTGAATCTCTGGCAGATTAATCAAGTTTGCCACTAAAAAACGGTCAAACAAAGATTCCCTGGATTCGGTGTATGGTGTAAATTACCGCTTAGGGTGACGGTGCTGATTTTGCTCCTATTTCTAATTTTATTTTTCATAATTGTTGGGAGGCACTACCTAATAATTAGCCTTTTGAGGCTGTACTTCTTGTGCAGGCTTGGGGACATTTATAGCAACTTGATTAACCACAGCGGGTTTTTGTTGCGTAGTCCCAGTTTTGGTGTTTTTGTTCCACTCTTTCTTTTTAGGCTTGGCGATTTCACCCTCCCTTATTTTGATCTCTTCAATAACTCTGGCTTGTGCTAGAGATTCTTCTAAAGTGGCATATTGTTACAGCTGCAATAGCCCAAAGATTGATTTCAAGCAACTTCGTGCAAACATCTGTGTGAGGTCAGACATAGGGGGAAGGTAGGGTAGCTTAGAAAGTAGAGTCCTCCACCGATTCCCATAGGCCGCCATTGTATCCTCATCATATTGCCTGAGGCTAGCCAGATCACTTAGTGACACCTTCTTCTTGGTGCTGAAGGCGAAGCGTTCAAGGAACGCATCCACTAATTGATCTAAGTTATTGATGTTGTGCTTCGATAACTAGGTGAACCAATCCGAGGTAGGGCCTGCGAATGTGGTTATGAATGTCCTAAGAAACAACGCATCATTATCCTGAATGCCAAATCATTGGCTTAGGAATATTGTGATATGCTCTTGAGCATCCTCTTCACCTTTAAAGACTGCCAACTGAGGCAACTTGAAATGTTTGGGGTAAGGAGGTGCGGGCACTGATGGATGCACTGGGTGACTGTGGATTTGGCGTAACGTGGGCTTTTGGGGCCCATAAGCTTTAGTTTCCACAGACTCGAAATGCTTTAACAGTGCTTTGTATGCATCGAAAGATTTAATTTCTTCCTCTTTAGTTTGCTCCCGTTGTGAATTGTGGGAGACTGGAGGCCTATGGGAGGGTGGCCGGATGGCAACCCCTCCACCTGGATAGGGTATTTCAGACTGCTCTAATTCTGGTTCATACTCCTCATAAGCTTCCTGAGGAGTCTCTGGGCGAGACCTATGACCTTGAGTGGGTCTCCGCGGAGGGTACCCATCGTTGTTTCAAGGAGTGGCCTCCCTCTTAGGTCTATGGGGTCTCGGAGGCAAAACTTGATGAGGTCGTAGGGACCTATCCTACACTAAGGGATTATGCCTCTCATATTGTTATGCTTTTTGAGTGTGAGGGGTTGGCACCCTCTCAGGCAATTTATAAAATATCTTGTTCGCTTCGCGCTGTATGCACTCTTTGTTGAGGCAGTATAAGTGCTCTAACTGTTGATGATCTTGTTCAAGCCATGTGATCTGGGCTTGACAGGCAGCATGTCTGGTGACTGCCAGGTCAATTTGGTCCACCATCTAGGGCTTAGGAGGCTTGAATGTTTCTCCTATGTATTTGCCTCAGTCTTGATAATCCAAAATTTTAATGGGTCACTTCCCTCTGTCAAGGTTGGCGGCATTTACCCGAGGCTCTTGCCTCAATGGGTGATCATTGTATCTAGCAGGTTCGGAAGAGTAAGGCTCCCACGCTATATATTGCTCTTGAGGAATGTGATGTTCTTCCTCATACTCCCTTTCATAGGTGTGAAAGGGGCGGGTGGAGTTAGCTCTCTCTGTTTGAAGAGCCCTATGCTCTAGGTTTTGTCTACTTGTTCTAACAGTGAGGGGAGGCAAAGGAGAGATGCCATAGTCATGTTGTCTCTCCTCATGGACACTGTGCCTCTCTAGCGCTTCGTCGCACGGTGGCCACTCATATCTAGCCTCTAATGGAGGTCTTCTATCTACGTTAAGTGCCACATGTAAAGCTTCTTCCTGAAAGGGGCTGTGTTGAATGGGCATGTCCCCTAGAGGGGTATCCCTATAATTCCATCTTGACATGGAATGATGTGGATTATCTTGTATTCCAAACCACCAAGGCGGTATGGCCAAGTCTTTAGGGCTAAAATGAAGACGACTTGTGCCCGCTCCTTGTACACTTTTTTTAGCTTCTGCCCTTTATTGGGCTTGGCTATGGGTGTACACCATGGTGGTGCTCTTCTACTAGCTAAGCATATTTTATCTTTTTTATGATTTTTTTTTTTGTTACACTAAGCAGAAATGAAAACACACATATGCAAACGATGATTATCTATTTTTAAAGATTGATGGTGTGTCCTAAACTGGTTTTAGTGCATTTTGATGATTTTGTTTTGTTTTTGAAAGTTTTGAAGAACGTTTAAATGCGTAATGAAGGCTCATATGACTCCCATAAATGGTTGCCCCTTCAATATACCATTGCCAGGCTGATATACCAACCTCTCTATATACCCACCCTTACGAGAGGGAAACTATAGGTATGTGAGAGCAGATGGTACATGGTACGTAGGTGGTACGGAAGGGGGATTGTCCTGTTAATGACACCTACCATAGAAGACTTATCCTCGCACACTGGGAATCACCCCAGCGACACTCGGTCAGCTTTCATCAGGATTTACGCCTAACAACAGTGACAATCGGGGTAAATGGATGCAAAAATCAAGCCAAGGTGGTGATGAACCCATCGTTGGTCTTGATCAAGGGCTGGGGTCTTACGACCAGCTCCTTGGTTTAAAGATACCACGTGATGTGTGTGTGGTTTATTTTAATTAAAATTGAAACAAGCAGAAGCAACTACTTTCCCTAAGCAAGCAAAAATTGATAGAAAGTAGAAGCAAAAAATTAGAAAATGACAGGGATAGTTTGGAACCCTTACCTTTCTCTGCCTAGACCTACTGTTTCTAATCTTCGGCCCTGAAAATTCACATACAAAAATTCGTCCCTCTGTGAGACGAATTACAGAACAAAATTCGTCCCTGTCTGAGATGAATTAGAATTTGTCTCAGGGTCAGATGAATTATAGTAAGGTAATCGCCACAGGCAAAGATGAATAACAGTCAGAATTCGAAAAGGTACCTGTAAGCACAAAAAAAACACAAGTTTTGATCAGTTGCTATGATCTCAAAAATCAAGGGACAGGGTCCCACCGTGATCGCCACTGAAATCATGATATTTTGGAAGATAGAAATACTAATTATTGTGATGCATTCAAAATCAAACAAGCACTTAAGTCCTAAAATGTGAAATGCATGAAATGAAAGAGATGAATTGAACAGAGACAAAAGAAAGTAGAGAAAGCACAACCCTTTTTATTTAACTCTCTTAATCTCGGTTACAAAGATGCCTCCTCCCTTTTCAGGGGCTAGGAGAATTAAATAGATTTTGGGTTACAATCATGACTTGGTATTCCTCCTTCCGCGTGCCCACATTTGAAATGGGTGGGCCAAAGTGTTGTCGTCGCTTGCGTTGATGAATCCTTGATTCTTGCTACTCTTCCTGCGTTCAAAGACACAACAAGTCATTAGTAGCACCTGTGACAAAAGATAAAGCGTTTGATCCTAAAACCAATGGAAGATGCATGCATAAGATTAGCTAAATCAATAAGTAAAATAGTTCCAAATAACCTGCAAATCTGAAATAAACCAGAGAACGTTACCAGAGGACCGTTGTCATCAAAACAATCGGAAAAAACTTTGCCGATTCACCTTCAACTGTAATTCATCCCTGATCAAGACAAATTCTACTGTAATTTGTCCCTGTGTAGGATGAATTCGCCTGTGACAAAGTGCCAAAGTAAATCCATCCAAATGTCACGTCTCGGGATCTCCAAAACACCTACAAACATGGGGTTTAGCTAATTGGGGGCATTTTGGGACGACCCAGATGGTCGGATTTCCCCAATTTGGCCTCCATCACCGGGAATTTGACGTCGCTACCTGCAAGTTAGTGGGGACAACAAAAGCGACAAAATATGACAATATTTGATCAAAACATTCTGAAATTGAAATTATAAACTATCTAAATAACATAACATGAAATGGAATATAAACTAATGACAAAAGAATAAATTGAAATGACACTAAGAAGTGCGGGGCGCCCGGGCGGGCCGCCCACCGTTAGGACTTGATTTCGGCACCAATCCACTAGGGATGGGCCCAAAATCTCTTAGAATGGGTTGTCGGTGAATTGGTAGATCAGTGTGGTCAAATGTCGAGTTTTGGAACTGAATTCACACTTCCAATAGCCACCCAATAACCTCTCTTGTGAAAGATATCAAGGATGTGGAAGAAGTGAATAAAAGGGGTAAAAGGCGGTGTTCAATTTTGGCAGCACTTCGTTGCTTGAAAATGCCTCCAACTCGTCCCTTTTTGGGTGAGAAATTTCACCATTTTATAGACCCAAGGGGTCTCTTTGGAGGGGCATGCAGGGGTGCCATGTGGCGGCCATGCCTTCCCAAGAGGGAGGAGACTCCTCCCTGACTTGGGCTTCCATGACTGCCCTTGTGATAGTCCTCTAACGGCCAATCTACCCACCTACACGCGCATGCAAGGTAGGAGTCATTAATTGACTATCCTCGACTACCACTTGGCACAATTTTTCTTTTTTCCCGTTAAACCTGGAATTCGTCCTGACCAAGGACGATTTCAGAATTCGTCCCTGGGCGAGATGAATCCCAATTTGAATTTGTCCCTGGGTGAGATGAATACTGAGCAAAGTGCCTAAATGTGCTAAATTGCCTTTTGACCTTCCAAAATTGCTGTAAAAGTGGTTAGGACCACTATTTAACCTCTGAGGGCTGCCCTGGGGGTTGTGTGTGTCAAAGCAATCAGTGTTTACAGTCACATAATCAGATTGGTGTTGTTTTGGTGTCTACAAAAAATCAACATCACTACTCACCTCATCACACAAGGCTAAAAAATTCTAAATTATTGTGTCCTACTAATCATACCCTAAATATAGAGAAGAGAATATTACATGTTGTGCTATTAGTGAATGGGTTAAATCAATAATAAATGTACTATTTAAAGATAGAGATGATGATTATTATATAATGGGAATAAATCAAATCAAAATATTCAATGAAATAGCTAGATCTAATATGGTCCAAGCATCATAAGAATTATTTGCTAAAATATTAGATGGTGGACTAGAAGGAGTACTTGGAAAACCTCATCAAAAGTGAGATCTCTCCAAATAAATATCTCACATATTTTAGGATCATAGATATGATATGCCTTTGAGCTATCTAAATATTCCATAAAAATGTAGTTATGTCTCTTTGGTGTATTATTATTCCAGATATTCTTAGGTATGAGATCCCACGCTAAAGATTTAAACATACAAAATTAGGATACATTGTTATTATTCATTATTAATCCCTAAAGAGGTTTCATGCCCTAGATTGCCTTACTAGGAGATCTATTAATGATGTATGGTACACAAGTCATAATCTCACATTGTAATTTAGGATCCATCCACTTTTTATGAATCATGTGATGATCCATATCCATGGTTAACATATAGTTAATAGTTCATTGATATGCAATCCCATGAGAAGCCAAAAGTTGATGAAAAGTATACCTAGCATGTTCACCACCCCATCTACCCTTAGAAACTTGATTGTCCTATGATGTTAATTTTAAATAAGGAAGTTGAAGATAGAAAGCCTCTAAATTATCTCATTCTTATTTTGAGTGGTGGAAAACCATAAATATCTAGTTAAATAATTAATACAAATTAAAAAGTACTTATTTTTTAGAGAGACAGTGTACTCATAAGTCCACAAATATCAATATGTATGATCTCCAATGGATGATATGTTCACCTTGTAATCCAATTTGAAAAGGTATCCCTATAATTATTTTCTAGAATACATCACTCATAAACACCACTTAGAGGTATTATGTATGCAATCCTAATAACCATCTAATATTGACTAATCTTGGAATGATACTTTTAACATATATTATCTACATATGCAACCTCAAAAACAATTATTTTCTATCTATAGAGATGGGAAGAAGATGTAGGTATTTATACCAACATATAAATATTGTTATCCTCATCATAATATCTAGAAGCAATAGTCTTAAACCCATTGTCTATATCATTTATTACCCATAATTCAAGCCAAAATTCTACCTTCTTATTTGTATGAGTAATTTTATGAGTAGACAAAATGTTAGGGAAAAATTAGGAACATGGAGTACCACACAAAAAGATTAAGATCCAATGTCAATGTATCCACATCTTAAAAAATATAATAAATAGTCATTTTGAATCACAAAATGTTCCCCTATAGTTGTTTTGTTGTAGCCACATAGGAGATGGTTTTGGTTTTCCATATTCCTAGTTGCCTTTGAATATGCAATCTACTCATTTAAAGAAGTGGATTTCTAATATGTAAAATGAATTACTATATATTATTTCGCATTTTATCCATTGAAAGTACAATAACCTTGTGCATAGAAGAGGTAAATATCAACATCCTCTTTCTTTTTGCTTTTTTAATATTCTTGATATCATTTCTATGAAATTCTACCTCATGATTTTCCTTCTGAAAATATTACAAGGAGGTATTTGAAAGACTTCTTGGACTTCTTATATTTCTATTTTGGCTTGTTTTAATTTTGGATATTAGCAATAGCTTCCTTTGGGTAATATTGATTAAAAATATAATTTCCCTTATATCTATTTCTTCTAACTTTATTCACAAAAAGTACTTATATACCTTATCAATGGGTGGTTCAAGAGAATATAAAAATTACACATAAGTAATATCAAATATAACAACAAGTATCTTATTCGTTTAAAGATAATGTTGAACATTTCAATATATATATTTTATTCTACAATCCTTCCCACCCTTCTTGTCTCTCCATGGGTAGTCCTTCTGTAATTTAGATGTTTTCTTGTATTTTATTTAATCTATTGATATACTAATAAATATTATTAAGTGATTCAGTGTTGTAAGATCAACCTTTAATAAACTAATTTGAATGGAATTATTTATAACACATAATCCCTAAAATTACTCAAGAAACATCCTAGGATTCATAGTGCTACTAACATGGGGGTCATATACATTGTCAACATGATGAACAATGAAACCATGAGCCTTATGCTTCCTATACCTATATATCTACTTCAAATATTTAGAATTAGTATCATGAGTCTCTTAATTCATATATTGGAGCAACCCCTTGCTTCAAAGTAGAGTTTAATATTGATCTTCTAGGTAGTATAGTTTGGACTGCACAACATGTACACATGCTCCATAACTATTTTGAAAAAACATAGAACTCTACCTGAAATTGTGATAAAAATTAATACCACCAATGTAATTTTGAAAAAAAATGTAATAAAAGCACTTATATATGGAAAAGTTATGGCCTTTGGAAGTTTTACCCTAAAATAAAAAACAATGCTTCTAAAAACATTGAAAATATTTTTAAAAAATATAATTGCTTGAGTGGATGAAAGGGTTATAAACATGCATTGAATGTATAGTAAACAAAACATCACATGATGATACTAGTAATGATCTAATTTGCTAACTAGTCTATGAATTACACTCCAGTCATGGAAGAGCATACATTTTGGTACTATATGTAAAATAAAGTGGGTCTTTCCAACCCTAATTTCTATTTCTCCCCTACCTCCTCCAGTCATATCTAGTTCTCCTAGTCTAACTACCAGCATGGAAAAATTGAGTATTAAAATGCTTTATAGAGACATGATTTATGACCAAAGAGCCTTTTATTCTTCTTGCATGTCTAGCTTAGATCTTTTAATGGAGGTTATGCTTGATGTCATCCTCTCTAATCATTCTCCCATATTTTTCTCCATTAAAAACTCCACCTTTTCTCCTTGCTAGTTCACGTCCTAGTTCTTTCTAAATACCTCATTTTATAACTATCCCACATTTGTTTTCTATATTAGAATAATATGAAACTTGACTTATTGTACTTCTTGTATAACTAACTATATTGAAGGGTTGTTAATTTCCACTCATAGAACAACCATATTTCTTAAATATCATGCTAAACATATTTTCAAACTCATTCATTGGTCCATTGTTACTTTCAAGTAGGACTTGGATCAGGCTTTCCATTAGATTGAGTCTTTTACTTTCAATTATGATCTCAAATAGCATGGGATACAATATTGTTACTAAATTATGATGGTTCGAATGCATTGGCTAAAAATTAGAGTCAAGGTCTCTAAGAAAATTTTCCATCCTCTTAGGCTCCATCATCATAAAACTTACATCAAGGTTATTTAGGAGGTAGAAATTTAAATTACCACCTTGCCAAAGTTTACATGATCCTTTGTATGACATTATAGGTAGCTATTTACCTCATATAATCCTTCAAATCAAAGGGAGCAACCCTTCTAGGATTATCTTGTTGTGGTTCTAAGCAAACTCTCTAATGCTTAAAGAGTTGTTTATGATCAACCACTCACTTAAAGCCCAATATAAGTCCCTATCTCAAGTAGACAATAATAAATATCTAGGGCTAGATAACTTTTCCTATGAATTTTATAAATACTTTTAGGACTTTTTAGGACCTTATCTACTATAATTTTTATCACTACATTTTAGCAAATGGTTATGTTGGACTAATAATTAACAAGGATAATATTAAATGTATCACAAATATTGGATACCATGCATTGATCACAAATTGATATTAACTAACCCTTATTAATGTGTCATACAAGATGATATCCAGCCACGTTTCTATACCATTTGCATCTTTACATCATCAAACCAGAACAAATAAGTTTCACTAGAATCACATATATATTAGATAATGTCTTGGCTTCCTGGGAGGTAATGGAATGGGACAAAAAATCTAACCAACCAAATATTCTTCTCAAAATGAACTTCAAGAAATACTATGACCACATTGAATTATTTTTCACTCTTGTCATGCTCAAAGTATTGGGTTTTGGCAATGGTTTTATCACCATGGTTAAGATACTCTTTGTAAATAATTTTGCTATCCTCACTATCAAAAAAAATTAATCATAATTTCTTCATATTGTTCACTCAATTAGACAAGGTTTTCCTCCTTTCCCATCTCTCTATATCATTGTAGTTAAAGGTTTTAGCTATATCTTAGATCATCAAGATAACTTGGGACTTATTTCAAACAATTAGTCTTAAATGATCAATGGATACTTTTTGGATGAATATTTCCTCACACTAGTTGAGGATGAAGAATCCTTTGCTCTACCCATGTGTTGTAGGTGAGTTGGAGAGGAGAGGGAAATCCTCCAAGGGAGGTCCTATGTTCTAATCTCCACCCTACCAAAAAGTTGAATTGGGTACCCAAAATCCAATTGATAATGTTGGTGCGGGTAGGGTCTAGCATGACTCCCGTGTGAATTTGATGGTGTAGAACCCCCTATTCGTGGTCTCTCAGACCAAGGTGACCCCGCAAGGGATTTTTCACTTTAAAAAAAGGAATCCTTCACTTAGGACATTCATTGACTGGATACATTTTATCTTTCCTTTAACTGCAACATGTAGTGGTAGAAGACTCTTTGACTCTGATAACCTACATCTCCTATTACAACTTGGTTGAATTAGTTTTAGTGGAAATGGATATATGATGGAGAAGTATTTTAGTTTTTGTGCATGCCCTTTGACCTCCAATATTTTCCCTCAAAACTATAGGAAAAAAACTATAGAAAGTCAATACCAAGCTTGCACACTAAACCACTTAAAAGCTTTTTCTTGCTGGCAAGTTTTAAATTTGCTCTAAGATCTTCATTGTGACCCATTTTTATTACTCCTCATATTGGTTTTAAATCTTGTTATTAGAAGCTAAAAAGTTAATCAAAGCTTTTATTTGTGTATGTTTTTCCTTTGGTTCTATTTTCCATATAGTAGCCTAGAAATTTTGTTTTTTACCCAAGTAGAATGGTACCATGGTTCTTCTTGACTACAAATGCTAAGGCACAACTTTACGTACAAAATATACTATAAAATCCATCAAAGATGAAGAAGACTAGAAGTGCTAGTTTGACATTGCATTACATTAGGATCTTCTTATAGGTATAAATGATGGATAGTTATGGATTCCTTTCCCTTCTCAATGTCCCAATTCTCTTAAATATTCCTACCTCTTTTTTTTTATCTAAACCATTTCATAGGCATAAGAAAGCACAAAGAAATGAATCTAGTGGAAATACAATGGTCTTTAGGATGAGATTTTTATGAATTCTATGAAATTTTGGTGGTTTCCTATACTGACTCTTCAAGGAGTTGTTATTGCATAAATATCCTATATACATGCATATAAAATCGATAAAAATAATATATTTATAGTGGTTGACTTGTTTGCCAGGTCAAGTAGGGATTGACATTCCTAGCATTATATCAAATCTATTTTACGAATTACCTATAATGATAAGGAAACCTTTAATCTAGTTTAAAAAAGTACTTGATTCTATGCTTCACAAGATCATAATGTGTTCTTGATCCATACATACCATTATATGCAGGCACACATAATGACTATATTTCATAGAACTCTTGCTTGATAATGTGTGCTTAAAAAAATATTCTTTGATTATATTTTAACTTAACCAGACCTCTTGCTTGATAAATGACTTACCTACATTGGGGCTTTCAACTCACTATTTCCATTCAACCTCTTTTGGAGATGTGATAAAGTTCAGGGTGCTTGGAAGTGGATTTTTTTCTTTTTCTAGCCTTTCCTACCACAATGATTCACATGGCAAATTATTTTCCTTGGAGATCTTCCTCTCCTCCCTCTACAATTTCTTAAAGTTTGGCACCTCTTTAGAATAGACATTTTCTTTTCTTTATAAAAAGCTAAAAATGATTATATGTTTTCCTAGGCCATTGTTGAACTATTCTATAGTGCTATTTATAGGATCAATGTTTTTTCTTCTATGTTATTGTCAATTTTAGTGCAAGCCAACAAAGTGGTAATTAAGTTGACCCATTTGTAGGAATTAATTGAGTATTGGAGGAATGCTCAATACATTTTTAGCAAGGTCCATGAGGCCCCCTAGCCACAAGGTTATTCTCGATCTTGCCAATGTTAGTGCTTGACTCACCTATGAATCCTTAGGCCCCCTCTCCATATCACACTAGGGCAAGGATCCTCAAAGAACCATGGGCAAATCCAGACAAGTTTCCAACTCTCACACTAGCCATTCCTCTGGCTGAAAATAAAAATAGAGCCTAAGACTAAATATGGTAGGTCTGGCGGCCATGTCTACATCGAGGTGGGGATTGAAACATATCCTATAGGAAAGAAATGTTGCCTAGGAGCAATCTCTCAAATATGAACCTCCATAAAATATTGATAGATATGACCTTATGTGACCCATAGAACCAATAGAAAGATAATAACTATTTAATGATGTGCTTATTTATCTATTTTTATTGTTTCTGAAATTATTATATTTTATTTAATATAATAATTATAAAAAAAAATCACTATCACCTGTATATTTGATTATCATGTTGAATTTTAATTGTTTTAACCTGATCTTCTGGTAAGATTTCCTATACATAATTTCATGTATTCTAATTGCTCCTTTAAGTGCAAAAGTCTAACTAATTTTCTATAATCAGCAAACAAGGCGTCCCTTCAATCTTGATCCATACATACCATTATATGCAGGCACACATCGACACAGCTTTGAATCCATTATTTACTAACCGCCTTTATTATTCAAAGTATTGCAATGAAGTAGAACGGCGCAGATGGATTACATTAGAGAAAAAGACCAGGAAAGCCTATGCCTGCGGTTCCTCGAGCTTGACGACCGTTTGCAGTCCTTACTTTCGGAAGCCCGCGATTTAGGACGTCTGGGAGGAGATGGCGAGGCTCGCTTGAATCGCCTAAATAGTCTAAAACACACCCATAATAACCTCTCATCCCAGTTTCATGATTTAGTACAAGAGGTTAAGCCGTCACCTAACCATGAGACCTTGAGCTGTCTGCAATTAGCTTTACATGATAATTTAAGCCATTTTCAACCAATTTGCGATAGCAGTCTAACGGAGATTTTGCGCCCAAATCCTACAGCATTTCATAGGCCCCAAATTCCTACGCTAACTCCTTGGTCTCAACCAAATCCTACGTCAACTCGCATGACCCAAGTTCCTACGCCTCGAAATGATTTGGTACAGGACGTACGTAGGGTAAATATTTCTTCTACTGACGTTGATGAAGGCTAATTTGAATTGGGAGAAGAAGTGATGCAGATGCCTTGTGTGGGTGGCCACCTATTTCATTTGGACTGTATGTTGCCATGGCAGGAGATTGCTAGATCTTGTCCTGTTTGGGACAGAGTGTGAAAACAGGATTCCACAACTCCCTCTCCTTTACCAAGACCAAGAAGCAACCAGAAATTAATATGAATTAAATAACGACCGCCAAAATTTGATATTATTCTTCGAATATTATTTTAAAATTTAATAGATTTTATTTCTATTTTAAGAAAATTTTAAATAAAAATAATAATTACACCAAAATTATTAAACTCAAAGGTAAAATAAGCAAACAAGTAATGACAATTGCATCACATAATATTACCATCAATAACCATATTACATGTGTTAATGGCCATTGAAAATGAATCAATTAGCAAATTCAAAACAATTATAGTTTCAAATCCAAAAAAAATGGTTCTTTGAAATTGAAATGATAATGTCTAAAATACATTGAGTTGTAAATTTGTTGGTTTATATTATGTTAAATTTTGCTCTAGCAAAAACCATGTTTATAGAATATTTTATTAAAATAGTTTATTACTAATCTGAAGGTTTCTTTGTTTAACTTTAGTTTAAATGTAATTTGTGATTGAGTATTTATGTTTTCTTGAGATTGGCTATTTATTTATTGGTTGAATTTTTATTTATTCCTTGGTTGATATTATCTTGATGTCTATGGATATCCTTCATAATATTATTATTAATATTATTATTATTATTATTATTATTATTTTCTAAGAGTTGTTCCTAATATTTTAATTTTAATAGTTTTTGGTTGATAAATACAAAACTTGTGATTTTTTAATAAATTTAAAATGTAGAAAGAAATAAATTTTACGATATTTTTACAATCTATTTTCTATAATTTTTAAATTTTATAGGTATTGGTTTCACATATGAATTTATGGTTCATCTCCCCAGTATTAATCATGCATGGAGTTGTATCCATACCCTATTTTTTCTCTATTTTTCCTCTTGGCTACTGTATTTGCTATGATATACTGAGGAATCATTTGAAAGGAATATCATATGAAGCATCTTCAACACAATATCAACTATTTCATATATCTTTGAGATGTTGAAAAAATCTTCAAGAGCTCAATGTTTTTGATAATATTTTCTACTTATTGTTCCTATCCTATCCCCTTTACAATACCTCCAATATTCCAAATATTGTCTTACAACTTTTAAAATGATTAATATAGTCATTAATATTCTCAAAAGTATCCATAGTCGGGGTAAGAAACTTTGTGTTTAACCTTTTGATCTGAGTGAAGTATATCTGATCACATAGTCCCTAAAATTTAGTAAGCAATTACTTGGAATTTATAATGCTCTATTAACATGGGTTTTATAGATCTTGTCAAAATCAAGACCTAGCAACCAAGAGGTTCATCTTTCTTATCCATGAATAACTACTTTATCTCTTTAGAATAAATATTTAGGGGATTTCTCATTCACATACATGAGCAAGCCCTTACTTTGGAGTAAACCTTTAAGCAAGATTTTTAAAGTCGTATAGTTTGGACCATCTAGAAAGGGTACATTCTAATACATAACATTTTTCTAGAGTAAAAAATATTATGTTTAGCTATGATAACAATTGACACTACTAGTTTAGGGATCTTAAAACGATACGATTTAAAAGAATAATATTAAAAATATTTTGTATACAAAATTGATGGTCCATACAAGTTCGACATAAAAATTACATAAAATATATTTAAAACATTTTAAAATAAAATATTGTACCTATAAATAATGGGAAAGTTTTCATATGTCATTATGCAAGTGGCTAATGGGATTCCAAATAAATACTAATTGGACATGATATCAATGAATGAGATGGTATCACTTTTATCTATTTGAAATATGGGACTATCAATTAGGTGTTAACTATGTAAATTTCTTGGTCGTGTACCATCAAATAAGACTATAAACTACTTATTATGCTTTGATTCCCTATATAACATGTGAAATAGACTATGCAACTTGTAGTTTTCTTATTTGATCTAAGATTTACACTTCTCTATATCTGTTACTTATTTTATGATAATATAATCAATAAGTTCATTGAACTTGTAGAATGTGATTAGTCAAACTTATTTGTTTTATATCTACTATATGGTGCCCTTCTTAAAAATCTAGAATTTTAGATGTTAAATCCTTTAATGTCATTACCTATTGTGTCATCATGTGCCACATCATTGGCCATATCACCATGTCATATCAAGGTATAATGCTATCAAGTGAAGCATCATAAAGGTATATCATGTCATATTTACATACATAAATAATTTGAATATTAATGTTATAACTATCATTCAAAAAATTAGGTTGATGGATTTTAAACTTTGAAGCTCTAAGGCCTTAAGTGTGATTGTATAGTTAGAAAAAAATACATCTCCTTAGGTAATAAAAGGGATTTGTCAACTTCACAATATTTAAATATATTTTAATTCATGCACTTGCATGATACAACATCACATAATTATGATATAATACAACCTAATGTCATGTGTCCTATCTCACCTTACAATCATGTAATTGAATACTTCTATTTTAAAATTTTAGAAATAAGGTAATAACAAACATGTTTTTATATAGTATTAGACATACCAGTACCTAAAGTTAAAATGATAACAATTTCTAAATATGTATCCCCAAAATTTTACAAAAAATTCTTAAACATTGATGGTTCATTAACTTTTATCATGGTTTGCTTTATACAACCTTTTTTAGGATATTATCACACATCAATGCAACAAAAAAAGTCTTAGACCATATTTGTAACATTTTCAAAAAACTCAAACTTCTTTTGCATAGATAAAATTCTTCCATGACTTTGTTAGAATTAGAGTCTATTGAAAATAATTTAATTTTTTATTTTTTGATTCGATGAAAATTCAAATTATCCTCTCATGTGTGCTCTTCTTAGACATAAAATATTGATACAAAAAAAGAAATGAAGTTTTTGAAAAATATAAACAAAAGACAAATGGCATTCATATATGACCTTGAAAAGCTCAATCTTAAAATTAGAGCATCTATCTAGAAAAATTAGAAGAGTAAAATATTAGATTAGGTGTCAAGATATGAGTAAGGATACTATTAGTGAATATTTATCCTAGAACAAATATACTAAAACTAGTAAAATCCTTACAATCCAAATCCACCTAGGTATTTTAAAACCTAAAAAATATTCATAGGTTATTAATGACTCATAGTAGATCTTCTAAATAGTCCAAACAGTATAGAACTTAGACAAACAAATAAGCAATGGATATTTACATCCTCTCTAGTACCATTCTAAATTTTATAATATTTATTAGAAATGAATGTAATCAGCACAATACCCACGAAAAGATAAATGTAACACATAAGAAGTAATACATGTAACATAATTGGTTGTCTATACACACCAAATTATCTAACTAAAGAAAATAGAATACACTCTAACAAATGAGAAATTGGTTGTAATGAAGCCAACCAAATCAATATTAAGAAACCCACCTTTATGCTAAATAATAATATATTATAAAATATTCATTTATACAAGGTGTATAAAGGCTTAAAGGGCATATCCAAAGAATATCATACAATGTTGATCATGGCCTCAAATGAAGTTTAACCACCAAACATTTCAATACCTAATGGTATATAAAATGATAAAAATTAGACTTTATATTCAATACTTCATTTCAAAATATATTTTTTTTTATTTTTGCTTATTGAATTTCTATCTTTAAAAATAAACTCTAAAATTTGACACCAAATACATTAATATAAACTTTTAAAGAAATAATGTATGATTTATAAATCTAATATTAACAATTCATTTGCATTATATTTATTTATAAAATATATTTTTAATCATCATAGTTCTGCTACATGAAGGTTAAAAATAACAATATCCATTACATAATAATTCTAAATAAATTTAAGATTATTTTATTATATAATACATTTATAATAGATATGCTTGAACAAACCCTAGTTGTAGTCAAGCATTGTATTAAGAGGGTTGTTCACAACCCATTCATTATACTCAAGATTACATGAGCATGGAACAAAGTGAAAGAGTTGTAAACCCTAGGTGTAACCAAGCATTGCATGAAAGGTGTTGTTTATAGCCTACATGGTATACTCATGAGGAGATGAGGATGGAATAGAGAAAAAGGGTGCAAAATCTAAGTGTAGTCAAACATTGCAGAAAGAAAGTTTTTCATAGCTTACTTGCTATACTTAAGAGGATATTAGTCTCTCTTCAGTCTATGAGAATGCCTCTTTGGTCAAAAGAAATATCTTTCAAAGATCTTTGGGTTCATGGGTGAATGTTTCTTATGAAACTCTACATTCTATTAGGATTTTGGAGGATTAATTTAAGTTGCATTTCATTGATCATGAAGCCGAAATAGTTATCTACAAACTCAGGTAATAAAGACCAAACCTAGAGGATCTCAAAAGATACACTAAACTTTGGTTGTCCATTAAATTTTAACTAACTTTGCTACCCAATTTTTTTTTGTTTCTTCTTACTTAGTGGATGGAGATAGGGTAATATATTATATATAAAATTGGGTTTTGGGACAAAGGGGTGTCTATATATGATCTTGGACTCCTAGTTTCAACCCCCTTATAAAAGAAGTTAATGGATTCCTAGTTTGGGTGAATCTGTATGCTTTCTTTATGTATTTTTGAGAAGAGAAGATATTCACTAGAATTGGCAACACCATTGGTGCATTCCAATATATATATATATCCAAATAAAGGAAAATTTATCCACTAAAATTAATATGAGTAAATAAATATTGGCTATAGATGGATTTTTTAGTTCCTTGGTCTTAATCCATTACTATATCCTCAAGAAAAAGGGAATGGATCCAAAATATTGAATAAGAAAACTTCTCCATGAGATGTTATGATTATCAGGAATATGGCAACTTGAAGAAGATATGCTTGATCATCTAATAATATTTTTATTCCTCCTTGATCAAGGAGAATATCCTACACATGAATGATATTAAACCTTCATAAGTAAGAAGCTCATACTTCAACTATGTCAATTGTCTAGTAGAAATCAAGTGAGCAACATAAGTCTCAACCCCAAAAGGAGAATTTAAATCAAATCATTGATAAAATATAAATGGCTACTAAAGATCATCTAGTTAGTTCCATGGAAAATATTAGCAGCTTAGATAGTATTATTGAAGCTAATTATGAAAGAATCAATGATAGTCAATTTTCTAGGAAATAAGATCATACACAATGTGTTACAACTATATATTATCTTAGTAGCTTGAAGTGCAAAAATTCTTAGACCTTACCACTTTGAGGTAGGAATAACCTATGCTACAAAAGAAAAAAAATCAAAATATCCATTGGCTATAAACTTAGTGACAATCCCAATGGTTTTGGACTATTATTTTTGTCATGATTGGGTGGTCGCTATAGTTTTTTTTGTTTCTATTTTGGAAGTGGCCTACTAATATATCATTTTTTAGAAGTTGTTTTAATGATATGCAGTGTTCTACTAATTAACTATATTAGCAAGTGGATGATAGTATTTTGTAAGGTTGTTGCAACATATTGTACTATCTTACCTAACTTCGTGTATAGGTTTGGGGATCCTAAAACCTCTTTTTATCCTAATAAAAAATAAACATTATTATTCACTATAAAAAATATATAATGAGAAACATCCTAAATAATTATAAAAATTTCAAATATGCTATATATTTTCAAATATGAATTTATTTTTCACAAATATTTTAATCATTTCTGAGCTTATGAGAATTATTTTTGAGTTTTACAATAAATCACATTTTGGAATTTACTACTAGTTATTTATCATTATTTGTAGAAGGAAAACCATGATGTAAAGCACTGAATCAAATGGAATTAAATGATTTTTTTTTTTGATAAAAATATGTATATTATATTGGGAATGCAACTCCTTACATGAAGATGTTTAAAATATTTTCTTGTCTTTTGGAAAACCAATATTTTCACAACCATTAGAATCTATTTCCAAAATTTCAATTCTTACTTTTTTAGTATCTAAGTTTATGTTGTGATGGATCTCATATAAAATTGATATGGATTTCATGTGGAACCAATGTAAATTCCATGTGACATTGACATCAACTAGATGCTTAACTGGTTTGGATCCCATATAACTAGTATCTAAATACTTTATAAATTAGACATAGAACTGATATAGGTCTAACATGATAGGCATGCAAATACCATATAGAACTTAGATCCCATGCAAATACCACATGGATTTGATATAGAATCAACATGAATTCTATATATACCAATTATGAAATAGATGGAGATCACACATGGACATAAAATAAAAGTAACATGGAATAAATGTAGAACTAACATGGATCCTACATAGATAGACTATAGAGGAAACACATATTATATTTATCTACACCAACCACATGAAACTGAATTGGAGCCCAGGTGGACCAAATATTATACAAATGAGGAAAACCATTCCAAACCTTGATGGACATTTAGACCATGATATGTACTATCTACATGCATGATCGTGTACATATCCCATGTTCCCACCATGTAGATCACATGTGATCCCACCTAGACCCTTGCTAAATTGATACATATCACACAATTACACATGAAATATATGTAATAGTCACAAGGACCATCATACATACATTTGACATGCACATACCATACATGCCCACCATACAAAATCCACATAAATTGCATGAGGTTTCCATGTGGATTGTAGGCACCCACCATGTGAACTGGATCTATGTTACATGCTTCTGCCATACTAAATGCACTTGAAGGTAATACTTATTCCAATTGGAGGCCACAAGGGTTATACTGCTTGTTCATCATGGAGGTATTACTAATATACCATATGGATTGTAGGTACCCACCATGTGAAGTGGACCCATGTTAAATGCTTCTACCATACTAAATGTACTTTAATGTAATACTTTTACCACTTGGAGATCACAAGGATTATACTACTTGTTCGTCATGGATGTATTACCAATATACCATGTGGAATTAAGTTAATCAACATTGTGCATCAAAGATCCCAATAGTAAGTTGAATTACATTATCATTCCCTACATTTGGATATGTTAGTTTTTGTGATTATGAACTACAACCTTACCCTAGATGTAAGAAGAAAAAATAATTTTTAGTGTTAGATGATCTTATTTATTTAATATGTTTTTATTATCCCAAAAAATATAGTTATTTATGGGAAAATTTGGCATGGTATGAAATGCGATGTTACTTCTTTATGTGATTTAGATTTTAGACCGTAGACTTACTATTTAGACCTTATATTCATTTAATTTTAAAAACCATAGAATATTATTTTAGTTTGATAAGTTAGTTTGTTTTTTGAAATTTTCTAAAAATTATAGAAAAATATTTTATCTACCATTGGCTTCAAAATATCATAAAAAATTCTTAACTATTCCATAATCATAGAAAATTTATTTAACTATCATTGGCTTGGTCCTACCATTATTCCATTTCATTTCTCCAACATAAATAGGAAGATAAAGAATATAATGTTGATGAACTTGTGTATTGTATTAGGAATACAACTATTTGTAAGGAGGCAGCCCATCCAGATAATACATAGCAAATTTGTTGGGATTGAGATCCCTATGGATAATTATCTTCACCTTAGTTATGGTGCACGAATTTAGGATTTGAGGGATTCACCATGTATACTTTAAAGGCTCACTTCAAGTTTTTATAGGGGTTTGATGTGTATTTTTACAAACACCTATGTTTGGTCTTTGGGAACAAGGTTATTAAATTAAAAAAAAAAGGCTATCTAACTAAGATGTAAGGAAAACAAGTTATGCAAGAATACAAAAGTAATCTAAAATAATATTTTTGCTTTGAAGGGTACTAATACTAGGGCACAAAATAGTGTTGGATATTTTGAGTCCTTAAGTCAAATTTATCATTGATTTCAAGGAATGAAGTCATCATTAATGCCAAGGAATTTGTCAAGAAACAAAGTTGTCAAAGTTATCATTGATATCCAGGAATTGGTCAAGAGGAAAAATGCAGAGGTTTAAGGCAAAAGGGCTTCATAATATTTTTTTAATATTATATGGAAGTATAAGTTAAAAGGTTTTCATAAAAACCCAAGGAAGATTATTGCAAATCTAAAGGAAGGTTAAGGTTTTTCATAAAAACCCAAGGAAGATTATTGCAAAGCTAAAGGAAGGTTAATATTTATTTGATAAAATATTTAAATTCAAGGTGAATTTAAATTTTATAAATAAATATTACTTATGCCAAGTTGTACAATGAAAGATGGCTTTAATGATACCAAAGGGTCTTAAAGAATTAATTTATAAAATTTAAATTCAAATGAATTTAAATAATTTGTAAATTAATAAAGAGTAAAAGGAAATAAAAAGTGTCAACGTCTATTTTATTGGAGGAAATTCGAGCGCTGACGTTATGTATGAAGGAGGGAAATCAATATATATACTAATTCCTTATAGGCATTAAACCTTATCCTTTTGCTCAATTATTGAATGTGTGCAATTGTGTTTGAATTCGTGAGGAAGAAGAGAAGCGACCATTCTGTTTTAGCACCAATGAATTACATTTAAGGGGAATAACGCAAAAAGACCAAGCGTCAATTGGGCAGAATGGCCTAGTGGCAAGAGGGCAGCGATTAGAGAGGTTGGGTGCTTGGAGACCTGCGTTCAAAACATGGTGGCAACATTTTGGTGGTTGCATTAGTGTTGGAAGAACCAAAGGAAAGGTGTACTTTTTTACACCAGGCAAGTGGGGAGTCTTGTGGAGCACGTGGTGCTTGTTAGTCCCAAAGCAAGCACCTAGCTTGTACGGTAGTGGGAGCCACGACTAGGGTTCCAGTTGAGGGTGCGCTATGAGTTAGAATCCCCTCCAAGGAAAGGTAATAAATTTTAATTTTAATTTTTGTGTGTTGCCTAAAGTTTGGAGTTAAAAGGGTGCTTGAAAGGATTGTTAGTTGGAAATTATTTTTGATAATTTGGAGGAATAAGGTGTTAAGGTTTATTTTAATAAAGTGTTTTGTCATATTGATTTATTGAAATATTAAAAGGATAGAGGGAGCTTTTTGCTTTGGGTTATTCTTAAAAGAAGAGTGCATTGAATATTATTGGGAGATTATAAGGTGTAAGTGGTAATTTACTTTTTGTAAATGTTGATGAATGTTTTCTTAAAGATGAAGTGATAAGGTGTATTTGTATTTTGATGTTTACATTATATTTTTAGGGAGTTAATCACCTTATAATTTCTTTAACCTTGGAAAATAAGTGTTCGTGGTTTTTGGCAGATTTAGAATATTCCTTCAACATCAATAAAAAGGTATGAGCACATTTTTCCAAAGTTTAATTTGATTGGTTGGTTTTATGGAAAATAAGTTTGGAGTGAAAAGGACTTGATTAGGGTTTTCTTTTGAGTGTGTTTGAGTTAATGCTTCAAGTTTTTATGGAATAAATATTTATGATTAAAATCTTGTTTTATAAGAATTGTTTTTGAAGTGAGTTGTTGAGTGAAGAACTTGAACTAGGGTTTGAAAAGAACATAAGTATCATTGTTATGTGAGAGTTGTTTTATAAGCATTGTTATTGAAGTGAGGTGTTGAGTGAAGAACTTGAAATAGATTTTGAAATGAACATGAGTATCATTGTTATGTGAGATTTATTTTATAAGCATTGTTGTTGAGCATTGTTGGAAATATTTTGAGTGAAGTATCATATGCTTGGACTAGGGTTTGTGAGCAAGGATTGTTTCATTGAGTCATTGGTTGAGTAGAGTTGTTTGAGCCTAGTCAAGTGTATGTGTGAAGTGTGAAAGCACTAGGATACGAAAACAATGGCATATCGGGTGCGATGCAAACAAAAAAAAAATGTAACGCTAGCTCCTACGAATGAAGAAAGGACTAAAGTGCATGAAAAGGGAAAACAAACGAACTGAAATGAGATATAAAGCAAATGTAAAGTTCAGCCCTTTTTTTATTAATTTTTCTTTGATATCAGGTTACAATACATCTCCTTCCTTTTTAGGAGCTAGGAGCGTTAGATATAGTTTTGTTACACCACGGATGGTACGCTTCCCTTCGGGATCTTCCGCGTGCCCACATTTGAAATGGGTGGGCCAAACGTCACCGCCGCTTGCGTGAATGCATCTGTAGTTCCTTGCTATCCCTCTGATGTTGAGATCCTACGTTAAGAGAAACATCAAACGATTAATAGCACCTGCGGATGGAGGGAAACATGCAATCCCCAAGGCCTCCGGTTAATGCATGCATGAAATAATTAAAATGGTAATCAAAACATGTCAGAATAAGATGAAATTTAGAAAAAAGCATGCAAACACCATCATGAACACATTGTAAAAGGAATATTCAATAAATCTGGTGTATATTTCTAATCGCTCCGGGGAGGGACGATTAGGACTGTCATAAAATGTCAGAAAGCAACCTCCTAAATGTCCCATCCAGAGGCCTCCAAAACACCTAAAAATTTGGGGTTAGGTAAAATAGGGCATTTTGAGATGACCCAGAAGTTTGGATTTTGCATATTCAGCCCCAATTGCCCTGTATCCGAAGATGCTCCCTATATGTTAGTGAAAGCGAAAAACAATGAAAACACAGTCAAAACTTATTATAATGGCATGAAATTTTAATGGAAGCATATATGAATGACATAAAATAAGATGAAAAATAAATAGTGAAGAAATATACTACAGATTTCTAATCACTCTGGGGTGGGACGATTAGGACTGCAGCAATGCGGGGGGTGCCCTGAGCAGGACGCCTGTTGTTTGGAGCTTGGTTTCGACACCAATCCACTTGGGATGGGTCCAAAACCTCCTAGGGGTTTGTGTCAAAAAATTGGGTGGGGTATTGTGGCCAAATGTTCAAGTTTTGGATCCAGATTGCACTTCCAATGTTCACCCAATAACCTCCCTTCCAAAAGAGAGATCAAGGATGTAAGAAGCACAAGTGAGGGGTAAGGATGTAATTCAGCAGCACTTCGTTGCTCCAAATTCTCCTACTCTGTCCTCATTTTGTTGTGAGAAGACTCACTATTTTATAGACCTAAAGGTCTGCTTTGAATGTGCATGCAGGGGCGCCACTTGGCCATCATGCCTTCCCATGGGAGAGAAGATTCCTCCATGATTAAGGGCTCCATGACTGCCTCTATGGCTACCTCTTTGAGCTCAAAAATGCTCACTCGCACTCCCATGCATTGAAGGTGGAGTTGAGTGGTGGATCTGAGCTACCATTTGTCAAGGTTTGACCTTTTGCCTGTTAAACCTGCAATTCGCCTCACCCTAGAGCGATTGCTGCTAATCGTCCTAGGGTGGGGCGAATAGCATTCTATTCGCCCCAGGGTGGAATGAGTAAGGAGCAGGGTGCTTGAAAGGTGCCAAATTGACCTCTGACCTTCCAAAACTACTTTGGGAGTGGTTAGGACCCCTGTCTAACCTCTGGGGGCTGCCCTAGGGGCTATGTATGCCAATTTGGTCAGTGCTTGTATCCACATGATCAGATTGGTGTTGTTTTGGTGTCTACAGATGTCCCTTTTTGGGATGCGTTGTGCGTGGCATAGTGCTAAGCAAAAATAGATAACCAAAGTACTTAATTATTAGGGTTTCTTGGTAACTTAACCAACTTTTGATGCCCCACATATGGAAATGGCATGCATTCAAGTGTTAACCCTTTTTGGTGAGGTGTTACTTGATCTTGGACATTGTTCAGTCATGAATAGGCAAAGGGTGCAACCTTTTGTCTGTGGGAATGAGTTCATGATTCTAGAATGCCAAGTGTTTGATCAGCTTGTGATTATTGTTTTTTTTCTACCCCAAGCATGAGCGTGATTGTCTTTGTCAATGATTCTTTGAATGCATGCAATTTTCTTAATTGGGTGTGTATTTGTTGATTGGTGACTAAGTGTGACTACCCCCTCAAGCGACGAATTGATGAGGGAATGACTGAAATGAGAAAAGCGACGATTCGCTTGACCCAAGATGACTTTTTTAAGGGTGCCTTCAGTTGTTTTATATTGAATGCTTATGCAGTTTCCCAACAATCGGACCTATTTTTGGTGGGTTTTAACCCTTTTTGTGACGCATTTTGGAGCTGAAATTGTCAAAAAATTCATCCTCCCATGGAGCGGTCTTGCTATGGTAGCCTTCTTAGGGAGTAGGATATTGATAGTTTGTGGCTGACGTCGGTTTTGGATTCCTTGAAGCGCAAGCACAAAGGTGCCTTTGTTCGGCAATTTTGTTGTTTTTGGTGCATTTTGGATGAAGTTTTGGTTGTTTTTTATTTTCTTGCTCTGTAATCGTTCCAGGGTGGGACGAATACTAGTTTTGTAATCGTCCCAGGGTGGGATGAGTGCTATCTAGAGCGCTCATCCTAGGGTGGAACGATTACAGGCCTAAGAGCCTATATAAGGGACAAAACTAGGTTTTGGGCTCATTTGCAATTGTTTTTTTTGATGATTTGGAGCTATGAGGAGGAGGATTTCGAGTCTGCATAGCGGAGCACTGTCGAGATTTCACGGATACCATGAGTGCACGGACCGGATCTTCGAGTGGCGGAGCTGAAGCAAGATCGGTAGGTGCTCCTTCGCTTTATTTTGTTTGTTTTTATTTTACAGTTCAAAATCGTAATTAATTTATTTTGTATTTCATTTTTTTGTTTAAACTAAGATCAAAACCCTAGTTTAATTGTTTTGTATTTGTATTTTGTCTGGCATTGTTTAAACTAAGATCAAAACCCTAGTTTAAAAAATTTGTTTTTATTTTATTTTTTGTTTTTTTAGTTTAAACTAAGGTTGAAAACCCTAGGTTAAAAATTTTGTTTTTATTTTGTTTATTTTGTTTATTTTGTTTTTTAGTTTAAACTAAGGTTAAAAACCCTAGGATAAAAATTTTGTTGTTTTTTTGTTTTTTTAGTTTAAACTAAGGTAAAAAACCCTAGGTTAAAAATTTTGTTGTTATTTTGTTTTTTAGTTTAAAGTAAGGTAAAAAACCCTAGGTTAAAAATTTTGTTGTTAATTTGTTATTTTGTTTTTTTAGTTTAAACTACGGTTAAAAAAACCCTAGGTTAAAAATTTGTTTTATTTTGCATTGTTTATTGATTTTTTTGAATGTTTGTACTGTACATTTTGTTAATGTTGCTGTAAAGTTTATTAAATTTTTTTGTTGTATAGTTTGTATACATTGTTGTATATTTGTTTTAGTGTTGTACAATTTTTTTTTTGTCATGTTTTAATTGTTTTGTGTTGTTTTGTTTTGTAGATGGTGAAGAGTTGGTATCATCAATCGATGGTATTTTCTAACGCATGGGATGCACTGACTGTGGTGGACTGGGATTGGCTTGATGCCCTTGGGCTCAAGCATGTGACTTGGTTAGAGCCTATGGTGGGGCATCAGACATATCTGACTACCCTGATCAATTTGTGGGATCCCCACACCAACACCTTTCATCTCCCAATAGGGGAGATGACAGTGACTCTAGAGGACGTTTATCGAATTTTGCAAATTTTGATAGATGGGCTACCCATTCGGATGACTCCTCGGGATCAGCGAACGGTAGTGCTGACACGGTGCTTTGGGCATGCAACGGAGATGGGGGTATATGGGGTGATAGAGAGGGCAGAGGGGGACTTCCTGATTGGCAGGATTCTAGTGCAGTGGTAGTTTGAGAAGGGTGTGTTGGGGGTGAGCCATACATTCCTTATGACCCTCATCTCCAACATGCTACTTCCTGACTCCTCAGGTGCGAGGTTCCCTTGGAACCTGCTTAAGGTAGTGTTTAGACTGGTGGAGTGTCCGACGGTAGCACCACTGATTATGAGGTGGGGTCAAACACTACTGGCATAGTTATATGACAAGCTATATAAGGTCCACTATTGAATGTGGAAGGGGATTGGATGCAGCTACCTATTACAGTGCTAGGGATGGCAGCACATAGTTGTGGAGCGATCGTAGGGGTTACCTTGGACTACTCATGGAAATATGGTGGACAGGGATATTGGCTATGCTACCATATGGTGGAGGTCTGAGGAGTAGGGGCAGAGTCGACGGTGGGCAGGTGTCATGGGGCACTATGCTGATGGCTTCTCATGTCTTACTCTAGGAGAGGTGTTCTGGCAGCCATATCAATACTGTCCATCCTAGCTTGAGGCTAGGGAGTGGCTCTGATGGGTGCATAGGGGGAGGTGGTTGATTGGGTGACACGAGACCGAGCAGGAGTACTTCCCGTATGTCTGGGTGACTCGACAGTTTGGGGTGTGCCAAGTATTTTTGGGTGAGCCCTTGATCTATCGGCATCAGGGCGACAAGAGGACTTTGGCCTGGCTAATCATTGAACCACTAGTTGAGGAGTCAGATGTAGTGATTAATGTCCTCGACGTGGACAACTTCAGGGTGACTGACGAGTATGACCAGTGGTGTATGATGCGACGATGGTAGGGTTAGGGACCTCTAAGAGGCGCAAATGTGACAACAGCAGGTGGTGAGGATGCAGAGGCATCAGGGGAGGTTTGGGGAGCTCCGCTCATTGATGCGGATATGGTGGAGGTTGATGACTTGACTTGGGATGACCTAGGGGTTCCAGAGCAACCAAATACATAGAACGTTCTAGATTAGTGGGTTCCAAAGTAGCATGCCATCCTAGAGATGCCCATGCCTCAGGTAGTCTCAGGGGATATGGAGGCTAGGTATCACGCTGAGATAGCATGATTGGAGGAGCTACTACGAAGATGGGATGAGGAGCACAGCATCGAGAGGGATCGCCTATGGGCTCAGTTGGCATAGCGAGATGAAGCATTGGCTGCATACCGTCAATGGGATGTAGAGTGGGATTAGTTTTGGGTGTAGTTGGAGGCTGATATTATCTGCCTTGGTGGATAGTTACCTGAGCTCACTGGAGGTGGATCTTCATGTTGAATGAGAGACAGTGAGACTGAGCAGTCTACTTCCTCTCATCGTAGGCGGGTGGGTGATGGTAGCGCTAGTGGGCATGATGTGGGGGCTGGCAGTAGCCACCCTGAGAGGTCCCATAGGACCCACACCACTGGGGGTAGTTCTAGTCACATCGATCCTGCATGATCATGGTGGTCGACTCCCTAGGCTTGGGGTTTTTGAGTTTTTGATTTTTTTGTGAGGTCATAGGACCATCTTATTGTAGCCTGCGAGCATTTTTGGTGATATATATACATGACTTTCTTTTTGATTATACACTTGTCATGATTTATCATTTATTTTATGCACATTTATTTATGTTGATGTATGCATGTGTTATTGTGAATGTGAATGATTCTGAATATATGGATATAGATGTATGCATATGGAATGGATGGAATGATTTGTTGATATGTAGGCAGTGGCACCATAGACTATATAGGATTGACTAGCTTTTTGTACTATGTGATGACTTTGCATGTGTATATATATATTTTTTGTTTTTTTTGTTTGTATTTTTTGATGGTGATGTAATAATGGAAGTGCTACAGTTGTGCTAAAATATAGTTAAGGTTTTCTGAGACTCAAATTTTTTTAACTAACTAGCCAAGACTGTACATTTATCTTACAAGACTTTTGAACAAGGTATGAATTAGACTTGAGTTTGACCAAGTTATTTCACATCCCTATGTGTGCGATTGAATTTTTTTATGTGGTAGTTGTCAGGATACCGCCAGTGCCAGATAGGTTGTCAACCAAACCTGTACTGAGGATCACCTAACTAGATCCATTAACTTCTCTATTGTATTTAGTAAGATTAATCTACGATGCAATCTAGGATATCATAATCTATCTCATCCACATGCAAACATTGATCTGTACATAGTTTAATGCAACAAATATATCGTCATGCAGGAGGTTTGTCGCCAGTGACCCGCAGGCTATCCACCAAACCGGTACTGAGGATCACCTCATGACCTTTTGAATGCTGAGAGTTCCAAGGATTCAATTTTGACTCCCTTATTTTCTTTACTTTTATTGGGATACTTGCTCGCGTATGTAGTGATAAAAATCACTATTTATTTTTATTATTTTTTTCTTTTGAGCAAGGGATTGGAATTTTGAGTGATGAGAATCACTATTTCTTGTGTTTTTTGATGTATGCACTGTGTGGGTTTTAATGTCAAACTTTGGAGTTTGTACTTTGAATTTTTGCAATTTTTTTTGGAGATTTGCAATTTTTTGAGAATTTGGGATTCTTGGGGAATTGGTTAGGGAAGATGCTTGTCCTTTTGCCAAATCTCAGCATTCTTGGGTCATTCACACAAGGGGATGAGAAAGATAACCATTTCATGTATGGTAACCTAGCCTGCTATGTAGATTTCATATTTCGTTCACACAACTTGGGAATTTTTATGTGTTTTAACTTGTGTTGGGATGCTACGTAACAAGGTGTGACCCAAGGAAAATTCTACCTTTGTAAAAATCTTTCTGACTTTGTATAGTTTTTGGCTATAAATCTAAAGATAGTTGAATGACGAAAGCCCGGAATACATTAGAAGACACTGATTATGATATGGTGAAAAATATGGGTGGCTTTTATTTTTTCTAGACTATTTACAAAGTGGAAAAATGTGAAAAATGATGGAATTGCCGAGTAATTACAGTCTATGGTGCATTTGACCTGTATGACCAAAAAATATGCAATGTATGTTTGTGATGCCTAATGCAACTTATTTTTTTTTATTTTTAAGAGTATGCATGGAAGTGAGATGCAATTTTTTTTTTGTTATTTTTGATTATTTATTGTGAAAATTCTTTATGGTTAGTTTATCCTGAGTGGGTGCGGACCGAGTGATTCTTTCGAATCCTTGGAGGTTTTGACCAAAGGGATTATAGATACCTTTGGGGAATTTTGGGTGACCAAGCGGTTGTGAGAACCCTTGGGGATTTTGGTTTGACCAAAGGGTTTATAGATACCTTTGGGGCATTTTGGGATGACCAAGTGATTATGGGAATCCTTGGAGTGTTTGGTGTGACCAAAGGGATTATGGGCACCTTTGGGGCATTTTGGGGTTGACCAAGCGATTATGGGAATCCTTGGAGCTTTTGGTTTGACCAAAGGGATTATGGGCACCTTTGGGGCGTTTTGGGGTTGACCAAGCGATTGTGGGAATCCTTGGAGCTTTTGGTTTGACCAAAGGGATTATGGGCACCTTTGGGGCATTTTGGGGTTGACCAAGCGATTGTGGGAATCCTTGGAGCTTTTGGTTTGACCAAAGGTATTATGGGCACCTTTGGGGCGTTTTGGGGTTGACCAAGCGATTGTGGGAATCCTTGGAGCTTTTGGTATGACCAAAGGGATTATGGGCACCTTTGGAGAATTTTGGGGTTTACCAAGTGATTTTGGGAATCCTTGGAGCTTTTAGGGTGGGCCATGGCTCTTTTAAATGTGGAATGGCCTCAAATGACTGATGTTCAAGCATTCTAGTTCCTTGATTCCTTCAAGAGAGGTGAGTCGGTATGTTCCAGTTCCTATTTTACTATCAATTACATAAGGACCTAACCAGTCTACCGTGAACTTGTCCCTTATATGGGGCGGAAAGTTAGAATTTTGTTGGTTCTCTTTTAAGACCAAGTCACCAACCTAAAAGTCCCTCAGGTGAACTTTCATGTTATATGCTTTCTTAAGTCACTCTTGATAGATACGTAAATGCTCGAGAGCATTGACGCATTGTTCATCGAGCAACGTAAGCTGGTCTAACCATGGCCTACCATGTAGTGTCATCATCGATGAACTCTTGCATTGATATGCATAGGGAGGGTATTTCCAACTCGAGAGGCATGACGGCCTCGGAGCCATACACCAACAAAAATGGAGTTACCCCTGTGGGCGTTCGAATGCTAGTGCGATAAGCCCAAAGAGCAAGTGGGATTTGAATGTGCCAATACTTATGACTATCTGTGACCGTAATTTTAAGGACGGAAACTAGCATTTTGTTTGACGCCTCTACTTGCCCATTTGCCTACAGATAATAGGGTGTTGAAAAACTATGCTAAATTTTTTACTTTGTTTTCAAAGCACGTACATCTTTGTTCTTAAATGACGTCCCATTATCCAAGATGATCTTGGATGGAATACCAAAATGACATATGATGTTGTGTAAAATAAACTCCGCAATGCGGGGCCCAGTTGTAGAGGTAAGAAAAATTGCTTCCACCCACTTGGTGAAGTACTTTGTTGCCATTATGATGAACATGTGATGGCCTGATGACGCAAGGGAGATATTTCCAATTATATCTAAGCCCCACTACAAAAATGGCCAAGCCGATTGGATCAGTTGCAAGGCCTGAGAAGGTACATGTATCAAGTTAGCATGGTGTTGACACTTTGCGCACTTCCTCACATACGCGCAACAATCTCATTCTAAAGATGGCCAATAATAGCCCATGCAAATAATGTTCTTTGCAATGGCCATACCGCTAAAGTGGCCACCACATGTACCATCATACGCTTGGGCGATCTCCCAAGTGGACTCCTGCTGGTCCAAGTAATAAAGGAGGATCCCTTCATAGCTTTGATGGTACAAAATGTCTCCTAGCAAGACATATTTTACCGCTTTCTATTTGAATGATCTTTTCATGGCATGTGTCAATCCAAGTGGGAGGTTACCTAGCTTGAGGTAGTCTCTTATGGGTGTGTACCAATCCTACTGATCAAAAACCTCGATGGTATGAACTACCAATCCCTCTTGAAGTTCATCCCTAGCAAAATCTGAGCGGGAACGAACTTGTAAAAATAGTGTTGTGTTGCTATCAAGGGGAATAGGGGAGAACAACGACCCCTAGTTGGCGTGATTCAAGCTATCGTGGATTCGAGCAAACCTATCCTAAGTGAAGAACACAAGCTTATACTGAGAGGGGGGTGAATAGTATAAGACATTTTTTTACTTTTTCCTTTATACTTCAAAACAGTAAAGCAATATACCCAAAGCAATATAAAAAAAAAGCACAATATCATCCACAAAGTGACACCAATTTTATTGTGGTTCACCTATAATGCCTAGGCTACGTCCATAAAACTTTTCTCTAAAAGTTATCTCAAAGTTATTTTGGGAAACCTTCCCAATTACAATGTTTATGAGCCTCAGCCCAAAGGAGATACCTTCCCCCAATCTAAATTTATGAGCCTCTGCTCAAAGGAGATACCTTCCCCTCTATCTGAATTTATGAGCCTCTGCTCAAAGGAGATACCTTCCCTCTCGCTCTGGAAATGATCCCTCAGAAGATCAACTGCCTCTACCTCTTGCCAGCACGTGGAACTCCTTTCCACCGAAGACCTCATGTCCTTAATGCTTAGCCTAAGAGACCTCTGCCTTCTATGATCATGTCCATAGTAGCTTAGCAACCTGTACCAAACACAGTCAGTCGGTCTAGTACAAGTCTTCCTCTATCTATCAGATCTGTCCAACACTTGAACAAATCAATCCTCTACACACAAGCCTTATCAAAGACTTGCCAAATGTCCTCAGGTTCTTCTCAAATAATTAATCTTATCTGACCTCACGTTCTTTGATAGAACTAACAAACTCAGCTCACAAGTCTTCTGCTAGGACCTATCCAAAAACCTGCTCACAAGTCCCCATCGGAACCTGTCCAAAACCTCAGCAAGCTCACCAAGAAAAACATGCTTAGCATGAACCCACAAAGAGAATTTTTAGAGACCCAATGTGATTCATCAACCTCATAGAAGCATAAAGAGAATTGTTAGAGACTCAATATGTTCTATACTTAACTCCCAATCTCAATATCAAATCTCATAGAAACATAAAGAGAATTGTTAGAGACTCAATATGTTCTATACTTAACTCCCAATATCAATCTCAACTCAATCTCAAATCTCAAAAGAATAAGATAGATGTAGTATGCTTTTCTCAAGAACATGAAACACCACCCAACAATTGCCAACCATGCAATATCTCATATAACAATGATACTCATGTTCTTTTCACAAACAATTTGGGTTTCAACAACAATGCTCATCAAACAAGGTTTAGTCAACCAACACCATTCAACTCAACATCAACCTTGAAGCATTCAACCAATCATCACAAGAAAAGGAAACAAGTAGAAATCCTTTTCCCTCTAAGGATATTTGAACAAAACAGCCACCAACACAATTTCACCAAATGCAAAGAATAACTTGCTCAAATCAACTCAATGGAGTAAGCCCAAATCGTGTATCAAGTAAAGCACTAACTTGATAAAAACAACCTCTATGGAAGCAACTCAACCATTAATATCAAAACATCCAACTAAGGGTTTCACCATCTCAATGCAAGTAGCAAGACTCACAAATATCAACCCTAGTGCACAAAGCTTCCACTATCTCAAACCAGAAATTATGCATTCACCAAAAACTCTCCTTAAGGATAACAATGCATAAGTAGTCTTCAACAAACCAGAAAATAGGATTTACACCTAGCCATTAGGATACCTAGTAGAATACCTTTTCACTCCAACCTTATTTCAGAAAACATACACCAATCATACTCATAAGAAGAATGTGCCCATACCTTTTTCTTGATGATGAAGGGGTCTCATACATTTGCCACAACCACAACAAACTTCTATGCCAATCTCAAGAAGGTTAGAAAATAAATCTTTCTCACAATGTAATGTAAATCCACAATTACACCTTATTACTCCTCTCACTCAACTTATTATACCTCTCCAATTCATTTTAACATAAAATACCTTTTAATTTCACAAATATCTAAACTCTTATAACTCCCAATTGAAAGCTTTAAATTAAAGTTTAAACAAATCATTATGACTCCCTCTTTGTAAAACTTATTTCTCTAAACTTTAATCACAAAAGAAACTTTGAGTCATACCTTTGAAAATAAAACATTGGTGTCGATGGGTTTTGACCCTCCAACCTTCATCAACTCAAAACTGTCTGCGGCAACCTACGCTATCCACTTGAATGAGAATACAATGGACAAAAACCTATTTAACTCCTTCGTCCTCTTCCAAAAATAAAAAATTAATGCCACTGCGACTTGACCTTAGGACCTCCCAGATCGTAGAACCTTCATTCAAACAAGCAACCGACTCCTCCACACTATCGGATGGAAACGAAAAACATGGATAGCAGCCTTATTTTCTTTTTATCCTTTCGTAAATTATGTAACCTTCACTTACTGCCACGTCGCTGAAAATTTTGAATCACATGCTCTATACTTGCTCGCAAAATGATATTGTTCGTCCCTTCTTTAACTGCACCTTCCAATGTCATATCAAATTTCCGATCGCATCATTAGCATTTTCAAATATTAAAACAATGGCACACAAACCAACATTTGATTTGCTCCCTTTATATATAAGGTATATGTTTTAATAAAAGTGTCGGCCCTTTTTAACATGATTTTCGTTGGTGGAAAAATATTTTAATTTAATTTTAAAATTTAAATTTAAATTTTAAATAAATAAAATTTAAACTAAATATTTAAAATTAAATATCTCCATCACCGGGGCACCTTTTTCAATGAAACGAAAAGCCAACTTGGGTTTTAAGAAAAACCCATTTCAAATCTGTTGTCCATGGTTTTAAATAAAACCTTTTATTTTGTCTACCTTGGTTTTCACAAAAACCCTTCCTTGAACTTAGATTCTTTTGACATCAAATCAAATTCCTTCAAAAGCTTCTTGACATCAATGACAACTTATACACTTGAGCAAAGGAAATGTACCCAAAGTACCCAAAATTACCAACAATCTCCCCCTTTGTCATTGATGGCAAACCTTTACTGAAAACACTTCTCAAGAGCCAAAACCGAAACCAATTGTGCTAAAAACTGACCAACTGTGCCCACAACCGAGAATCTTCCTTTGAAGTTTTGCTCCCCTGACTTGAAGCTTTCCTCTTCACTTTGAAGCTCTCCCCCTTACTCATATCTCTCCCCCTTTGTCATCAATGGCAAAGGGTCACCTTTGGGGCTCGGGACTAAGAATGAGCCTCTTAGCTTAGTCCCTCCCCCACCTCTTGATGAGGTGATTAATTCTGGGGTGTGAGTAAAACTCCCATTAGGCACTGATCATCATTAGCGTCTATAACTTCCTTTTCGGGACTTCTCTTGAACTCTTTGTCCATATTCTTGTTCTTGTCACTGTTCTTGTTCTTGTTCTCATCCCTGTTCTTATCCATGCCTTGATCCTTGGACCTGTTCATACCATTGTTCCTATTCTTGTACCTTGGAAGTTCAGCTCTACACTGTCTAGTTGTGTGACCTTCATTGTTGCACTTATAACAAGTAACAATGTTATTTCTTTTAGGCATACCTGTTCTTTGAATCCACCTATTCTGACTAAACCTGTTCTGACCAAACCTGTTCTGACCAAACCTGTTCTGATCAAACCTGTTCCTGTTATTTGCCTTGCAATAAACTGCCTTGTGCCCAAACTATTGACAAGAGTAGCAATACCCTTGAAAGTAACTAGCACTTTTGAAACTATCATTTACCTTCTTCACTTGAGCCATGCAATGTGAAGCCATGTGACCAAACCTGTGACACGCAAAACATCTGCCTTGAAATTTTCCTTTATTTGACCTCTTGGGTCCCGAAAACTTCTTCTTCTTATTCTGAATTCTGTTTTCTATTTTTGCGCATCTATCACTCATGGACTCTTTCTCTGAAATACTCTCCTCATCAGAACTCTCTTCCTTTTGGAGTCTCTTACTAGATTCTCCAACTTGTTCTTTGTGCGGCTTAACAAAACCAAGGCCTGTTTTATCTGATGTCTTTCTTTGACCTTTGATGAGTGACTTAACCTTTTTGGAGCTATCTTGAAACCTGTACAACTTATCCTTGTACTCTTTAGTTTCCTCTTTCAAAGAAGCCATTTTCTGTTCTAACTCACTATACTCAAGAACCTTAGACTCTAGCTCATCCTTGAGTTCTTGTGTCTTAGCTATAGAGAAATCAAGATTTTCTATAAGATCATCTCTCTCCATATAACATTCATCTAATTTATCCTTGAGTCTAGCATTCTTCTTTCTTTCCTTTTTCAAAGCACTAAGAGCATTATTAAGTTCACTTTCAAGATCCTTTATTTGATTGCTTTCAGAATCATCACAGCCTTTTTCAGATTTCTTCTCACTAGAGGTGCTACCTTTTTCAAAAACCATACAAGCATCTTCCTTATAGTTTTCTGAAGCATCCTCATACATACTAGAAACCAATTCATTATTTGTGCAATCATCCTCAAGGTGACAAAAATTTCCACATCTAAGACATTTCATGATAATGAATCTATGTTTCGGTTCTTCCTCTTTTTTTGATATGAACAACATCTCATTTTCACAATCACTTGAAGAACTTTCACTATCACTACTAGAACACTTACTTGCTTTGTCTAGGTAGAAACTCTTCTTGTGCTTGTGAGAATACCTCTTTCCTTGATTGTTGTGCTCATATTTATTTTTCCTGTGATGCTTGTGCTTTTCAGAATCCTTGCTCTTATAATCTTGTTTATCTTCATCACTTTCGATCTTGGAAACAGTACAGTCAGTAGCATAATGACCAAACTTTCCACAATTGAAACATCTTATATTTTTCATGCTTTTGTGCTTTCTAGAGAACTTGCCTTTCTTGCTGTAATATACCTCTTCATCACTAGAAGACTCATCACTCTCTTGAAGTTGTTTGCCTTTTGATTTCTTGGTAGCCTTGAAAGCTGTCTCTTTCTTGACATCAACCTTCACTTGAGTTCTCAACTCAAATGTTGCAAGCATACTATGGAGCTCATCCTATTTCAACTTATCCAAATCTTTAGCTTCCTCAATAGCAGAAATATTTTCACTAAATCTATTAGGAAGAGATCTTAAAATCTTATCACAAACATCATTTTCAGCAAGCTCAAGACCTAAGTCTTTCATGGAGTTAACAACCTCATCCATATGAAGCATGTAGTCACTAATATTTTCATCATCATTCATCTGGATTTGTTTGAACATACCTTTGAAGTGTCTCAACTTGGCCTTTCGGACATTTGCATCACCTGTATGAACCACTTTCAGCTGATTCCACATTTCACTAGTTGTCTTGCAATGAATCACTTTGGTGAGATCTGCTTTCTATAAGCCTTTTAGGATTGCATTCATTGCTTTTGAATTGCTGTGATTTAGGAGCCTATATTCTTTAGTATAAGGACCATGTTCAGGAATAGTGTACCCATCTTCAATCACTTACCAAACCTCATTCCCAAGTGCCATTAGATGAACCTTCATCCTTGCACTCCAAAGACCAAAATTTGATCCATCAAGAATAGGTGTTGCATTGCCACTTGAATAATCCATTGTGTTCTTTGCTAGTTTTTCCTTCAAGCTGTTAAAATTTCCAAAGGCACCGGCTCTGATACCAATTCAAGAACACAAGCTTATACTGAGAGGGGGGTGAACAGTATAAGACCTATTTTTACTTTTTCCTTTATACTTCAAAATAGTAAAGCAATATACCCAAAGAAATATCAAAATAATGCACAATATCATCCACAAAGTGACACCAATTTTAACGTGGTTCACCCAGAATGCCTAGGCTACGTCCACAAAATTTTTCTCTAAAAGTTATCTCAAAGTTCTTTTGGGAAACCTTCCCAATTACAATGTTTATGAGCCTCGGCCCAAAGGAGATACCTTCCCCCAATCTGAATTTATGAGCCTCTGCTCAAAAGAGATACCTTCCCCTCTATCTGAATTTATGAGCCTCTGCTCAAAGGAGATACCTTCCCCTCTGCTCTGGAAATGATCCCTCAGAAGATCAACTACCTCTACCTCTTGCCAGCACGTGGAACTCCTTTCCACCGAAGACCTGTCCTCGATTCTTATCCTAAGAGACCTCTGCCTTCTATGATCACGTCCACAACAGCTTAGAAACCTGTACAAAACACAATCAGTCGGTCTAGTACAAGTCTTCCTCTGTCTATTAGATATATCCAACACTTGAAAAAATAAATCCTCTGCACACAAGCCTTATCAAAGACTTGCCAAACGTCCTCAGGTTCTTCTCAAATAATCAATGCTCTCTGACCTCAAGTTCTCTGATAGAACTAACAAACTTAGCTCACAATTCCTCTGCTAGGACCTGTCCAAAAACCTGCTCACAAGTCCCCATCGGAACCTATCCAAAACCTCAACAAGCTCACCAAGAAAAACTTGCTTAGCATGAACCCACAAAGAGAATTGTTAGAGACCCAATGTGATTCATCAACCTCATAGAAGCATAAAGAGAATTTTTAGAGACTCAATATGTTCTATACTTAACTCTCAATCTCAATCTCAAATCTCATAGAAACATAAAGATAATTGTTAGAGACTCAATGTGTTCTATACTTAACTCCCAATATCAATCTCAACTCAATCTCAAATCTCAAAAGAATAAGATAGATGTAGTATGCTTTTCTCAAGAACATGAAACACAACCCAACAATTGCCAACCATGCAATATCTCATATAACAATGATACTCATGTTCTTTTCACAAACAATTAGGGTTTCAACAACAATGCTCATCAAACAAGGTTTAGTCAAACAACACCATTCAACTCAACATCAACCTTGAAGCATTCAACCAATCATCACAAGAAAAGGAAACAAGTAGAAATCCTTTTCCCTCCAAGGATATTTGAACAAAACAGCCACCAACACAATTTCACCAAATGCAAAGAATAACTTGCTCAAATCAACTCAATGGAGTAAGCCCAAATCATGTATCAAGTAAAGCACTAACTTGATCAAAACAACCTCTATGGAAGCAACTCAACCATTAATATCAAAATAGCCAACTAAGGGTTTCACCATCTCAATGCAAGTAGCAAGACTCACAAATATCAACCCTAGTGCACAAAGCTTCCACTATCTCAAACCAAAAATTATGCATTCACCAAAAACTCTCCTTAAGGATAACAATGCATAAGTAGTCTTCAACAAACCAGAAAATAGGATTTACACCTAGCCATTAGGATACCTAGTAGAATACCTTTTCACTCCAACCTTATTTCAGAAAACATACACCAATCATACTCATAAGAAGAATGTGCCCATACCTTTTTCTTGATGATGAAGGGGTCTCATACATTTGCCACAACCACAACAAACTTCTATGCCAATCTCAAGAAGTTTAGAAAATAAATATTTCTCACAATGTAATGTAAATCCACAATTACACCTTATTACTCCTCTCACTCAACTTATTATACCTCTCCAATTCATTTTAACATAAAATACCTTTTAATTTCACAAATATCTAAACTCTTATAACTCCCAATTGAAAGCTTTAAATTAAAGTTTAAACAAAGCCTTATGACTCCCTCTTTGTAAAACTTATTTCTCTAAACTTTAATCACAAAAGAAACTTTGAGTCATACCTTTGAAAATAAAACATTGGTGCCGATGGGTTTTGACCCTCCAACCTTCATCAACTCAAAACTGTCCGCGGCATCCTGTGCTATCCACTTGGATGAGAATACAATGGACAAAAACCTATTTAACTCCTTCGTCCTCTTCCAACAATAAAAAATTAACGCCGCTGCGACTTGACCTTAGGACCTCCCAGATTGCAGCACCTTCATTCAAACAAGCAACCGACTCCTCCACACTATCGGATGGAAACGAAAAACACGAATAGCAGCCTTATTTTCTTTTTATCCTTTCGTAAATTATGTAACCCTCACTTACTGCCACGTCGCTAAAAATTTTGAATCACATGCTCTATACTTGCTCGAAAAACGATATTGTTCATCCCTTCTTTAACTGCACCTTCCAATGTCATATCAAATTTTCGATCGCATCATTAGCATTTTCAAATATTAAAACAATGGCACACAAACCAACATTTGATTTGCTCCCTTTATATATAAGGTATATGTTTTAATAAAAGCGTCGACCCTTTTTAACATGATATCCGTCGGTGGAAAAATATTTTAATTTAATTTTAAAATTTTAATTTAAATTTTAAATAAATAAAATTTAAACTAAATATTTAAAATTAAATATCTCCATCATCGGGGCACATTTTTCAATGAAACGAAAAGCCAACTTGGGTTTTAAGAAAAACCCATTTCAAATCTATTGTCCATGGTTTTAAATAAAACCTTTTATTTTGTCTACCTTGGTTTTCACAAAAACCCTTCCTTGAACTTAGATTCTTTTGACATCAAATCAAATTCCTTCAAAAGCTTCTTGACATCAATGACAACTTATACACTTGAGCAAAGGAAATGTACCCAAAGTACCCAAAATTGCCAACACTACGATGGTTCAATCTGGATCAGGTGTATTCTTGGCATTATGTTAGAGCTTGCATGCTCCATTGCGGATTGCGATAATGTTTTGACTTGAATGGTTGTCATCTCACCAGAAGGGTCTTGTGGGATTAGTGGCCCTAAGGAGGCCATAGTGTCCACAAAATGATTCGATGATCGAGAGAGTGCCTCTATGTCATACCATTCAAGTTTTACCAAGAATTTATCCACAAGGGCTTTGTATGCCTACAAAACTAGGCATTTACATTGGAATACCCCTTTCACTTGGTTGATGATTAACAGTGAATCACCAAAGATGTTCAAGCATTTGATGTTCATGGTGATTGTTGTTTGAAGACCTATGAGCAAGGCTTCGTATTTGGCATTGTTTTTGGTGCACGTGAAATCAAGTTTAAATGATAGAGTCATTGGAGCCCCTTGCAGTGTGAAGAATACAATTCCTGCACCACCCCCTTATTCACATTTAGAACCATCAGAATATGGCAATTTTGAGACATGGAAGACCCCATCATTGGGAAACTCTATGGTCAGAGGTTGATCGTCTTTGATAGGAGCCTCTGGTAGTTGATCGGTGATGACTTGACCTTTGATGGACTTCTATCCAATGAATTCGATGTCAAACTCCGTCAACAACATGATCCATTTTTTCGTGTGGCTACTATGATAAGTACGACTCATCATGTACCACAATGGATTCTCCTTAGACACAACATATGTCGTATTGCTCAGCATGTAATGGTGTAGCTTTTTTGTGGCAAATACCACTACTAAGCATAGCTTCTCAACGTATGCATAGTTAAGTTCATAACTGACTAGGGTGCGGCTAAGATAATAATTAGCCTGTTATTTATGTAGTTAATTTTTCTGGGCTAGCATGGCTCCTAGTGCCACCTCAGTAGCTGATATGTATAAGTAGAATGGCACTCCTGGTCTAGGTGGTTCCAATACTAGCTGCGAATCCAAGTATTGTTTAATGTCGTTGAAGGGTGACTGGCACTCGTCATCCCAGTGAAATGCTACCCCCTTGTGTAATAATTTATTCATGGGTCAGCACTTGTTAGATAATTGTGCTATGAAGCGCTTGATTGACGCGACCTTTCCCTACAAGCTTCTAAGCTACTTGATGGTGGTTGGGGGAAGCATTTCAAGGATTTCCTTGAATTTATTTGGATCTACCTCGATGCCTCATTTTGAGACTATGAAACCCAATATTTTTCCATATGTGACGCCAAATACGCACTTCTTGGGGTTTAGTCTTACTTTGTGTTCGATGAGACGATCGAGGATCTTGCTTAAGTCATCCAGATGATTTGGGCACAAAATATATTTGGCCAACAAATCATCCATATAGTTTTTGAAATTTTTATGTATGTGATCATGGAATATGTATGTCATAGCACGTTGGTAGGTGGCACCAGCATTTTTAAGGCCAAAGGGCATGACCTTATAACAAAATGTCCCCCAAGGCATTGTGAATTCCATTTTGAGTTGATCATCGGGATTGATACAAATCTTATTGTATCCCAAGAAACCATCCATGAGGGAAAGCATTTCATGGCCCACTATAGCATCTACCAATGCTTTGATGATAGGCAAGGGGAAATAATCCTTGGGACTTGCTTTGTTTAGATCTCAAAAATTAGTGCATATGCGAATCCTCCCATCAAGCTTCTTGATGGGTACCATGTTGGACAGCCATGGTGGGTAATCCACGCATATGACAAATTGTGCATCCAACAACTTTTGTAGCTCATATTTTACCATTAAGGCTACTGTTGGGTGCATCTTACGTAGTTTTTTCTTGATTGGATTGATTGTCGGATCAAGCATTAGATTATGTGTGACTAGCTACGGGTCTAGCCCCGACATGTCTTTGTAGGACCATGCAAAAACCTCCTTCTTCTCTTTGATAAGGGCAATGTAATCGGCTTGCTCTTCGGGGGATAGACTTACCCCCAGCTTAATGGTTTACAAATTCATTGGATCAGAGCCGATGTCTACGAGTTGTCTCTTCGACTGACATGTGGGATCCATCCTCCTACTGGTGTGGAGTTGGGATCAGGTGGATATCATTTGTTGAATTTAGATCTACGTTTGGAACATTGGGTTCCTATTCAATGTGGAAGATATCCTGAGTTGGTCTTGGGGTGAAATGAAGCATCTCATCGTAAGGCCAGTACTCTGATGGGGATGGTGGCGAGTTAGTGTGATCCCAGTCTATGGCATCTAGGTTTAGACACAATGGTCATGCTGGATCGAATGGATTGCAGATGGGGGCGATTAAGTCAATGGAGATCATGTTGATGAAGTGAATTTGGTCTCCATTATCATGCATGTGGTGACTCAGACATCCTTGGTGATCTTTATGCTCTGGATATGGCTCTATGGGTATTGGCACAAATGGATCGGCCCTATGTGTAGATAACAGGATAGGATCTGCCCTTGGCACTGATGGCTCTATAGGGTCTCTGGGCGAAGGGTGCTCTCTGTATGTCTAAAGTGGTGGGTGCAACACTTGGTCTAACTATGCTTGGTTTAGGTGCCACCTATGCCTTGGCCCCATGTTTAACTATTCAAACATATCATCAATGTCCATGGGGTATTCTCATTGTTGCTACCGCATGTGGTTGAGATATGCCATCTCAGTCTCATCTTCATAATCGCTATCAGATATCCATAAGCCTTCATTGGCTCTGATAACTATTTATGGAATGTGAGGCTCATTCTACTCGAGCAAGTTGAGTTGGTCCCATCGAGGTTGTTTCGCTCTCTGCAGGAGGACCTGATTCTCTTGAGGTGGCATTTGCTCGATTGGAGCATTGAAGGGGAACATTGTCATGAAGTTCTCTTGATAGTCATCTATGGGTACTTGTGAGTGATTGCTATCAGACTCGAAAGGGTCCCAAGGTGCTACCTCATACTCTGACTCATCTTCTGAAGATCCTTCTTGGCCTTGTCTATATCCCTTTTGGAGGAAAGTTCTTGAACTTTCCCCTTTCTCGATCAAAGGGGAGGAATTTTTGAGGCCCACAAGGTTGGTTGTTAACAATGGGAGATAATCCCCCAATGTGTATGTTGTGTTAGGATTGGCATATGGATCTTGTGCCAACCCATCCTTATTGCCTAGCTCTAGGTCTTGCATGTTCTCTACCAATATGTCAAGGGGAAGAGGGTGGTTGAACCCTACTCCTAATTTTTCATACGACATCTGATATCTTGGTTGAAAAAGAACACGCACCCCTTATTCATATCTGCCTAACCCATATCCATGCCAATTACATTGGCCAAATTATTTCAAAGTGAATTCTGGGTTGGAAAGATAGTTGAAATTCTCAACAAAGGACTCTTCATCCTCTTCCTCTTGCAGGTAAGGTTCAATGTCATTGTCGAGGCCCCCATATACAAAAATTTTCTAATTTGGTGGGTAGCCCAAAGGGACAATAGTTCCGATGGGGAGGCGAGGTCTCCCCATGTCCTGCATGGACTCAAGCGTAGGTTTTTCTATAATGTTCCACACTAGATAATCCCCTAGGCCCGTATTGGCCATATGAACGGTGATCATTGGTAGTTGATGGGGAGGGAATGGGAGTTATTCGTAGGTCCACTCCATTTCAGGTGAACTGGGTGTCTTGACTTCCATTCGGCTAGGCACCTCTTTGGTAGAGATGGTTGAGACTGATGGTAGTGCCTCTTCCAGGGGTTTCTTCCCATTGTCCTTCCATGTGGCCATTGTAGGTGGCATCGTTGGTGAAGGACCAGATGATGAAGATGGACCCGACTGGGGATTTGAGGGACTTAACAGCAGGGATGTCTATGAAATCGTATCCTATTTGGATGGATTCAACTAAAATTCCAAATGTGTCTATGGAAGGGTCGATTGTGGCATTAGCTACACTGCATTGCAATATTTGAAGGACTCTAAGTCTGTCGGGACTACATGCACTTGCCCTTCATATTTCTACTTTAGGCATTGATGGGCTATCGAAGGGACACACTTCATGTCCCTGATCCAAGGTCGACCAAGCAAAATATTGTAGGCCATCTCACATTCCAGGATGTGGCACAATGTAGGAATAGTCTTTTGTCCCACTTGGATGGGTAGGACAATTGTGCCAACCGTCGAGCATGCCGCGTTGTTGAATGCTCGAAGGGTATAGGTGGAGGCCATAATGTGAGATGTTGGCAACTTGAGGTGTTTCAATGTCGTTGTTGTCATTATATTGCTGGACGAACCAGTGTCCACCAACACCCTCTTAAATGGAATCTCATTGACCCGTGCAATGACGTGTAGGGGTGGATCTACCATATCACCAGTCACTGATTTTAGTTCATCTTCTCTAAAGGTGATGACTGGTTCTGTACATCATTTTACATGTCCCACAAAGTTGTTGAAAGAGTTTGCTTCATGGGGCTATAGCTCAATGGATTTGAGTATCTCCATTAGAGCCTCCCGATGGGGCGATGATTGTTGGATGAGCTCATAGATGGAGAGCCTAGCCAACATGGTCCTTAAAATTTGGGTAAGTTTAGTCCGAATCGTGGCCACTAGTCTAGGTGGAGGAGGTTGCGTAGGGTGTTGTTGAGGTTGTGACATTGATGGAACCTCTCCTGTAGTTGTAGCAGGGGCAGCTGTGCTTGGATACCTCTTGTTCCATATCACTATGCTTATCATCCCTACATACCCCTGCATGGGGCAGTTTTATGTCACCTCATTGACTCGAAGAGTCTTTTCCTGTGCATCATGGGCAGGTAGGGGGTCTTTGAAGATCCCATCTGTTGGTTGTTTGGTGCTATAGGATTATCCATCGCTAGCGTTTTTTTGTCTATTAGGTCTTGCACTAAGCTTTTAAACTTCCAACATGTGTAAAGGTCATGTCCTTTCTACCGATGAAATCTACAGTACAATTCTTCCATATAGCCCTTATTTTTTGGAGCGTTGGGGTCTACGGGTCGAATTTCTGGTAGGTTTATCAAGTTTGCCATGGAAAAATGGTCAAACAAGGTGTCTTTAGATTCTGTGAAGGGTGTGAATTGTCACCTAGGGTGATGCTACTAATTTTATTCTTGCCTCTGATTTTCCTTCTCATAGCTGTCAAGAGGAACTGCCTGATAATTAGCCTTTGGGGGTTGTGTCGTCTGTGCAGGCTTTGGTATGTTTATGGCAACTTGATTGACCGCAATGGGTTTTGGTTGCATGGAACCAGTTTTAGCATTTTTAGGCCACTCTTTCTTGTGTGGCTTGGAAATATCGCCATCCTATATCTTGATATCCTAAATGATTATGGCTTGCACCAGAGCTTCCTCGAGAGTGACGTATTATTGTAGCTACAATAGCATGGATATCGATCTTAGGCAACTTTTGGAGAACATTTGGGTCAGATCAGCCATGGGAGGGAGGTAAGGAAGTTTTGAAAGCAACATTCTCCATTGATTTCCATAGGCCGCCATGGTCTCTCCTCATATTTTTTGAGGCTAGCTAGGTCGCTTAACGATGCCTTCTTCTTAGTGTTGAAGGCAGAACATTCAAGGAATGCATCCACTAGTTGCTCTAGGTTTCTGATGCTATGCTTTGACAACTGGGTAAACCAATTCGAGGTAGGTCCTGCGAACATGGTTATAAATTTTCTTAGAAGCAAAGTATAGTTGTCCTGAATGCCAAAGAATTGACTCAAGAATCTTGTCACATGCTCTTGGGTATCCTCATCCCCTCTGAAAATTGCCAATTGAGGCATTTTGAAGTGTTCATGGTATGGGGGTGTCGGTACTGAAGGATGCACCGGGTGACTGTGGAGTTGGCATAAAGTGGGCTTTTGGGGCCCATAAGTCTTGGTCTCCACAAACTCTAAGTTCTCTAGCAGCACTTTCTATGCATCGAAATATTTTATCTCTTCCTCCTTGGTTTGTTCCCGTTGTGAATTACGAGGAACTTGAGGCCTATGGAGGGGCAACCGAGTAGCGCCCCCTACCTTGGTAGGGTGTTTCAGCCTGCTCTTCTTCTTGATAAAATTCCTTATAGGCTTCTTGAGGAGTTCCTAGGCATGACCTATAAACATGGGTGGGTGCCCGTGGAGGGTGCCCATCATTGGCTCTAGGGGTGGTCTCTCGCTCAGGTCTAGGAGGTCTTGGAGGCAACACTTGATAAGTTCATGGAGACCTGTCTTGTACCAAGGGGTTGTGCCTCTCATAAAACTCTATCTTATGTGTGTGAGGGGTTGGGACCCTCTTAGGCATAGTGTTATAGAGCAACTCATCTATCTGACACTGAATGCACTCTTTTCTAAGGTGATACAGGTGCTCTAATTATTGTTGTTCTTGCTCAAGCTGCATGATTTACACTTGGCGGGCAGCATGTTTGGAAAATGCCAAGTCGATTTGAATTACCGTATTGAGTCTAGGAGGCCAAGATTCCTCCTCTACACATCTATCTCGATCATGGTGATCTGAGATCTCTATAGGTCGCTTCCCTCTATTGAGATTAGCAGCATTCACCCGAGGATTTGGCCTCAATAGGTGATCCTAATAAATAGCAGGTGCAGAAGCAGATTGTTCCCACACTATGTATTGCTCTTGAGGAATGTAGTGGTTTTCCTTGTGCTCCCTTTCATATATGTGAAAGGGGCAGGAAGAGTTGGCTCACCCTGTCTAAAGAGCCTTACGCTCTAGATTTGGCCTATTGTTTTTGATAGTAATAAGGGGTAGAGGAGGGATGATGTAATCATGTGGTCCCTCCTTATGGACCCTATGTTGTTCTAGCACTTAATCGCATGGTGGCCACTCATAACGAGTGTCTAAGGGAGCCCTCCCATCTATTTTAAGTGCCACGTGTATCGACTCCTCCTAAAAGGGTCTATGTTGCATGGGCGTGCCCCTTGAAGGGGTGCCTCTATAGTCCCATTCCGTCATGGTATGATGTGGACTATTTTGTGGGTCAGGCTGCCAAGGTGGTATGACCAAGTCCTTGGGGCTATAGCGGAGGTGACTTGTGCCCCCTTGTATACTTTTCACAGCTTCTGCCCATGATTGGGCTTGGCTACGGGTGTACACCATGGTGGTGTCTCTCTACAAGATATGTAGGTATTTATCTTCTTTACAATTTTTTATGCTACACTAAACAAAATGGGACCACACAATCAAAGCAATGATTATCTTGTTTATAGATTAAAGGTGTGCCCTAGATCTGGTTTAGTGTGTTTTAATTTTTGTTTTGAAATCCTTGTAAAGAAAATTTTGTTGTACATGCAATATGAGGGCTCTTGTGTCTCCCAAAATGGTTGCCCCTTCAATATACCACTATCAGGCCGTTATACCAAACCTCTCAATATACCCGACCTTATGTGAGTGAAACTATTGGTACGTGAGAGCAGAAAAATATGTGGAACATAGGTGGTACGAAAGAGGAATCACCATTTTTTTGACACCTACCATAGAAGACTTATCCTCATGCACTGGGAATCATACCAACTACACTTGGTCAGCTTTCGTCAGGATTTATGTATAGCAGATAGCGATCAGGGTTATGTATGCAAAAATTCAAGCCAAGGTGGTGATGAAATCCACCGTTGGTATTGATTAAGTGTTGGGGTTTTAATACCAACTCCTTGATGTTTGGATTATCATGTGGTGTGTGGGGTTCTTTTTTACTTGCGCAAAGAAAGAAAACATGCAGTAAAAATTTTCTATGCAAGCAAAGAAACAGAAAAATCATAAAAACAGAGACAAAAAATTATAGAGGATGTTAAGAAAACCTACCTCTTCTCTGCCAAAACCAGATGCCTCTGAGTTTCTTCTCAAAAAATGCAAAGAGAGCTAATCGTCCCCAAGTCGGATGAATAGCAGATTTGTATTCATCACAGGGTATGATATTCTCATAATGACACTGAGAGGGCGGGGTGAATCAGTGTAGCTATTTAAATTCAAATCTACCACTCTTAAAGCTGAAGCAAAGAGAACTTAAAAATAGATAAAGCAATTATCACAAGAGAGCACACCACAACACACAATGTAACGAGGTTCACCAATTTGGCTACTCCTCAAGAATGACTTGCTTGGACTACGGTCCAAATCTAGTCTTTGCAAAACACCAATTTTACAATCTGTTTACCAGCACCCACTGGAAGGAGCACCAACCCCTATCCAAGCACCAACTTAGATCACAGTTTTGAAAGCTATAATAATGACATACAAATGCCTTCACTTTTACAAGACCCCTAGTTGGTCTCCAATTTGTCAAAACTCAGTAAACCCTTACTGCTCTGCTTGTCTCTCTCTAACAACACTCTTCTAACCCTCTTTCGACAGCACTTTCACACGTTCAGCAACAACCTTATTCTTCACGTAGACCTGCTTTTATAACATATTAGTCTCTATTTTTAACTTCCATATTTACGCATGCAACCCGTAACTATTTCTTAAATAATCTCTTCTGCTACTTGTCAACTGTAACTGCATCTTTATGTAACTCCTTTTGCGTATATAGAGTGGGCATTACGTTGAACATGTTATATGCAACATATACCTCTACCATGACTGTTCGTCTTCTTGGTCATGACTGTTCGTATTCTTTTCTGTGCATGCATGCATTTTTTGATTCTATTTATGCGACTGTTCGATTTCTCCTTCTTTGACTGTTCTTAAAATAGTTGCATGATTTCTATCTGTAACTACACCTGTAACTGTCGCATTGACTCCAGTTAACTCTTCTTATTTTGGCTGCATGCTTTTCCTCTACAACTGCCCCTTTAACTATTGTTCTATCTGCAGTTAACTGTCCGTAATCGTGTTGTTGCGACCTATCATGAAATCGTGACACTTCTGTCTCTTTGTGCTCTTCTCGCCTTTTACCCGTGAAAACATGACATGTCGCGATATCGCGACATTTTTCGCCTCCTTGCACTTCCCTGCCTTTCGCCCACGAAAATGGAACATGTCACGAAATCGTGACACTTTCGCTGCCTTGTGCCTTTTCTGTCTTTGGCCCACGAAAATGGAACATGTCATGAAATCGTGACACTTTCGCTGCCTTGTGCCTTTTCTGTCTTTGGCCCACGAAAATGGAACATGTCACGAAATCATGACACTTTTTTTGAGCTCTTCCTCCTTGAATTTGTCATGAAATCGTGATGCTTCTGCTTCCATGCTCCTTCGTTTTGCTTCTGTCGTGAAATCGTGACACTTCATCCTTCTCCTCTTTCTCTTCGCTTTGGACCATGAAAATGAAGCATGTCACGAAATCGTGACACTTCATCCTTCTCCTCTTTCTCTTCGCTTTGGACCAAAATGAAGCATGTCAAGAAATCATGACACTTCATCCTTCTCCTCTTTCTCTTCGCTTTGGACCGCAAAAATGAAGCATGTCACGAAATCGCGACACCTTTTTCTATCGGACTCTCTCTCCTGCATTATGTCGTGAAATCATGACACTTTTCCTCCTTAGCGCTTTTCTTCTCATCGGATCACGAAAACCCGACATGTCATGAAATCGTGACACTTTTTCTCCTTAGCGCTTCCTCTTGCAAATTGTCATGAAATCGTGACACTTTTCTTTGCAAGCTCTTTCTCTCAAACATGTCACGAAATCATGACACATTTCTTTGCTTGTGCCTCCTTTCCAAACATGTCATGAAATCGTGACAATTTTCTTTGCCTGTGCCTTCTCTCCAAACATGTCGTGAAATCGTGAAGTTTTCTTTCTGCCTTCTCTCCAAACATGTCACGAAATCATGACAGTTTTTCCACTTGCCTTCTTTGCCTCCAACATGTCATGAAATCATGATAGTTTTTCCACTTGCCTTCTTTGCCTCCAACATGTCACGAAATCGTGATAGTTTTTCCACTTGGCTTCTTTGCCTCCAACATGTCATGAAATCGTGATAGTTTTTCCATTTTTTTCTCCTACATGTCGGAAATGTGATAGTTTTCTAGCATTTTCTCTCTCCTCCGATATGTCGTGAAATCATGATAACTTTTCTAGCTTTTTCTCTCTCCTTCGATATGTCATGAAATCATGATAGAAAACATGTCGCGATATCATGACAGTTTTCTTACTTGTCTTTTTCTTTGATTCTGAGAATCTGGGTCACTTTTGTCTTCTTGGAAATTCACTGTACATGCTTTGACTGACCTCTGAACTCCTATCCATTGCATCAACTGATCTATCTGTCTGTGTTGACAACAATGACAATACTATTTCTGCACCTTGCTCAACAATCTCCCCCTTTGGAATTGTTGGCAACACATGTGCAATTTCTTGTAATTCTTCTCCCCCTTTGACAATAATACCAAAGGGCTGCTGTAGACTCCCCCTAAGTCTATGCACAACATTCTCAGGACACACATTGTTATAGTTAGCAAAAATCATGAATATGAGCAAAACTATAAACATAGGCATAAATGCTCCCCCTGAGAATGTGATCCCAATTGATAGTCAGTTCTTGGGAAACGTGACCACTCCCAACTTACTCCGAAGGTACTCAAAAACTTCCTTGGGTAATGGTTTGGTGAATATATCTGCTACTTGCTCTGTAGTTGGAACAAAATCCAATTTGACCTCACCTTCTGCAACTTTATCCTTCAAGAAGTGATACCGGATTGCAATATGTTTGGTTCGAGAATGCATAACCGGATTCTTTGATATGTTAATAGCACTAGTGTTATCACATTTAACTGAAATTGGCTCTTTGAAGTGAATACCAAGATCTTTCAGGGTTTGTCTCATCCATAATATCTATGTACAACATGTTGTTGTTGCAATGTATTCTGCCTCTACTGTGGATAGAGAGACTGATTCTTGTTTCTTGTTGTGCCATGCTACCAACTTGTCTCCAAGATAAAATGCTCCTCCACTGGTACTCTTTCTATCATCAATACATCCTGCCCAATCTGCATCAGAATATGCAATAAGAGTGAAGTCCTTACCTTTTGGGTACCATAACCCATACTCCATAGTACCCTTGAGGTACCTAAAAATCCTCTTTACAGCTATCACATGAGTCTCTTTGGGACTAGCCTAAAATCTTGCTACCATGCATACTGCCTGTAAGATATCTGGTCTGGTAGCTATCAAATACAATAGACTTCCAATCATAGATCTGTACATGGTTTGATCTACATCTGGAGATTTGTCATCCTTGCTCAACTTGCAACCTATTTTCATGGGAGTGCTAACAGGTTTACTATCCTCCATTGTGAACTTTTTCAACATTTCTTTCACATATTTAACTTGAGAAATAAAAATGCCCTTTTCACTTTGATTGACTTGCAGTCCAAGAAAATAAGAAAGTTCACCAATCATAGACATCTCAAATTCTTTCTTCATTTTATTTGCTATGTCACTACAGGACTTATCATTGTTGCTTCCAAAAATGATATCATCTACATAAACAACAAGGACAATAAGATGGCCATTCTCTATTTTGACATACAGATTGTTGTCCACCAAACCTTTCTTGAACCCTTGTTGAATCAGATAGTTATCCAGCCTTGCATACCATGCTCTAGGTGCCTGTTTCAAGCCATACAAAGCTTTCTTCAACTTGCAAACAAAGTTGGGATTATCACCGAGTTGGAACCCATCTGGCTGCTCAATGTAAACCTCTTCTTTCAGTTTTCCATTCAGAAATGCTGATTTTACGTCCATTTGATATACTTTGAAATTTTTATGAACTGCTAAGGCTAGAAACATTCTGATTGCCTCTAGTCTAGCTACTGGTGCAAAGGTTTCCTCAAAATCAATACCTTCAACCTGTGCATAGCCTTTACAGACCAGTCTTGCTTTATTCCTTACAACTTTGTCCATCTTCGTTCAATTTATTTCAAAAAATCCATTTAGTACCGATTACATTTTTATTTGTCGGCCTTGGTACTAACTCCCAGGTTTTGTTTTTCTCAATCTGATCTAGTTCTTCATTAATTGCCTTCATCCAACTTTCATCTATTCTTGCTTCAGCAACATTTTTGGGCTCAATCTTGGATAATAGAGAGTAGTTCCGTACTACTGCTCTTCTTGTCTGAATACCAACTGTTGGGTCCCCAATAATCTGTTCTCTGGGATGATTTTTCTGCCAGCTACTGTTTTGAATTTCTTGTTTTCTTCTTCTTCTGAGTCAATTCTTAAATCATCTGGGTCAATTTTTTGATTCTCTTCTATTTCCATTTCTTCATCTCCTTCAATGACTTCTTCATAAATAGGGTAGTTTTCTTGATAAGTAGTTTCTCGATCTCTACCTTCATCAACTTTAACATCTGCACTCTCCACAATTTTCTTTAGCCTCTTGTTGTAACATGTGTAGGCTTTGCTTTTTGTTGAGTAACCAAGAAAAATACCTTCGTCAGCTCTATCTTCAAATTTACCGAGATTATCTTCAGTTCGTTTGATGTAGCACTTGCTATCGAACACTTTGAAATATCTTGTTGTTGCCTTTCTGTTGAACCACAGCTCATACGGTGTTTTGCTTTCATGCGTCCTTAGCATGCACCTGTTTTGGATGTAAACCGCAGTATGGACTGCCTCTTTCCAAAATCTATCAGCTATTTTGTTCTCAGCCAACATTGTCCGTGCCATTTCCTGCACTGTCCTGTTCTTCCTTTCTACAACACCATTCTGCTGAGGTGTTCTTACTGCTAAAAACTGTCTTCTGATCCCATATTTTTGATAGTACTCTACAAATTCTTTTGAGATAAATTCTCCTCCTCTGTCTGATCTTAGGCATTTAATTCTTTTTCTAGTTTGATTCTCAACCTATTTTTTAAAAATCTTGAACATCTCAAAGGCATCTGATTTAAGCTTTAAAAATAGTACCCATGTCATCCTGGAGTAGTCATCTATGAACAACATAAAGTATTTGTCACCATTTATGCTTTGTGTTCTCATGGGTCCACACAAATCAGTATGTATTAGATCTAAAGGCTTATTGGTGAAGTATTCCTTTGATTTAAATGTGGCTCTAGTTTGCTTCCCTTTTTGGCATGAAGCACAGATGCTATTTATTGGTTTGCCAATGGTGGGTATATCTCTTACTGCCCTTTTTGAACTTATTTTTACCAGATTGTCAAAGCTAATATGACCGAGCCTCTTGTGCCACATCCAATTTTCATCTTCCTGTCCAATCAAGCATGCTCCTTCTGAAGTTTTTGAGAGAGTATATAGATTTCCAGAAGTCCTCAATCCAGTAGCTATCAGCTTCCCACTATGTGCTTTTCTGACTTCACAGCCCTGCTTCTTAAAGATGACTTCATGACCTCTGTCATAGATTTGACTTACGCTCAGTAAGTTGTGCTTCAAACCAATCACAAACAGAACTTCTTTGGAATTGATCTTTCCATCACTTATCTTGATTGATCCTTTGCCAACTATCTTGGCTCCATCATTATTTCCAAACTTTACTGAGCCCCCTTCATATTTCTGTAATTTTTCAAATTTTTGTTTATCTCTGTCATGTGGTCGGAGCATCCACTATCCAATATCCATGGTGCAGATTTGTTCTGTGCTTTGAAAGTTGTCTGAACAATCAAGGATTCCTTTTCTTCCTTGGGTCGCTCCTTTTCTTTCCACTCTGGTTTGGCTACAGTTTTGGTCACTTGTTTAGACTTTTCTTTGTCAATGCTACTTGTGCATGTTTTTCTGGGAATTTTCTATTTTGCCTTAAACTGTTTGGTTGAGATCTTCTTCCCTGATATCTATTTGCTGCATATGTGCTTCTACAGTTTCTTGCAATGTGTCCAAAGTTATGACAGTTATAGCATTCTACTGCATAATCCATCAAGGGTGAAAAGACATTTCTATTGGTGAAATTTCTTTGTCCTATATTATGAATGCAGTCTAAAATCTTATGACCGTAAGCATTGCATTTAAAACAATAACCAGAAAAGGAATGATTGAACCTAGGAATTGGTCTTTGCCATTTTGTAGTAGGAGCCACAAATTTTCTTCTCCTTTGATGTGTGACTTTTATGAATCCCTCATTGTCAGCACTCTTCTCGTGCCTGGCACTGTTGCTTTCTTTTGCTGATTCATTTTTCCTTGATCAACCTTGATCTTATCTTCTTTCTTTACTTGTTCTATAGTTATGGCCTTTGATCCACTTGACGATTCTCCTTCGACAAAGCCCAAGCCAAATTTGATGCCCGTAGTCCTCTGACTATTTATAATCTTTTCAAGCTTTGCAGAACTTCCTTCAAGTTTGTGATAGCAACTTAATTTTTGATTCTTTTCTTCTAGCCGCATTCTTAAGACAACAATCTCTTCTTCCAGTTTGCAGCACTCATCTATTTTCATGGTTAATTGAACTTCGAGTTCTTCAGACATTTTCTTAAATTCTTCTGTCTGTACTTTCAAACTGCTTATTATGTCATTCGCATCCTCTAGCTTTCTTGAGACCTTTTTATTCTTTTTCCTTTCTGTACTCAACTCTTTAAGTGCAGCAACCAACTCTCCTTCCAGATATACTTCAGCCTCATCCTTACTTTTTGTGTCACCTTCCTATTTTTCTTCTATTTTTGCTTCTTCAAATGCCATGAACAGAGCTTCACCTGTTTCTTCTTCAGAATCTTCACCTGAGCTATCTTCAGAAGAGCTGACATTCTTGGATATGAAACTTTTCTTTTTGAAGTTGCTTTTCCTAAAATTTGGTTTCTTCTTCCAGTCACTTCTTTCTTGGTGTGACCCTTCATCACTTTTGGTTTTCTCATTCATTGGACACTTAGCTGCAAAGTGACCGACCCCTCCATAATTGAAACACTTAAATGGTAACTTTCCTCTATATTTTCCTTTTCCCTTTGTAAGTTTCCGAACAAAGTTGGCTTTCGTTTCATCCGATGTCTCTTCATCCTCAGATTCTTGTTCAGCTTTTGTATTCTTGTGTGCTTTAAAAGTAGCTTCTCTGTCTATGGGCTTAGTTTGTCCTATTCTCATTTTGTATGCAGTCAAAGAACCATGCATCTCGTCCATGCTAAAATTATTTAGATCTTTAGCCTCTTCTATTGCAGAAACTTTAGAATTAAATCTTTTGTGAAGAGTTCTAAGTACCTTTTTCATGACAACCACATCTTCGATTTCTTCGTCGAGTCCTCTGATTGCATTAATGATTCCATTGACTCTGAGCATATAGGCCTCTATGTTCTCATCGTCATTCATTTGTAATGCTTCGAACTGAGCTCGATGAGTTTGCAGTTTGGCTTCCTTGATCTTGTTGTCTCCTTCATGGATGCTCTTCAGTTTGTCCCACATGTCTTTTGCTGATTTACAGCTCATGATCCTTATCAGTTCACTTGTCTACTAGCCCACACATTATGGCATTCTTTGCTTTGGAGTTATTCTCAAACTTCTTCTTCCTCAGTAGTATCTGTTGGAGGAGTAGCGGGTACTGTGTATCCACTTTCTACTGACTCCCAAATGTCGTATCCTAACGCACTCAGATATGTCTGCATCTTGAGTCTCCAGAATGAGTAATTAGTTCCATTGAACAAAGGAGCTTTGTTTGATGAGAATCCTTCATTACCTACCATTGTGTTCCTTCCAAGATCACCTTAGCTGATTAAGCTTGTTCAAGAACCTTGCTCTGATACCAATTGATATTCTCACAATGACACTGAGAGGGGGGGTGAATCAGTGTAGCTATTTAAATTCAAATCTACCACTCTTAAAGCTGAAGCAAAGAGAACTTAAAAATAGATAAAGCAATTATCACAAGAGAGCACACCACAACACACAATGTAACGAGGTTCACCAATTTGGCTACTCCTCAAGAATGACTGCTTGGACTACGGTCCAAATCCAGTCTTTGCAAAACACCAATTTTATAATCTGTTTACCAGCACCCACTGGAAGGAGCACCAACCCCTGATTTATCTGCACCAACAGAAAGGAGCACCAACCCCTATCCAAGCACCAACTTAGATCATAGTTTTGAAAGCTATAATAATGACATACAAATGCCTTCACTTTTACAAGACCCTGACTGGTCTCCAATTTGTCAAAACTCAGTAAACCCTTACTGCTCTGCTTGTCTCTCTCTAACAACACTCTTCTAACCCTCTTTCGATAGCACTTTCACACGTTCAGCAGCAACCTTATTCTTCATGTAGACCTACTTTTATAACATATTAGTCTCTATTTTTAACTTCCATATTTACGCATGCAACCCGTAACTGTTTCTTAAATAATCTCTTCTGCTACTTGTCAACTGTAACTGCATCTTTATGTAACTCCTTTTGCGTATATAGAGTGGGCATTACATTGAACACGTTATATGCAACATATACCTCTACCATGACTGTTTGTCTTCTTGGTCATGATTCGTATTCTTTTCTATGCATGCATGCATTTTTTGATTCTATTTATGCGACTGTTCGATTTCTCCTTCTTTGACTGTTCTTAAAATAGCTGCATGATTTCTATCTGTAACTACACCTATAACTATCGCATTGACTCCAGTTAACTCTTCTTATTTTGGCTGCATGCTTTTCCTCTACAACTACCCCTTTAACTGTTGTTCTGTCTGCAGTTAACTGTCCGTAATCATGCTGTTGCGACCTGTCACGAAATCGTGACACTTCTGTCTCTTTGTGCTCTTCTCGCCTTTTACCCATGAAAACATGACATGTCGCGATATCGTGACATTTTCTGCCTCCTTGCACTTCCCTGCCTTTTGCCCACAAAAATGGAACATGTCACGAAATCGTGACACTTTCGTTGCCTTGTGCCTTTTCTATCTTTGGCCCATGAAAATGGAACATGTCATGAAATCATGACACTTTCTCTGCCTTGTGCCTTTTCTGTCTTTGGCCTATGAAAATGGAACATGTCATGAAATCGTGACACTTTCGCCTTTGAGCTCTTCCTCCTTGAATTTGTCATGAAATCATGACGCTTCTGCTTCCATGCTCCTTCGTTTTGCTTCTATCATGAAATCGTGACACTTCATCCTTCTCCTCTTTCTCTTCGCTTTGGACCACGAAAATGAAGCATGTCATGAAATCGTGACACTTCATCCTTCTCCTCTTTCTCTTCGCTTTGGACCGCAAAAATGAAGCATGTCACGAAATCGTGACACTTCATCCTTCTCCTCTTTCTCTTCGCTTTGGACCATGAAAATGAAGCATGTCGCAAAATCGTGACACCTTTTTCTATCGGACTCTCTCTCCTGCATTATGTCACGAAATCGTGACACTTTTCCTCCTTAGCACTTTTCTTCTCATCGGATCATGAAAACCCGACATGTCATAAAATCATGACACTTTTTCTCCTTAGCGCTTCCTCTTGCAAATTGTCATGAAATCGTGACACTTTTCTTTGCAAGCTCTTTCTCTCAAACATGTCATGAAATCATGACACATTTCTTTGCTTGTGCCTCCTTTCCAAACATGTCACAAAATCATGATAGTTTTCTTTTCCTGCGCCTTCTCTCCAAACATGTCATGAAATCGTGACAGTTTTCTTTGCCTGTGCCTTCTCTCCAAACATGTCATGAAATCGTGACAGTTTTTCCACTTGCCTTCTTTGCCTCCAACATGTCATGAAATCGTGATAGTTTTTCCACTTGGCTTCTTTGCCTCCAACATGTCATGAAATCACGATAGTTTTTCCACTTGGCTTCTTTGCCTCCAACATGTCACGAAATCGTGATAGTTTTTCCACTTGGCTTCTTTTCCTCCAATATGTCATGAAATCGTGATAGCTTTTCTAGCATTTTCTCTCTCCTCTGATATGTCGCAAAATCATGACAACTTTTCCAACTTTTTCTCTCTCCTCCGATATGTCACGAAATCACGACAGAAAACATGTCGCGATATCGTGACAGTTTTCTTACTTGTCTTTTTCTTTGATTCTGAGAATCTGGGTCACTTCTGTCTTCCTGGAAATTCACTGTACATGCTCTGACTGACCTCTGAACTCCTGTCCACTACATCAACTGATCTATCTGTCTGTGTTGACAACAATGACAATACTATTTCTGAACCTTGCTCAACAGGGTGGGATGAATGTCTTATTCATCCTGAGGTGGCACAAATTCTAGTCTGTATTCTTCATAGGGTGGCACGAGTAGCAGTCCAGCGCTTGAAGGATTAACACCTGCAAACAAAAACATAAAATTTTGATCAAAAATTTGATCCCAAAATTAGGGGACAGATTCCCACTGTGATCGCCACTAAAATCACTAGGATATGGAAGCAATGGCATACCGGGTGTGATGCAAACAAAAGCAAATCTAACGCTAGCTCCTACGAATGAAGAAATGACTAAAGTGCATGAAATGGGAAAAAAAATGAACTGAAACGAGATATAAAGCAAATGTAAAGTGAAGCCCTTTTTTTATTAATTTTTCTTTGAGATTAGGTTACAATACGTCTCCTTCCTTTTTAGGGTCTAGTATCGTTAGATATAGTTTTGTTACACCACGGATGGTACGCTTCCCTTCGGGATCTTCCACGTGCCCACATTTGAAATGGGTGGGCCAAAAATCATCACCACTTGTGTGAATGCATCTTTAGTTCCTTGCTACCCCTCTGGTGTCTATATCCTACATTCAGAGACACAAAAAATGATTAATAGCACCTGCGGATGGAGGGAAACATGCAATCCCCAAGGCCTCCAATTAATGCATGCATGAAATAATTAAAATGGTAATCAAAACATGTCATAATAATATGAAATTTGGATAGAAGAATTCAAACACCATCATGAACACATTGCAAAAGGAAAATTCGAGAAATATGATGTATATTTCTAATCGCTTTGGGGTGGGAAGATTAGGACTGTCATAAAATGTCAAAAATCAACCTCCTAAATCTCCCATCTAGAGGCCTCAAAAACACCTACAAAGTTGAGGTTAGTCAAAATAGGGAATTTTGAGATGACCCAGAAGGTCGTATTTTGTAGATTCGGCCCCGATTTCCCTGTATCTGAAGATGCTCCCTATATGTTAGTGAAAGCGAAAAACAATGAACACACAGTCAAAACTCATCAGAATGGCATGAAATTTGAATGGAAAAATATATGAATGACATAAAATAAGATGAAAAATAAATAGTGAAGAAATATACTATAGATTTCTAATCACTCCGGGGTGGGGCGATTAGGACTATAGCAGTGCGGGGGCACCCTGGGTAGGACGCCCATTGTTTGGGGCTTGGTTTCGACACAAATCCACATGGGATGGGTCCAAATCCTCCTAGGGGGTTGTTTCAAAAAATTATGTGGGGTATTGTGGCCAAATTTTTTATTTTTGGTTCCGGATTGCGCTTCCAATGTTCACCCAATAACCTCCCTTCCAAAAGAGAGATCAAGGATGTAAGAAGCACAAGTGAGGGGTGATGATGTAATTCGGCAGCACTCCATTGCTCCAAATGCTCCTAATCTATCCTCATTTTGGGGTGAGAAGACTCACTATTTTATAGACCTAAAGGTCTTCTTTGAATGTGCATGTAGGGGTGCCACTTGGACATCATGACTTCCCAGGGGAGAGAAGATTCCTCCCTAATTAAGGGCTCCATGACTGCCTCTTTGAGCTCAAAATGCTCATTCACACTCACATGCATTGAAGGTGGAGTTGAGTGGTGGATCTGAGCTACAATTTTTCAAGGTTTGACATTTTTCCTGTAAAACTTGCTATTCACCCCACCCTGGATCGATTGCTATTAATCATCCCAAGGTGGGGCAAATAGCAATATATTCACCCTACGGTGGAACGAGTAAGGATAAGGGTGCTTGAAAGGTGTAAAATTGACCTCTGACCTTCCAAAAATGCTTTGGGAGTGGTTAGGACCACTGTATAACCTCTGGGGGCTGCCCTAGGGGCTATGTATGCCAATTCGGTTAGTGCTTGTATCCACATGATCATATTGGTGTTGTTTTGGTGTCGACAAAGTGATTGTTCAAGTTCCATAAAATAAACTATTCTATATTTTGAATTGATTTGAGAAAGTGATTGAGCATTGAGTTGAGTTTGAAACATATCGAGTCTCTAACAATTCTCTTTATGTTTCTAAGAGAGTGATTGAAAGTAATTGACCATTGTGATAACTATAGAATATATTGATTCTCTAACAACTCTCTTTATGTTTCTATGATATTGGAAAAAGTTCTAGAGATAACTTGTTGATCAAATTTAAAGCAAGTTTTTGAGAACACTTTTGGATAGATTTAGTGTGATCCTTTGTGGAAGTTTACAATACATATATTGAGTAGATTTAGATAAGTTCTTGAGAGGACTTATTGAGATTTTTTAAGCAAGTTATAGAGAGGACTTGTAGAGTATATTTAAGCAAGTTATAGAGACTTGTAGAGCAGATTTGAGCAAGTTCTAGAGAGGACATGTAGAGCAAATTTGAGAAAGTTCTAGAGAGGACTTGTAGAGAAGATTTGAGCAAGTTCTAGAGAGGACTTGTAGAGTATATTTGAGCAAGTTCTAGAGAGGACTTGTGAAGCAAATTTGAGTAAGTTCTAGAGAGGACTTGTGGAGCATATTTGAGCAAGTTCTAGAGAGAACATGTATAGCATATTTGGACAAATTTTGTGTGTAATTTTTGAGTAGATGTGAGGTAAGTATTTAAGGAGGCTTGAGATCAGAGTTGATTGATTGATTTGTTCAAACCTTGAGTTAAGGTTTAGGGCAGATCCAACAGATTTGAATTGATATTGAGTTAAGATTTGAGTTAAGGATTGAGGACAGAGATTGAGGATAGATTTGTGCTAGACCAAAGGAATGTGTTTAGTTTAATTTTAAGAACATTTTTTTGTGAAACTTTGAGGATAATTTTGTGCTATACCAGAGATAGATATTAAGTAGAGTAGTACTAGACTGAAGGACTATCTTTAGTATAAATTTGAGATAAATATTTGGAGGTGACAAAGTAGAGAGAATAGTAGTCTCTAGTGGATAGATATCGATTAGCCAGGGTAGTGAGTACATGTCTTCTAAGTGGAGATAAGAGTATTCAGTGGAGAGATCCACAAGCCAGTGTAGTAGAAGCAGTAGTCTCCTAGAGGATCACCAGCCAAAGGAGAGGAGAAGGAGTTCTCCTGTGGATAGAGGTCCATGAATAATATTATGGGATTGGTGTATCCTTTGGACAAAGGTCCATAAACATTGTAATAGGGAAAGAATTCCCAAGATATTTATTGAGAAAATTTTAGTAAAATATTTTTTCCATGGAGTAGCCTACATTGGGTGAACCATGTAAATTGTGTTGTCTCTATTATGTGTGGTGATTTGTGCATTTCTTTTACTACTGCTATTGATATTTCTATCTATACATTGTATAATATTGATTAGAAAAAAAAAAGTAAAATGTGGTCTTATACTGTTCACCCCCCCTCTCAGTATAAGCTTGTGTTATTAAATTAGTATTAAAGCAGATTCCTTCAGAAGATTTTAACAGCTTGAAGGAAAAGCTAACAAGAACACAATGGATTCAAAGGATGTGTCCTCAAATAATTTAGTACCAGTATTTGATGGAAGAGATTATATACATTGGAGTATGGTGATGAATATTTACCTAATGGCACTTGGAAATGAAATTTGGGAAGCAGTTAAATTTGGATACGATCCCTTAGTTAATCTACCTACAGATAAGTAAGGTAAGCTCCTAGAACATTACAATTCAAAAGCAATTAATGCATTTTTGAGAGGTTTGTATAAAAAAAAATCTATTAAAGTTATGCACTATCAAACTGTAAAATAAATGTGGGAAAAACTGCAAAATATATACGAAGGTGATAAATATTTCAAGAAATCAAAGATATAAAATCTCAAAGGACAACTTGAAGCATTAAGAATGAATTATGAGGAAAATATTAGTACTTATCTACTTCAAATTTATGAGGTTGTTAATGATATGAAATAACTTGGAATGAATATTGATGAATCAGATATTTGTGATAAAATATTAATAACTCTTCCAAAAACATTCACTAAAAAGTTTTCTGCTATAGAAGTGTCAAAGGATGGTGATTATTTGACAAGAGATATGTTGCTTGATATTCTTATAGCATTTGAGATGAGAACAAAATAGGAACCAAATTCTTAGAAAGAAACAACATTCAAAGCAATCAAGAAGACAAAGGGTAAGAAGTCAAAAGCGAGCAATGAGTCATCTAGTGATGAATAAATAAATTATGGAAGAAGGAATAAGGATTCAAGAAGGTCTAGAGATACAAGATTTGTTAAATGTTTCAATTATGGAAGGTATGGTCATTATGCAACTAACTGTAAAGAAGCCAAGAATAAAAATTATGAAAAAAATAGGATCACAAGAACAGGGAATAAAAAAGATACAGGTATCAAAAGAAAAGCATGAATGGATAAAGCAGGAAAGGGAAGAAGTTCTTTCAAATGAAAAAGAGGAGCTACTATGTGGATAAGGCAAGTAAGTACTCAAGTGATAGTGATGCTAGTTTTTTAGATAATGATAGAGATGAAGTCATATTTATAATTGAAGAAAAAGAACAAGTTAAGAAAAGGACTCCAATAATCCTCAAGTGTTTTATATGTGGTAACTATGGACATATTAAATATAATTATACAAGGTATGGTTATAGTTTCAGTGATGATGAATATGAATATGCACTTTAAGGGCCATATGAAAATATTCTAATGGAATTAGAAGTGATCCTATAGTAGACAATCCAATAGAGAATGAAGATGTGGACAAAGGTAAACAAATAGAGGAATATTCAGAAAAGCATGGATATGATATCAAGGGAGAACTTATCTATCCTATTGAAATAGTAAAGAAGGTAAGAAATCAAAACTCTAAACTTGAGTTTCAATTTCATGAATCTTATGAAGAGAGAAGACAACTTATAGAGGATCTAGAGAAATCAAAGGCTAAGACAAATAAATTCAAGGACAAGTTAGAAGCAAAGATCCTAGAATGTGAAAAGTTAGCACAAGAAGTGGCCCTACTAACAGAAGACTTAGAAAACTCCAAGAGTAAGCTACACAAGTTTAGAAAGAGCTCAAATATTATAGATAAGATGATCAAGGTACAAATAAGGTCAATAAACAAAATAGGTCTCGGTTTTGAATAAGCTCAAAAGAAACAAGAAGACAATTCAACCTCAAGTTTTGAAAAAACTTTAGAAGAAGAAGACAATGTAATAAAAATTGAGATATATGAGGATGACTTGGAAAATATAAAGTTCAATAAAAAAAGGAACAATGCACAAAGAAGATATAGATGGAACAATAATAAAAATAGACCAAGAGAGACTAAGAGACCAATGAGGTCAAGGCAAGGAAACTCAAATGGAAGATATTTTGTAGGTCAAAGGTTTGGGCACATGGCTTCACAGTGTAGGACACATGAGAGACAAGAATATGGGAACATACAACTTTTTCATGGGTATTGCTACTCATGTAATCAGTTTTGTCACAAGGCAATTAATTGTAGGTTCATGATAGAAGAGGATATGGCTTCACTAGGAGAAATCCTAAGATATTTTCACCTCTAAGGAATAATAAAATTAAGTGTTATAAGTGCAATAATGATGGTCACACGACAAATTTGTGTAGAGAAGACATTATAGAATCAAGAAGGAATAGGAATAGAAACATGAATATGAATAGAAACAGGAACATGGATATGAACAGGAATAGGAACAGGAATAGAGACAAGAATGTAGACATGGATTGGAACATGGACATGGAAAGAAATGGTAAAAGGAAAGAGGAGGCTCAGATAATAAGTAAATATGATAAAGAACATTTCTTTATAGGAGTAGAAATACTCCCACCCCAGGATTAACCATCTCAAGAGGATGTGGGGGATGGGCTAAGCTAAGAGGCTCATTCTTAGCCCCGAGCCTCAAAGGTGACCCTTTGCCATTGATGTCAAAAGGGGAGAGATTTGAGTAAGGGGGAGATATTTGGTATTTGAGTAAAGAAGAAATATTTTAAGAGAGCATTGATCTAGGGGGAGCAATGTCTTAGGGGGAGCATAACAAAAGAAAATTCAAGTTTTCAATAAAAAGAATTTGGATTGCCATCAATGAAAAAGGGGGATATTGTTGGAAATTTTGAGTCCTTAAGTCAAATTTGTCATTTATGTCAAGGAATTAAGTCATCATTAATGTCAAGGAATTTTTCAAGAAATAAAGTTGTCAAAGTTGTCATTGATGTCCAGGAATTGGTCAAGAGGAACAATGCATAGGTTTAAGATGAAAGGGCTTCATAATATTTTTAATATTATGTTGAATCATAAGTTAAAATGTTTTTCATAAAAAACCAAAGAATATTATTGCAAAGCTAAAGGAAGGTTAATATTTATTTGATAAAATATTTAAATTCAAGGTGAATTTAAATTTTATAAATAAATGTTACTTATACCAAGTTGTAAAATGAAAGATGGCTTTAATAAGACCAAAGGATCTTAAAGAATTAATTTATAAAATTTAAATTCAAATGAATTTAAATAATTTATAAATTAATAAATTTTAAAAGGAAATAAAAATGGTCGACATTTATTTTATTGTAGGAAATTCAAGCACCGACATTATGCATGAAGGAGGGAAATCAATATATATACCAATGCCTAAGAGGCATTAAACCTTATCCTTTTGCTATATTATTGAATGCATGCAATTGTGTTTGGATTCGTGAGGAATAAGAGAAGCGACCATTCTATTTTAGCACCAGTGAATTACGTTTAAGGGGAATAGCACCAAAATACCAAGAGCCAACTAGGTAGCATGGCCTAGTGGCAAGAGGGCAGCGATTAGAGAGGTTGGGCGCTTAGAGACCTACATTTGAAATGTGACGACAATATTTTGATGGTTGCATTAGTGTTGGAAGTGCCAAAGAAAAGGTGCACATTTTTGTGCCAGGTAAGTGGGGAGTATTTTGGAGCACGTGGTGCTCTTTAGTCCTCAAGCAAGCACCTAGCTTGTACGGTAGTGAGATCCATGGCCAAGGCATTGGTTGAGGCTACGCTGTGAGTTCGAATCTCCTCCAAGGCAAGGTAATAAATTTTTATTTTAATTTTTGTGTGTTGAGTTAAAAGCGTGCTTAAAAGGATTGTTAGTTGAAAATTATTTTTTATAAGTTGGAGAAATAATGTGTTAAGGTTTATTTTAATAAATTTTTTTGTCATATTGATTTATTGAAATATTAAAAGGATAGAGGGAGCTTTTTGCTTTGGTTTATTTTGAAAAGAAGAGTGCATTGAATATTATTGGGAGATTATAAGGTGTAAGTGGTAATTTAATGTTTGTAAATGTTGATGAATGTTTTCTTAAATATGAAGTGATAAGGTGTATGTGTGTTTTGATGTTTACATTATATTTTGAGGAAGTTAATCACCTTATAATTTCTTTGATCTTGACAAATAAGTGTTTGTGGTTTTTGGCAGATTTAGGAGATTCCTTCAACATCAAGAAAAATGTATGAGCATATTTTTCCAAAGTTTAATTTGATTGGTAGGTTTTCTAGAAATAAGTTTGGAGTGAAAAGGACTTTATTAGGGTTTCCTTTTGAGTGTGTTTGAGTTAATTCTTCAAGGTTTTCTAGAATAAAGAGTTATGATTAAAACCTTATTTTATAAGCATTGTTTTTGAAGTGAGTTGTTGAGTGAAGAACTTGAACTAGGATTTGAAAATAATATAAGTATCATTGTAATGTGAGAGTTGTTTTACAAGAATTGTTGTTGAAGTGAGGTGTTGGGTGAAGAACTTGAACTAGGGTTTGAAAAGAACATGAGTATCATTTTTATGTGAGAATTATTTTATGCATGAGCATTGTTGGAAACATTTTGAGTGAAGTATCATATGCTTGGACTAGGGTTTGTGAGCAAGAATTGTTTCATTGAGTGATTGGTTGAGTAGAGTTATTTGAGCCTAGTCAAGTGGATGTGTGAAGTGATTGTTCAAGTTCCATAAAATAAACTATTATATATTTTGAATTGATTTGAGAAAGTGATTGAGCATTGAGTTGAGTTGAAATATATTGCGTCTCTAACAATTCTCCCTATATTTCTAAGAGAGTGATTGAAATTAATTGAGCATTGTGATAAGTGTAGAACATATTGAGTCTCTAACAATTCTCTTTATATTTTTATGAGATTGGACAAAGTTCTAGAGAGAACTTGTTGAGCATATCTGAAGCAAGGTTTTGAGAAGACTTGTGGATAGATTTGGTGTGTGATTTTGTGGAAGCTTACAATATAGATATTGAGCAGATTTGGATAAGTTCTTGAGAGGACTTATTGAGCATATTTGAGCAAGTTCTAGAGAGGACTTGTAGATTATATTTAAGCAATTTCTAGAGAGGACTTGTAGAGCATATTTGAGCAAGTTCTAGAGAGGACTTGTAGAGTAGATTTGAGCAAGTTCTAGAGAGGACTTGTAGAGCATATTTGAGCAAGTTCTAGAGAGGACTTGTAGAGTAGATTTGAGCAAGTTCTAGAGAGGACTTGTGGAGCATATTTGAGCAAGTTATAGAGAGGACTTGTGGAGCACATTTGAGCAAGTTCTAGAGAGGAATTGTGGACTATATTTGAGAAAGTTCTAGAGAGAACTTGTAGAGCATATTTGGACAAGTTTTGTGTGGACTTGTTGAGTAGATTTGAGGTAAGTCTTTGAGAAGGCTTGAGAGCAAAGTTGATTGATTGATTTGTTCAAACCTTGAGTTAAGGTTTAGGGTATATCTAGCAGAGTTGATTTGATATTGAGTCAAGCTTTGAGTTAAGGCTTGAGGACAAATATTGAGGATATATTTGTGCTAGACCGAAGGAATGATTTTAGTGCATATTTGAGAATAGAGTTTGGTGTAGCTTTGAGGATAGGTTTGTGCCAGACCAGAGACAAATATTGAGTAGAGTAGTACTAGACAAAAGTACTGTGTTTAGTACATATTTGAGATAGAGCTTTGGAGGTGACAGAGTACAGAGGATAGTAATCTCTAGTGGATAGAGATCCATTAGCCAGGGTAGTGAGGATAGGTCTTCTAAGTTGGGAAAAGAGTCTTTAGTGGAGAGAGATCCACAAGCCAGTGTAGTGGAGGCAGTAGTCTTCTAGAGGATCACCAGCCTAAGTAGAGGAGAAGGATTTCTCCTGTGGATAGAGATCCACAAACAATATTAGTGGATTAGTATCTCCTTTGGACAAAGGTCCATAAAAATTATAATAGGTAAAGGATTCCTACGAGATCGATTGAGAAAAATTTAGTGAAATATTTTCTCTGTGGAGTAGCCTACATTGGGTGAACCACGTAAATTATAGTGTCTCTATTGATTGTGGTGATTTGTGCATTGATTTGATTACTTATGTTGATATTGCTATCTATGCATTACATAATATTGATTGGAAAAGAAAAATAAAAAGTGGTCTTATACTGTTCACCCCCCTCTCAGTATAAGCTTGTGTTCTTCAAATAGTATTTTTTTATTATAAGAAAGGGATAAAAGAATGTATAAATAAAACTAGCCTAATGCACTGAATGCACAATTGACCTTTAAGTACCTCTAGAGAATGGAAGATAAGTAAATCAACTTAACTAGATATTTTTTTGTCTTTTTTTTGTGTCTAAATAGAAAACAAAAACAAAACTTAAAATAGTAAGAGAACAAAGTTGAAAAATAAGAAAAGTCAAATCAAATTTACTAATTTTTTTTTTTTTTATCTTTTATTTGTTTATTTATTTGTATCTAAATAGAAAATAAAAACAAAACACAGAATACTAAGAGAACATATTTGAAAAACAAGACAAGCAAACTTAATTAACTAAATATTTTTTTCTATTTTTTATTTATTTATATATTTTGTCTAAATAGAAAACAAAAATAAAAATACAAAAATAAGTAAACATATTTGAAAAATAACATCTAAATTCTAGACAAAACACTTATTTTATTTTGGTGGTTGTCTTGATTTGTACCCTAGAAATAGCAACCATGAATTCGAGTGAGTACTTGCAAAATGGAAAACTCTTCATTTGGTGTTATTGTTTGGAGGTATCCTTAGGCTGTTGTGGAGACTGGGATTATAAGTGAGGTAGTCAAGGCCCTAGGTACTTTATATGACCAAAAATAAACGTAAAATCAAAGACCTATGGTAGCTAGTAGAAATTGAAAATGATATAGAAATGAATAGAAATAAAAAATAGAAGAGAAGATGTTCAAAAAAGAGCAAGAGATAATAGAGAAAAATGAAATAAGGAAATATGGACTTATCCCCAACTCCAAATCAAGATTTATGCAAAACAAAAGAATCTAATTATAGAGGAGTGGTCTTCTAATATGATCCACCTCATCCATCTTAAAATACTTCCTAAACCACAATGTACAATTCAAAAACTTGAGAATAATTTTTTTAGATTGAGAGTGATGGTAAGAGCACTTAAGAATGATAATAATTGTAGTATTGAATTGATTTATTTTCAAAATAGGAGCTCAATGACCTTATTTATAGGTATTTTTATGACAAAAAGAGAAGGAAAAGCATTAGGGATAGGTTAAAAGTTTGGAAATGTAATTTCATCTATTCGGTGAATATTGATAGGGCTTTGAACCCTAAATGGCCTAGAACCATCAAGAATCATGAAATCATGACAGTTAGACCTATGTGCATTTTTTTTGCAATTTGGACGACCAAATGGTGTCAGAATATACTCAAATCTATACTCATAAAAAATATATTTTTGATCCTAATCCAATGATAGTGGGTTTTTAAAGTTTAGAAAATATTTAATTATGTAAAAGTTGGTTGAAATATAACCTTACTGTTTGAAGCAATAAATATTCAATTTTTGGTCTTTGAAAGCTAAATTTGTCCTTGTTGGTTAGAGTGTCGATGTATGAGGGTGAATTGATGAAAAATAGGTCAATTTTTAGTATCTATATTTTTCCTATTTATTTATTATTTATTTATTGTATAATGATTGCATCAAAAATAGTTATGCAACAATTTTGATGATGGGAAGCTTTTGGCTACTTTAAAATCCAATGTAGAGTGGATGAAGTAGGAATGATTGATTATGCATAAATTATATGTATGTATTCCCCAATCATAGGGTTTACACTCTAGTTTTACAGGGAAACCCAATTAAAATGATGAATCTTAATTAGATTGGGGTCAAGAAGAAAGAGGAAGGAAGAAAGACTTGATGAATATTGAGAAGGATTAGATATAACTAGATTAACCAAGGATTAATGTGGAAGTAAAAATAAAGTGATAATAAGATATGAAGAAATGAGAGGAATTATTGATACCCCCAATTAGGGATTTATGAATATATTTGTAAATGTGATATGGTTTAACATTATTGGATTTAATTAATGAAAATGATGGAAGAAACAATGAGAAAAAGATAGAAGAAATATATTAAAGAATAATAAGTCTAAAAAATGTTTTAAAATATGGATTATGTGCTTAGATCGTGTCACCTAAATCAACATAGGTTGATAGAGCTCAGTGTGACTGAAATGATATGGGTCTAGCCAAAATATGGAGCAATACCCAATAGGGGTGAGTGCTCACAAGTGACAAAAAATGGAGCAATACCCAATTGGTGTGCATCCTTAAAAATGAACAAAAGTGTAGTGATACTTGGCATAGATGTGTGCTCTCAAAGGACCAAATGTGAAATAATACCTAGAGAGGGTGTGTGCTCACAATATATCACAAGTGGAGTGATGCCCAATAAGGGTGTATGCTCATATATGGTCATAATTGGAGTGATACCCGATAATTATGTGTGCTTGCAAGTGGTCATAAGTGAATCAATACACAATATAGGTGTATGCTTGAACGTGGTCATAAGTGGAGTGATACCCAATAAGGGTGTGTACTTATAGACATATAAAAAACTAAGTAAAGTAAAAGTATGTGTGTGTGCATGATAGATGTACATATATATAAGATAGAAAGCAAGACAAATATGGAATAATTAAAAAATAAGCGAGTATCCCTACTGATATTTTGATGGCTAAAATATGCTTGTAGAAAATCTAATGGATATATGAACACCATAAATGATATTCATGTGATGTATATCCTACCATACGAGCATCCCTCAAAAATTGAAAGGTCGATGAGGGAATTATCAAAAAGATATATGGAGTGTTAAATAAGAGGTTTATGACCTTTTATTTGGGGAAATTTAGATGAAATTTATACTTAAAGGTTCAAAGCATATACAAGATAAGAAGCAATTAATACTATGCCAATGAATGCAACTATATGTAAATGAATGAGGATAAGGATAAAATTCATACTACCATATAATTACCCATGTATGTATACAAGAGAGATAATAAAAGCATCTTGATGTATAATGCAAAAGATATGACCCAATTTTGGGGATTCACTAAGTATAATTTATGTAGTGCATGTGTAATGCATATGAGCTAATCTTGACTAGATGTCATCATTACCTCATTGTTAAGTCCTAAGAATCTACATGAACAAGCAGTCAGACGCAAGTATGATCAAGAAGCAAATTAACTCTATGTCAAGTATAAGTTCCAATAAGATGTATATCAAGAAATTAATGCAAAATATGATCAGAAAATTTGTAGTATGAGCAAGCAAAAAAATGCAAATTGGCACAAAAGAAATCTAGTAAGAGAAGTAGAAGAATTGAGATAAGATGACTAAGAATAAATAGAAAAACTCAAGAAGGGTGAGACTATAAGAGAAGAAGAAGAGAAGGAAAAACTAGAAACTTTCTTAGTGTAATTTCATTTGAGCTTATTTCGATAAGATCAAATATGTTCTCAATCATGGATGTGCTTTCTATCCAAAAAATATAACTACCTTTATAATAATCTTAACTACGGATTTTTTAGAGGCTTTGACTTGACCATTACTTTTGTGGGTAGTAGGAGGTTGACCATTTATGTCAAATATTGTATTTAGAAAAAATATTATGGATATCTGTATTCTTAAAAGGAGTGAAATTATCAAAAAATATGATAGAAGGGATTCCATGCCAACACTATAGACACCAAATTTTAGTAATTTGCACTCAAAAATCTACAAATTCACCAAAACCCTCAATTTTCCACAAAATTGTCCAAATTCACTCAAATTCTAGCAAGTTTCCAATTTCCTATCCAATTTGTCCAAACTTCCCTAGTTTCTAAGCATTTTATTCTTAAATTTTATCTAACCCTGTAATTTCTCTAAATTATTCTAACTTCCTTCTAAGCTTTCTTATTCTATCTTAATTTTTCCAGTTCCTTCTAAATTTTATTAAGTTTCTCTAAGGTTTCTTGAGTCTTCTAATTTCCCCCTAGCATTTCTATTTTTCCTTAATTTTTAAACTCCTATAATTTCTCCCAATTTTTCTAATCTTCTCCTACCCTTCTTAAGTCTTCTAATCCTTCCCTTCCCACCTAATCCCTCATTAATTTCTCTCCATTCCTCAAAATTCTCCATAATCCACATTACCCATCTAATCCCTCCTAATCCATCCCTAGCCATATCCTAACCCTCTCTTAAGCCTCCATTCAAATCCTAAGAGGAATTCACAATAATTTAAAAATATCAATATATACCCAAAAATAGCATATCCCCATCCAAATTCATTGGAATTTTTCCCATTAATGCCCAAATCCCCCTATATTTTCCCTCAAAATTTTAATGCATTTTATATTACCCCACATTACAAAGTCAAATCCCCCATCCAATCCCACATTAATTCTCCATCCTACCTTGCACTTTTTACCATTTTTTAATTTAGTCACATCCCCCCATGTTCCCTTGTTTTAAAATTTAAAAGTGTCTTACATCTCTCAAGGCTATCATTCCTCCATGCAAATTTATGATGCATATCCTTCCATGAGTTTTGTTGTATTTGCCTTGGTATTCTCACATGTCACTTGCCTCAAAATCACCTACATGTCATCCCTTTCCATACCTTCACATATTCTATAAATACTCCTCCATTTTCTTCATTTTCATGAACACATCTTATAAGTCAAGCATACACATCTACATTTCAATTTTATAAAATTTAAATGTCAATTTACACTTGCTTTAGTTTGATCTATATGCTTTAAATAGATGCTACTAACAAAGTTTCTTATTTGCATGTGTGTATAAATCAATGCTAAATGCAAAAGGCCCAAATCAACTCCACGATGGTCTCAATAACAAAACATCACACTTGTGGCATGAGAAATGATGACACCATAATAGTTTTTTGAAGGGATTATTACCTTTTATTTATCTCAATGTTGTGAAAATACCCTACAAAAAGGGTTTATTTGTATCAAAATGACTCTTTTTAATTTAATATATTATTTTATTTTCAATGCATATGGTGTGTTTTCCATGTTCACAAACACAAGATTTGTTTAGGGAAGAACTCAGAGACTTGAACTCCTAACTATTCAAGATATTCAAGAGACATAGGAATTTTATCTTCTTTAGGGTTAGAAGACTCAACATGGGTGAAATAAGGAATTGGAACAATAAATAAGAATCTATTTTGAAGGATATGTTCATGATCCATGTCACAAAGGGTATCTCCTTATATATACTCTCTTGGGGTCACTACTAGATCATGATGGACTAGAGTGATTAAGTTACAAAACAGGATGGTACATGGGAAAGGAGGTTCCCCATCTTGATAATCTCAATCCAAGTCATGATGATCCAAATATTAAAAAAAAATACCATTTGATCATCATCTAAATTAGTGGCCAAAGGATAATTGTTTCTAGATATGTAGCCAATGCCACACCTCCTATGCTAAATTTAAAATTCTGAAGGTTATTTGATTCCTTGTTGTTGAGGGACCAAACCTTTACCTTGATATCCCATATTTTTTAGGATTTCCTTTGTGACAATTTTTCACATAAGTAAAGGTACACATGATAATGTGTATTACTTCATCCTCCTTATGTGGTATACCCAAAATATATGATGAAGGTGATAGTATGGATATATCTATAAAAGAATTTTGAATTGATTGATTAACTTGATAAAAAAAAATTAAGATAAAAACCCCTTGTGGAGTTGCCTAGGTCTGAGATACCATGAACAGGGGGTTCTACACCGTCAAAGTCACCCAGGGGTTGCACCCGACCCTGCCCGCACCAACATTATCAATTGGATTTTAGATACCCAATTTAGCTTTTTGGTAGGGTGGAGATTTGAACCTAGGACCTCCATTGTAGGATTGCCCTCTCCTCTCCAACTCACCTACAACACCTAGGTAGATGAATTTGATAATTATAAGAAAGGATGATTTAAGTATTTTAATTTATTTTTAATATTTTTAGCTTCTTGATGATTTTAGAAGAAGAAAAAAAAAGGAAATTTATCAAGAGAACCCATAGGAAAAAAATATGTTTTAGCTTTGGCTTCCTCATTAATTGAAAAATATGGGAATGGATGAGGGTCACCTACAATGGTTACAAGCTGATTTTAAAATTTATACTTGAGATATCTATGAAGAGTTGATGGGATGACTCTCATAGCATGAATCCAAGGGCATCCAAGAAGAATATTGAAATAAGTTGAACAAGATACTACATAGAAGAGAGTGTTGAGAATTGTAGGTTCTACTTTAAAATGAAGGGAGATAATGCCACAAGACTCTTGGGCTTCATTATTGAAATATTTATGATGACATCAAACTTTTAAAGACCTTCTTCACTTATTCCAAATATTTTGATAAAATTGAAAACTACATATGTTAGGGAATAAATAATTTTCAACTAAGAATATTTTGATAAATGTTTTTTGATTGATGGAAAGGGGGTTTTGAAAGGTACCCCAAAAATTTTAAAATATAAATCTCAAAAGGAGGCAAAAACCAATGAGACTACTTCACAAAGAAGACAAACAAAGGAAATAAACAAGAATACACAACAGAGATAGGAGACCATCTCCCCAAGAAGTAAAAAAAATTTGAGAGGGAAGGAAGTGACATCCCCTAGATAAACTACAAAAAGAACCATCATAAAGTATACAACTACTCAAAAGCCTTAGAGAGATATAGCTCGTCAACATTATCACCAAGCTCATCATATGAGACCTAGGCAATGACTTCTTTCTAATTATTTATGGAGCTCACCCTTTTAGCAACTTGATGAAGGTTGGTCATTGGTGAGTTTAGGATGATATCCAAATTGGATAGGGGATCAATCTTGGTATCTCTTAGCTAGTAACATGTTGTAGGCCCATGGAGGAAATCCCCATCGAAGAGGGAGAGCATGCAACTTGGATAATCCTTGGACTTCACTTTCAAGCACTTTGCAAGACACTATTTTGGGGTATTCTTGTTAGAGTAATTAATAATAATATTGTAATTTCCTCCATAAACCTTACCTCTTGATGAACAATGATGAGATTCCATATTCACCAAAGAAACAGAACTTATAGATGACCCAAAGTATAGTTTTTTTCTAGCCTTAGTATTTTCTATGGTGTCTTTCTTCGAAATATAACTCGATGCATCCTTCAAGGGGCTTCCTTGAGAGGAGTCCAAAGTTGAAGGGAGTTCAATAATAGGAGGAAGCTATACAAGATTAGTAATTATAGGGAGGATGGCCCATTGAGCTTCCACTTGTAGAACATGGTTTTTTAAAATTAGATGAATAAATTGTTTCTTAGGATGAGTTGAATAATCATACCTAATGCTCCCAACCGATATTTCTAAACACCTAAAAAGGTAATCAATTAAATTAATGCTCTTGATGTCACAAAGGCAGTTGCAAAATGCAAGGTGAAAAATTTTGAGTGGTATGTTGGCCTCATCAATGGTAAAAAACTGCATGAAGGATACCATAACCCTATTCCAAAGGATCAACAAAGCCTCCCTTATGATACCTCATTTTTACTTTGTCATGTTCTATTTTTATGTAGAAAGCATGGAGAGATACCAATTATGAGATGTAGAATAATATGAATGAACATAAATCTACTCAATGACTAAAATATAAAATATTACAATGTAGCTATGCAGGAAATGAACGCTCCAATTTAAAGCTACTGAACTACATTGCATCCATAACCAATGGATGATATCACACACTATGCTATATTCTATGTGTTTCCTATTCTATGTATTTCCTACTCTATGTCTATCTACCTAAGAGGCCATCCTTATATAGGTAAAAACTTGGCCAACACTTTATCTAGCTGTGTAAGGGATAACTTGCACATGTACAACTTGCACAATGAAACTTGTGCACTTATTACATTGCATGAAGTAACTAGATAACTTGCCCCTAAAGTAATCTAAGTATGTACCTTGGAAGATACATTTACATAACCCAAATAATGGAATAGACTCTATTCCTAACACCTCCTGTATTACATTATTTGGGTATTGAGGACTATATGGTTCTTCTTATTTCTAAAATTTGTCTTATATCTCTGCATTCTTTATGTTTATGTTTAGTAGGTAATTTGTGTCTTCATAAGATATAGATTAAGCTGGAGTTGAGCCTTCTTATTTCAAGTGGTGGTTCAAGACTTGTTCTGATTCATATTCCTAATATTCTATCCAACCACCTTTATAATCCTCTCAAGTAGCTCTATCTAGTTTTGGTTGTTGATGAATGAGTAGGGCATGATAAATTGTCTCATTTTTTTTGTTTTTGATCCGATTGTGCTTGCCTTTTTGGTGTACTAGTTCTTCATTTTCTTCAACCTGTTCATTTGGAAATATGTTAGTATCTTTTTAAAACATCATAATGTCTTATAATATTTCCATTGAGTCCAGGATGTATGTATTCTCATGAATTGAACTTGTTTCTTTTATGTCATCTTGATTCATAATGATACAATTATTGATCCCATTCATATACCGTTGCTGGTCAGAAAGTTCATTTCAGTAAAAGCAAGTTATATTTCTTGAACACCCGCATTCAGAGGCAAGGAAGGATTGTAGAAATTTTAGGGTGTGATATAGAAAACCTCACCATTTTGTATCTTGGTCTCCCTCTTTTCATTGGTTCTATGATATAGTCAATGTGGGATAGGGTTATTGAAAGAATTAAAAAAAACTTGTTGGATGGAAATGTCATCTTCTATCTCAAGCAGGAAAGCTGACCCTCACTAAGGCATCTCTTAAGAGCATTCCAGTCTATTTCCTCTCCGTTTTCAAAGACCTTATGAAGGTTTTCAAAAAAATTGAGAAAATCCAAAAAAGAATTTTATGGACTGCATCAGAGGAGAAAAAAATGATACACCTTGTAGGATGGACCAAAGTGTGTAGACCCAGGGAAAATGGGGGCTTAGGTCTGAGGAGAATTTCTCATATGAATTTAGCTTTACTAGCTAAGCAGATGTGGCCCCTCATTTCTGGTGAAGAAAATGAATGGAAAACTATCATAAAAGGAAAGTATCTTTAAAATATGGAATTTTTAAGTGACTCAGTTCCAATCAAAGGTTTTATTTTTTGGAAAGAAATTATCAATTGTAAGGAAATCATCAAAAAATATTTAATATGGGTTTTAGGGAATGATGAGAGGATAAATTGCTGGAATAATAGGTGGGCTAAGGATGAACCATTGACGCAATATCCTAACTTAGCCCGAATCATAGATATCACGGAAGAACTCATTGGAAAAAAGTCTTTGATTATATGGTTGAGGACAAAGGCAGAATGAAGTGGAAACAAATAAGGATTTAGGGATTTTAAGTGAAATCAAATGATCTTTATAACATTCTTGGAAAATAGTTTATCCCCATGAGACCCAAGGAAGATCAAGTGACCTGGGCTCCTACGAATAACGGGAAGTTCACTGTTAAATTATCTTACAAGATTCTGCTTGATGATGAGGATTTTGTCCTCCAAAAGGACTTAGTTTGGATAAAAAATTTAATTCCAAAAATTGCAATATTTTCATGGTTGGTTATCTAAGGAAGAATTCTAACCATTGATAATATGATGCTTAAAGGTATTTGTATCACTAATCATTGTTATCTATGCAGGGATAATTGGGAGACCATTTATTACATTTTCCTTGAGTTCCCTTTTTCCTTGACTATCCTAAGTGGGGTTTTTCAAGCCTTCAATATTTCTTGGGTTAAACTAGCCATCGTACTTGATTTGTTCATCCACTGGCCTTACCCCTTTTCAATCCAAAGACTTAGATACATGTGGAAAATTTGTCTCAATCACTATCTTTGGCAGGTGTGGTTAGAAAGGAACCATAGAGTCTTTAATGAGTCTATCCATGATCATCAAACTATCATTGTCAGGATCCTATCCTTTGCCAACAAGAATATGAATCTTATCCCTTTTGATAGCCACAAACCTCATTTGTAGGAGACCATGATTGCTTAATATTTAAGCTTAACCTTGTTATATGAGTCCGTGCCTAGGGTAGTCAACCCGAAAGCCAATTTTAAGTGGTCCCCACCTCCTACGGGTTGGTTTAAGCTTAATTTTGATGGAGTAGCTAAGGACAATCTTGGAAGAGCAGGCACTGGTGGCATTGTGAGATATCATAATGGGAATATGATGCTTGTGTTTTCTGAATATTTGGGAACAAGGATGAACAATGAAGCTAAAGCTAGAGCTATGTGGAGAGGCCTTCAAATGACTCAAGACTTAGAAGGCAATTTTATCATAGAAGGAGACTCTATGCATGTTATAAATCTCCTTAATAATTGGAAAACACCTCCTTGGAGGATTAAAATAATTTTTGAAAAGGCTAGGATCCTTTTCCATGGAAGACATGATAGAAAAGCCTAACATGTCTTTCGGGAAGCTAACAAAGTTGCTGATAAGCTGGCCAATTTGGGTGTTGATGGTGATGAACTTTTCAAATGGGAACACAGTATCCCGAGTGAAGTAGAAGAGCTTATTTCAACAAGAATACCAAGAATGATAGTCAAATTTACCAAAATGGGAGGAACTGTAAGTTCGAATGCTATGAGTATTCCCGTATATTTTTTGAAATGGACTCACAATGAAAATTATCCAAGTTGTCAGTCTTGGTGGATGCTGCTTGGAAATACCGCAAAGACTAATGGGGATAGGCACATGTTAGATAACATGGCTCCTAGTCATCTTGGTAATTTGAGGTTGGTTGACAATCACAGGGTAGTAAAGAAATGACAATATAAGACTTTGAACCAGATCCACGTGGACCACCATATATCCACTGCCATAAATCTATCCAGTAGGTTTACTTCACTAAGGTTGATTAGCCAAGACAGGATGTGGTCCCAAAGCATGTCATATACGAAAGAAAGCAATTACCAAAGAATTATTAATAGTAACTGTCAATACAGAGCTTGTAGAAGTTTTTTTTAGTACTCTACTATGTGTGTCTGCAACTTTTTGTTTCTCCACTATTTCAAGGAAGGGATCTGTGTCTGTTTATTTTTTGTAATTATGATGCAGGTGTGTTTTCTTGGGGTATACCCAAAATTTTTTATGGAAAGTTTCTTTTTGATAACAGGCTATGTGCCTTACTAGATGTAATGGCTTTGGAGGCATGTAGATTTTACATATATAGGATCCTTAGTAAGGACATGGTCATCAACAACCCTAGGCTTATTTTTGTAAAATATTTTGGGTCAAACTGTAAAAACCCAGTATTAATGCTATAGTATCTTATCTACCAAAAAAAAAATTAATCACATAATTATTTTAACTAAATTTATTATAGATATGAGATTGAATGTTAATATAAGAACATACAATAATTTATGTAGTAGAAGATCTATAAAGGATTTGCTTGGTATTACACATCCATATCCATACATAGTATACGTTTGGCTATCTATAATTCCTAGTGTATAACCTCTAGCAATTTCAAGACAATCAAACCATTGTATATTTCCTATCATATGATGACTGGATCCTGAATAAATATACCACATGTGTTCATGATTATATGGCATTCCTTTACCCATTTGAAGAAGAAATAGGATATAATTTTCAGCTATCTAATTGAATTATATAAGCTTGATTTGATAAACCCTTTATTAGTCTTGTAGGCTTCCTTATATCTCCCTAGTTATGAATGCCTAATTTTAGGTTTTTGAAGAAAGCTTATATCTTCATAACTTGATAATCTATGAAGAAAAATTGTTATAAAGTTTTTTATAATTCCTTATGACTTCCTAGTTATGTTTTTCGAGTATTCTATAGTACTTTTGAAATATATAGTTCAATTTTTGTTTATTTTGTACAAGATTTTGTAAGCATCAAAAATCAACCTTTTAATCTTTCTTAATACTCCTATTGAACTAAGCACTTTTCAAATTCTTTAAAGAGGTTTTAATTTTGGATATCTTTTGTATCTAAGACAAGAACATAAATTTCTAACTTTAAATAAAAGATTATGATAACCCCTTTTGGAACCCTTAGGAATTTTAATCAAGTGTTCCTAATTTCCAAATTAATATTTTTAAATTTAAAAAGAGTAATTCCAAGTAGAATACTTATTGCTCCAAAGTTATGCAAATATTAATTCCCTAAGTTTTTGTTTTCAACAAAGATTGATTTTAAATTATATATCAAAATTATCTTCCCTGAACCCACTTTTGGATTCCTATCCTCCACATTAGTCTATCATGTCTACCTTGTCAACAGGGCAACACTTCCTCGTATTAGCTTTGGTGGTAGTTTACCCAGCCATACACAAAATATGTAGTATGAATTCTTTAGCAATTAGTCCTTCAAATTTATCCTCTTACTAATTAACATTTACCCTATCATCTCAAGTAATTTAGCAGATTAAATTCTAATAGGTATTCTATTGGCAGGGTTCAATTGCTTCATAAGTATGTTTTCTATCACATATCAAAAAATTCTCCTACGTAGTGAACCTATCCCACTATGAAACATGCTCTGATAACAACATCTAATAACCTGAATTGCAAACTCCAAAATTTCTAGACGAACCCTAATTATTATTTTATATATATATAATTGAAAGCATGAGGATACGAAAGCCCATAGGCATACCGGGTGCGGTGCAAACAAAAGCATACGAAACGCTAAGTCCTACAAATGAACAAAGGACTAAAGTGCATGAAAAGGGGAAAACAAACGAACTGAAATGAGATATAAAGCAAATGTAAAGTGCAGCCCTTATTTTTATTAATTTTTCTTTGAGACCAGGTTACAATACGTCTCCTTCCTTTTTAGGAGCTAGGAGCGTTAGATATAGCTTTGTTACACCACGGATGGTACACTTCCCTTCGGGATCTTCCGCGTGCCCACATTTGAAATGGGCGGGCCAAACATCATCGCCGCTTGCATGAATGCATCTGTAGTTCCTTGCTGCCCCTCCGGTGTCGAGATCCTACATTCAAAGAAATAGCAAACGATTAGTAGCACCTACGGATGGAGGGAAATATGCAATCCCCAAGGCCTCCGGTTAATGCATGCATGAAATAATTAAAACGGTAATCAAAACATGTCAGAATAAGATGAAATTTGGATAGAAGCATGCAAACACCATCATGAACACACTGCAAAAGGAACAGTCAAGAAATATGCTGTAGATTTCTAATCGCTCCGGGGTGGGACGATTAGGACTGTCATAAAATGTCAGAAGGCAACCTCCTAAATGTCCCATCCAGAGGCCTCCAAAACACCTGCAAAGTTGGGGTTAGGCAAAATGGGGCATTTTGAGATGACCCAGAAGGTCGGATTTTGCAGATTCGGCCTCGATCGCCCTATATCCGAAGATGCTCCCTGTATGTTAGTGAAAGCGAAAAACAATGAAAACACAGTCAAAACTCATCAGAATGGCATGAAATTTGAATGGCAGCATATATGAAAGACATAAAATAAAATGCAAAAGAAATAGTAAGGAAATATGCTACAGATTTCTAATCACTCCGGGGTGGGGCGATTAGGACTACAACGGTGCGGGGGCGCCCGGGGGCAGGACGCCCGCCGTTTGGGGCTTGGTTTCGGCACCAATCCACTTGGGATGGGTCCAAAACCTCCTAGGGGGTTGTGTCAAAAAATTGGGTGGGGTATTGTGGCCAAATATTTGGGTTTTGGGTCCAGATTGCGCTTCCAATGTTCACCCAATAACCTCCCTTCCAAAAGAGAGATCAAGGATGTAAGAAGCACAAGTGAGGGGTGAGGATGTAATTCGGCAGCACTCCGTTGCTCCAAATGCTCCTGCTCTATTTTTTTTGGGGTGAGAAGACTCACCATTTTATAGACCTGAGGGTCTCTTGTGAATGAGCATGCAGAGGCGCCACTTGGCCATCATGCCTTCTCATGGGAGAGAAGATTCCTCCCTGATTAAGGGCTCCATGATTGCCTCTATGACTACCTCTTTGAGCTCAAAAATGCTCACTCGCACTCCCATGCATTGAAGGTGGAGTTGAGTGGCGGATCTGAGCTACCATTTGTCAAGGTTTGACCTTTTTCCCATCAAACCTGCTATTCGCCCCACCCTGGAGCGAATGCTGCTAATCGTCCCAGGGTGGGACGAATACCAGTTTGTAATCATCCCAGGGTGGAACGAGTAGGGAGCAGAGTGCCTGAAAGGTGCCAAATTGACCTCTGACCTTCCAAAACTATTGTGGGAGTGGTTAGGACCACTGTTTAACCTCTGGGGGCTGCCCTAGGGGCTATGTATGTCAATTCGATCAGTGCTTGTCGTCACATAATCGGATTGGTGTTGTTTTGGTGTCTACAGATGCCCCTTTTTGGGATGCGCTGTGCGTGGCGCAGTGCTGAGCAAAAATAGATAACCAAAGCACTAATGATTAGGGTTTCTCAGTAACCTAACCAAATTTTGATGCCCCAAGTATGGAAAGGGCACGCATTCTTGAATCCTTGCTTCCGACGAGCTAAGGAGCTTAATTCAAGTGTTAACCTTTTTCGGTGAGGTGTTACTTGATCTTGGACATTGTTCAGTCATGAATAGGCAAAGGGCGCAACCTTTTGTCTATGGGAACCTTGAGTTCATGATTCTAGAATGCCAAGTGTTTGATCAGCTTGTGATAATTGCTTGTTTGCTGCCCCAAGCGAAGAGCGTGATTGTCTTTGTCAATGATTCTTTGAATGCATGCCATTTCCTTGATTGGGTGTGTATTTGTTGATTGGTGACTAAGTGTGACTACCCCCTCAAGCGACGAATCGATGAGGGAATGACCGAAATGAGAAAAGCGATGAGTCACTTGACCCAAGATGACTTTTGTAAGGGTGCCTTCAGTTGTTTTCCGTTGAATGCTTATGCAGTTTCCCAACAATCTGACCTATTTTTGGTGGGTTTTAACCCTTTTTGTGACGCATTTTGGAGCTGAAATTGTCAAAAATTCGTCCTCCCGTGGAGCGGTCCAGATATGGTAGCCTTCTTAGGGAGTAGAATATTGATAATTTGTGGCCTTGACATCTATTTTGCATGCCAAGAATGTTAGGCGCAAAGGCGCCTTTGTTCGGCAATTTTATTGCTATTTTTGGGTGGGTTTGGACCCTTTTTGTGACGCCTTTTGGAAATGAAAATTTTCGAAAATCCGTCCTCCCGTGGAGCGGTCCAGCTATGGTAGCCTTCTTAGGGAGTAGGATAGTGAGAATTTGTGACCCCAACGTCGGTTTTGGATGCCAAGAATGATAGGCGCAAAGGCCCCTTTGTTCGGCAATTTTATTGCTGTTTTTGGTGCATTTTGGATGCAGTTTTTGCTGTTTTTGATTTTCTTGCTCTGTAATCATCCCAGGGTGGGACGAATACCAGTTTTGTAATCGTCCTAGGGTGGGATGAGTGCTAACTAGAGTGCTCATCCTAGGGTGGAATGATTATAGGCCTAAAAGCCTATATAAGGGCCAAAACTAGGTTTTGGGCTCATTTGCACTTTGTTTTTCTGGCGATTTGGAGTTGTGAGGAGGAGTTCGAGTCTGCGTAGCGGAGCGCTATCGAGATTTCATGGATACCATGAGTTCACGGACCGGATCATCGAGTGGCGGAGCTGAGGCAAGACCGGTAGGTGCTCCTGCGCTTTATTTTGTTTGTTTTTATTTTACAGTTTAAAATCGTAATTAAATTATTTTGTATTTTGTTTTTCTGTTTAAACTAAGATTAAAACCCTAGTTTAAGTGTTTTGTATTTGTATTTTGTGTGGCGTTGTTTAAACTAAGATCAAAACCCTAGTTTAAAAATTTTTTATTTTGTTTTTTGTATTAAGTTTAAACTAAGGTAAAAAACCCTAGGTTAAAATTTTTGTTGTAATTTTTCTAGAGTTAAAAACCCTAGGTTTAAAATTTTGTTTTTTGTTTAAACTAGAGTTAAAAACCCTAGATTTAAATTTTGTTTTTTTGTTTAAACTAGAGTTAAAAACCCTAGGTTTAAAGTTTTGTTTTTTGTTTAAACTAGAGTTAAAAAACCCTAGGTTTAAATTTTGTTTTTTTTTTGTTTAAACTAGAGTTAAAAACCCTAGGTTAAAATTTTGTTTTTTTTTTTTTTTGTTTAAACTAGAGTTAAAAACCCTAGGTTAAAATTTTGTTTTTTTTTTTGTTTAAACTAGAGTTAAAAACCCTAGGTTAAAATTTTGTTTTTTTTTTGTTTAAACTAGAGTTAAAAACCCTAGGTTAAAATTTTGTTTTATTTTGCGTTGTTTATTGATTTTTTTTGAATGTTTGTACTGTACATTTGGTCAATGTTGTGTTAGGTTGTATTAAATGTTTTTGTTGTACAATTTGTATACATTGTTGTATATGTGTTTTAGTTTTGTATAGTTTTATTTGAATTTTAGAATGTTTTTGTTGTACATTTTGTTAATGTTGCTTGTATAGTTTATTTTTGTTGTCATGTTTTAATGTTTTTGTGGTTTTTTTGTTTTGCAGGTGGTGAAGAGTCGGTACCGTCAGTCGACGGTGTTCTCTGAAGCGTGGGAGGCGCTGACTATGGCAGACTGGGAGTGGCTTGATGCCCTTGGGCTCAAGCAGGTGACTCGGTTAGAGCCTGTGGTGGGGGATCGGGCATATCTAACTGCCTTGATCAATTTGTGGGATCCCTGCACCAACACCTTTCATCTCCCAATAAGGGAGATGATAGTGACTCTGGAGGACGTTTATCGGATTCTATGGATTTTGATAGATGGGCTGCCCATTCGGACTACTCCTCGTGATCAGTGGATGGTGGTGCTGACACGGTGCTTTGGGCATGCGATAGAGATGGGGGTGGATGAGGCGGTGGAGAGGGTAGAGGGGGACTTCTTGATTGGCAAGATTTTGGTGCGGTGGTGGCTGGAGAAGGGCGTGTTGGGAGTGAGGCATGCACTGCTCATGACTCTCATCTCCAACATGCTGCTTCTCGACTCCTCAAGTGCGAGGTTCCCTTGGAACCTGCTTGAGGTGGTGTTTAGACTTGTGGAGTGTCCGACCTCAGTGCACCTGATTATGAGGTGGGGTCAGACCTTATTGGCATAGCTTTATGATGAGTTGTACGAGGTCTGCTATCGGAGGTGGAAGGGGATTGGATGCAGCTACCTGTTGTAGTGTTGGGGGTGGCAACACATAGCTGTGGAGCGGCCGTAGGGATTGCCTTGGACCACTCGAGGAGAGATGGTGGATAGGGAGATTGGTTATGCTGCTCTATGGTGGAGGTCAAAGGAGCAAGGGCAGAGTCGGTGGTGGGCAGGTGTCGTAGGGCACTATGTCGATGCCTTCTCACGTCTTGCTCTAGGGGAGGTGTTCTGGCATCCATACCGGGACTGTCCAGCCTGGCCTGAGGCTGGGGAGTGGCTCCGGTGGGCATGCAGGGGGAGGTGGCTGATCGGGTGACATGGGACCGAGCAGGAGTACTTCCTGTATGTCTGGGTGACTCGATAGTTTGGGGTGCACCAGGGATTTCCTGGTGAGCCTTTGATCTATCGATGTCGGGGCGATGAGAGGACTCTGGCCTGGCCGATCATTGAGCCATTGGGTGAGGAGTCAGATGTAGTGATTGATGTCCCTAATGTGGACAATGTCGGGGTGACTACAGAGTATGACCAGTGGTGGACGATGCGGTGATGGTGGGGTGAGGGGCCTCTAGGAGGCACGGATGCAGCAACAGTAGGTGGTGAGGATGCGGAGGCATCGAGGGAGGGTTGGGGAGCTCCGCTCGATGATGCAGATATGGTGGAGGTTGACGACTTGACTGGGGATGACCTAGGGGTTCCAGAGTAGCTGGATATATAGGACATTTCAAAGCAGTGGGTGCTGAAGCAGCCCATCATCCCGGAGATGCCCATGCCTCAGGTAGTCCCAGGGGACATGGAGGCTAGGTATCACATTGAGATAGCATGATTGGAGGATCTACTATGGAGATGAGATGAGGAGCATGGGGAGGTTCTAGAGGAGAGGGATCTCCTATGGACTCAGTTGGCAGAGCGAGAGAATGCATTGGCTACGTACCATCAGTGGGATGGGGACACAGATGCTTCATGGGAGAGGGATCTCCTACGGACTCAGTTGGCACAGCATGATGACGCATTGGCTACGTACCATCGATGGGAGGTGGATTGGGTCCGACATCGGTTGGATTTGGAGGCAGAGATTATCCACCTCGGTGGGCAGTTACCTGAGCTCACTGGAGGTGGATCTTCACACCGAACGAGAGACAGTGAGACTGAGCAGTCTGCTTCCTCTCATCACAGGCGGGTGGGTGAGGGCAGCGCTAGTGGGCATGATGCGGGGGCTGGCAGTAGCCACCTTGAGAGGTCCCATAGGACCCACACCACTGGGGGTAGTTCCAGTCACACCGATCCTACGTGATCATGGTGGCCGACTCCCTAGGCTTGGGGTTTTTGAGTTTTTGATGTTTTTGTGAGGTCAGAGGACCGACTTATTGTAGCCTACGGGCATTTTGGTGATATATATACATGACTTTCTTTTTTGTTATACACTTGTCATGATTTATTGTTTATTTTATGCACATTTAGTTAGTTGATGTATGCATGTGTTATTATGAATGTGATGTTTCTAATTATATGATGTATGCATATGGAATGGATGGAATGATTTGTTGATAACTTGTCGGTGGCACCATAGACTGTACAGGATTTATTGGCTTTCTGTACTATGTGATGACTTTGCATGTGTAATATTTTTTTGTTTTGTATTTTTTGATGGTGATGCAAGAATGGACATGTACAACATTTGTTTTAGAATGTAGTTAAGGTTTTTCTGAGACTCAGATGTTTTAACTAACTAGCCAAGACTGTACATTTATCTTACAAGACTTTTGAACAAGGTACGAATCAGACTTGAGTTTGACCAAGTTATTTCACATCCCTGTGTGTGCGATTGAATTTGTTTATGTGGTATTTGTCAGGATACCGCCAGTGCCAGGTAGGCTGTCCACCAAACCTATACTGAGGATCACCTAATTAGCTCCACTAACTCCTTTGTTGTATTTAGTAAGATTAATCCACAGGACAATCTAAGGTACCATAAGCTAGCTCATCCACATGCAAACATTGGTCTGCTCACATGCAAAGCTAATGTGATAGACATATCGTCATGCATTTAGGATACCGCCATTGCCAGGTAGGTTGTCCACCAAACCCGTAATGAGGATCACCTAGATGGTTTTTTGAATGCTGAGAATTCTAGGGATTCAAGCTCAGGCATCTTTCGGTTGCTCAACTTGTTGGGATACTTGCTCTCATACATAGTGATGAAAATCACTGTTTATTTTTCTCTTTTGTTTTTCTTTTTGAGCAAGGGGTTTGAATAGTGGTGATAACCACTGTTATTTGATTTTGCATTTTAGGTTTCAAAGTTGAGCTCGTAGGTTTTTGGCTTGCGAATGGAATTGATCCCTTTTGGCTTTGGGGATGACTACCCATCCTGTTTAGGGACGTGTAGTACGAATCCTTACGACTTTGGGGACCAAAGGTGATTGGGGATGTTATTATGTAATGGCATTGATATTTTAGGCCTTGGGGATGACTACCCATCCTTGTCAGGGGCGTGTAGTATGAATCCTTATGACTTTGGGGACCAAAGGTGATTGGGGATATGATTATGTAATGGCATTGATATTTTAGGCCTTGGGGATGACTACCCATCCTTGTCATGGGCATGTAGTATGAATCCTTACGACTTTGGGGATCAAAGGTGTTTGGGGTTTTTTGATAGTGGATTTTAACCACTATTTATTATGGGGAATTGGATGGGGAAGAGCTTGTCCTTTTGTCAATTCTCAGCATTCTCGAACCATTCACATGGGGGATGAGCAGGCTAACCTTTCACCTATGGTACCCTAGACTGCTTTGTAGGTTTCTCTTGCATTCACACAACTTGGGAATTTTTATGTGTTTTAACTTGTGTGGGGATGCTACGTAACGAGGTGTGATCCAAGTAAAACTCTACCTTTGTAAAATCTGTCTGACTTCGTACAACATTTGACCAGAAATCTAAAGATAGCTGAATGATGAAAAACCCTAAAGACATTAGCAGACAACTGACTATGATAAAAAAATGTGGATGGCGTTATTCTGGATGGATGTGTTTACAAAATGGACTGAATGTGGAAAATGATGGAATTGCCTAGCAATTACAGTCTATGGTGCTTATGACGTGTATGACCAGCAAATATGCCATGTATGGATGCGATGCCTAATGCAGTTTATTATATTTTTGTGTTTTTATTTTTAAGAGTATGCATGGAAGTGAGATGCAATTTTTTTGTTATTTTTTATTATCTTTTGTTTTTGTTTGTTTTTGAATATTTGTTTTTGACCAAGCGATTGTGGGAACCCTTGGAGCTTTTGGTTTGACCAAAGAGTTTATGGATACCTTTGGGGCGTTTTAGGTTGACCAAGCGATTGTGGGAATCCTTGGAGCTTTTGGTTTGACCAAAGGGATTATGGGCACCTTTGGGGCATTTTGGGGTTGACCAAGCGATTGTGGGAATCCTTGGAGCATTTTTGGGTTGACCAAGTGATTGTGGGAATCCTTGGAGCTTTTGGGTTGACCAAAGGGTTTATGGATACCTTTGGGGTATTTTGGGTTGACCAAGTGATTGTGGGAATCCTTGGAGCTTTTGGTTTGACCAAAGGGATTATGGGTACCTTTGGGGCATTTTGGGGTTGACAAGGATTGGATTGGGGGTGACCAAGCGATTGTGGGAATCCTTGGAGCTTTTGGTTTGACCAAAGGGTTTATGGATACCTTTGGGGCATTTTAGGTTGACCAAGCGATTGTGGGAATCCTTGGAGCTTGGTTGACAAAGGGGGGACCTTGGGGTTGGGTTGACCAAGTGATTGTGGGAATCCTTGGAGCTTTTGTTTGACCAAAGGGATTATGGATACCTTTGGGGTTTTGGGTTGACCAAGTGATTGTTGGAATTTGGAGTTTGGTTTGACCAAGCGATTGTGAGAATCCTTGGAGCTTTTTGGGTTGACCAAGTGATTGTTGGAATCCTTGGAGCTTTTGGGGTGGGCTATGGCTCTCTAAATGTGGAATGGCCTCAAATGACTGATGTTCAAGGGTTCTAGTTCCTTGATTCCTTCAAGAGAGGTGAGCCGGTATGTTCCAGGTCCTATTTTACTATCAATGACATAGGGACCTAACCAGTTTGCCATGAACTTGTCCCTTAGATGGGGTGGCAAGTTAGAATTTTGTTGGTTCTCTTTTAAGACCAAGTCACCAACCTGAAAGTCCCTCGGGTGAACTTTCATGTTGTATGCTTTCTTAAGTCGCTCTTGATAGATACGTAAATGCTCGAGAGCATTGATGCATCATTCATCGAGCAACGTAAGCTGGTCTAACCTGGGTCTGCCATGCAGTGTCATCATCGATGAACTCTTGCATTGATATGCATAGGGAAGGTATTTCCAACTCGAGAGGCATGACTGCCTCGGAGCCATACACCAATGAAAATGGAGTTGCCCCAGTGGGCATCCGAATGCTAGTGCGATAAGCCCAAAGAGCAAGTGGGATTTGAATGTGCCAATCCTTATGACTATCTATGACCATATTTTTAAGGATGGCAACTAGCATTTTGTTTGACGCCTCTGCTTGCCCATTTGCCTACGGATAATAGGGTGTTGAAAAACTATGCTAAATTTTGTACTTTGTTGTCAAAGCACGCACATATTTGTTCTTAAATGACGTCCCATTATCCGAGATGATCTTGGATGGAATACCAAAATGACATATGATGTTATGTAAAATAAACTCCGTAATGCGAGGTCCTAGTCATAGAGGTAAGTAGAATTGCTTCCACCCACTTGGTGAAGTACTCTGTGGCCGTTATGATAAACGTGTGATGGCCTGACGATGTAGGGGAGATATTTTCGATTAGATCTAAGCCCCACTACAAAAATGGCCAAGCCGATTGGATCGACTGCAAGGCCTGAGAAGGTACGTGTGTCAAATTAGCATGGTGTTGACATTTCATGCACTTCCTTACATACGTACAACAATCTCACTCTAAATATGGCCAATAATAGCCCATGCAAAGAATGCACTTTGCGATGGCCATACCACTGAAGTGGCCACCGCATGTACCATCGTGCGCTTGGGTGATCACCCAAGCGGACTCTTGCTGGTCCAAGCAATGGAGGAGGATTCCTTCGTAGCTTCGATGGTACAAAATGTCTCCTAGCAAGACATGTTTTGCCACTTTCTATTTGAATGATCTTTTCATGGCGTGCATCAATCCAAGTGGGAGGTTACCTAGCTTGAGGTAGTCTCTTATGGGTGTGTACCAATCCTGCTGATCAGAAACCTCGATGGTATGAACTACCAATCCCTCTTGAAGTTCATCCCTAGCAAAAGCTGAGTGGGAATGAATTTGTAAAAATAGCGTTGTGTTGCTATTGAGAGGGGTTGGGGAGAACAAGGACCCCCAGTTGGCATGATTCAGACTATCACGGATTCGAGAGAACTTATCCTGAGATGGTTCAATCTGGATCAGGTGGATTCTTGGCGTTAGGTCAGAGCTTGCACGCTCCATCATGGATTGCGATAATGTTTTGACTTGAATGGTTGTCATCTCACCATAAGGGTCTTGCGGGATTAGTGACCCCAAGGAGGCCATAGTGTCCACAAAATGATTCGATGATCGAGGGAGTGCCTCGATGTCGTACCATTCAAGATTTGCTAGGAATTTGTCCACAAGGGCTTTGTAGGCCTGCAGAACTAGGCATTTACATTGGAATACCCCTTTTACTTGGTTGACAATTAACAGCGAATCACCAAAGATGTTCAAGCATTTGATGTTCATGGTGATTGTTGTCTGAAGACCTATGAGCAAGGCTTCGTATTCAGCATTGTTATTGGTGCACGAGAAATCAAGTTTAAATGATAGAGGCATTGGAGCCCCTTGTGGTGTGAAGAATACAATTCCCATGCCACCCCCTTGCTCACATTTAGAACCATCAAAGAATAAGGTTATGTCAGCCTGTGACTCAGGCTCATCAAAATCTGGCGATTCTGAGACATGGAAGACCCCATCATCGGGTAGCTCTATGGTCAGAGGTTGATCATCTTCGAGAGGAGCCTCTGCTAGTTGATCGATGATGACTTGACCTTTGATGGACTTTTATCCAATGAATTCGATGTCAAACTCCATCAACAACATGATCCATTTCGTCGTGCGGCTACTATGATAAGTATGACTCATCATGTACCACAATGGATTCTCCTTAGACACAACATACGTCGTATTGCTCAACATGTAGTGGCATAGCTTTTTGGTAGCAAATACCACTGCTAAGCATAGCTTCTCAACGTATGCATAGTTAAGTTCATAACTGACCAGGGTGCGGCTAAGATAGTAAGTAGCCTACTCTTTATGTAGTTCATTTTTCTAGGCTAGCATGGCACCCAGTGCCACCTCAATAGCTGAGATGTATAAATAGAATGACACTCCTGGTCTAGGTGGTGCCAATACTGGCGGTGAAGCCAAGTATTGTTTAATGTCATCGAAGGCTGACTGGCACTCATCATCCCAGTGAAATGCTACCCCCTTGTGTAATAATTTATTCATGGGTCGACACTTGTCAGATAATTGCGCTATGAAGCGCTTGATTGACGCGACCTTTCCCTGCAAGCTTCTGAGCTGCTTGATGGTGGTTGGGGGAAGCATCTCAAGGATTGCCTTGACTTTGTTTGGATCTACCTCGATTCCTCATTTTGAGACTATGAAACCCAAGAGTTTTCCAGATGTGATGCCAAATACGCACTTCTTGGGGTTTAGTCCGACTTTGTGTTCGATGAGGCGATCGAGGATCTTGCTTAGGTCATCGAGATGATCTGGGCGCAAAAGATATTTGGCCAACAAATCATCCATATAATCTTCCAAAGTTTTATGCATGTGATCATGGAAGATGTATGTCATAGCGCGTTGGTAGGTGGCACCAACATTTTTAAGGCCAAAGGGCATGACCTTATAACAAAATGTCCCCCAAGGCATTGTGAACGCCATTTTGAGTTGATCATCGGGATTGATACGAATCTGGTTGTATCCCGAGAAACCATCCATGAGGGAAAGCATTTCATGGCCTACTGTAGCGTCTACCAATGCATCGATGCTAGGCAAGGGGAAATCATCCTTGGGACTCGCTTTGTTTAGATCTCAAAAATTGGTGCATATGCGAATCCTCCCGTCAGGCTTCTTGATGGGTACCATGTTGGACAGCCATGGTGGGTAATCCATGCAGATGACAAACTATGCATCCAACAACTTTTGTAGCTCATATTTGACCATTAAGGCTACTATTGGGTGCATCTTACGTAGTTTTTGCTTGACTGGCTTGACTGTCGGATCAAGCGTTAGATTATGCGTGACTAGCTATGGGTCTAGCCCCGACATGTCTTTGTAGGACCATGCAAAAACCTCCTTCTTCTCTTTGAGAAGGGCAATGTAATCGGCTTGCTCTTCGGGGGATAGACTTACCCCTAGCTTGATGATTTGTGGATTCATTGGATCAGAGCCGATGTCTACGTCGGTCATCTCTTCGACTGACATGTGGGACCCGTCCTCCAACTGGTGTGGAGTTGGGATCAGGTGGATATCAGTTGCTGAATTTAGATCTACGTTTGGAACGTCGGGTTCCTCTTTAGCATGGAAGATATCCTGAGTTGGTCTTGGGGTGAAATGAAGCATCTCACCGCAAGGCCAGTACTCTGATGGAGATGGTGGCGAGTTAGCACGATCCCAGTCTATGGCATCTAGGTTTAGATACAATGGTCATGCTGGATCGGCTGGATTGCGGATGGGGGTGGTTAAGTCAATGGAGATCATGTTGATGAAGTGAATTTGGTCTCCATTACCACGTGGGTGGTGACTCGGACATCCTTGGTGATCTTTGTGCTCCGGATCTGGCTCTGTGGGTATTGGCACAAATGGATCGGCCCTATGTGCGGATAAAAGGATAGGGTCTACCCTTGGCACTGATGGCTCTATAAGGTCTCTGGGTGGAGGGTGCTCTCTGTATGCCTGAAGTGGCGGGTGCAGTAGTTGGTCCAACTGTGCTTGGTTTAGGTGCCACCTATGCCTTGGCCCCATGTTTAGCTATTCAAACATGTCATCAATGTCCATGGGGTATTGCTGCTATCGCATATGATTGAGATATGCCATCTCAGTCTCATCTTCATAATCGCTATCAGATATCCATAGGCCTTCGTTGGCTCCGATAGCTATTTGTGGCATGTGAGGCTCATTCTGCTCGAGCAAGTTAATTTGGTCCCATCGAGGTTGTTCCGCTCTCTATGGGAGGACCTGATTCTCTTGAGGTGGCATTTGCTCGATTGGAGCATTCAAGGGGAACATCGCCACGAAGTCCTCCTGATAATCATCTATGGGCGTCACTTGCGAGTGATTGCTATCGGACTCGAAAGGGTCCCAAGGTGCTACCTCATACTCTGACTCATCTTCTGAAGATCCTTCTTGACCTTGTCTATATCCCTCTTGTAGGTGAGTCCTCGAACTTTCTCCTTTCTCGATCGAAGGGAAAGGGTTGTTGAGGTCAACAAGGTTGGTTGTTAACAATGGGAGATAATCCCCCAATGTGTACGTTGTGTTAGGATTGGCATATGGATCTTGTGCCAACCCATCCTTGTTGCCTATCCCTAGGCCTTGCATGTTCTCTACCAAGATGTCAAGGGGCAAAGGGTGGTTGAACCCTACTCCTGATTTGTCGTACGACATCTGATATCTTGGTTGACAAAGAATGCACACCCCTTGTTCATATCTGCCCAACCCATATCCATGCCAATTACATTGGCCAAGATATTTCAAAGCGAAGTCCGGGTTGGATAGATAGTTGACATTCTCGACAAAGGGCTCTTCATCCTCTTCCTCTTGCAGGTAAGGTTCAATGTCATTGTCGAGGCCCCCATATACAAAATTTGTCTGGTTTGGTGGGTAGCCCAAAGGGACAATAGTGTCGATGGGGAGGCGAGGTCTCCCCATGTCTTGCATGGACTCAAGCGTGGGTGTTGCTACAATGTTCCACACTAGATACTCCCCCAGGCCCGTATTGGCCATCTCAATGGTGATCATTGGCGGTTGAGGGGGAGGGAATGGGAGTTCTTCCTGAGTCCACTCCATGTCGGGTGAACTAGGCACCTCGACTTCCATTCGGCTAGGCACCTCTTCGGTAGAGATGGTTGAGACTGATGGCGGTGCCTCTTCCAGGGGTTTCTTCCCATTGTCCTTCGGTGTGGCCATCGTAGGTGGCATCATTGGTGAAGGACCAGATGATGAAGATGGACCCGACTAGGGATTTGAGGGACTTAACAATGGGGATGTATGCAGAATCGGACCCTGTTTGGATGGATTCAACTGAAAGTCCAAATGTGTCGATGGAAGGGTCGATTATGGCATCAACTACACCATATTGCAATACTTGAAGGGCTCTAAGTCTGTCGGGACTACATGCACTTGCCCTTCGTATGTGTACTTTAGGCATTGATGGGCTATCGAAGGGACACACTTCATGTCCCTGATCCAAGGCCGGCCCAAGTAAAATATTGTAGGCCATCTCACCTTCCAGGATGTGGCACAATGTAGGAATAGTCTTTTGTCCCACTTGGATGGGTAGGACAATTGTGCCAACCATCGAGCATATCACGTCATTGAATGCTCGAAGGGTATAGGTGGAGGCCACAATGTGAGATGCTGGCAACTTGAGGTGCTTCAATGCCGCTGTTGTGATTATATTGTTGGATGAGCCAGTGTCCACCAACACCCTCTTAAATGGAATCTCGTTGACCCATGCAATGACGTGCAGGGGTGGATCCGCCATATCACCAATCATCGATTTTAGTTCATCTTCTCTAAAGGTGATGACTGGTTCTGTACATCATTTTACATGTCCCACAAAGTTGTTGAAAGAGTTTGCTTCATGGGGCTATAGCTCGATGGCTTTTAATATCTCCATTAGAGCCTCCCGATGGGGCGGTGATTGTTGGATGAGCTCGTAGATGGAGAGCCTAGCCGACGTGGTCCTTAAAATTTGGGTAAGTTTAGTCCAAATCATGGCCACTGGTCTAGGTGGGGGAGGTTGTGTAGGGTGTTGTTGAGGTTGTGACATTGATGGAACCTCTCCTGTAGCTTCCTGGGGGCAGCTGTGCTTGGGTACCTCTTGTTCCGAGTCACTATGCTTATCATCCCTACATACCCCTACATGGGGCAGTTCTGTGTCACCTCATTGACTTGAAGGGTCTTTGCCTACACATCATGGGTAGGTAGGGGGTCTTTGAAGACCTCCATCTATTGGTTGTTTGGTGCAATGGGATTATCCACCGCTAGCATCTTGTTGTCTATTAGGTCTTGCACTAAGCTTTTGAACTTCCAACATGCGTAAAGGTCATGTCCTTTCTATCGATGAAATCTACAGTACAAGTCTTCCCTATAGCCCTTGGGTTTTGGCACGTTGGGGTCTACGGGTCGACTTTCTGGCAGGTTTATCAAGTTTTCCATGGACAAGCGGTCAAACAAGGAGTCTTTAGACTCTGTGAAGGGTGTGAATTGTCGCCTAGGGTGACGCTTCTGATTTTGCTCTTGCCTATGATTTTCCTTTTCATAGGTGTCAAGAGGAACTGCCTGATAATTAGCCTTTGGGGGCTGTATTGCTTGTGCAGGCTTAGGTATGTTTATAGCAACTTGATTGACCATGGCAGGTTTCGGTTGCGTTGACCCAGTTTTGGCATTTTTGGGCCACTCTTTCTTGCATGGCTTGGCAATCTCGCCATCTTGTATCTTGATCTCCTCAATGATTCTGGCTTGTGCCAGGGCTTCCTCGAGAGTGGCATATTGTTGTAGCTGCAATAGCATGGAGATCGACCTCAAACAACTTTTCGAGAACATTTGGGTCAGGTCGGCCATGGGAGGGAGGTAAGGTAGCTTTGAAAGCAACGTCCTCCACCGATTTCCATAAGCCACCATGGTCTCTTCCTCATACTTCCTGAGGCTAGCTAGGTCACTTAATGATGCCTTCTTCTTGGTATTAAAGGTAAAATATTCGAGGAATGCGTCCACTAGCTGGTCCAGGTTACTGATGCTATGCTTCGACAACTGGGTAAACCAATCCGAGGTAGGGCCTACGAACGTGGTTATAAATGTTCTTAGAAGCAAAGCATCATTGTCCTGAATGCCAAAGCATTGGCTTAGGAATCTTGTCACGTGCTCTTGGGCATCCTCCTCCCCTCTAAATATTGCCAATTGAGGCATTTTAAAGTGTTCAGGGTATGGGGGTGCAGGCACTGAAGGATGCACAGGGTGACTACGGAGCTGGCATAAAGTGGGCTTTTGGGGCCCAGAAGTCTTGGTCTCCATAGACTCTAAGCGCTCTAGTAGCACTTTGTATGCATCAAAATATTTGATCTCTTCCTCCTTGGTTTGTTCCCATTGCGAATTACGGGGAACTTGAGGCCTATGGAGGGGTAGTCGGGTAGCACCCCCCTGCCTTGGTAGGGCATTTCAGCCCACTCTTCTTCTTGCTCAAATTCCTCATAGGCTTCTTGAGGAGTTCCTCGGGCATGACCTATAAACATGGGTGGGTGCCCACGGAGGGTGCCCATCATTGGCTCTAGGGGTGGTCTCCCGCTCAGGTCTAGGAGGTCTTGGAGGCAACATTTGATAAGGTCATGGAGACCTGTCTCGCACCAAGGGGTTGTGCCTCTCATACAACTCTGTCCTATGCATGCGAGGGGTTGGGACCCTCTCAGGCATAGTGTTCTGGAGCAACTCATCTATCTGACACCGAATGCGCTCTTTGCTAAGGTGATACAGGTGCTCTAACTATTGTTGATCTTGCTCAAGCTATGTGATTTGCGCTCGATGGGTGGCATGTTTGGCAAATGCCAAGTCGATTTGTTCCACCGTCTTGAGTCTAGGAGGCCTAGATGCCTCCCCTACACATCTATCTCGGTCATGGTGATCCGAGATCTCTATAGGTCACTTCCCTCTATCGAGGTTAGCGACATTCACCCGAGGCTCTGGCCTCAGTAGGTGATCCTGATAAATAGCAGGTGTGGAAGCGCATTGTTCCCACACTGTGTATTGCTCTTGAGGAATGTAGTGGTCTTCCTCATGCTCCCTTTCGTATATGTGAAAGGGGCGGGCAGAGTTGGCTCACCCTGTCTGAAGAGCCTTGTGCTCTGGATTTGGCCTATTGTTTCTGATAGTAATAAGGGGTAGAGGAGGGATGATGTAATCATGTGGCCCCTCCTTATGGACCCTATGTTGTTCTAGCACTTCATTGCATGGTGGCCACTCATAACGAGTGTCTAAGGGAGCCTTCCCATCTATGTTGAGTGCCACGTGTAAGGACTCCTCCTGAAAGGGTCTATGTTGAATGGGAGTGCCCCTCGAAGGGGTGCCTCTATAGTCCCATTCCGTCATGGTATGATGTGGACTATTTTGTGGGTCAGGCCACCAAGGTGGTATGACCAAGTCCTTGGGGCTATAGCGGAGGTGACTTGTGCCCCCTTGTACACTTTTCGTAGCTTCTGCCCATGATTGGGCTTGGCTACGGGTGTACACCATGGTGGTGTTTCTCTAAATGATGCGTACATTTTTATCTTCTTTATAATTTTTTATGCTACACTAAACAAATAGGAGCCACACAAACAAAGAAGTGATTATCTCATTTATGGATTAAAAGTGTGCCCTAAATCTGGTTCAGTGTGTTTTGATTTTTGTTTGAAAACCTTGTAAAGAAAATTTTGTTGTACATGCAATATGAGGGCTCTTATGTCTCCCAAAATGGTCACCCCTTCAATATACCACTGCCAGGCCATTATACCGAACCTCTCAATATACCCACCCTTACGTGAGGGAAACTATTGGTACGCGAGAGCATAACAATACGTGGAACATAGGCGGTACGAAAGGGGAATCACCCTATTTTTGACACCTACCATAGAAGACTTATCCTCATGCACTAGGAATCACCCCAGCTACACTTGGTCAGATTTCATCAGGATTTACATCTAGCAATAGTAGCGATCATGGTTATGTATGCAAAATTCAAGCCAAGGTGGTGATGAAATCCACCGTTGGTCTTGATCAAGTGTTGGGGTTTTACGACCAATGCCTTGATGTTTAGATTATCTCGTGGTGTGTGTGGTTATTTTTACTTGTGCAAAGAAAGGAAACATGTAGTAAAATTTCCTATGCAAGCAAAGAAATAGAAAAATCATAGAAATAGAGACAAAAAATTATAGAGAGTGTTCAGACAACCTACCTCTTCTCTGCCCACACTAGATGCCCCTGAGTTTCTGCTCAAAAATTGCATAGAGAGCTAATCATCCCGGGGTGGGATGAATAGCAGATCTGTATTCATCATAGGGTGGGATGAATGCCTTATTCATCCTAGGGTGGCATGAATTCTAGTCTGTATTCGTCATAGGGTGGCACGAGCAATAGTCCAACGCTTGAAGGATTAACACTTGAAAGCAAAAACACACAATTTTGATCAAAAATTTGATCCCAAAATCAAGGGACAGGGTCCCACCATGATCACCACTGAAATCATGAGGATACAGAAGCCCATAGGCATACCGGGTGTGGTGCAAACAAAAGCATGCGAAACGCTAAGTCCTACGAATGAACAAAGGACTAAAGTGCATGAAAAAGGGGAAAACAAACGAACTGAAATGAGATATAAAGCAAATGTAAAGTGCAGCCCTTATTTTTATTAATTTTTCTTTGAGACCAGGTTACAATACGTCTCCTTCCTTTTTAGGAGCTAGGAGCGTTAGATATAGCTTTGTTACACCACGGATGGTACACTTCCCTTCGGGATCTTCCGCGTGCCCACATTTGAAATGGGCGGGCCAAACGTCACCACCGCTTGCATGAATGCATCTATAGTTCCTTGCTGCCCCTCCGGTGTCGAGATCCTACATTCAAAGAAATAGCAAATGATTAGTAGCACCTACGGATGGAGGGAAATATGCAATCCCCAAGGCCTCCGGTTAATGCATGCATGAAATAATAAAAATGGTAATCAAAACATGTCAGAATAAGATGAAATTTGGATAGAAGCATGCAAACACTATCATGAACACACTGCAAAAGGAACAGTCAAGAAATCTACTGTAGATTTCTAATCGCTCCGGGGTGGGACGATTAGGACTGTCATAAAATGTCAGAAGGCAACCTCCTAAATGTCCCATCTAGAGGCCTCCAAAACACCTGCAAAGTTGGGGTTAGGCAAAATGGGGCATTTTGAGATGACCCAGAAGGTCGGATTTTGCAGATTCAGCCTCGATCACCCTATATCCGAAAATGCTCCCTGTATGTTAGTGAAAGCGAAAAGCAATGAAAACACAGTCAAAACTCATCAGAATAGCATGAAATTTGAATGGCAGCATATATGAAAGACATAAAATAAAATGCAAAAGGAATAGTAAGGAAATATGCTACAGATTTCTAATCACTCCGGGGTGGGGCGATTAGGACTGTAGTAGTGCGAGGGGCACCCGGGGGCAGGACGCCCACCGTTTGGGGCTTGGTTTCGGCACCAATCCACTTGGGATGGGTCCAAAACCTCCTAGGGGGTTGTGTCAAAAAATTGGGTGGGGTATTGTGGCCAAATATTTGGGTTTTGGGTCCGGATTGCGCTTCCAATGTTCACCCAATAACCTCCCTTCCAAAAGAGAGATCAAGGATGTAAGAAGCACAAGTGAGGGGTGAGGATGTAATTCGACAGCACTCCATTGCTCCAAATGCTCCTGCTCTATCCTTTTTTGGGGTGAGAAGACTCACCATTTTATAGACCTGAGGGTCTCTTGTGAATGAGCATGCAGAGGCGCCACTTGGCCATCATGCCTTGTCAAGGGAGAGAAGATTCCTCCCTGATTAAGGGCTCCATGACTGCCTCTATGACTGCCTCTTTGAGCTCAAAAATGCTCACTCGCACTCCCATGCATTGAAGGTGGAGTTGAGTGGCGGATCTGAGCTACCATTTGTCAAGGTTTGACCTTTTTCCCGTCAAACCTGCTATTCGCCCCACCCTGGAGCGAATGCTGCTAATCGTCCCGGGGTGGGACGAATACCAGTTTGTAATCATCCCAGGGTGGAACGAGTAGGGAGCAGAGTGCTTGAAAGGTGCCAAATTGACCTCTGACCTTCCAAAACTATTGTGGGAGTGGTTAGGACCACTGTTTAACCTCTCGGGGCTGCCCTAGGGGCTATGTATGTCAATTCGATCAGTGCTTGTCGTCACATAATCGGATTGGTGTTGTTTTGGTGTCTACAATACTAAATTTTACTATCACCACCAAGAAACAACTACAAGTTAGTTGGTCTCATCTTTCATTCCTTCGAAATATGCACCTTAGTCATTACCCTTTACACAAGTCCTTTAGTGTAAGAGATCCAAGGTCTCTAGTTCCTCCCCTTTCCACAAATATTTTAGTGAAAGAGTTCTTTTGGACACTAGTATTTATTCTCTTCACAAGTCTATTAGTGTAAGAGTTCTTTGGACACTAGTCTTTAATCTCTTCACAAGTCTATTAGTGTAAGAGCTCTTTAGGACATGTGTCAACGTTACTCACTACACAATTCCTTTAGTGTAGGAGTATTAATGCCAACTTCTAAGGCTCTATCCACTCTCTTCTCAATGTGATCTATAACACAAGTCTAAATATGAGGTAATTATTTCCCACTAATATTTATTCATCAAATATCTATTTTATTGATTAAAAATAAGTAACCAAGACTCAATTTGGAATACTCAAATAACCTTCCTAGACTTCTCTTCTTTATTTTGATATGACTAGGAGGTCAACCATCCACATAACTCTCAAGTTCTATTATTGAGGAGTTATTGCTCATGGGCAAGTGATGATAACTGATCACTTGATTCTAAAATTATTTTTTTTCTCTGTATATGGTATGGTTGTAATAATATACTTTTTATTCTTTTTCATTATTATTATAACCAATGAATTGAAACAAAACTTTAATGAAGTGAACCTTACAGTTTACAATAATACCATGTTTAGGTGAATCCAGGCATTCATCGATCAATACCTATGAACCCCTAAATCATTCACACTTAATATTTCTGATGCAGGAGCATCCAAGGGAAAGCAAAATGCCACAAGGAGAAAAAAAATGTCGCGATATCGCGACATGTCGACAAAGAAGAAAAATGTCGTGATATCGTGACATGTCGCATTATCGCGACCAAAATCCGAGAGAAGGCGAGAGAGAGAAAAGTGTCACGATATCGTGACATGTCACATTTTCATGACCAGAAGACAAGAGGAGGCGCAAGAGAGAAAAGTGTCACGATATCGCGACATGTCGTGATATCGCAACATGTCGCATTATCGCGACCAAAGGACGAGAGAAAGCGCAAAGGAGGAAAAGTGTCACGATATCGCGACATGTCACGTTTTCATGACTCAAGAAGGAGAGAGAAGGCACGGAGCAAAAATGTCATGATTTTGTGACATGTCACAAAATCACGACCAAAGCAGGAGAGGGAAGGTGCCCGAAGAAAATGTCACGATTTTGCGACATGTCACAAAATCGTGACCAAAGCAAGAGAGAGAAGGCATCCACAAAAAATGTCACGATTTCACGACATGTCATGAAATCACGACCGAAGTAGGAGAAAGAAGGCGTAAGCAAAAAATTTCATGGTTTTGCGACCAAAGCAAGAGAAAGAAGGCGTCCGCAGAAAATGTCGTGATTTCGTGACATGTCGCGAAATCATGACCGAAGTAGGAGGGAGAGGGCGTCCGAAGAAAATGTCACAATTTCATGACATGTCATGAAATCATGACCGAAATAGAATGGAGAAAGCATCCGAAGAAAAATGTCATGAAATCGCGACATGTCACGAAATCGTGACCAAAAGAAAACAAGAAGGGCAAGAGAAGAAAATGTCATGATTTCGCGACATGTCGCAAAATCGTGATCGAAGGAGCAGAGAGCGAAAGCAAGGAAGGAAACTATCACGATATCATGACATGGCACATTTTTGTGACCCAAAGCAGAGAGTGAAAGCAAAAGGCAAAGATGTCACGATTTTGTGACCCAAAGAGGCGAGAAGGAAGCAAAAAGGAAGAATGTTGTGATATCGCAACATGTCACGATTTTGTGACCCAAGAAACGAGGAGGAAACAGAAAGGAAGAATGTCTCGATATCATGACATGTCATGATTTCATGACTCGAGAGGTGAGGAGGAGGCAGAAAGGAAAGATGTCACGATATCGCAACATGTCGCGATTTCGTGACATGTCAAGATTTTGTGACATGTCATGATTTCATGACCGAAAAGGAGAAAGAAGAGCCAAAAAGGAAAGATGTCGGGATATCACGACATGTCGCGATATCGTGACCCAAAGAAGAGAAATGTAGTGAGGAAGAAAAATGTCACGATATCATGACATACTGCTGGTTCACGATTCAAAAATGCACGCGTTCCCATATGGTGTTTCTTGAAGCATTCAAAGGCCTCATCAATGCATGATTTCTTACCTGGTAAGTTTTTTGAGCATGGCGGCCACTCGACTGCTGCGCCCAGAGGTCAAAGATGTTCATATGGCTCATCAATGCATGTTTTCACGGTTGACCCGATGGCAGTTGCCAGTTAGGATAAAAGAGGTGAAGGTTACAGTCATGAAGGGAGAAAGGGACTGAGTTTTGGAGATTGGGAGGAGGTATTCTTTCTGAGACCAAAAATAGATCATTGAAAGTGAGGCTTTTTGCACCAGGAAAATAAAACTATGCCTACGGGCTAGTGTTGTAATTTATTTTTGATAAAAAAATAGAATATTGGAAATTGATTTTTGGTCATGAAAAGCATGTCCCCATCAAGTGGTATCAAAGCGTGTCCCCATCAAGTGGTATTAGAGCGGGAGCTCCTGAGTGTGTAAACAAATCGCCGGATGTGAGGCAGTTTACACCAGGATATATGGTGAAGGGTTGTGAGAAGAGAGTGAAGCAGAATGCCTCCATGAAGAAACCATGGTGGTGAAAGAAATATGGTGCCAGCAGAAGATTTCAGAGCTTTGCAGAGGCAAGTTCAGGCCCTGCAAGAGGAGCTACACAGAGGGCTTGAACCCAGAGGAGAAGAAGGAAGTGAAGATGAAGTTGATGAAGAAGGGGATTAGTTTGAGGAAGAAGAAGAGGTTGTAGATCCTGCACAAGCCAAGGTTATACAGAGCCATATCCCAGATTGGAAAGAAACAAATATGGAGGTTTCTACGTACTCTGGAAATCTATATCCATAGGAGTTGATTGACTGGATCAATGACCTGGAAGAATACTTTGAGTATGAGGAGGTCAAAGATCCTGATCGGGTCAGATTTGCTAAGACCAAGCTGAAGGGTCATGCCAGCATCTGGTGGAAGGGAGTATAGCTGGAAATAAATAGAAGAGGAAAGGAGAGAATAACCAGATGGGATAGGATGGTGGATAAGTTGAAGAGACAGTTTATTCCTATAGATTATGAATTGGATCTGCTAAGGAAAATGTAGAGTTTGAGACAGTCAAGCAAAACTATCAAAGAATACATAGAGGAGTTCTATAAGATCTCCATCCGAACTGTCCATTCAGAGGCTAACAAGAAGAAGGTGGCCCATTACATCAATGAGTTGAGAACCAATATTCAAGAAGATTTGAGTCTGGTTAGGATTAGCACCATTGAGGATGCTTACCAGTTTGCTTTGAAGGTTGAAGAGAAGCTGAACATAAGGTTTGAGGGTAAGCAAAGAGGAAGAGGTCATGGAGAAAGAACTGGTGGAAGAATAGATGGAGGATGAGATGAGAAGAAAGAAGAAGCTAGCTGCAGTCAGGATCAGAAAGAGGAGAACACCTACCAACCCCATAATCAGAATAATGGTTACCCAAGAGGGAGAGGTAGATCTGGACATGGATTTGGAAGAGGAGGATTTCATGGAACCTGTTTCCACTATGGCGAAGAAGGACATCGAGCATACGAGTGTCCACAACACCGAGAAAGGACGAATAAGAGACCTGAGGGTCCTGCCAAAGCTGTTGTAGCAGATGAAGATGCTGAATCAAAACATTCTGAGGAGGTAGAGAGAGAATTTATGGTCACTAGGAGGACCCTGTTGAGTGAGGAGAAAGGGTCAGACCAGAGGAGGATCCTGTTCTACACAAGGTGCAAATGTTTAGGTAAGGTCTGTAATGTTATTATAGATAATGAGAGTACTGATAACTTGGTCTCTGAAGAAATGGTTACTAAGTTACAGCTATAGAGGAGGAGACACCCACATCCATATCGGATTGCGTGGTTGCAGAAGAACCATAGGGCATTGGTCAGTGAGCAGTCCCTAGTCAAGTTCAATATTGGGAGATACTAGTATGAGGTCCTATGTGATGTTTTGCCTATGGATGCTTGCCATATGTTGTTAGGAAGACCATGGTAGTTTGATCACCGTGTAGTCCATGATGGACATGCCAACACCTATTCCCTAAAAAATGAAGGAGTGCACCATAAACTAAAGCCACTGAAGGGGATGGATGAAAAGAGGTTGCTGACAACAATGAGAGTGGAAGTTGTGGGGTTTGAAGAACTTAAGGATTTGTACCCTACAGACCCAAATTTTGTTGAAGCTTGGAGAGCTTGTATAGCCCCAGTTAAAAATAAGGTGACAGAATAGTACATAAGTGAAGGTCACTTCTCAATCCACCCCGGTTGTCTGATGCAGGAGCATCCAAGGGAAAGAAAAATGCCACAAGGAGAAAAAAAATGTCGCGATATCATGACATGTCAGAAAAGAAGAAAATGTCACGACATGTCGCATTATCATGACAAAAATTTGAGAGAAGGCGAGAGAGAGGAAGTGTCACGATATCGCGACATGTCGCATTTTCACGACTAGAATACAAGAGGAGATGCAAGAGAGAAAAATGTTGTGATATCGTGACATGTTGCATTATCACGACCAAAGGACGAGAGAAAGCGCAAAGGAGGAAAAGTGTCGTGATATCGTGACATGTCATGTTTTCACGACTCAAGAAGGAGAGAGAAGGCATGGAGCAAAAATGTTGTGATTTCATGACATGTCATGAAATCATGACCGAAGCAGGAGAGGGAAGGTTCCTGAAGAAAATGTCACGATTTCATGACATGTCACAAAATCGCGACCAAAGCAAGAGAGAGAAGGCATCCGCAGAAAATGTCGTGATTTCGTGACATGTCGTGAAATCGCGATCGAAGCAGGAGAAAGAAGGCATATGTAGAAAATGTCACGATTTCGTGACATGTCACAAAATCATGACCGAAGCAGGAGAAAGAAGGCGTATGTAGAAAATTTCATGATTTCACAACATGTCGTGAAATCGTGACCGAAGCAGGAGAAAGAAGGCGTCCACAAAAAATGTCACGATTTTGCGACATGTCACGAAATCACGACCGAAATAGGAGGGAGAAGGCGTCCGAAGAAAAATTTCATGAAATCACGACATGTCGCAAAATCACGACCAAAAGAAAACAGGAAGGGCCAAAGAAGAAAATGTCACGATTTCGCGACATGTCGCAAAATCACGACCGAAGGAGCAAAGAGCGAAAGCAAGGAAGGAAACTGTCGCGATATCATGACATGTCATGTTTTCATGACCCGAAGCAAAGAGCGAAAGCTAAAGGCAAATATGTCATGATTTTGTGAACCAAAGAGACAAGAAGGAAGCAGAAAGGAAGAATGTCGTGATATCACGACCCGAGAGGCGAGGAGGAAGCAGAAAGGAAGAATGTCAGGATATCGTGACATGTCATGATATCATGACATGTCGTGATTTCACGACCCGAGAGGTGAGGAGGAGGCAGTGTAGACACCAAAACAACACCAATCCGATTATGTGACCGCAAACACTGATCGCTTTGACACACACAGCCCCCAGGGCAGCCCTCAGAGGTTAAACAGTGGTCCTAACCACTTTTGTAGCAATTTTGTAAGGTCAAAAGGCAATTTGGCACATTCAGGCACTTTGCTCAGTATTCGTCTCACCCAGGGACGAATTCAAACTGGGATCCATCTCACCCAGGGATGAATTCTAAATTCGTCTTTGGTCAGGACGAATTCCAGGTTTAACGGGCAAAAAGAAGAATGGCGCCAAGTGGCAGCCGAGGACAGTCAATTATTGCCTCCTGCCGTGCATGCGCGTGTAGGTGGGTAGATTGGCCATTGGAGGACTGTCACAAGGGCAGTCATGGAAGCCCAAGTCAGGGAGGAGTCTCCTCCCTCTTGGGAAGGCATGGCCACCACATGGCATCCCTGCATGCCCCTCCAAAGAGACCCCTTGGGTCTATAAAATGGTGGACTTTCCCACCCAAAAGGAGAGAAGTTGGAGGCATTTTCAAGCAACGAAGTGCTGCCAAATTGAACACCCCATTGCACCCTTTTTCGATTCACCTTTTCACATCCTTAATCTCTTTCGCAAGAGAGGTTATTGGGTGGATTTTGGAAGTGTGGATCCGAACCCAAACCCAACATTTGACCACCTTAATCCACCAAATTTGCCGACAACCCAATCTAAGAGATTTTGGGCCCATCCCTAGTGGATTGGTGCCGAAATCAAGTTCCAACGGTGGGTGGCCCATTCGGGCACCCCACACTTTTTAAGTTTCATTCTAATTCATTTTTCTATCATTTATTCATCTCTCATTCCATTCTATGCTGACTAGATAGTTCATGTATTCAATTTCATAATGTTTTAATCAGATTTCATCATGTTCTCGTCGCTTTTGTTGTCCCACTAACTTGCAGGTAGCGACGCCAAATTCCCGTTGATGGAGGTCAAATTGGGAGAATCTGACCATCTGGGTCGTCCCAAAATGGCCCCAATTACTTAACCCCTCTATTTGCAGGTATTTTGGAGATCCCGAGGTGTGACATTTGAGCGGCATCAACTCGGCATTTTAACACAGTCGAATTCGTCCTACCCGGGGACGAATTACAGCAGAATTCGTCCTGCCCAGGGATGAATTTTAGTTGAATGCAAATTGGCCGACTGTTTCAATGGCAGTGGCCCTCAGGTAATGTTTTCTGGTCTCTGTCAAGTTTGCAGGTGATTTAGATTCATTTCATGCATCATTTTAGTCAATCTTAGGCATACATCCTTCATTATTTTAGAGAACTAACATTTCATATTTGCAGCAGGTGCTACTAACGCCTTTGTTGTTTCTTTGATCGTAGGAGAAGCAGCAAGAACCAAGGATTCATCAACACCAGCGGCGACAACATTTTGGCCCGCCCATTTTGCATGTGGGCACGCGAAAAGAAGATCATTATTCACTTTTGTAATGGAAACATGTTAACGCTCCTAGCCCCTAAAAAGGGAGGAGACGTCTTTGTAACCGAGGTTAAGAGAATTGAATAAAAAGGGTTGTGCTTTCCATACCTCTTTTCTTTCATTTTCGATTCGTCTCTTTTCTTTGTTTCGTGCATTTCAAAGGCATAGGATTAAAGCGTTATATTTTGTTTTACATTGCATAGCTATAGTTTTCCTTTTATTTTTGGAATCTCGTGCTTTCAGTGGTGATCACGGTGGGACCCGGTCCCCTGATTTTTAATATCACAAAAACTGATCGAGACTTGTGTTTTTGTGCTTACAGGTACCTTTTTCAATTTTTGACTATAATTCATCTTTGCCTGTGGTGATTACTTTACTGTAATTCGTCTGACCCTGGGACGAATTCCAATTCGTCTCAGGCCGGGACGAATTCTGTTCTGTAATTCGTCTCTGACAGGGACGAATTTTTGTCTATAAATTTTTAGAGCCGAAGATCAGAAACAACAGGTTTAGGCAGAGTAAGGTAAGGGTTTAAAACTGTTCTTGTTATTTTCTATTTTTTGTTTCTGTGTTCTTTCAAATTTTGCCTTCTTAAGGAAAGTAGTTGCTGCTGCTTGTTTCAATTTTAATTAAAATAAACCACACACACATCACGTGGTATCTTTAAACCAAGGAGCTGGTCGTAAGACCCCAGCCCTTGATCAAGACCAACGGTGGGTTCATCACCACCTTGGCTTGATTTTGCATCCATTTCCCCGATTGTCACCGTTGTTAGGCATAAATCCTGACGAAAGCTGACCGAGTGTCACCGGGGTGATTCCCATGCGTGCGAGGATAAGTCTTCTATGGTAGGTGTCATTAACAGGACAATCCCCCTTCCGTACCGCCTATGTTCCACGTACCATCTGCTCTCACGTACCTATAGTTTCCCTCTCGTAAGGGCGGGTATATAGAGAGGTTGGTATATCGTCCGAGCAATGGTATATTGAAGGGGCGACCATTTATGGGAGTCATATGAGCCAACATTCTGCATTTAAACATTCTTCAAAACTTTCAAAAACAAAACAAAAACATCAAAATGCACTAAACCAGTTTAGGACACACCATTAATCTTTAAAAGAGATAATCACCGTTTGTGCATGTGTGTGTTCATTTTTGCTTAGTGTAACAAAAAAAAATCAAAAATCATAAACAAAAAGATAAAAATCTGCTTAGCTAGTAGAAGAGCACCACAATGGTGTACACCCGTAGCCAAGCCCAATCAAGGGCAAACGCTGCGGAAGGTGTACAAAGAGCGGGCGCTGGTCACCTTCGCTTTAGCCCTGAGGACTTGGCCATACCGCCTTGGCGGTCTGGCCTACAAGAGAGTCCACATCAGGCCACATCAAGATGGAATTATAGGGACACCCCTTCGGGGGATACGCCCATTCAACACAGCCCCTTTCGGGAAGAAGCTTTACATGTAGCACTCAACGTAAATAGAAAACCGCCTTTTGAGGCTAGATATGAGTGGCCACAGCGTGATGAAGTGCTAGAGAGGCACAGTGTCCATGAGGAGAGACAGCGTGAATACGACATCTCTCCTTTGCCTCCCATTAGAACTGAAAGACAAAACCCAGAGCGCAGGGCTCTCCACACAGGGCGAGCTAACTCCGCCCGCCCCTTTCACACCCATGAAAGGGAGTACGAGGAAGACCATCGCATTCCTCGAGAACAACATACAACATGGGAGCCTTGCATTTTCGCACCTGCTAGATATCATGGTCACACATCGAGGCCCGAGCCTCAAGTAAATGCCACCGACCTCGACAGAGGGAAGCGACCCATTGAAATCTCGGATCATCAAGACCGAGGCAAATACATAGGAGAAACATTCAAGCCTCCTGAGAAAAATATGGCAGACCAAATTGACTCGGCAGTCGCCAGACATGCCGCCCGCCAAGCCCGAATCACGCGGCTTGAGCAAGGTCATCAGGAGTTAGAGCACTTATACCGCCTTAATAAAGAGCGCATGCAGCACGAAGCGGATGAGCTGCGTTATAAACTACCTGAGAGGGTGCCAACCCCTCGCACCCAAAAAGTAGAACAATATGAGAGGTATAATCCTTTGGTGCAGGACAGGTCTCCGCGACCTCGTCAAGCTTTGCCTCCGAGACCCTATAGACCTGAGAGGGAGGCCACTCCCCAAAACAATTATGGGTACCCTCAGTGGGGACTCACTCAGGGTCATAGATCTCGCCCAGAGACTCCTCAAGAAGTTTATGAGGAATATGAACCAGAAATAGAACGGGCCGAAATGCCCTATCAAGGTGGGAGGGCTGCCATTCGGCCACCCCCCCATAGGCCTCCAGTCTCCCATAACTCACAACGGGAGCAAACAAAAGAGGAAGAGATTAAATCTTTCGATGCATACAAAGCGCTATTGGAGCGTTTGGAGTCTATGGAGACAAAAGCTTCTGGGCATCAAAAGCCCACGTTACGTCAACTTCGTAGTCATCCAATGCATCCGTCAGTGCCCACACCTCTTTACCCCGAACATTTCAAGTTGCCTCAGTTGGCAGTCTTTAAGGGTGAAGAGGATGCCCAAGAGCATGTGACAAGATTCCTGAGCCAATGCTTTGGCATTCAGGATAATGATGCGCTGTTGCTAAGGACATTCATAACCACATTCGTAGGTCCTGCCTCGGATTGGTTCACACAGTTGTCGAAGCACAGCATAAATAACTTGGATCAATTAGTAGATGCGTTCCTTGAATGCTTTGCCTTCAACACCAAGAAGAAGGCATCATTGAGTGATCTGGCCAGCCTCAGGCAATATGAGGAAGAGACAATGGTGGCATACGGGAATCGATGGAGGGCTCTGCTTTCTAAGCTACCTTACCTTCCCCCTATGTCCGACCTCACACAAATGTTTTCATGGAGTTGTCTGAGATCGATCTCTGGGCTATTGCAGCTGCAGCAATACGCCAGCCTAGAAGAAGCTTTGGCGCAAGCCAGAGTTATAGAAGAGATCAAAATACAGGAAGGCAAAATCGCCAAGCCTAAAAAGAAAGAGTGGAACAAAAACACTAAGACCGGGACTACGCAATCAAAACCCGCTACGGTTAATCAAGTTGCGATAAATGTCCCCAAGCCTATGCAAGAAATACAGCCTCAAAAGGCTAATTATCAGGCAATGCCTCCTAATTATGAAAGAGAAAATAAAAAATAGGAGCAAAATCAGCAGCGTCGCCCTAGGCGACAATTCACCCCTTATACGGAGTCTAGGGACTCCCTATTTGACCGCTTGTCAGCGGAAAATTTAATCACCCTTCCAGAAATCCAAACCATAGATCCTAACGCTCCCAAGCCTAAGGGATACAGAGAGGATTTATATTGTAGGTTCCATAGGCGAAGGGGACATGACCTGAATGGATGTTGGAAATTCAAGGGATTAATACAAGATTTGATCGATAATAAAACATTGGCAATGGACAACCCCATAGCGCCAAATAATCAATAGATGGGGGTTTTCAAGGACCCTTTGCCTGCCCACGAGGCACAGGCAAAACCTCTTCAGGTCAATGAGGTGCGACAAAATCTTCCCATGCAAGGATTCGTGGGAATGATCAGCATAGTGACCAGGAACAAAAAGTACCCAGGAGTTGCCCCCGAGGCAGCTACAAGAGAAGTTCCAACAACGTCGCAACCTCAACAATGCCCTGTGCAGTTGCCTCCGCCTAGACCCGAGGTCACGATACGGACCAAACTCACGCAGAGTTTGCGGACCACATCGGCTAGGCTTTCCATTTATGAGCTTATACAACAGTCAGCACCCCATAGGGAAGCTCTCATGGAAATTTTGAAAGCCATCGAGTTGCAGCCTCACGAAGCGAATTCCTTCAATAACTTTGTGGGACATGTAAAACGATGTACGGAGCCGGTCATTACCTTCAGAGAAGATGAGGTTAAAATAGTATCGAATGACATGGCAGATCCACCCCTGCACGTTATCGCACGGGTCAACGGGATCCCGTACAAGAGAGTGTTGGTAGATACTGGCTCATCCAGTAACATCATTACCACTGCAGCATTAAAACATCTGAAGCTGCCAGCCTCTCATATCATGGCTTCCACATACACACTACGAGCATTCAACGATGCGATATGCTCGACAGTCGACATAATTGTTCTGCCCGTCCAGGTAGGACAAAAGACGATACCTACATTGTGCCATGTTCTGGAAGGCGAGATGGCATACAACATATTGCTAGGGCGGCCATGGATCAGGGACATGAAGTGTGTCCCTTCGATCACTCACCAGTGTCTAAAGTATGCATTTGAAGGAGAAGTACATGTAGTCCCGATGGACTTAGAACCCTTCAAATATTGCAATGCGGTGCAATTAATGCCTCAATCGACCCTCCCATCAACGCACTTGGATTTCCAGTTAAATCCATCTAAATAGGGTCCAATGCCGTGGGCACCACTGGTGACTAAATCATCAAAATCCCAGCCAGGTGAGTCTTCATCATCTGCTCCTTCACTACCAATGCCACCTGTCATGGCTAAATAGAAGGACAAAGGAAAACAGATCCTGGAAGAGGCTCAGCCCCTAGAAGAGGTGTTGCCAACAATATCAACTGTCTCAATAGAAGAAATACCTAGCACAATGGAAGCTGAGGCTCCTAATCCACCCAACATGGAATGGACTCAGGAAGGCCTTCCATTTCCTCCCTCTCAATCGTCAACAATTACTATTGAAATGGCCAGTACGGGCCTGGGGGAGTATCTAGTGCAGAATGTTGTGGCAACGCCCGCGCTAGAATCCGTGCAGGACATGGGGAGACCTCGCCTTCCCATAGGGACAGTTGTTCCTCTAGGTTACCCACCAAACCAGACTAATTTTGTGTATGGGGGCCTTGATCATGGTGCTGAACCATGCAAGCAAAAGGACGAGGATGAAGAGCCTTTTGCCAAAAATGTCAATTATCTGTCAAACCCGGACTTCGCTCTGAGATATCTCGGCCAATGCAATTGGCATGGATACGGGCTAGGCAGGTATGAGCAAGGGGTGCGTGTCCTTTTCCAGCCAAGATACCAAATGTCGTATGATAAGTCGAGAGTAGGGTTCAACCACCCCCTACCCTTAGACATCTTGGTGGAAAACATGCAAGGCCTAGGAATAGGCAACAAGGGTGGATTGGCATCAGATCCTTATGCCAACCCAAATACAGAATATACATTGGGAGATTACCTCCCATGGTCAACAACCACCCTTGGTAACATCAATAATCCCTCTCCTTTGCTAGAGAGAGGTGAAATTTTGGACACTAACTCCCAAGGAGAGCATAAACGGTGTCCAGAGATCTTTTTGAAACTATTCCCTTTAGAGGTTCCAGTTGAGCCAGTGTTGTGTCAAGAGAATCAGGTCCCTCCACCAAGAGTGGAACAACCACAATGGGATCAGATTAATTTGCTAGAACAAGGTGAACCCTTAATGTCGCAAGTAGTTGTTGAAGAAAATGAACATTTTTGGATCTCCGATAGTGATTCGGAAGATGAGACTGAGATGGCTTACCTCAACCACATGCGACAAATGCAACAAAGGCAACAAGTGCAACAATGGCATCCCTTAGGGATTGATGACTTATTTGCACAGATGGGCATACTACCAGGACATGAGTGGTACGTAGACCCAGCAGGGTGGGACCAAGTGTTGGATCCATGGCTCCAAGTTTACGATGAGCACCGTCCACCCCGAGACCCTATAATGACATCAGTGCCGAGGGAAGACCCTGTCTTCTTATCAACACATAGGGCCGATCCGTTCGTACCCGTCCCTCTAGAGCCAGATCCAGAGCATAGGGAGCATCCAGAATGTTCGAGTTATCATACCCATGGTAATGGAGACCAAATTCATTCCATCCACATGATCTCCATTGATTTGACCGCACCCATCCGCAATCCGGCCGATCCAGCATGGTCATTGCATCTAGACACAGATGCCATCGACTGGGATCACGTCAATTCACCTCTCTCACCATCATAGTACTGGCCTTTCGGTAAGATGCCTCATTTTACCCCAGGGACAACTCAGGATATTTTTTAGGCTGAAGAGGAACCCGAGGTTCCCAACGCAGATTTAAATTCAGCTAATGATATCCATTTGATCCCGACTCCACATCAGTTGGAGGACGGATCCCACATGTCGATCGAGGAGACGACTGACGTAGATATCAGCTTGGATCCAATGAATCCACAGATTATCAAGCTGGGGTAAGCTTATCCCCCGAAGAGCAAGCCGACTACATTGCCCTTCTCAAAGAGAAGAAGGAGGTTTTTGCATGGTCATACAAGGATATGCCAGGACTAGACCCGTAGCTAGTCATGCATAATTTAACGCTTGATCCGAAAATCAAGCCCGTAAAGCAAAAACTACGTAAGATGCACCCAACAGTGGCCTTGATGGTCAAAGACAAATTGCAAAAGCTGTTGGATGCATAGTTTGTCATCTACGTGGATTATCCGCCATGGTTGTCCAACATGGTGCCCGTCAAAAATCCCGATGGGAGGATTCGCATATGCACTAATTTTTGAGATCTAAACAAAGCGAGTCCTAAGGATGATTTCCCCTTGTCGAGCATCGACGCATTGGTAGACGCTACAGCAGGTCACGAAATGCTCTCCCTCATGGATGGTTTCTCAGGATACAATCAGATTCGTATCAATCCTAAGGACCAACTAAAAATGGCGTTCACAACGCCTTGGGGGACATTTTGTTATAAGGTCATGCCTTTTGGCCTTAAAAATGTTGGTGCCACCTACCAACGTGCCATGACGTACATCTTCCATGACTACATGCATAAAACTTTGGAAGATTACATGGATGATTTGTTAGCCAAGTCTCTTTTGCGCTCAAATCATATCGATGACTTAAGCAAGATCCTCGATCGCCTCATGGAGCATAAAGTTAGACTAAATCCCAAGAAGTGCGTATTTGGCGTCACATCTGGAAAACTCTTGGGTTTCATAGTCTCAAAGCGAGGCATCGAGGTGGACCCAAAGAAAGTCAAGGCAATCCTTGAAATGGTCCCCCCAACTACCATTAAGCGACTCAAAAGTCTGCAGGGAAAGGTCACGTCGATTAAGCGCTTCATAGCGCAACTATCTGACAAGTGCCGACCCATGAACAAATTATTGCACAAGGGGGTTACATTTCACTGGGATGACGAGTGCCAGTCAGCCTTTGATGACATCAAACAATACCTGGCTTCATCGCCAGTATTGGCACCACCTAGACCAGGAGTGCCGTTCTACTTATACATCTCAGCTACTGAGGTGGCACTGGGCGCCATGCTAGCCCAGAAGAATGAACTTCACAAAGAATAGGCTACTTATTATCTTAGCCGCACCCTAGTCAGTTATGAACTTAACTATGCATACGTCGAGAAACTCTGCTTGGCAGTGGTGTTTGCTACCAAAAAGCTATGCCACTACATGCTGAGCAACACTACGTATGTTGTGTCTAAGGAGAATCCATTGCGATACATGATGAGTCGTACTTATCATAGTAGTCGCACGGCAAAATGGATCATGTTGTTGATGGAATTTGACATAGAGTTTATTGGACAGAAATCTATCAAAGGACAAGTCATAGCCGATCAACTAGCAGAGGCTCCTCTTGAAGACGATCAGCCTCTAGTCATAGAACTACCCGATGATGGGGTCTTCCATGTCTCAGAATCGCCAGATTCTGATGAGCCTGAGTCACATGCCGACATAACCCTATTTTTTGATGGTTCTAAATGTGAGCAAGGTGGTGGCACGGGAATAGTATTCTTCACATCGCAGGGCGCTCCAATGCCCCTGTCATTTAAATTAAATTTCCCATGCACCAACAATAATGCAGAGTATGAAGCCTTGCTCATAGGTCTTCAGACAACAATCGCCATGAACATCAAATGACTGAACATCTTTGGTGATTCGTTGTTAATTGTCAATCAAGTCAAAGGGGTATATCAATGCAAATGCCCAGTTCTACAGGCTTATAAAGCCCTTGTGGACAAATTCTTGGCAAAACTTGAGTGGTATGACATCGAGGCACTCCCTCGGTCATCGAATCATTTTGCGGACACAATGGCCTCCTTGGGGTCACTAATCCCGCAAGACCTTTCCGGTGATATGACAACCATTCAAGTCAAAACCCTATCGCAATCCATGATGGAGCGTGCAAGCTCTGACTTGATGCCAGGAATCCACATGATCCAGATTGAACCATCCTCGGATAAGTTCTCTCGAATCCACGATCGTTTGAAACATGCCAACTGGGGGTCCTTGTTCTCCCCTACTCCCATTAATAGCAATACAACGCTATTCTTACAAGTTCTTTCCCGCTCAACGTTTGCTAGGGATGAACTTCAAGAGGGATTGGTTGTTCATACCGTCGAGGTTTCCGATCAACAGGACTGGTATTTACCCATTAGAGACTACCTCAAGTTAGGTAATCTCCCGCTTGGATTGACGCATGCCGCAAAATGAGCATTCAAGCAGAAAGCGGCTAAGTATGTCTTGATAGGAGACATTTTGTACCATCGTAGCTATGAAGGAATCCTCCTTCGTTGCTTGGACCAACAAGAGTCCACTTGGGCGATCGCCCAAGCGCATGATGGTACATGTGGTGGCCACTTCAATGGTATGGCCATCGCAAAGCGCATTCTCTGCATGGGCTATTATTGGCCATATTTAGAGCGAGATTGTTGCGCATATGTCAAGAAGTGCGTGAAGTGTCAACATCATGCCAATTTGATGCACGTACCTTCCCAGGCCTTGCAGACAGTCCAAGTATGCTTGGCCATTTTCATAGTGGGGCTTCGATCTAATTGGAAAGATCTCCCCTGCATCGTTAGGCCATCACACGTTTATCATAACGGCCACAGAGTATTTTACCAAGTGGGTGGAAGCAATTCCGCTTACCTCTACGACAGGACCCCGCATTGTGGAGTTCATTTTGCATAACATCATATGTCATTTTGGTATTCCATCCAAAATAGTCTCGGATAATGGGACGCCTTTCAAGAACAAAGACGTGCGTGCTTTGACCACAAAGTACAAAATTCAGCATAGTTTTTTGACACCCTATTATCCGCAAGCGAATGGGCAAGCAGAGGCGTCAAACAAAATGCTAGTTGCCATCCTTAAAAAGATGGTCGCAGACAGTCATAAGGATTGGCACATCCAAATCCCACTTGCCCTATGGGCCTATCGCACTAGCATTCGAACGCCCACTGGGGCCACTCCGTTTTCTCTCGTGTATGGCTCCGAGGCAGTCATGCCTCTAGAGTTGGAGATTCCTTCCCTGCGCATATCAATGCAGGAGTTCATCGATGATGACGCTGCACGGCAGGCCCGGTTAGACCAGCTTACGTTGCTTGACGAACGACGCGTTAATGCTCTCGAGCATTTACGTATTTATCAAGAGCGACTTAAGAAAGCTTACAACATGAAAGTTCACCTCAGAGACTTTCGGGTTGGTGATTTGGTTTTGAAGGAAAACCAACAGAATTCTAGTTTGCCGTCCCACCTAAGGGACAAGTTCATGGCAAATTGGTTAGGTCCATATGTCATTGATAGCAAAATAGGACCCGGGACATACCGGCTAGCCTCTCTTGATGGAATCAAGGAAACAGAACCCTTGAACATCAGTCATTTGTGCCCATTCCATATCTAAGAGAGCCATATCCCAAAAATGCTCCAAGGATCCTTAAAATCGCTTGGTCAATCCCAAAATGCTCCAAGGATCTCCAAAAATCGCTTGGTCAATCCCAAAATGCTCCAAGGATTCTTAAATCGCTTGGTCAATCCCAAAAATGCTCCAAGGATTCTTGAAAATCGCTTGGTCAATCCCAAATATGCTCCAAGGATTCTTCAAATCGCTTGGTCAATCCCAAAAATGCTCCAAGGATTCTTGCAATCGCTTGGTCAATCCCAAAAATGCTCCAAGGATTCCTAAAATCGCTTGGTCAATCCCAAAATGCTCCAAGGATCTCTATAAATCGCTTGGTCAACCCCAAAATGCTCCAAGGATTTCCACAATCGCTTGGTCAAAAATAAGAAAAGTCAAAATTCAAAAATCATCAAAAACAACAAAATTTTTTGCATCTCATTTCTAGGCATGCTCAAATTCATCAATAGAGAACTCTTCTCGCATCTCATCTTCATATTCACAAAAATCAATCCATCAAAAATACAAAAATACATAGCTGCATTAAGCATTACATCCATACATTGCATATTTGTGGTCGTAAAGGTCAAAGGCACCATAGGCTGTAATTGCTCTGCTAGTCCATCTGGTTCCACATTGTTCCATATTATAAAACAAACAAACAAACGCCATTTACCGCTTTTTCCCACACTAAGAGTCAGTGGTCTTCTAATGTATCCAGAGTTTTCGTAATTCAGTCATCATTTTGATCTCTAGTCACGTAATGTACCGAGTCAGACAGATTTTACGAAGGTAGAGTTACACTTGAAATACGCCTTGTTACGTAGCATCCCAACACAAATTAAAACACATAAAAATTCCCAAGTTGTGTGAACGAAAGATGAAACCTGCACAGTAATCCAGGTCACCATAAGCGAAATGGTTATCTTGCTCATCCCCCTGTGCGAATGGTTCTAGAATGCTAAGAATTGATAAAAGGACGAGCTCTTCCCTATCCATTCACCTTAATACACAGTGGTTTTTACCACTACCAAATCCCAATCATAGTTGGTTCCCAAAGTTGTAAGGATTCGTACTACACGTCCCTGCCAAGGATGGGTAGTCATCCCCAAGACCTAAAAGGATCAACGCCATTCACAAACAAAATTCCAACAAATCATCATCCTAACCCTTTCCATTCACCTTTGGTCTCCAAGTCGTAAGGATTCGTACTATCCGCCCCTAATCAGGATAGGTAGTCATCCCCAAGGCCTAAAATATCAATACCCTTACTTCATAATCTCCATCATCCCCTTGGTTCCCAACGTCGTAAGGATTCGTACTATCCGCCCCTAACCAGGATGGGTAGTCATCCCCAAGGCCAACAGGATCAAGGTCATTCACAAGCTCAAACTCACACCGCTCAAAATACAAAATCAAGTAACAGTGGTTATCACCACTATTCAAAATCCTTGCTCAAAAAGAAAAATAAATAGAAAAATAAAGAGTGATTTGCATCACTATATAGACGAGCAAGTCTCCCAAATCATTCAGCCAATAAATAGCCTGAACTTGAATTTTTGGAATTCTCAGCATTCGAAAACCATCTAGGTGATCCTCATTACAAGTTTGGTTGACATCCTATCTGGTAATGGTGGTATCCTACCCGCATGACGATATGTCCGTCACATTCGCTTTGCGTATGTGCAGACCAATGTTTGCATGAGGATGAGCTAGCTTATGGTATCCTGGATAACACCGTAGATTAATCTAACTAAATACAACAAAGGAGTTAGTGGAGCTAGTTAGGTGATCCTCGATACGAGTTCGGTTGAAAGCCCATCTGGCATCGGCGGTATCCTGACAAATACCACATAAATGAACTCAATTGCACACACAGGGATGTGAAATAGCTTGGTCAAAAACAAGTTCGATTCATACCTTGTCTAAAAGTCTGGTAAGACAAAGTACAATCGTGGCTAGTGAGTTAAAACCGTCTGAGTCTCAAAAAACCTTAGCTACATTTCTAAACCAACTGCGCTACTTTTCATCTTTGCAATACCATCAAAAAATACAAAAAAAGAACAACCACATGTATACATACAAAGTCATGCATCACAACAATCGCCTAAAAACAAAATAACAGAGTTCTAAACAGTCTATGGTGCCATAGCCAAACATCACAAATCCCATTCATCCACTTCATTTCTGCATATCACATATAAATAAAAAACACTTGCATTCATCATAACGTATGCATCCATCAAAATAAATAAACATGCATACATCCATATTCATCAACCATAATGCATAATATCATATCATCACATGTGCATAACCACAATAAAGCCGGTATATATATATATATATATATATATATATATATATCATCAAAAAAAAAATGCCCGCAGGCTACAAAACTGGTCCTCAGACCCCGCAATCATGTAACAAAACCACCCAGCCTAAGGCATCGACCACCATGATCACGCAGGATCGATGCAACGGGAACTACCCCCTGTGGTGTGGGTCCTATGGGACCCCTCAGGGTGGCTACTGCTAGCCCCCACATCACGCTTGCTATCGCCTCCCTCATCCAATCGCCTACGATGAGATGATGTTGACTGCTCAGTACCACTGTCCCTCGTCCGACGTGAAGATCCACCTCCCGACGGCTCAGGTAGCCGCCCACCGAGGTGGATGACCTCCCTCTCCAAATCCATCCGATGTCGACACCACTCTGCCTCTCGTCGATGGTAGTAAGCTAATGCATCGTCGCGCTGTGCCAAAACCCTATCCCGCTCTACTAGCTGAGCCCGCAGGAGATCCCTCTCCCGTAGCACATCCCCCAGCTCCCGCACCGCATCCCCCAGCTCCTGATCTCGCATCCATAGTAGCTCCACCAATCATGCATTCTCAGCATGTACCCCAGACTCCATCTCCTCCGCATCCGCCTGAAGCATGGGACTCTCCAGAATAGCAGCCTACTCTGGCTCCCACTGCTCCGCCATGTCCTGCATCTCCGGCTGATCCGGAGCCCCCAAATCTACATCCTCACCCTCCACCTCAACCATGTCTGCATCCTCCAAAGGAGCTCCCCAATCATCCCCTGGTGCCTCAGCACCCTCCCCACCCGTCGCTGTCGCCTCCGTGCCTCCCAGTGGCCCCTCTCCTCGCCATCGCCGTAGTACCCACCACGAGTCATACTCTGCGGTAGTCCCGATGTCATCCACGTCCGGGACGTCGATCACCGTGTCTGAATCCTCACCCAATGGCACGATGACCGGTCGATCTAGAGTCCTCTCATCCCCCCAACGCCGATAGACCATGGGCTCACCAGGAAACCCCTGGCGCACCCCAAACTGTCGTGTAACCCGACTGTATGAGAAGAACTCGTGCTCGGTCCCGTGTCGCCCAATCAACCATCGCTCCCTGCGTACCCGTCGGAGCCACTCTCCAGCCTCCCACCAGGCTAGACAATCCTGATAAGGGTGCCAAACCACCTCCCCTAGAGTGAGCCGAGAGAAGGCATCGACATAGTGCCCTATGGCACTTGCCCATCATCGACTCTGTCCCTGCTCTTCGGAACGTCGCCACAAAACTGCATAACCTATCTCCTTATCCTCCATCGCCGCCCGAGTCATCCATGGTAACCCGGTTGGCCTCTCAACTACTATGTGCTACCAACCCCAGCACTGCAACAGATAACTGCAGCTGATCCCCTTCCGCTGCCGACAATGGACCCCATACAACTCCCCGTAGAGCTGTGCCAACAGTGTCTGTCCCCATCTCAGGATCAACGGTGCCTCTATCGGGCACTCTACCAACTGCCACACCAAATCTAGCAGGTTCCATGGGAACCTCACGCCTGACGAGTTAGGTAATAGCATGTTGGAAATGAGGCCCATAAGGAATGCGTGCCTCAATCCTAAGACACCCCTCTCCTACCACCATCCAACCAAAATCTCGCCAACCTGGCAGTCCACCTCGGCCGTCTCCATCGGGCTCTCTACGCCCAACCGCTCCCCATGCCCGAAGCATCTCGTCGATACAGCGGTCCGTTGATCACGCGGCGATGTCCTGATGGGCAGTCCATCTATCGAAATCCACAAAAGCCGATAGATATCCTCCAAAGTGATAGTCATCTCCCCTATCGGGAGATGGAAGGTGTTGGTCCGCGGATCCCAAAGATTGATCAGGGCCATCAAATAGGCCTGATCCATGACCATAGGCTCCAGTCGAGCCACCTGCTTGAGCCCAAGGGCATCAAGCCACTCCCAGTAAGCCTCATTCAACACCCCCCGTGCCTCAGTGAAAGCAGTGGGTACACAGTACCGGCTCCTAACAACTTGCAAAAGAAAACCATTCAAAAAAAAAAAAAACAAAACACTTACAGTTTTAAAACAAAAATAAACTCTAGGGAGCACTTACTGGTCTCGCTTTGGCTTCGCCGCTCGAACCAGTTTGTGTACTCATGATGGCAGGGAAAATCCGATAGCGCTTCGCTTCGCAGAATTAACCTCCTTCTCCCTAGAGCTCCAGATCGCAAGAAAAATCAGATGCAAATGAGCCCAAACCCTAGTTTTGGCCCTTAAATAGGCTTTTGAGCTGGAATTCATCCTTCACTGGGATGAGCACTCTGGTTAGCACTCGTCCCACCCAGGGACGAATTCTAAAGCTGGAATTCGTCCCACCCCGGGACGAATTCAGGCCAAAAACTTCAAAAACATCAAAAAAATGAACAAAAATGCATTAAAACCGATAATAAATTTGCCCGATGAGAGTGCTGTTGCACTTAACATCCCGAGCATACAAAATAGATGTTGGGGTCACAAATTGTCATTATCCTACTCCCTAAGAAGGCTATCTTAGCCGGACCGCTCCATGGGAAGATGAATTTTTGCCAATTTCAGCTCCAAACAACATCGCAAAAAGGGTTAACACCCACCAAAAATAGGTCTAAATGTTGGAAAAATTGCACATGCTTAATGATAAACCATCTAAAGGCACCCTTGCACAAGTCATCTTGGGTCAAGCGACTCGTCGCTTTTCTCACGAAGGTCATTCCCTCATCGATTCGTCGCTTGAGGGGGTAGTCACACTTAGTCACCAATCAACAAACACACACCCAATCAAGGCAATGACATGCATTCAAAGAATCATTGACAAAGACAATCATGCTCCCGCTTGGGGCGATTAAACAAGCAACAATCATAATCTGATCAAATCACTTGGCATTTTGTGAATCATGAACACAAGGTTCCCCCCGTGGACAAAAGGTTGCGCCCTTTGCCTATTCATGACTGATCAATGTCCAAGCTCAAGTCACACCTCACCAAAACAGGTTAATACTTGAAATCAAATTCCTTCACTCGTCAGAAGCAAGGATTCAAGAATGCATGCCCTTTCCATACTTGGGGCATCAAAAGTTGGTTAGGTGGCCAAAAACCCTAATCATTAGTGCTTTGGTTATCTATTTTTGCTCGACGCTGCGCCATGCACAGCGCATCCCAAAAAGGGGCATCTGTAGACACCAAAACAACACCAATCCAATTATGTGACTGCAAACACTGATCGCTTTGACACACACAGCCCCCAGGGCAGCCCTCGAGAGGTTAAACAGTGGTCCTAACCACTTTTGTAGCAATTTTGTAAGGTCAAAAGGCAATTTGGCACATTCAGGCACTTTGCTCAGTATTCGTCTCACCCAGGGACGAATTCAAATTGGGATCCGTCTCACCCAGGGACGAATTCTAAATTCGTCTTTGGTCAGGACGAATTCCAGGTTTAACGGGCAAAAATAAGAATGGCACCAAGTGGCAGCCGAAGACAGTCAATTATTGCCTCCTGTCGTGCATGCGCGTGTAGGTGGGTAGATTGGCAGTTAGAGGACTGTCACAAAGGCAGTCATGGAAGCCCAAGTCAGGGAGGAGTCTCCTCCCTCTTGGGAAGGCATGGCCGCCACATGGCATCCCTGCATGCCCCTCCAAAGAGACCCCCTGGGTCTATAAAATGGTGGACTTTCCCACCCAAGAGGAGAGAAGTTGGAGGCATTTTCAAGCAACGAAGTGCTGCCAAATTGAACACCCCATTGCACCCTTTTTCGATTCACCTTTTCACATCCTTAATCTCTTCCACAAGAGAGGTTATTGGGTGGATTTTGGAAGTGTGGATCCGAACCCAAACCCAACATTTGACCACCTTAATCCACCAATTTTCCGACAACCCAATCTAAGAGATTTTGGGCCCATCCCTAGTGGATTGGTGCCGAAATCAAGTTCCAACGGTGGGTGGCCCATTCGGGCACCCCACACTTTTTAAGTTTCATTCTAATTCATTTTTCTATCATTTATTCATCTCTCATTCCATTCTATGCTGACTAGATAGTTCATGTATTCAATTTCATAATGTTTTAATCAGATTTCATCATGTTCTCGTCGCTTTTGTTGTCCCACTAACTTGCAGGTAGCGACGCCAAATTCCCGCTGATGGAGGTCAAATTGGGAGAATCTGACCATCTGGGTCATCCCAAAATGGCCCCAATTACTTAACCCCTCTGTTTGCAGGTATTTTGGAGATCCCGAGGTGTGACATTTGAGCGGCATCAACTCGGCGTTTTAACATAGTCGAATTCGTCCTACCCGGGGACGAATTACAGCAGAATTCGTCCTGCCCAGGGATGAATTTCAGTTGAATGCAAATTGGCTGACTGTTTCAATGGCAGTGGCCCTCAGGTAATGTTTTCTGGTCTCTATCAAGTTTGTAGGTGATTTAGATTCATTTCATGCATCATTTTAGTCAATCTTAGGCATACATCCTTCATTATTTTAGAGAACTAACGTTTCATATTTGCAGCAGGTGCTACTAACGCCTTTGTTGTTTCTTTGATCATAGGAGAAGTAGCAAGAACCAAGGATTCATCAACACCAGCAGCGGCAACATTTTGGCCCGCCCATTTTGCATGTGGGCACGCGGAAAGAAGATCATTATTCACTTTTGTAATGGAAACATGTTAACGCTCCTAGCCCCTAAAAAGGGAGGAGACGTCTTTGTAACCGAGGTTAAGAGAATTGAATAAAAAGGGTTGTGCTTTCCATACCTCTTTTCTTTCATTTTTGATTTGTCTCTTTTCTTTGTTTCGTGCATTTCAAAGGCATAGGATTAAAGCGTTATATTTTGTTTTACATTGCATAGCTATAGTTTTCCTTTTATTTCCGGAATCTCGTGCTTTCAGGCAGAAAGGAAAGATGTCACAATTTCATGATCAAAAAGGAGAAAGAAGAGCCGAAAAGGAAAGATGTCATGATATCGCGACATGTCACAATATCGTGACCAGAAGAAGAGAAAGGCAGCGAGGAAGAAAAATGTCACGATATTGCGACATGTTGTGATATCGTGACATACTGCTGGTTCACGATTCAAAAACGCATGCGTTACCAGATGATGTTTCTAGAGATAGTCAAAGGCCTCATCAATGCATGATTTCTTGCTCGATAAGTTTGCTGAGCATGGTGGCCACTCGATTGCTGCGCCCACAGGTCAGAGATGTTCAGACGACTCATCAATGCGTGTTTTCATGGCTGACTCGATGACAGTTTCCAGTTAGGATAAAAGAGGTGAAGGTTACAGTCACGAAGGGAGAAAGGGGCTGAGTTTTGGAGATTAGGAGGAGGTATTCTTCCTGATACTACAAACAGATCACCGAAAGTGAGTCAGTTTGCACCAGGAAAAGAAAACTACACCTGCGGGATAGTGTTGTAATTGATTTTCAATAAAAAATAGAAGATTGGAAATTGATTTTTGGTCGTGAAAAGCGTGTCCCCATAAAGTGGTATCAAAGTGTGTCCCCATCAATTTCCATTCCAAAGAAAGCATAAATCCACTTTTTATAAGATAAAAGTCCAACATTAATAAATGCAAAGTTTCAATCATAACACATATATCATTAATTCAGTCAACGTAATATTATAGATCATTAACATCACTAGCACTAGAACTAATATAATCCAGAGCACATTATACCAAGAGGATAATTTTAAATGTTTTCCCCTCTATATTATAAAAAAGTTAGAATTCAATAGCCACCTTCACATAACTATATGTTAAGATCCATTTCAACACTCAATTGAAGGATTATGGTCCAGCTGAACTCTATCACTAGGACTATATTTCTTCATAGTCAATCTCAGCTCTGCATCTTTTCCAATATAAAAACTCAAACAACTAGGCTTGTATTGCACCAAAGTCAATAGAGATTTTTAATGTGCTAAGGTTTACTATGATGACAATGCAATATTTCCCATCGAGAAATATTATCTTAGATGAGGATTAGAGATGGCTCCCTTTGGAATGCTCACCAATTGGCATCTAATTTAAATCCCAACTACCATTTATTCTAGTTGAAATTTTCTAGATTTTAATCATTCAAAAAGGAATACAAGCATCTCCATTTCAATTCAATTTGTACCTCTTTCTAAGAAAATTCTATCAACGATAGAAATAATGTAAGCTTTCAATACATGCATATTTTTTTTAATAGTAGAGTTTTGAATAAAATCACATCACAATATTCATTTGATCTCTATTTTTTTGTACACAAAACTTCTACCATTCCCTAAAGAAACATCATGCCACAACATAATATACAAAGACTATCATTAGTCCCAATTGCTCATCAACATAGAAGAAATCATTCACCTACTAAAGCATAGCAATACCATGTCTTGTCTATTTTCTAGAAAACATCATTCATTCACTAAAGCATAGCAATACCATGTCTTGCATATTCATTAAAAATAATCATTAATTTACTAATGCATAGAAATGTCATGTTCAGTCTAATCATTACATTCATCGTTCATAATAACTAACCAAATAATATCAACATCCTAAGGCAATCTCCTAATACTTTTAATTATTTCATTACCAAGCACCATTGTTCTACTATCGGTAACTATTGTGAGGCAAAAAATCATTCACACACCTCTCAAAAATTATAGAATAGATTTTGTATAAATATATATCTTTAAGATTTATCATAACAATCACTTTATAACCTTTATATCTCTACATCACAAAGCCTCTAATAAAACAAAAATAAATTTCCAGGGTTCACCAAAATAACATAACAACACTAAATTAGTTTTCATTACAAAATAATGCATGGGTATTCATCTATAGATATTTTCACACCATTGTTCTAATTTTGATACTATATTACCCATAGTTTCCCTCTTGTAATTGCTAAATCCAACTACAAGTCTGTAACAACCCACATTACCAACCAAACCTAAGATAGAATTTTTTTGTTCATATCTATCATGTTAAGTTACAACCAAGCACACTTGAATCAACATCATGCAGGGAAGTAAGTAACCAAGAGAATTATGACATGGTCAGTGTCAACTATGATGATAGGAGTGACCAAATCCTATCCAAAATTACATCCCATCGTTATATGTATCATCCCTTGATTTAACATTTTCTACCTCTTCTTTTATTAGGAAATTTAGTTACTTAATCAATTGAATGTCATTTTAAACTTACTTCCTATGTTCCATTATTTGCAACAGAATATCATGCATGTATTACTAAAACAATACATGAAGGTTACTTTATTTACATCAATACTTTCACTTGATTTAAAGTATAAACCATGCATCATAATAAAGTTTCATTCATTAGAATTCACAAAGGCATCAATTATTATAATCACAAAGATAGTCATAATCTATTCTCATCCATAGGACATTTCTTGTTAACAAATTTTTACATCATATAATATCACTTTACAAGAATGTAAACTCATCATTTCATTGGAAAACAAATAACAATTACTTCTTTCATCATATTCAATATTCGTGATCTAGCTAATCATAATAGAAAGAAAGTAAACATCCATGCATAACATTAATCGTAGACCAAAAAATAGAGTTTACACAACTTATACCTTGGGAACCATAGGAATAAATCCAACCTCCAAAATAAGTTTCTCATATTATTTCATAAACTTAAATAGTCTAAGATAAAAATATAGAAAGGCAGGATTCTTTTCTAAATCAAGTATCCAATTAAAGGAAATCAACATTTTTTTTGTTTAAATTTTGATGCAATTAAGGAAATGCCACATTTTCTTTCTCTAAGCCATAAATGCAATAAATAATAATCTCACAAATTATTATATCTACATGTTTATGAATGATCATTGGTTACATATTAAGGAGAAATTTCATCAATTACCAGAGGGAACCCCAGAATTCCCTCAAAAATGAAACCCACGTTCATTCTACCACCTAGATGTTATTACTCTATTTAAATCAATATGATCTAGTACTCATCATATGGAGAGAACCCATACTTTCTCCAAGGTTAAATCCCATACCTAAAAATAAATTGACCTTGTAATATATCACAAAACATTACACCTTTAAACACAAATCAACCTTGTAATCCATCACACAATATTACCACTTTTAAAAACAAATCAACCTTGTAATATATCATACAAGATTACACATTTAAACACAATTTTTTTTTATAATCTATCACATAATATTATACATTTAAACTCGAATCAACCATGTAATCTATCACACCATATTACACCTTTAAAGACAAGTCAACCTTATAATCTAACACACAAAATTACACATTTAAACACAAAATAAATTTATAATAAATCACACAATATTACATCTTTAAACGTGAATCAACCTTGTAATATATCAAATAATATTACACCTTTAAACTCATATCAACCTTGTAATCTATCACACAAGATTACACCTTTAAACACAAATCAACCTTGTAATCTATCACACAATATTACACCTTTAAATACAAAACAAATTTGTAATGTATCACATAATATTACACCTTTAAACTCGAATAAACCTTATAATCTATCACACACGATTGCACATTTAAACTCAAATAAACCCTGTAATCTATCACATAATATTACACCTTTAAACACAAAATAACTTTATAATCTATCACACAATATTACACCTTTGCTTCCTTTTGTCTCTTGCTGTCGTTTTCATTATACATCCATTGGAATATATATCCATAGGATTACTCTATAGTCTCTACAAACTTAATCATAAATTTACTTCATAATTTCATCCATAAGTTTGTACTAGAGTCTTTGAAATTTTGTCTCAAATTACAACATAACCTTGGTATAGGGTAACTATGGATTTTATAAATTTATTTTAAATTAATCTATTAAATGAGATTACATATTATTATCCCCAATTTTTGTATACATTTGTTTCATAATCTACTTTCTATTTCATTAATTAGATAACCAATATATGTCAATTTTATTCCATAAGTTTGCTCTTGGACCCCATTCTTTTGTTTCACGGTGGGATGTTTCAATAGCCTTTGGATATAAGTCTTTATTCCATACATCTTACATCAATGGAGTTGGATATAAGACTTTATTATGTACACCAAGGTGTTATTTTTCAAACTTTAAGTATGGAATAAACACCCTTAAAAACCAATAATGATTATTATAGGGTAAAGAGATGTCTTTGTTAGCAATTGTAAATTAGCCAAGATCGCCAATCATTTTACATCTAAAAATGTGGTTATACATTTGAGGTGTACACAATCAATAAAACCTCAGATTAATTATTACACAATCAATCAAACATTGAATTTAACCATGGTCCAAAGCTCATAGTCAATGATTGATCAACTACCATCAAGAACAATTCAGCAACCTCTATAACTAGATATTTTCTAATAGCATACTCTAGTACCCATTATTTGGTGATGTGCCTGACCACTTACTGGTGGTCATGATACTAGGGGATGTTTCCTCATAATAAAAGTCACGTCATCGTTCGATCTAACAATGTAGGATATTTCCCTTCATGGTGAACCATAAGGTGTTCTTAGCTGAGAAGGTTCAAACTCTGCCACGCGTTAAGAGAGGTGTGGTCGGAGGGTTCATCTTGACATCTAAGATTCTGAGATATTTGATAGGCCATAATAGAATAATGAAGGGATGAAGCGATGATAGCTACAGAAGGCTTAGCCAAATATGTATCCATAATACACGAAATATTTCAACAACTCTCATTTCAAGGGTAGGATCACCAAGATAAGGTGGATCAACTAATTTGCCACTCTAGTCAATCAATAACCAGGTGAGATCCATTCAAGGAGGATGTAGTTATATTTAATAGTTAGAAAGTGTACACATGTCTGTAATCTGGGGTTTCAACATACATCAATAGTTTGGAACCATTTCTCCTTGACTCCATTTATAGAATATCAATCAAACTTATACATGCAACATCAAACACAATAAAGGGGAAAACCTCAATCGATGAATTATATAAAAATCCCTTTTTTAGTTACCAATTAATTCAATTTATGCCTATATATTTAGGAATGGTTTGCCCAGTCAACCCAGCATTGGCTATTACCTTGCTAGTGCTTGAATACAAAATAATCCCTCTTTTTATTATCCCTATTATTAGACAATTGCACCATGTGTCGGTGATGGAGGAGGTATTATTTCAGTTAAGTTTTGGGTTAGGATACATAGACAACCTATTTTCTGAAATCTAATATAATTTTGGTTACATTTTGAGGTGGTATTTTTATTTATAGTCATTTGGGATTTTCTAAACAAACACAGTGAATCTCTCACCCTCATCAAGCATAATCTATGGCTTAGCCAATGATGGAGTCTTAAATAGATGACATCACCTATAGGGGGTGAATGCATTTTCATATATGGATACTATCGGATACACCTTTGTTACCACATAGGTTGATACAGTAAGATAGTTTTACCCTGTGGGCTCCATAGGCTAAAAATGCAACTTTAAACTAGGATAAGGCATCGTAGAATGGTCTGTCACTGTACACTATTAGAACACATGGTGGGAATATTGCACATGTGTTTTACTATGGAGGGGGAGTACAATAAAGGTGTTAATATGCGATATTGCTAATACCCACCAAGCGCTAGATATGAACGCTCTGCTATGGTGGTTGTGGTTGTATAAATATAAGCGGAAACTATACTTGGACTAGGTTAGGGTTGTTCCTACCTAAGGTCTCCCTTAGGTAAGACTAATAGATTTATGGGGAAAAAAATTATTTCTAACCCTCATAGATTACAAGATTTATGGGTTCCAAACCCTATTATGAAATCATCTATTAAATCATTAAATCAAAGGTGATTTATGCCCAATCATAAATAGCAATGGTTGATTTAATAAATAGAGATTAGACCTTCCAATGTATGAAATCATCTATTAAATAAAAGGCTTTAAAACCAATGATAATTAGTAATGGTTGATTTAATCAATAGAGAATAACCTTTCCCTAAGACAAAGTACTTAGGAGGTCGATTAGTCTTCAAGGTTTCCCCATTTTAAAATGATGATTTACTATATTTATTATATCCACAAAGCTATATCAATTACATTCACATAATGTAGCATTTGATTAAAACATATATTTTAGGAAAGAAATATTCAACCTGATCATTCTCCCAAGTAGTCTCCTCCAGAGTCCTCATGCTTACTTTCAAAACTTATAGTCTTCATAACTCTAGATTGTTTCCTCAAATTAATCCCCTTAGCAAAATAACTTTAATTGTAAACTTGGTACTTTCTCAAGGCTTTTTGGTTTATGATCTACCAAGGTAGAGAGAATACTCCCTAAGCCCAATATTTTCCTCCCCAAATCCATTGCTTGCCTCCCTCTTTTATAATTTTTCCCATCTCTTCTTCCCTCCTGAGCAAGTAGGTGGATAATATATTAAAATACTAGAAGGAACCTACTTTGAGTTCACCTAAATAGTAGACTTTCATTTCTATCATTTAAAAATTTGGGACATGACAAGAGAGGGTAAGGTGGGAGTACTTTACCCATTTTTGGTCTTCCCTTTTTCCCAAGTGCGCCTGCAAAGACTGCATTGATACTTTTGGGATAGAGCCATGTGGAAATGAGAATAGTTCATCCACTAGACAAATATGCATTTTTTTTTATTAAATTATGACCTTGTCCTTCTTGGGTATTTTCAAAATTGGACAAATTTTGGGGTGCACCTAATTGTAATAAATTAGGTTTATTTTAATAAGTCCCTTTTGAGAAAGATAATTTCCCCAAATTAATCCTTTTTCAAAAGTCTTATTTTATTTTCCCCAAAACCTAACCAAAATTCCAATTGCATTCAAAACCTTCCAATTAACTTGGTAGAGTGTAATTATTCTTTAATTTGGGATTTTGTAGGATCAGGTTGTGACATTATCCCACCTTGGATTAAACATAGTCCCTTGTGTTTCTCATTAGTTCCTAGCTTAGTTAGTGCAAAAATCAATAAAATCAGCATTAGTCCTTTACAAATCAAATAGAATCATCATCCCTTTTTCTTATTTCCAGTGTCTCGATCCTTATGGTAAGCTATATATTCCATCCATGAGAGTACTTGGTCCTATAAAAGTGTAAACTATAAGCAATATCATGCTCTTAAAGCAATAAAACATCCATATTTCATCAATAATAAGTATTTAAAACATTATCAATATACAATTTTCATCATGAAAACAAAGCATCAAAGCATCTATCACATCCTAGTCAATGATAATAGAGTAAGTACTACAAAAAATTCCATATAAATGACATGAATTCATGTTTTTATAATAAATTAGATCCCTTTTATCTATTTAAATGCATCAAAAATATCACCAAGGAGTATCACACCATGCCTTGATAGCTCCTCTTTTTGAGTTAACCTGTTTATGCACATGCATCATCAAAGACAAAAAAATAATTTTCATACTTCTTCCTTCAAGATACCCATATATCTTGAAACTATCTTGGCAAACCCATTTACCACCATCTTGGAAAACCCATTTTCCACCACCAATGCATCACTCTTGGTATCCCCTAGTACCCATTTTCAATTTGTCTATTGCAAAATTCATATCTTGAGATGTACAAATATCAAGTGCAAACATGAAAAGAGCTTAAGGTACACCACTTAAGACCCACAAAATGTGGAGGGTTCACTTAGCTCTTCCACATTGATTCACCAATGGCTCAATAGTGGGAGGAGAAGGACTTGAACATACATAATATCGAAATCCAATAGCTTTGATCATATTTACTATGCTTACAATGCCATATTCATATTCATTGTCATATTTACCCCTTGTAAGGTACCATGCAAAAAGTTTCATTTTATTTCCATATATACCAATCATATTATCACTCATCGATAGTACCTATGACCATACTTATCCCATGTATTATATCATAAAAATCATACTATCACTCATTGATAATACCTATGACCACATTTACTCCATGTAATGTGTCATAACAATCATACTATCACTCATCTATAGTACCTATGACCATTCTTACTCCAAATAAGGTGTCATAACAATCATTAGAACATAATTTCTTCTATGATGGGATCCCACACTCTTATTTAAGGATATATTCCCCATCTATACCTCATAAGAGTGTTCCCATCATGAAAATTTTTCATAAATAAACTTTTTCATATTAGTATTATTAGATTCATATACAAATATGTCCCAAAATACCTCTTATTTCCCACCAAGATATTTTTCACCTGATATCTAGTCACTACAGATGATATTCAAATGATCAATAGATCATATAGGGTGCTTAGTTCATGCTTACCTGCTTAGGACCTTCCAAAATGTAATCACTATTTAGGATTTTCTGAGATGCTACTCAAAAGGAAAACAAGAGAACTTAAGTATTAGGGACCATCTAATACAACTCTTAATGAAATACAATCAAATATAATAATATAATTCACTCAATAGATAAACATTGCTTTATATTACTAAGAAAAAACCCTCATGGGTTACAATTATCATCCTTACAATATACAATAGGTGGCTTTCAACCACTTTTGTAACCCTTCAGGCTACTATTTTGTGGTCCTATCACTATTCTATGCCAGACCTAAACCCTCAAGTAGGGAAGGTGTTGGGGCAGTTGTTCCAACGGTTTCTTAGCCTCTATCTTGGGTTGTTCTCTGAACTACTCGGGTGGTTCTCCCTCACCCATATTGTGTTCCAATAGTTGATTGATATAGGATGATTATTCCATGGATTACCAGTGACCCATAATAGGTAGTCAGGAATATAGTCCTATATTCATCACTTTCCTGACGTAGTTGTGCATTTTCTACATATAAAGTTGCCATGGTTTTGGCTCTCCAGTTGTTTCTTTGTGCTTCCACTAACCTAATCCTATCCCAATATGCTATGGCTACATCTATTTTAGCCTCTAATATCCTTATTTCTTGGGCCCATAAGTCTTCTTGGGGCTGCTCTAGTTTTTTAGGAAGCTTTACTCTAACAACAACCTCAAATGTGTCTTTAGTTGTCCTACTAGCTTCCTGTATAACCACATCCATTCTAGAAAATGTATTATTTCCTTGACTTGTTTTGGCACCACCGAAAGACATTTTCTTATTCATATATTATGGATCAGTAGATCGACAAGCAATAGGAGTATGATCATAAGGATAACTATAGGGCTTGCTCTCATTGTACCCATAAATATCAATGCCAAACCCAATATAAGTGCTACCCTATTATATTCTATGGGTAGAATTATTGCTTTATAAATGATTACGGAGTAATGCATCTTTGGTTCTCCTAAATATTTAGCTAGTTATTAGTTTTTGGTACATAGAGTTTGATCAAAAATTTGATTGAAAGTACTTTGATTATTCAAATTATATTCGATATCCACCATTGATCATATCTTGATCGATGCAAATGTACTATATCATCGATCCCATTCTGGTTCTTCTTACAATGTTCCCAAGGTAATAATTCATCTTACCGAAACATTTGTGGTTGTATCTCATATTTATGGGTGTATTATTAATGCGGCCTAAATGTGTCTTATCACTACGATTTTGGAGGATCCATTTTATTAGTGCACGTTCACCCATGCATCCTTATTTTAGAAATTGCATCCATTAATATACCATTTCCAACTATCAAGGTTGCATTTATACATATGCATGGTACTTATTACAAAACCTCGATCATTGTTATTTTATTGATAATAATTTATCTTTGTACTAAGTTGAGTTTAGTTATCAACTCTTCTTGTTGCTTGACGCAATTTATAGTTCTTCCTACATCATACATGAAACTATTTCCTGGTATACTAGGTTATTCACTTAAATGAGATGTATGTTGACCTTATGCAGGGAATCTTATGAGTTACTTTGGTTTCTAAGGTAACTCTTATATTCCATGAATTATTCCAGTGATCACATACTTTCCAATAACTATTATACTATTGATTTTATAAAATTTCCTAACTAGGTTTGACATACCTATAGTCATTCCTTCAATCTCTTAAAACTAGAACTTTGTTTTCCTTTTATAAACAACAGAGGTCTCTTGGTGCTTAAAACAATTGTTGAATATTTATGCCCTAGTTTAATTTTATGGATAATAATACCACATGCATTGTATAGGAGGTAGTCCTCTATTTAAATAGTGTAGCGTGTATTATTATACTTGACCACTACCGAGGTGGTTAGGTGACACACTTTTTTGTGGAGTAGAGATATTTCTTGGAGAAGTTAGTGATGGTGATGTTTTAGATGACCATATTTGGAAGATGACCACGAATCAAATAAGGTGGTATTCCATCTAGCATTCTTTTGCCATTGTTGAGATATTCAATTCCTTGCTCTGGGAAAAGGCCATGAGTGTATTGTAACATTGATAAAAAATGTAAATAAAGTTATCTTATGATATTATCTAGACTCTTGCCTTATTGCAAGGTAGTATTACCATTTGCAAATTTTGAATATGATCTTATCTTCCCATTTCCTATGGTTTGTTTCTCCATAAATGACTTTCAATTCCTAATACTCTTAGAAAATTTTATAGCTTAACATAGCTAAATTTATGATCAAGGAATTACTTTAGCATAGTCTATGTGTGGTTCTCCTAAATATGAATACTCACATAAGTCCAATGTTGCACTTCACAAAAATCAACATGGTCAGTGTCTATCCTATGGACAGGAGTGGCCAACCCTCCTATTAAGATCGATGGGTAATCAAACATACTATTCTCTTGGGAATTATCTTGTCTATTTCATCAAGAACACCCATTTCCATTTATAGCTAACACTAGACTCATGTTAGGTTTATTTCAACCCATGCATTTGGTGTATACCTTGAATACTAAACCTCCTATCATAAATATAGAGCATTAATCATTTGCAATGCTTAACCTTATTTCCATATCACACAATCAAGGTTAAGGGGGTTATCACACAAACCCTCATAGACACTCAATGTCTACCATTTTTCCTTAATATCCAAATTTTATTCTCCATGATGTGAGATGAAATCTAAGCTTTTCCCTTATTGATATTTATTGAATCCATTTTCCACTCAAAAATTTTAGTAAGAAAGAGACTTTAGCTTTGTGCTACAAATTTCAAGTATCCTTTATCAACGGTCTCTTGGGTACTCCATAATTTGTGGTAGGTTTCATCACCCTTCCATTTAGAATCACTAGTGAATATAGGCATGGGAGAAAATATTTGCACATTATTAGAGTTTAAGAACATGTTCTACCCTTACTATGCATTTATTAGTTCAAGGTTCATCAAGAACCATTACAGGATTAAAAATAAAGCCTTTCTCTTTGTTAGTCTAGACATTATCATAAGAGTCCATTAACTAGCCTGGGCTATGATACAAACTACAACAGCCCATATTACCAACCAAACCCAAGATATAATTTTTATGTTTTTTGTTCATATCTATCATGTTAAGTTACAACCAAGCACACTTGAATAAACATCATGCAGGGAAGTAAGTAATCCAGAGAATTATGACATGGTCAGTATCAAATCTCGTGATAGGAGTGACCAACTCCTATACAACCTTCAATCCCATCATTATATGTATGATCCCTTGGTTTAACCGCTTCTACCTCTTCTTTCTTAGGAAGTTTAGTTACTTAATCAATTGAATTTTATTTCAAACTTACTTTATAAGTTCCATTATTTGCAGTGGAATATCATGCATGTATTATTAAAACAATATATGAAGGTTACTTTATTTACATCAATACTTTCACTTGATTTAAACTATAAACCATGCATCATAATAAATTGCCATTCATTAGAATTCATAAAGGCATCAATTATTATAATCACAAAGATAGTCATAATCTATTCTCATCCATTGGACATTTCTTGTTAATAAATTTTTACATATATAACATCACTTTATAAGAATGTAAATTCATCATTTTATTGGAAACAAATAACATTTACTTCTTTCATCATCTTTAATATTCGTGATCTAGCTAATCATAACAGAAAGAAAGTAAGCATCCATGCATAACAATAATTGTAAACCACAAAATAGAGTTTACATAGCATATACCATGGGAACCCTCACAGGGAATAAACCTAGACTCCAAAATATGTTTCTCTTATTATTTCATAAACTTAAATTGTCTTAAATACAAATATAGAAAGGCATCCCATGGATCATTTTCTAAATCAAGTATGCAATTAAATAAAATGAACTTATTCCTTGCTTAAATTATGATGCAATTAAGGAAATGCCACATTTTATTTCTCTAAGCCATCAATGCAATAAATGATAATCTCACAAATTATTATATCTAGATGTTTATGAATGATCATTTGTTACATATTAAAGATAAATTTCATCAATTACCAAGAGGGAACCCCATAATTCCCTCAAGAATAAAACCCAGGCTCATTCTCCCACCTAGATGTTATTACTCTATTTAAATCAATATGATATAGTACTCATCATATGGAGAGATCCCATACTCTCTCCACGTTAGATCCCATAACTAAACACAAATTGACCTTGTAATCTATCACACAAGATTACACATTTAAACACAAATTAACTTTGTAATCCATTACACAATATTACCACTTTTAAACATAAATAAATCTTGTAATCTATCACACAAGATTACACCTTTAAACTCGAATCAAATTTGTAATTTATCACACAAGATCACACATTTAAACTCAAATCAACCTTGTAATCTATCACACCAGATTGCACCTTTAAACATAAATCAACTTTGTAATCTATCATACAATATTACACCTTTAAACACAAAATAAATTTGTAATATAGGACACAATATTATACCTTTAAACTTGAATCAACCTTGTAATATATCACATAAGATTACACCTTTAAACTCATATCAACCTTGTAATATATCACACCAGATTACACCTTTAAATATAAATCAACCTTGTAATCTATCACACACGATTACACCTTTAAACACAAAACAAATTTGTAATATATTAGATAAGATTATACATTTAAACTCGAATCAACCTTGTAATCTATCACACAAGATTATACATTTAAACTCAAATCAAACTTGTAATCTATCACACAATATTACACCTTTAAATATAAATTAACTTTGGAATCTATCACACAAGATTATACCTTTGCTTCCTTTTATCTCTTGCTATCATTTTTGTTATCCATCCATTGGGATATCTATCCATAGGATTACTCTATAGTCTCTAAAAACTTAGTCATAAATTTACTTTATAATTTCATCCATAAGTTTATACTAGAGTCCTTGAAATTTCATCTCAAATTACAACATAAATTTGAGATAGGGTAACTATAGTTTTTACAAATTTGTTTTTAAATTATCTATTAGAAAAATGTGTATCAATGATACGTGGAATATTTCAACGACTATCATTTCAAGGGTAGGATCACTAGGACAATGTGGGTCAACTTATTTACCACTCTAGTCAATAAATAACTAGGTGAGATCCATTCAAGGAGGATGTAATTAATGTTAATAGTCATCAAGCATATGACTATGAGTACTATGGGGTTCTAACATACATCAATAGTGTGGAACCATTTCTCATTGACTCTCTTTATAGAATATTGATAAAAATTATATGAACAACATAAAACACAATGCAGGGGATAATGTCAACTAACAAATTAGGAAAAAGATATTTTTGTTAGTCACCAATTCATTCAATAAATGCCAATAGAGTTTGGAATAGTTCACCTAGTCAACCCAACTTTAGCTATTATCCTGCTAGTGCTCAAATACAAAATAATCTCTCTTTTGCTATTCCCAAATATCAGATGATTGCACCATGTGTGGGTGATTGAGGAGGTATTATTTCAATTAAGGTTTGGATCGAGATACATAGAAAACCTAGCGTTTGAAACCTTAGACATGTATAATTATATTTTGAGGTGGTATTTTTACTTATAGTCATTTGGGGATTTCTAAACAAACATAGTGAATCTCCCATCCTCATCAAGCATAACTTATGGTGTAGTCGATGATGGAATATTAACCAGATGACATCACTTATAGGAATTTGAATACATTTTTATATATGGACACTACTGAAAACACCTACATTACCATATAGTATGGTACAAAAATATAGTTTTACCTTGCTAACCTCACAGGCCAAAAACATGGCTTTAAAACAGGGTTAAACATCGTAGAATGATCTAAATAATTATACACTCTTAGAACACAAGATGGGCATATCCCACATGTATTTTAGTATGTATGGGGAGTACAATAAAGGTGTCAATATGTGATATTGCTAATGCCCACCAAGTGGTGGCCATGAAGCCTCCACTATGGTGGCTGTGGTTTTAAAAAGGTAAGTTATGGATATACTTCGATTGGGTTAGGGCTATTTTGGCTTAATATCTCCTTTATGTCAAACTAATAGGTTCATGGGGTAAAATACACTTTTTAACCCTTATAGATTAAAATATTTATGGGTTCCAAACCCCATTATGAAATTATATTTTAAAACATTAAATCAAAAGCAATTTATGCCTAATCATAAACAACAATGGTTGATTTAATCAAGATAGAATAGCCCTTCCAATGTATGAAATCATCTATTAAATCAAAGGCTTTAAGACCAATCATAATGAGCAATGGTTTATTTAATAAATAGAGAATATCACTTACCTAATATAGATTACTTAGTAGATCGAGTAGTCTCCAAGGTTTTCCCCTTCTAAAAATATGATTTACTATATTTATTACATCCACAAATCTATGTCCATTACATTCACATAATGTAACATTTTATTAACACATATATTTTAGGTAAGAAATATCCAACCTCATCCATCTCCCAAGTAGTCTCCTCTAGAGTTCTCATGCTTGCTTTTAAAATTGACAGTCCTCATAACTCCATATTGTTTCCTCAAATTATTTCCCTTGGAAAAATATCTTTATTTATAAACTTGGTACTCTCTTAAAGATTTTTCATTTCTGATCTACAAAGGTAGATAACATACTCTCTAAGCCCAATATTTTCCTCCCCCAATCCATTGCTTACCTCTCTTTTTTATAATTTTTCCTAGCTCTTCTTCCCTCCTGAGCAAGTGGGTGGATAAAATATTAAAATACTAGAAGGAACCTTCTTGGAGTTCACATAAATAGTAGGATTCTATTTTTATAATTTATAAATTTTGGGACAAGACAAGAGAGGGTAAGGTGGGATTACTTTACCCATTTTTGATCTTCCATTTTTCCCAAGTGCACCTGTAAAGCCTGCAATGATACTATTGGGATGGAGTCATGTAGAAATGAGAATGGTTCATCCACTAGAGAAATATGCATTTTTTCATTATTAAATTATGACCTTGTCCTTCTTGGATATTTTCAAAATTGGATAAATTTTGGGGTATACCTAATTGTAATAATTTAGGTTTATTTTAAGAAGTCTCTTTTGAGAAAGGTAATTTCTCCAAATTAATCCTTTTGTAAAATTCTTATTTTATTTTTCCTAAAACCTAAACAAAATTCCAATTGTGTCCAAAATCCTTCCAATTAACTTGGTAGAGTGTAATTAATATTTAATTAGGTATTTTATAGGATCTTTAGGTTTTTCCACCCACTAGATTTTATCAATTAGACCCTTTTATTAATGCTTTGTAGTATTAGTAAGGTTCGGTCAATGTTTAAAATTCAAGTATTAATTGATCCTTTGGATCAATTTATATCTTTGAGGACGTCCAACGGGTGGGTTGTGACAAAGTCTCCTAATCAATGATTTCATAAATATTCACATAACAAATCAACTTCTATTTATCTCAAACTAGCATCCTTCTAAACATAGCAATTCCATATATGTAATGCAGTAGAAAAATAAGTATTTCATTTACTTACTAAGAAATAATGATGAATATTTCATTGCACAAAATTAGTTCACTTTCACCCACCACTTCTCCACCAAACTCCTTCCAAAATATTTCTTTTTCCTGACTAAACTCTCTTTTGCTGATCTCCCTTCACATTAAATTACCTTCTCTCCCATTAGCAACCCACTCCATTGGAATGTAACTGAAGAATCCATCTCAACACTAAAATTCAATGCAACACTCTCTTTTTACCAGAATCCATGTTTTCTTCATTAATTCAATAATTTTCCAAGGTAACCATTTGCAACGTGCATACAAAAACATAATGAGAAAATAATTTCAAACTATCTCTTTTATCTTTAGTTGTTCTTTCCTTGATTATTCACTATGATAAAATATCAACAAAATAGATTTATTATATGATTTTTCCTTTTTGAACTAAAACCATAAATAAAGGAAATCAAGCATCCATTTCCCATACAACATTGCTCTAGCAACCAATAAGATAACCATTATGAAACACACAAATGCAGCTTATGCAAATTATGATATGCATCTTCATGAAGGGGCATTCATCCATGTTTCCACCCATATTTTTCGATAATATAACCCATCACATCATTTGCCAAGGCATTTTCTTCTTGGTGGTTAGTTATTTCTATCACCATGAAGGAACATATTCCTCCAAAAGTGCATTTTTATTAGCAATATCATATTCTCACATAAAAAATTATGTTTCTCAAAACAAAGTATGGGATTATCCTACATTCCATGATAACATTTGCCTCATAATTTTTACTAACACAATTTTTTTGCATATTAAATCTTAAATAGTCAATAATTTCATCCATAAGCCATAATAAAACATAAAACCTTCAAAATAAAAATTTAACCGAAGGTGGGTCATGACAGAGTAAATCCATAAAAACCTTTTAGAAAAATTTTGAAACCCACCAAATAAATTGAATAATAGTGGGATTAAGGTAAGAATATTTTCTCAATGTGAATCATATGGATTTTAAGTCTAGAGTCCCCAAATCTTGATTTACATATTTGGTGAATCTGACATGAACACTACTTGGGTATTAAAAAAATTTTAACCAAAACCTCTTATTTTAATTAAACTTAAAATTTTATTCAAAACAATTTAAGTTGTTTGCTTATCATAAATTGATTAGTAAAATATAATAATAACATAACCAAAATATAGTCATACTAGAGTAAGGATAACGACCCCTTGAGTAAACCATCATATAGACCTTTGGGCTATCTCTTCATGAGTACAAAATAGTTGGCTAACAAAATTCATATGGAAGTTTAGCTCTCTCTTGGTGATATAAATACTTTGAAGCATCTCCTTGTTCTTCTCTAAACAACTCTATAAACAAAACACAATTTAATTCAACTCATCTCATCCTCAATCAATGGTCTTCTTTCTAAACTTCTTAAACCTATGGAGGTTAATCCTCTATTTCTTCCAAGTCTTCCTAAAATAGAAATATTCTATACCAAATATAAGGTTATCCATAAAATAGATTGTCACCCTAAATATTTAATAAAAGGTCGAGAAGATCCTTTAATCCATATTAATATTAATGGTAAAGAAGAAACAATCAATGATTTCCTTCAAAAAATAGACTCTTACACTAAAATTCTAATAGAGAATGATGAAAAGACATCTATATTTAATAACCCTTAACATGATAATAGTATAATATTACATCCCCTAACCAATGATCAAAATCAAATAATTTATGATTTCATTTATCATATTCAAGCATAGATTTATCTTAAATATCCAATGAAGGAATGACATGATCATTCTACCCTTGAGATTCACATTACATGATTATTTCTATACATACACATAATATTTAGTTAAATATTATGGCGATCATCACTTTATTGAAATATTTGGTTATGGGAATGATCAAGAATAAAATATATTGATTTTTTGTAATAATATTCAAACAAATCCTTCCTTCATACATTTAGTTGATGATCAAGAAAAATTCCATTTTATTTTTGATTATAAATTCATGAGACTCATAAGGGAAATATGAGGTTTATTCACCCTTGCATTCCCTAACTACCTTGTATAAAAAAGAAGAAATAATTTTTGATCTCCTTATTTATATGATATCTTCTTGATAAAAGCAATCAAATGTCATCCCAACTATTTTCAAAATTTATGGAAATGAGGAAAGATCCTTCTGTAAATTATCCTCAACAAATTAATATAGATCCTTCATCACCTAATCAAAAATATCAAGTATAAATACATCAATGAAAGGAAATTGTGGTCAAGGTTTATAAATTCATCCTAAAGTCTCAAGCAACCCACTTTTCATTGATACCTCTCTACTAATACAAGTTTTTCTCCAAAATATATTCTTTCTTTTCCACCCATAAATATTTCTAATAATTTAGACATGAATCATGAGACACCCTTATTCATGTAATATGCTCAATACCTCATTCTTATTCATACTCTCAATAATATAGGATTGGAATGAAATATTTAAGACTAATGGTATCTACAAAAATAATTATAATACACTTGCACAATTGAATACAAAGATAGAGATGATGTTTGAGAAACCTACACTAGATTCTAATTATCAAAATGTCATATGAAACATCAATATTTTGCACATTTTCTAGCAAAAATCATGTCAATCATCCAAAATATAAACACACACTAGGAATTAATGTACTACACACTACCAAATGGAAAGGAAAAAGGATAAACCAATAGGAGAACCTAAAAGGTAAAATCACATCTAGAAGATAAACCAGAAGATGAAAGTGCACTCAAAAAAAAAATCCAAAAATCAAAAGCACACCAAGAGGTAAAGTATGCACACTTGGAAGAAGAGAAATGAAGATGTCATTCTTAGTCGAGAAATATCAAGTGGACAAGTTAATTAAAATGAAGTAAAATATTGCTACTATAATTTTTTAATAGGCATAAAGAGTGCATTTTTCAAAATAAGGAATACATGTAGAATTTGACTCAAGAAGGAAGGAGCTTGTGGTAATTATCAAAGGTTGAATACTACCTCACATTAGAAGTGATAATAAAAATAAAGTTATAAGGGGTATTTGAGAAATATAAAGGTATATTTGAAGAGCACATTACAAAAGAAATAAATTATATTTTTAAATATTTAAAATATATATATCATTTGAAAGGATTAAAGAAAAATATTTAGAAGGAAATAATCCATATAAGAGGAATCATTCCATCTATTTAGTAAGATATTATTATCTCATAATATTTGAAGCATTATTTAAAATCCTAGTATAGTCAAATATACTCATTTGAAAGAGTTTTTTAATATAGTTTTAGAAGTGAAAGAAAATTAAATTTTTGTAAATATTTACTATAGCTGGCAGAGCACTAATTTTTTGTTGTTATTCATAATTATTGACAGGAAAAACCTATGCCATATTGATGACAAAAATCATGACACAACTTGATTCTAAGAAATTTTGACATGTAGTAGATGGAAGCATTATCCATCCTACAATAGAAGGAAAAATATCAAAAAATATTTGAGAAGATAGACAGAAAGGCAAGTCTCATCATCATGTTTAGAGTAGTAGATGACGTCCATACATACATCAGAGATAACACCATAGAAAAATATGTATAGGAGAAGTTGAAGATAATATTTTAAGCCAATAATCAAAATTGTATTCTATTTATCTAAATACAAATCCATTGTATAAATATGAAGACTGGAGAAAATATAGAAGTATTCATGAGGAGAATTACAGAGATACAATAATCATTCCATGCATTAGGAGCAAATTTAACTAATGAAACTATACTTCCAATTAATTTGATATCTCTCCTATCCAAATATATATTTTTTACTACTACACTAAATATTATTGATCAAACACCAAGCTTTGGTAAGCTAGTGAACACACATTAGAAATTAGAGGCCTCACATACTATCAAAGAAGAAAATTAACCACTAGTTACATGTCCAAGAGGGAAGTATACATTCAACAGAGGTATGAGACATCCATATAGCTTCCAACAAAGGAATATATTATAGATATTTTAGAATAGAATGGTTTATTATTAAATAAATACTTTCAACATGCAAAGGATGTGTGATGATAGTGGAAGAAATGGGTCCATTATGAATTATTGTTGGACTATTATATTTAAAAATGGATTCCTTTCATGAGATATGAATCAACAAGAAAATATATCATGTTTAGAATAGCAAAATCAAAATTGGAGAAAGGCACATCAAAGTAATGTATCCAATTAAAATCAAGTTGAAGATAAAACCATTAGTTCAATAAGAAGAAGAAGAAGATGTGTTTGTAACATAAGAAAAAATAAGACAACATAGGTTGAAAAACTTAGAAACATCAAAATAATCATACAACTAGATGTAATTTCAATTTAAGGAATCAATAAGAGGTAACACCATAAAAAATATAAATATATCCATTACAAGTATAAACCAAGGGACACGTATAAAACCTAGAGGTTCAATACATCATAGAATGATAATTCTAAGTTCAATGTCAATTCCTTTTCTACTCACTTTCCAAATATAGAGAAAAAAATCTACTAGATGAATGACTTATTGTGAATAAAGGTTTAAAAATACATGGAATAACTTGTAAACTAGATCTTTGTAAAATAATAGTATCTATATTTTTAAATAAAAAATGTGGGAAATGTGCTGAATATTTTCCATGTTGTTTTGGTGGGATTAACTCTAAAAGGTACTAGAAACTCTTCATGTATTATCATTGAACATTTTAGGGTTTTTAAGTTATTTTTAAACCCATATGGGCTATTTTGGGTTCATATATTTGAACTAATGGTTTTATACCCATGATATTATAAATTTTGTTCTTGTGCTATTGTTATTTACTTGCAATTGCATCAAGGTTTGAAGACAAGTGAACATTATTGTATTGGAGATGGTTAAGTTTATACAAAAACAATATATTACTATGCTAGGTTTTTTCTCGTAAGAGATTTCATAGGTGATATATTGTGTTATATGTGTATCTATTACATTATTATTTTTCTTTAATTTTACATTTACTGCTTTTCTAGATTTAGTTTATAAAGATTTTTTGCTCTTCATTTGGTATCAAAGCTATGTTTTTTAGATTTTTTTAAAGAGTGAGGGTTTCAAATCTATGCCAAATTCATTTTTGAGTGGGATCCATACATAGAAGAATGTGGGTGAATAAAAATATCATGAAGCACACAAGTAGAGATTTAGAAAATTAATGGATATAATTTTGAATTAGGGAAACTTAAGATGGAGGATATACTAGTTGATAGAGATCAGTGGATTGTGGTATCTAGAATAAAAATAATGTCAATAATAGATGAATATTGGTAGAATATATATAGGAAGGCAAGGATTTCTATAAAAATATCTTTATCTAATTTGGTATTGTTGAATATATCAACATAGAACATGATAATGTCATTATGGGCTAAGTTGGGAACTTTGTATTAGACAAAGTCATTGGTAAATAAACTCTTTATATGGAAGAATTTGTATTTTATTTGATGAATTATGGTGACTTTGTGGATGAAAATATGAATGCTTTTAGTAAATCAATCAATTTTTTTGAAATAAAAATAGATGAAGAGAAAAATTATAATACTTTATTTTATTCAATACCTGATTCGTGGGATGACCTAGTTATAGATATCACCGGTACTACTTGTACATAGAAAGTAGAGAATATAGTAGGAACATTGCTATCTAAGAAAATGAGATGAAAATATTTTGAGGATGATCATTAGAAGGATTCCTTGGTTGTGAGACGTCATTCTGAAGAAAGAAGCAAAATGAAATCAAGATTAAAGAAATCAACATCTAGTGGTAAATATGTTGCTCCAGAAAACAAGAAATGTTGAAAGTATGGTAAAATAGGGTATTATAAAAGAGAGTGTATATATAAAAAATAACTTCTACAAAAATGAAAAATACAAGTGAATATTCAAGGGAATTATTCTTAGTTGTAGCATGCTCAAGTGAATGTCATGACTCATGGGTAATTCACTAAATTGCTTCCTTTCATTTGACTCCTCATAGGGAGGGGTTATGTAATATGAAAAGATAATCAAAGGTGAAGTATTCTTGTGAGATAATTTGACATATAAAATATTAGATCAAGGAAGAGTGTAAAATATGGAAGAATTAAAATCCTTCCTAGTGTGTTGCATATTCTAGGTTTGGTAAGAAATATGATATCCATGAGTAAGATGAATGATGTGGATGTGACTATGGTATTCAATAAGGATAGTTAAAATATGGTTCATGGAGACTTGGTGTTGGCAAGGGGAGTTCATACATGAACTTTGTTTATACTTGATGCTAGCACTATAAGTATTAATTGCAATAACCCTTCAATCATATAGAAGAGTAATATTATAGAAGAAAATTCAAGTATTTCTATATCGAAGACAATGTTTTCACATCAACACATGGGAAATATTTGTGAGAAAGGCCATAGAACATTAAAAATGAAGGGTATGGCTAAAGAAATTTTTGAATGCCCATTAAAATTTGATTTTTGTGAGCACTACATTTTTGTAAAGTAAACCCGAGTAAAGTTTCCTATGAGTGCTACATAATCTAAAGGAATTTTGGATCTAGTTCATAGTGATGTGTTTGGACCTACAAAATTGCTATACTTAGGTAAATCTATCTATTTTATTATATTTATAGATGATTGTTTAAGAAAAATATGAGTATATTTTTTACAAAATAAATTTGATTTTTCAATAAATTTAAGGAGTTTAAGCCTTTTGTAGAAAATTAGATAGAGAAAAATATAAAGGTTTTGAGAAGTGATAGTGGTGGTGGGTATTGCTCTTATGAATTTGACTAGTTTTTAAAGGATTGTGGAATAGACAGGCAAAAAATAATTACATATACTCCATAATAGAATGGAGTTGCAGAATGGATGAACAAAACATTGATGGATAAGTCCAAAAGTATACTAAGTGGTGTAGGGTTAGAAAATAACTTCTAGGAACAAGTTGCATTAACTACTTGTTACCTCATCAATATATCTCCTACCTCAGTTTTGGTGGATATGATTCCATAAGAAGTGTGGATTGGTAAGAAACGCTCTTAGTCATATAAGGGTTTTTGGTTGAAATGCTTATATGTATGTCCCAAAAGTTAAAAGGACTAAGATAAACTATAAATATAAAAAATATACATTTGTGGGTTATAGTATTGGTGTTAAAGGATATAAGGTTTGGAACCCAGAAACACATAATATTTTTTACAGTTGTAATGTGATATTTAAAGAAACAAAAGGTGTTTTGAAATAGGAAATGCAACCAAGTAAAGAACCTAAAATAGTTCAAGTAAAATTTTTATAGGAGGAAGAACATGTGGTATAACCTAGTGCTATAGTAGAAGATTAACTATAGAGAGAGTCTAAAAAGGAAAATTTAGAGGAAGAAGGTGAAGGTTGAGCTAAAAATGTATAACCTAGAATTCCAAGTTTGACGATATCAGATCAAGTGAGAAGACTCCTAGAAAGATATAGCCCTTCAAATTTTTGTTATGTATGTAATATATCAATTATTGATGAAGCACCCAAGAATTTAAAGGAGGTAGTTCATTCAAGTGAGAATAATTCTTGAAAAAAGGTCTATGGAGGAAGAAATAGAGTCCCTAGATAAAAATAAGATGTGGGACTTGGTGAAATTACCCCCTAAAAGAAAACTTGTTAGTTGTAAGTGGGTATTCAAGAAGAATTACACTGTAGAAGGAAATTTTGAGAAGTACAAGGCTTTCTTGGTTGCTAAAGGATTTTCTAAAGTTGAGGTAATTGACATTGGTGATGTTTTTATCCTATGGCTAAACTAACTTCAATTAAATTTATGTTGGATATTTTTATTTCTTTTGATTTTGAAATAGAATATATGGATGTAAAGACAATATTTCTACATGGTGGGTTTGATTAAGATATAAATGTCACAATCAAAATGCTTTAGGATAAAAGGTAAGGAGGACTTGGTATACATATTGAAAAAGTCGCTTCATAGCTTGAAGCAATCTCCATGAATGTGGAACCAAAAATTTGATAGGTTTATTTTATCACTTGGGCTTGGAAAAATAAAACTAGATCTGTGTGTATTTTAAACAAGGTGAAAATTTTGTTATCATTTTTTTGTATGTGGATGACATGTTGTTAAATGGTAAAAATAAGGATATGATAAAGTTATAAAATATTAGTTATCTTATAAATATGACATGAATGATTTGGGTACTATAAAATTTATTTTAGGTATGGAAATAATAAAGGATCATGCAAATATAAAGTTATAGTTAAAATTAAAGAAAATATGTTGAGTTGCAATTGCAGAGGTTTAGGATGCATAATTGTAAACCAATATGTACTTCATATCTTGTTGGTCAAAAGTTATTTGCTAAATAGTATCCTAAAATATATGAGAAAATTGAAGAAATACATCATGCTCATTATGTTAGTTTTGCTGGTAGTATAATGTATGCAATGGTTTGTACTAGACTTGGTATTACACATGTAGTGGGAGTAGTTAGAAAATAATGTCCAATATATGAAAGGAACATTGGACAATTGTGAAGAGGATTTTTATATATTTGTGTGGAACTTTATATTATGTTATCTATTGCCAAGGAAAATTTGGAGATAGCAAAATTGTAAATCTACAAGGTTTTGGGGATGCTTACTAGGCTATAAATCTTGACAAGATAATATCCATGAGTGTTTATGATCAAACTATTTAGAGGGGTATTAACTACGATGAGTAAAAATTAATTAATGGTTGATTTTTCCATGATAGAGGTAGAGTACATTATAAAAATGCATGCCTATAAAGAAGCAATATGGCTATGAAGGTTGTATTTAAAATTTTATCTTAAGGAAAATACTGAGAACATTTGTAGTGATAATCAGAGTGTAATATTTTTGGCAAACAATCCTGGTTTTCATGATCAATCAAAACATATTGATACCAAGTACCATTGTGCAAGAGAGATGGTTGAAGAAAATTGAGTGATGCTAGATAAATTTTGTACATAAATTATTGTTGTTGATTCATTAAAAAAAATTGTACTTGCTCTAAACATGTCTTAGTGTAGAAGATACATGTGCATGGTTGTTCTTGAAAGTTGATAATGAAATTTTTGGGCCCATATGAAAAGTATTCAAAAAGTGTAAGAATGTTAAAAATGTGTTGAATATTTTCCATGTTATTCTAGTGGGGTTAACTCTAAAAGGTATTGAACACTATCCATGTATTCTCATCAGAAATGTTAAGGTTTTTAAAGCTATTTTTTGACCCATATGGGCTGTTTTGAGTTAATATATTTGAACCCATGGATTTAGCCCATGTTTTTATAAAAACATATTCTTGTTTTGTCGTTATTTAATTGCACTTACGTTGGGGTTTGAAGATATATGAAAATTATTGTATTGAATATGGTTAAGTATATACAATAAGGAGATATTATTGTTCTAGGTTTTTTCCTAGATAAAATATTGTGTTGTGTGTGTATCTATTATGTTCTTATTTTTTCTTTGATTTTACATTTACTTCTTTTCAATATTTAGTTTATGAGGTATTTTTGCTCTTCAAAAAATGAGATTGCTATATTATAATCAAATCCAAAGATCTTATAAGACTATCATCAAGAAGCATACTAACAATACAAGAAATCAAGATACTAAATGATAATATTCATTTTGGTATCATTAAAATTGATAACATAGTTCATGATAAAGGTGATTTTTTTACACAATAGCAATAGTTATTGGGGATAAATCGATCAAGTCTAAATAATATAGAGCAATTTATAGGTTGCTACATTTTAGTTCATGGGAAAATTATAGCAACTATGGGATCATTCAAAGGACTAAAAAAAGTATGCAAAATTGCTAGGGATTGTATTTGAAATAGGAAATCCTATTTATCATATGATATAGCCTAGGATAAGAGGAGAACCTAAAAACAATCCAATATTTGATTATAATAAAAATATGAGAATGAAATACCAATAAAAAATACATACACAACTTTCATTCCACTATATGCAAGACAAAAAAGTAGAAAACAATCATTTCAGTAAGTGATATTGGATGAATGGTAATACATATTTCACTTGATTATATTGAAAAATCACACTTTAATAATTGAATTTCTAGAACCATTTGAATACGTACTTTATAAAATTTATTTCTAGAGTGCATTATTGATAGAATCATACACTTCTAAATATTAAAAGTAGTAAGTGGAAATTAAGGGATAATTCCTCTCTAAAATTTTTACATCACCCTAGATATTTTTCTATAGTAGTAAGGAAGATAGATATTTTAACTATGATGTAATAACATGGATTATATTAGGAATTATTACCTCATAGTAGGTATTTATAAATTGAGTAACCATTGAATACATGGTTTTTATAGTCTACTCTAGCACAAAGGTATAACCACCCTTCACAAGGTCCATGCATGTGGTATAGAAAAAAGTTGTATGTTTGTTATGACTAATTTTAGGCATCCTATGTACTTAAATACCCTTAATTATTATAATACAATCATTCAAAGCTTATGTTTTAACACATAATTTAAAATAATATATTATTATATAATATCTATGGGATTGTTATGGTTAAGGACCGTCATAGAAGTTGCAATTAACCTTAAAAACCTCTTGTTATATTGAATTTTGTTGAACACACTTATGTAATTCAAGTTTTTCTAGTATTATATGGATTATTTTTGGTTTTTTATACAAATAGGTTTAAATTACAACATGTTATAAAAGTGGGTATCTAGTGGCATAGCTTGGTCACAAAAAAGTTTAATTGGAGCCTATGATTCTACTTTTGTATTTTAGAAAAATGTATTCTCAATGCTTCATAAGAAATTATAGAACAAGAAGCAAAGAGGTTCTTTATATTGACCATCCATCACCCCAACATGTTTAGAGAATATTATATTAATGCATATGATTATCAAAGGGCTTACATTTCTACTATTATAAGCTTTGAATTTTGTTTGGTTGTATTTTTTTAAGGGTCACACCATTGTTTATATTGCATTCATTAAAGGTAAATGCTCCTATTTTGAATAATATACATGACACACTACTAAGTGTGTGTCCTTATCTATTCAAAGGGTATGATATAAATGTTTGTAAAATTAATACTAAGATAATATAATATGAACGTGTTGAGTTCAATTTATATTGACCTTTCATTTCTTACCAATTGCATGAGAGCATGATTTTTTGATGGGTGTTTCCTATTACATTCCATAGTATGGTAATATGCATAGAAGGGCATATATACTTATGCATTCAATAGGAGGTTGAATCCAAATCTTATTTTTTATACAACATACATGATGATATGACCTATATTAAAGTTATAATATCTTTTGGTTTAGCATTGACGATAATGGAGAAATTGCTAAATATGTTGTTCACAATACATTATTATCTTTTAGTCATAGGTTTGATCTTACAATAAATAATTTATTACTCTTTATTTTACAAGCACATTGTAATCTATGAAGGCATTTGATATTTGGTCATTAAATGTTGCATGGATGAGTTGGATGTATCAAATATTCAAGAGCATTTATGGAGAGGTAGACTCAACTTCAAGTCATATACCCTTCATTTAGCAAAGGTTTATCAAATTGTATAGTAGAGCAAGAGCCACTCTTCAAATGCATGTGAGGGAGATATTGGATTGAAAAGGAATGCTGGCATATTTGTTAACAAAATATGTTTAGGTAAATAAGGGCTTAGGTTTGATGCCCTATGACATACTTTGTCATGGAAATAGTGGTGGTTTTATTCCTTGATCAATTTAGCAATCAATGTGGTAGTCGTATGTGCTACATTAACTTATATTTTAAATATATATCCTGTAAGCAATCTAATATCCACCATTTTTGATAAATTATTGGTTCAAAGAAGATAAAGTAGTAATAAAAGTAGTAGAGTACACAAAATAATTAAAAATTATAAAATAAAAGGCCAAGATGTTCTTACTTCTCAAGTTTTGGATATTTAAATTTTAAATTTTTGAGGTCCTTTAATATTTTTAAGGCCATATATTTTTCATATTGAATAATTTTGAGTCTAATTTATTTTTAAAATTACATTATTTTTGGACCTTTATACATTGGTAATATTATTTCATGTACATGTTATAGTGCTAGATATCAAATTGTATATCATGTATGATGAATACCTACTTAATTACTTCAATGTGAGAAGCTATAGTATTTGGTCAACCTAAATTATTTTCCTATTACTATGTATGAACTATGGCATATATTTCATGAATATAAAGTAGCAACTCTTGACCAAAACCTTCACTAGGATATGGACGAAGACACTCTTGGCCTACTCTTCTTGTTGATTAAACCAAAATTGTGTTTCTATATAGAAATAAAAGTGAAACTATTAAGGAATGGTCAAAGTTGAATAATTTATTTGGAAATTTAAGTACAACTAAGTTCATTCACTTAGAATTAGATATTTCTTCTCTCAAATTAATTGATCTTGATAACATTGAAGTATACATTGCAATATTTAAGGTATTGAGAGTAGATATTTTATCTTTTAAAGAAAAAATAAAGATGATATAGAATGTTGAAGATATTTCTTGGTAATATATATTCTCTTTATATAATGAACCTCATGAGTTATATGGTTCTTGTGTTCTTGGAATCTCAAAATACTCTTGCTTTTGATGATTTTTTTCTTTGTTCATTTTTTGGTCGTAATGAGAATTTATGGTGGAATTTCACAAATACAAGCTCGTAAATAGAAATTCAAATGCAAGGAAGCTAATACATGAGGTTCCAAGGGCCTATATAAGTCTTAAAATATATGGGACATCATAAACAAATACTACAAGAGGGAAGGACATTCAACAAAAAATTGTTTACTAAAATTGTAAATGATTGAGGCTAAGTTTATAAAGATTAGTGGATGTATTCTTGATAATGAGGGATATTTAGAAAGATTCTCTACAACTAAAAAAATCTATATACTATGGCATGGAAAATATTTTTATCAATAATATTTTATATTCTTAACCCCTTAGTTTAGATTATGATGGGGTGTTAAAAGTGTAATCTAATTCATATCCAGGGCCAATATTGTATGATGTAATATTTGATAGACCTAAGGATAATAATTATACAATTTATTTAATTTGTTGTAAAATTTTAATTTTAAGTCATATGAGCCATGATTAATCTTGTTATGGCTAAACACATCTTTTATCTTGTAATTAACCTTGAATTTCCATTGCTATGTTGAATTTGGTTAAAATTATATAAGTATTTATAGTTTTTGGTATTGGTACAAATAACCCACAAATTCATACATTATGTTGGAATGTTATGATTTTTTATTATAGATAATATAGCGATTGTTTATGGTGAATGTGGTTGTCACTATCTATACAAAATTTTCATCATATTTTATTATCTCTATATGATATTTTATTAGATAGATTGCTTCTATTCATATCTAAAAACATTTTTGGTTTCTAAGCCAAAGGATTTCATCACTTTCTTGGATTTCAATATTCAATTAATTCATTTATGAAATAACATTGCAAATAGTGTCATCTATCTGTTTTGTCACATTTGATAGTTTCTTAAAATTTGGTTGTTACTCATCAATAAGATGAGTCTCTCTAGATTTTAGTAATGATCCTATGAATTTATTTCTAAATAATATTTGTAAATCCATAAGATCAACTCAAAATATTCCCTAATGCAACAAGGATTTTATGAGAATAAAATTCTATCAAAACAATTTCCACAGATCCCATTAAATTTTTACATAAATAGTTAGATATAGAAATTTATATGAGAAAGAACAAACAACAATTTATTTCCTTACCCTTAATGGTGGGTGACCGATTTTCTCTAAAAAAATTGTAAAAATTAAAAACTATTATTACTACACTTCAAGTGATTATAACTCCTTCAATACTACTTAGAATTTAGCATTTGACTAATCAATTTTATGATACTAAAATGTAGTTAGAAAATGACATATGAAGTAATTAAGCATAACATATTTAATAAAAGTTATAGCTCAAAAAAATGTTATAAAATATGTTGCACCTTTAAAAAAGGTTATTTTAATAGCTCTAACATCAAAAAATTATATGTTTATGATACGCTCAATAATTTTTGAGAATTTCATAAATGAAAAAAATTTAATAGTACTTTAATTAAACCAAAAAGTTGAGCAAGAATAATCTAAATTTGAAATATTTATGAAAAAATTTAGTTCTTAGAAAAACAATAATATTTTTGATAAATTATTGGTTCAAAGGAGTTAAAGTAGAAATAAAAGTAGTAGAGTACACCAACGAATTAAAAATTATCAAATTATAGGTCAGGATATTCTTACTTCAATGTTTTGGGTATTTAAATTTTAAATTTTTGAGGTCCTTTAATATTTTAAAGGCCATATATTTTTCATATTGAATAAGTTTGAGTCTATTTTATTTTTTAAATTACATAATTTTTGGACCTTTATACATTGGTAATATTATTTCATGTACATGTTATAGTGCTAGGGATCAAATTGTATATCATGTATGATGAATCCCTACTTAATTACTTCAATGTGATAAGTTATAGTATTTGGTCAACCTAAATGATTTGCCTATTACGATGTATGAACTATGACACATCTTTCATGAACATAAAGTAGAAACTCTTGACCAAAACCTTCACTAGCATATGGAAAAAGACACTCTTGGCCTACTCTCCTTGTTGATTAAACCAAAATTGTGTTTCTATATAAAAAAAAAAAAGTGAAACTATCAAGGAATGGTCAAAGTTGAATAATTTATTTAGAAAGTTAAGTACAGCTAAGGTCATTCACTCAGAATTAGATATTTCTTCTCTCAAATTAATTGATCTTGATAACATTGAAGTATACATTGCAATATTTAAGGTATTGAGAGTAGATATTCTATATTTTAAATAAAAAATAAAGATATTATAGAATATTGAAGATATTTATTGGTAATATATATTCTCTTTATATAATGAACCTCATGATTGTTAGAATTTACCATGAGTATAACTGCAAAGCATTACAAGATTTGAAGAAACAAAAATAGAACTGATTGATTATTCCATGGATCAACTTTGTATAAATAACAAAGTTGATCATTGAGAGTCATTGGATTACAACAACTCATCAAATATGATGTAGACTATAACTGAGAGTTCACCTGACTCATGAAGGAGTGGAAACTCAAGCAAGTCTATCCTAGTAGAACTTAAGAGAACAATTACTTATTCTAACAACCCCCATTAAGTGATACTAGGGGTGTATTGTGTAAATGAGTACCGATAATAGATCCTGATGAGGTACTCATGTACAATGGTTTCTTTTTTGAAGAGATGGTAAAAAACCTATGGGAAACACCATCTATCAAAAAATAAAAAGGAAGAGGCATATATTCAGTTTTTGAAGATTGTCCTCTTAATACAGAAAAAGGTGAGTCCCGACAACATGGCCTGAAGAGGTACTCATTTACAATTTTTATGAGATATGGTGAAAAAACCTCATGGTAAAAACTGTCTGCTATGAAATAAAGAGGCATGTATTTGGATGGCGAAGATTGTTCTTAATAACAAAACAAAAAATATGAGTCCCGACAACATGGCCTGATGAGGTACTCATTTACAATTTCTATGAGAGATGGTGAAAAAAACACATGAGAAAAACCATCCTCCAAAGAATACAATAATAAAAGGAGAGGTTAAAGACCTCTGTTTCAATGTAGTTGTAATACTTCAAGTTTCTCTCGCAACTATATGTAACATGAAGAAGGAAATGACTTGGTGAAGATATCTGCAACTTGATTTTTAGTTGGAATATAGTCTAAGTATATGTCCCCATTTTGAATATGTTGTTGAATGAAGTGCATGTGTATCTCAATGTGCTTGGTGTGCTGATGCTCAACTGGATTACATGCAATATGAATTGTGCTTTGATTTTCACACCAAAGAGTAATAGGTTTGTCATGGGAAAATCCAAATTCACTTAGAATATGACGAAGGCAAAGAGATTCTTGACTTGCTAAAAATGTTTCCCTCTATTTTGCCTCTGCAGATGATAAGGCCGCTACTCGTTGTTTTTTGCATAACCAAGCAATTAGTGAAGAACCAAGACAAAATACATAGCTAGAAGTTGAACATTTGTCTTCTACTGAACCTGCCCAATATGAATCCGTGTAGCCAATGATATCCATGGATTTACCTCATATAAGAGCCCAAAGTGAGTATTTCCTTGCAAGTAGCGAAGGATTCTTTTTGCTACTTGCTAGTGACTAAAATGAGGTTGATGAGAGAATCTAGATATTAAGCCAACAACATATGAGATATCTGGACGAGTATGAGTAAGGTATAACAAAATCCCTACAAGCTAATGGTATTGAGTTGCATCACAAAGAGGGGATGTGTAGGAAGTACTTATATTGAATCCATATTGAAAAGTGTAGGAGAAGGTTTGCAATCTATCATTTTAAACCTTTGAAGAATATCTAGAGTGTATTTTTGTTGACACAATGAAATTCTTGTATCTTTTTTATTTATTTGGATCCCAAGGAAGTAATGAGCTAGACCTAGATCAACCATATCAATTTTTTTAGAGAGGGAGTCTTTTATAGTATGAATGTGAGTGATGTCACTACTAATGAGTAGTAGATCATCAACATATAGAACAATTATGGTTATTTTTCCTTCATCTCTCAAAATGTAGACTATGTTATCAGACTCACAATGAGAAAAATTTGAGAAAAGAAGGAAGGAGTCCATTTTTTTCATACCAAGCTCTAGGAGCTTGTTTGAGGCCATAAAAATACTTCTTTAGCCTACAAACAAGCGAGGAGTCTTGAATGAAACCAACAAGTTGTTCCATGAATATCTCTTACTTTATGTGCCCATGTAAGAAAGCACTTTTTACATCCATTTGAAAGACAAGCCACTTTTGGAAAGCAACCAAAGCAAGAACCAGTATAAAAGAACCCATTTTGGCAACTGGTGCAAAGGTTTTAGCATAATAAATTTGAAAGCATGAGGATACGGAAGCCCATATGCGTACCGGGTGCGGTGCAAACAAAAGCATGCGAAACGCTAAGTCCTATAAATGAACAACGGACTAAAGTGCATAAAAAGGGGAAAACAAATGAACTAAAACAAGATATAAAGCAAATGTAAAATGCAGCCCTTATTTTTATTAATTTTTCTTTGAGAATAGGTTACAATACGTCTCCTTCCTTTTTAGGAGTTAGGAGCATTAGATATAGCTTTGTTACACCACGGATGGTACACTTCCCTTCAGGATCTTTCGCGTGCCCAAATTTGAAATGGGAGGGCCAAACGTCACCGCCACTTGTGTGAATGCACCTGTAGTTCCTTTATGCCCATCTGGTGTCGAGATCCTACATTTAAAGAAATAGAAAATTATTAGTAGCACCTGCGGATGGAGGGAAATATGTAATCCCCAAGGCCTTCGGTTAATGCATGCATGAAATAATAAAAACGGTAATCAAAACATGTCAGAATAAGATGAAATTTTTACAGAAGCATGAAAACACCATCATGAACACACTACAAAAGTAACAATCAAGAAATCTACTATAGATTTCTAATCTCTTCGGGGTGGGACGATTAGGACTGTCATAAAATGTTAGAATGCAACCTCCTAAATTTCCCATCCAGAGGCCTCCAAAACACCTCCAAAGTTAGGATTAGGAAAAATGGGGCATTTTGAGATGACCCAGAAGGTCGGATTTTGCATATTCAACCTTTATCGCCCTGTATCCGAAAATGCTCCCTATATATTAGTGAAAGCGAAAAGCAATGAAAACATAGTCAAAACTCATAAGAATAGCATGAAATTTGAATGGTAGCATATATGAAAGAAATAAAATAAAATGCAAAAGGAACAATAAGGAAATATATTATAGATTTCTAATCACTCCGGGGTGGGGCGATTAGGACTGTAGCAGTGCAGGGGGCGCCTGGGGGCAAGATGCCCACCGTTTGGGGCTTGGTTTCAGCACCAATCCACTTGGGATGGGTCCAAAACCTCCTAGGGGGTTGTGTCAAAAAATTGGGTGGGGTATTGTGGCTAAATATTCAATTTTTGGGTATGGATTGCGCTTCCAATGTTCACCCAATAACCTCTCTTCAAAAAGAGAGATCAAGGATGTAAGAAGCACAAGTGAAGGTTGAGGATGTAATTCGATAGCACTCCGTTGCTCCAAATGCTCCTGCTCTATTCCTTTTTGGGGTGAGAATACTCACCATTTTATAGACCTGAGGGTCTCTTATGAATGAGCATGTAGAGGCACCACTTGGCCATCATGCCTTCCTAGGGGAGAGAAGATTCCTCCCTGATTAAGGGCTCCATGACTACCTCTATGACTGCCCCTTTGAGCTAAAAAACTCTCACTCGCATTTCCATGCATTGAAGGTGGAGTTGAGTGGCAGATATCAGCTGCCATTTGTCAAGGTTTGACCTTTTACCCATCAAACCTGCTATTTGCCCCACCCTAGAGCGAATGCTGCTAATCATCCTGGGGTGGGATGAACACCAGTTTGTAATCGTCCCAGGGTGGAACGAATAGGGAGCAGAGTGCCTGAAATGTGCCAAATTGACCTCTGACCTTCCAAAACTACTACGAGAGTGGTTAGAACCACTATTTAACCTCTAGGGGCTACCCTAGGGGCTATGTATGTCAATTTGATCAGTGCTTGTCATCACATAATCGTATTGGTGCTATTTTGGTGTCTATAGATGCCCCTTTTTGGGATGCGCTGTGTGTGGCACAGTGCTGAGAAAAAAATAGATAACCAAAGCACTAATGATTAGGGTTTATCAATAACATAACCATATTTTGATGCCCCAAGTATGGAAAGGGCACACATTCTTGAATCCTTGCTTCTGACGATCTAAGGAGCTTAATTCAATTGTTAACCTTTTTCGGTGAGGTGTTACTTGATCTTGGACATTGTTCAGTTATGAATAGGCAAAGGACGTAACATTTTGTCTATGGGAACCTTGAGTTCATGATTCTAGAATGCCAAGTGTTTGATCATCTTGTGATTATTGCTTGTTTGCTTCCCCAAGGAGTGTGATTGTATTTGTCAATGATTCTTTAAATGCATGCCATTTCCTTGATTGGGTGTGTATTTGTTGATTGGTGATGAAGTGTGACTACCCCCTCAAGCGACAAATCGATGAGGGAATGACCGAAATGAGAAAAGTGACGAGTCGCTTGACCCAAGATGAATTTTGTAAGGATGCCTTCAGTTTTTTTTTTTTTATCGCTTATGTAGTTTCCCAACAATCTGACCTATTTTTGGTGGGTTTTAACCCTTTTGGTGGCACATTTTGGAGCTAAAATTGTCAAAAATTCGTCCTCCCGTGGAGCGGTATGGCTGTGGTAGCATTTTTAGGGAGTAGGATATTGATAATTTGTGGCCCTGACATTAGTTTTTTATGCCAATAATGTCAGGCGCAAAGGCACCTTTGTTCGGCAATGTTATTGCTTTTTTTGGGTGGGTTTTGACCCTTTTTGTGACGCATTTTGGGGATGAAATTGTGAAAATCCGTCCTCCCGCAAAGCTGTACGAATATGATAACCTTATTAGGGAGTAGGATAGTGACAATTTGGGACCCCAACATCAGTTTTGGATGCCAATAATCATAGGCACAAAGGTGCCTTTGTTTGGCAGTTTTATTGCTATTTTTGGTACATTTTGGATGCAATTTTCATTGTTTTTGATTTTCTTGCTTTGTAATCATCCCAGGGTGGTATGAATACCAGTTTTGTAATCATCCTAGGGTGGTACGAGTGCTAACTAGAGTGATCATCCCAGTGTGGAATGATTACAAGCCGAAAAGCCTATATAAGGGCCAAAACTAGGTTTTGGGCTCATTTGCACTTTGTTTTTCTAGCGATTTGGTGTTGTGAGGAGGAGCAGTTCGAGTCTGCGTAGCGGAGCACTATTGAGATTTCATTGATACCATGAGTGCACAGACCGGATCATCGAGTGGCAGAGCCAAGGCAAGACTGGTAGGTTTTCCTGCACTTTATTTTGTTGTTTTTATTTTACAGTTCAAAACCGTAATTTATTTTATATTTCGTTTTTCCATTTAAACTAAGATCAAAACCCTAGTTTAATTGTTTTGTATTTGTATTTTGTTGCGTTGTTTTAAACTAAGATCAAAAACCTAGTTTTTAAAAATATATATTTTTATTTTTATTTTTTGTTTTTTTTGTTTTTTAGTTTAAACTAAGGTTAAAACCCTAGGTTAAAGAATTTGTTTTGATTTTGTTTTTTGTTTTTTAGTTTAAACTAGAGTTAAAAACCCTAGGTTAAAATGTTGTTTTGATTTTGTTTTTTGCTTTTTTAGTTTAAACTAGAGTTAAAAACCCTAGGTTAAAAAATTTGTTTTGATTTTGTTTTTTGTTTTTTAGTTTAAACTAGAGTTAAAAACCCTAGGTTAAAATGTTGTTATTTTGTTATTTTATTTTTTTTGTTTAAACTAGAGTTAAAAACCCTAGGTTAAAATGTTATTGTTATTTTGTTTTTTTTTTTTAAACTAGAGTTAAAAAACCCTAGGTTAAAAAAATTTGCTGTTATTTTATTTTTTGTTTAAACTAGAGTTAAAAACCCTAGGTTAAAATTTTGTTTTATTTTGCGTTGTTTATTGATTTTTTTTTAATGTTTGTACTGTACATTTTGTTAATGTTGTTGTACAGTTTATTAAATGTTTTTGTTGTACAATTTGTATACATTGTTGTATATTTGTTTTAGTGCTGTACAATTTATTTTTGTTGTCATGTTTTAATGTTTTTATGGTTTTTTTGTTTTGCAGGTGGTGAAGAGTCGGTATCGTCAGTCGACGGTGTTCTCTGAAGCATGGGAGGAACTAAATATGGTGGACTGGGAGTGGCTTGATGCCCTTGGGGTCAAGCAGGTGACTCGATTAGAGCTTGTGGTGGGGGATCGAGCATATCTAACTGCCCTAATTAATTTGTGGGACCCCCGCACCAACATCTTTCATCTCCCAATAGGGGAGATGATAGTGACTCTGGAGGACGTTTATCAGATTCTACAAATTCCTATAGACGGGCTGTCCATTCAGACTACTCCTCATGATTAGTGGACGATGATGCTGACATGGTGCTTTGGGCATGCGGTAGAGATGGGGCTGGATGAGGTGGTGGAGAGTGCAGACGGGGACTACCTGATTGGCAGGATTTTGGTGTGGTGGTGGCTGGAGAAGGGCATGTTGGGAGTGAGGCATGCACTACTCATGAATCTCATATCCAACATGCTACTTCTTGACTCCTTAGGTGCGAGGTTCCCTTGGAACCTACTTGAGGTGGTGTTTAGACTTATTGAGTGTCCGACCTTAGTGCCCCTGATTATGACGTGGGGTCAGACCTTACTGGTACATCTTTATGATGAGTTGTACGAGGTCCATTGTCAGAGGCAGAAGGGGATTAGATGCAACTACCTATTGCAATGATGGGGGTAGCAGCACATAGTTATGGAGCGGTCGCAAGGATTGCCTTGGACCACTCAAGTAGAGATGGTGGATAGGGAGATTGGTTATACTGCTCTATGGTGGAGGTCAGAGGAGTAGGGGCAAAGTTAGCGATGGGCTAGTGCCATAGGGCACTATGCCAATGCCTTCTTGCATCTTGCTCTAGTGGAGGTGTTATGGTGTCCATACTGGGATTGTCCAGCCTGGCCTGAGGCTGGGGAGTGGCTTCGGCGATAAGGGATCGAGCATGAGTACTTCCTGTACATCTGGGTGACTTGATAGTTTGGGGTGTGCTAGGGATTGCCTAATGAGCTTTTGATTTATCGATGTTAGGGCGATGAGAGGAATCTAGCCTAGACAATCATTGAGCTGCTGGGTGAGGATTTGGATGTAGTGATCAATGTCCCTGACATGGACAATGTCAGGGCGACTGTAGAGTATGACCAGTGGTGGATGATATGGTGATGGCAGGGTGAGGGGCCTCTAGGAGGTGTGGATCTAGTAGTAGCAGGTGGTGAGGATGCGGAGGCATCGGGGGAGGGTTGGGGAGCTCCGCTCGATGATGCAAATATGGTGGAGGTTGAGGACTTGACTAGGGATGACCTAGGGGTTTCAGAGCAGTCGAATATATAAGACATTTCAGAGCAGTAGGTGCCGGACAACCCACCGTCTCAGAGATGCCCATGCCTCAAGTAGTTCCAAGGGACATGGAGGCTAGGTATCGCACTGAGATAGCATGATTGGAGGATCTACTACGAAGATGATATGAGGAGCACAAGGAGGTTCTACAGGAGAGGGATCTCCTACAAACTCAGTTGGCAGAGCGAGAGAATGCATTGGTTGTGTAGCACCGATGGTATGGGGACACAGATGCTTCGTGGGAGAAGGATCTCCAGTGGACTCAGTTGGCACAACACGATGACGTATTAGCTACATACCATCAACGGGAGGTGGATTGGGTCCAACATCGATTGGATTTTGAGGCAGATATTATCCACCTCGGTGGGTACTTACCTGAGCTCACTAGAGGTGGATCTTCACGTTGAATGAGAGATAATGAGACTGAGTAGTGTTGATCAAGGTGCAGCAAACAATATTGTCATTGTTATCAACACAGTCAGATAGATTTGTTGATGCAGTGGACAGGGAGTTCAAAAGCTAGTCAGATGCAGAAGACAAGAGTTCAAAGGTTACTCAGAGTATGTACAGTGATTTTCCAAGAAGACCGAAGTGGACCACTTGCAAAATATCAAAGAAATAGACAAGTAAGAAAAGTGTCACGATATCGTGACATATACAGCAGGCAATAAAAACTATCGCTATTTCACGACATGTTGGAAGAGAGAGAAGAAGAAAGAAAAACTGTCACGATTTCACGACATGTTGGAAGAGAGAGAAGAAGAAAGAAAAACTGTTACGATTTTGTGACATGTTGGAAGAGAGAGAAGAAGAAAGAAAAAATGTCGCAATTTCGTGACATGTTGGAAAGAAAAAATACAAGTGGAAAAATTGTTGTGATATCGCAACATGTTGAGAAGAAAGAAAAACTATCGTGATTTTGCGAAATGTTGGAAGAGAGAGAAGAAGAAAGAAAAACTGTCATGATTTCATGACATGTTGGAAGAGAGAGAAGAAGAAAGAAAAATTGTCATGATTTTGTGACATGTTGGCAAAGAAAAAGGCAAGTAGAAAAAGTGTCACGATTTCACGACATGTTCGAAGAGAAAGTGCAAGCAGGAAAAACTGTCGCGATTTCGCGACATGTTGGCAAAGAAAAAGGCAAGTAGAAAAAGTGTCATGATTTCACGACATATTGCAAGGAAGGTTGTATGGACGAAAAAGTGTCACGATTTCGTGACATATTGCAAGGAAGGTTGTACAGACGAAAAAGTGTAGCGATTTCGCGACATATTGCAAGGAAGGTTGTACAAACGAAAAAGTGTCATGATTTCATGACATGTTGCAGGAGAGAGTCCGAGAGAAAAAGTTTCACGATTTCATGACATGTTGTAGGAGAGAGAGTTCGAGAGAAAAGGTGTTACGATTTTGCGACATGTTGCAGGAGAGAGAGTCCGAGAGAAAAATTTTCATGATTTCGTGACATATTACAAGAGAGACAGTCCAAAAGAAAAAGTGTCACAATATCACGACGTGTCAGGTTTTCGTGACCTGAAGGCAAGAAAAATCTCTAAGGAGAAAAAGTGTCATGATATCACGACATGTCGGGTTTTCACAACCCGAAGGCAAGAAAAAGCGCTAAAGAGAAAAAGTGTCGCAATATCACGACATGTCGCATTTTTGTGACCCAAAGGCAAGATAAAGCGCTAAGGAGAAAAAGTGTCACGATATCGCGACATGTCGCATTTTCGCGACCCAAAGGCAAGTTAAAGCGCTAAGGAGAAAAAGTGTCGCGATATCGCGACATGTGTTTTCGCTGGTTGAAGCCGAGAAGAGTAGCAAGGAGGCAAAAGTGTCGTGATATCGTGACATGTTATGTTTTCACGGGGCCAAAGCTAAGAAATAGAGCAAAGAGAAAAAGTGTCGCGATATCACGACATGTTGTATTTTCGCGGGTAAGCGTACGAAAGAAAAAGTGTAGCGATATCGCTACATGTTGTATTCTCACGGGCCAAAGCTAAGAGAAAGCGTGCGAAGGAAAAAGTGTAGCGATATAACTACATGTTATATTCTTATGGGCCAAAGTTAAGAGAAAGCGTACGGAGGAAAAAGTGTAGCGATATCGCTACATGTTGTATTCTCGTGGGCCAAAGCTAAGAGAAAGCATATGGAGGTGAAAGTGTCACGATATCACGACATGTGTTTTCATGGCAACAACAATAGAAGAGTTACAGGGGCAGTTGAAGCCGACGAAGACCAATGTTAGCCGATGAAGATTAGGGTTTGCAGCTGATGAATATTAGGGTTTACAACCAACGAAGATTAGGGTTACAGCCAACTAAGATTAGAGTTTTTCATCATGAAAATGTTGTTATAAAAGCAGGGCTATTTGGAGAATTGTAAGTAGTCGTCGATATCGTCGAATGCATGTCGAAGTGTGAAATGCGGCCGTAAGAGCGCAGATAGCGTAGAAGTGACGAGATGATGGTGAAGTGCACAAAGTGAGCAAAGAAGTCGAGTTGTGCTAAGTGCGAAATTCACAAAGGAAGCATAGTGCAAAAAATGGAAAAGACAATCATGAAGCTCAACAGTGAAGCAGCAGATTGTGTGAAGTGATTGCACAGAGAGAGCAGAGTGCACATAGAACACAAAGGTGAAGTAGACCAGTTAGGGTCTTGGAAAAGCAAAGGTATTTTATCATCAAAACTATAGATTCAAAATTGAAGTCCAGGTTGCAGCCTGGCATCAGGGGTTGGTGTTCCTTCCAGTAGGTGCTAGAAAATCAGGGTCTGGTGCTCCTTTTTGTTGATACAGATAAATTAGGGGTTGGTGCTCCTACCAGTGGAAGCTGGTAAATTGTTTGTAAAGTTGGTGCTTTGCAAAGGCTGGATTTGGATGGTAGTCCAAGCAGTCATTCTTGAGGAGTAGCCAAGTTGGTGAACCTCGTTAAAATATTGTGTTGTGTGGTATGTTCTTTTGTGATGCTTGCTTTATCTGGTTTTAAGGTTTCATTATTTTAGTTTTAAGTGCTCTGAAGTTAAGCTTAAAGTACCACACTGATTCACCCCCCCTCTTAGTGCCATTGTAAGACTAACAATTGGTATCAGAGCCAAGTTCCCTTCTAAGGCTAAATCAGTCAGGGTTGATCTTGGATTAGTATGCAATGGGTAAGAAGAATAGATCCTCCTCCAAAAGGGCATCTCAGTCAGTTTCAGTTCCTTTGGAAGAGAAAATTGAACCAAAAAAGGTTGAAGACTTCTTATCAAACCAAGCACCTTTGTTTGACGAAACAAATTATGCAATTTGGAGAATCAAGATGCAGGCATATCTTTGTGCTTTGGGATATGGCATCTGGGATTCAGTAGTCAGTGAATACACAATACCCATCACTCCTCCAACCAATGCTGCCAGTAAGAATCTGTTTGAGAATGACTCAAAAGAAAAGAATGCTATCAGGTGCGGATTAGCAAACAAAATTGGTAAAGATCATAAGTTGTAAAATGGCAAAAGAAATGTGGGACAAATTGAGGAGTATTCATGAAGGTGACGATGAGAACATAGAGGATGATTCTAAAAAGGAAACAGGTGAAGGTATTTTCATGACACTCGAAGAAGAAACAAAAAAAGAATAGGAATGTGATGAAGAAGAAATTGATGCAGAAATAAATTTGAAAGAGGAACTAATTGCAGCTCTGGATGAATTGAAGATAGAAAGAAAAAGGAATAAGGAGATCTCAAGAAAGCTTGAGGATGCAAATGAAATAATAACCAGTTTGAAAATACAGGTAGAAGAATTCAAAAGGATTGAAGAAACTCTCAGGTCACAGATAAGTGAGAAAGTGATTGGTTGCTGCAAACAAGAGGAAGAGATTGTTTTATTGAAGAAACAACTAGAAGAGGCCAATACAAATCTCAAATTCGAGAAGAGCACAGAGTTGATAGATAAAATGATAAGCCAACAAAGAATATCCATGGATAAGTGTGGGCTTGGATATGAAGCTGAACAACCTTCATCTTCCAACTCTGCAGAGAAGAAGTTCACTATTGAAGGATCAAAGCAAGAAAAGTTTGAAGCCGAATCTTCAAAAGGAAGAACATATCAAAGGAGATCTACAGCAAAGCAACCACAACAAAAGAGGTTCTATAACTCTCACTCTATTCATAATAATACTTTTTATGGCTATTGTTTTAGATGCAACCAGTATGGTCACAAGGCAATCTATTGTGGATTGAATGATAAATCAAAGAGTTATGCTGGTAGAAATACATCTGCATTTCTGATGAACACTATGTACAATGTTTTCAATGTAATGGTCATGGGCACATAGCAAGGTTTTGTCCAAGCAATTTTGTATCTAATCTAAGGCAAAACAATAGATTTCATCAGACGCAAAGAACGCAACACAGACAAGGAATAAATTAGGTGCATAGAAAGGAAAATAATCATTCAGCAAGGATGCACAAGAGACAACCACACGAGAAATGTTCGAGTTCACGAAAAGGTGCAAAAAAGGGATGTAGTTGAAAAATCCAAGCCTGAGTTCAAGAAAGTTTGGATAAGGATAGAAAGGAAATATTGTCTTCTTGGACTGAAGGAGACTACTCCGCTATTGCACTAAGCAACTCCAGGTAGCACATCCTCAGGGGGAGAAATTTTGAAGTTTCATTTTAATGCTCCTATGTATTTGTTTGATTACCTGAGGATGAAAGGCAAGTAGTCAGGGAAGTTGTTGTATAGTTGTCAAAGTGTGTTTTCAGTTCATGTAGTTGTTTGTGGAAGTACCGTGAAGGGTGGTGATTAAATTGAGAGTTTTCATTATTGACAGTATTGTTGTATGTCATTATTGTACTGTTGATGGTTCTTACTACCACTGTCTAGAGTTAAGGATTATAACAGGTCAGATAATCTGGTTAGTGAAAGAATGTTGCTTTAGCCGCATATGAGTGTTTGATAAAATGTTGTTTCCGGATTCGAACAGTAGAAAGTAAGGTGTGACCAGCAGTGACTGTAGAAAACATAGACCAAGTTGAAAATATAAAAAGGGATTTGGTTGGTGTTGTGGTACAGTGTTTGATGCTTGCATAGAGTTGGAAATAAAATTGCAGTGTCGGTACAGTGTTGGACAAAATATGCGTTTTGAATAGCTTGAAGAAGAGGTTTATAATGAGCAGCCAGATGGTCTCCAGCTTGGTGATGATCCCAACTTAGGTTGTAAGTTGAAGATATATGGCTTGAAATAGACACCCCGAGCATGGTATGCAAAGCTAGACAACTATCTCACTCAACAAGAGTTTAAGAAAGATGATATCATATTTGGCAGCAGCAAAGACAAGTCACATAAAAATTTAGCAAATAAAATGCAGAAATAATTTGAAATGTCAATGATTGGTTGCAAGTTGAGCAAGGATGACAAATCTCCACCTATTGGTCAAATCATGTACAGATCTATTATTGGAAACTTACTGTACCTGACATCTATCAGACCAGATATTTTGTAGGCAGTATGCATGGTAGCATGATTTCAGGCTAATCCCAAGGAGACTCATGTGATAGCATTATGGTGGTTGATTTTTGAAATATCATTGAAGGGAAAATGATTGTTTGTGGTTTCCTTTTTCGAAAGTAGTTGGTTGAATGCATCAAGGATTTTTGAATTGAGAATTGTGTTTAAACCTTGTGTTATAAGCATAGTGGTTTAAGCCCATTGGTTGTGAAAGAACTTGAGTTAGAAAAGAACATGAGTATCAGTGTTATGTGATATTTATGGTTGAGCATTGTTGGAATTATTTGAGTTGGTTGATACATACTTGGACTAGGGTTGTGTAAGAGAGAGTTGTCCCTTGTAATGATTGGTTGAGTTGATTTGATTGAGCCTAGTCAAGTTATGTGTGAAGTGATTTTTGAAGTTCTATGAAGTGGATTTGATTTGAGATCGCCATTCATTATTGAGTTCATTTTGAGTACTTCTTGAGCATGATTGATTGAGTCTTTGAGAAGGCCTTTGGGAAATATTTGAGGACAATGTTGGGACAGATTTCTAGAGCATATTTGGGCAAGTTCTTGGTGAGATTGCTAGAGAAGTTTCGGACAAGTTCTTAGTGAGCTTGGTGGAGCAGATTTGGACAGGTTTTTTATGAGCTTGTTATTCAGCATTGGACAAGTTCTTTGTGAGCTTGTTAAGTAGGTTCTGTGTGAGACTATTGAGCAGGTTCTTAGTGAGCCTATTGACTGATCTTTGGAGGTAACAGAGTACAGAGGTCAGAGTCTCAATGGATAGAAATCTAGCAGCCAACACGGTTGAAGATAGATCTGAGTGAGGATTCTTCAAGTGAAGAAGAGGTCCACCTGTCAGTGCAGCAGAGAGACAAAGTCTTCTATAATATCACAAAGGTACTAGGGAGTATGGGTTATGGTATCCTAAAGATGCAGATTTGGCAGGATGTGTAGATGATAGAAAGGGTACTAGTGGAGGTGCATTCTATCTTGGAGACAAATTAGTTGCGTAGAACAGTAAGGAACATGAGTCAGTTTCTTTATCCATAGTAGAGGCATAATTTATTTCAGTGACAACGTGTTGTATGCAGGAGAAAGTTGCAGAAAGTGAGGTTAAGTTAGATTTTCATTCTAACAACAGATTGTGGAGTGATCACGTTTCCCAAGAATTGACTAGCTATTGGGATCACATTCTCAAGGGGAGCATTTATGTATTTGTTTATCTTTTTGCTCATGTTTGTAATTTTTGCTAACTGTAATAATTTGTGCCTGAGAATATTGTGCATAGACTCAGGGGGAGTCTACAGTAGCCCTTTGGTATTATTGTCAAAGGGGGAGAAGAATTATAGGAAAATTGCACATGTGTTGCCAACAATTCCAAAGGGGGAGATTGTTGAGCAAGGTGCAGCAAACAGTATTGTCATTGTTGTCAACACAGTCAAAAAGATTTATTGATGCAGTGGACAGGGAGTTCAAAAGCTAGTCAGATGCAAAAGACAAGAGTTCAAAGGTTACTCAGAGTATGTACAGTGATTTTCCAAGAAGACCGAAGTGGACCACTTGCAAAAGATCAAAGAAAAAGACAAGTAAGAAAAGTGTCACGATATCGTGACATATATAGCAGGCAAGAAAAATTGTCGCAATTTCACGACATGTTGGAAGAGAGAGAAGAAGAAAGAAAAACTGTCACGATTTCGCGACATGTTGGAAGAGAGAGAAGAAGAAAGAAAAAATGTCACAATTTCGTGACATGTTGGAAAGAAAAAAGACAAGTGGAAAAATTGTCACGATATCGCGACATGTTGAGAAGAAAGAAAAATTGTCGCGATTTTGCGACATGTTGGAAGAGAGAGAAGAAAGAAAAACTGTCATGATTTCACGACATGTTGGAAGAGAGAGAAGAAGAAAGAAAAACTGTCATGATTTTGCGACATGTTGGCAAAGAAAAAGACAAGTAGAAAAAGTGTCACGATTTTGTCACATGTTCGAAGAGAAAGTGCAAGCAGGAAAAACTGTCGTGATTTCGCGACATGTTGGCAAAGAAAAAGGCAAGTAGAAAAAGTGTCATGATTTCGCGACATATTGCAAGGAAGGTTGTATGGACGAAAAAGTGTCACGATTTCATGACATATTGCAAGGAAGGTTGTATGGATGAAAAAGTGTCACGATTTCATGACATGTTGTAGGAGAGAGAGTCCGAGAGAAAAAGTGTCACGATTTCGTGACATGTTGCAGGAGAGAGAGTCCAAGAGAAAAAGTGTCACGATTTCGCAACATGTTTTAGGAGAGAGAGTTCGAGAGAAAAAGTGTCACGATTTCATGACATATTGTAGGAGAGAGAGTCCGAAAGAAAAAGTGTTGCGATATTGCGACATGTCAAGTTTTCACGACCCGAAGGCAAGAAAAAGCGCTAAGGAGAAAAAGTGTCGCGATATCGTGACATGTCGGCTTTTCGCGACCCGAAGGCAAGAAAAAGTGCTAAGGAGAAAAAGTGTCACGATATCACATGTCACGTTTTCGCGACCCAAAGGCAAGATAAAGCGCTAAGGAGAAAAAGTGTCACGATATCGTGACATGTCGCATTTTCGTGACCCAAAGGCAAGTTAAAGCACTAAGGAGAAAAAGTGTCACGATATCGCGACATGTTGTGTTTTCGCTGGTTGAAGCCGAGAAGAGTAGCAAGGAGGCAAAAGTGTCGTGATATCGCAACATGTTATGTTTTCGCGGGGCCAAAGCTAAGAAACTGAGCAAAGAGAAAAAGTGTCACGATATCGCGACATGTATTTTCATGGGCCAAAGCTAAGAGAAAGCGTATGAAAGAAAAAGTGTAGCGATATCTCTACATGTATTCTTGCAGGCCAAAGCTAAGAGAAATCATGCAGAGGAAAAAGTGTAGTGATATCGCTACATGTTGTATTCTCACGGGCCAAATTTAAGAGAAAGCGTATGGAGGAAAAAGTGTAGCGATATCGCTACATGTTGTATTCTCGTGGGCCAAAGCTAAGAGAAAGCATACGAAGGTGAAAGTGTCACGATATCAAGACATGTTGTGTTTTCGTGGCAACAACAACAGAAGAGTTATAGGGGCAGTTGAAGCCGACGAAGACCGATGTTAGCCGACGAAGATTAGGGTTTGCAGTCGATGAATATTAGGGTTTATAGCCAATGAATATTAGGGTTACAACCGACTAATATTAGAGTTTTTCATCATGAAAATGTTGTTATAAAAGCAGGGCTATTTGGAGAATTTTAAGTAGTCGTCGATATCGTCGAATGCATGTCGAAGTGTGAAATGTAGTCGTAAGAGCGTAGATAGTGTAGAAGCGGCGAGATGATGGCAAAGTGTGAAAAGTGAGCAAAGAAGTCGAGTCGTGCTAAGTGTAAAATTCGTAAAGGAAGCAGAGTGCAAAAAAAGGAGAAGATGATCATGAAGCTCAACAGTGAAGCAGTAGATTGTGTGAAGTGATTGCACAGAGAGAGCAGAGTGCACAGAGAACGCACAGGTGAAGCAAACCAGTTAGGGTCTTGGAAAAGCAAAGGTATTTTATCATCAAAACTATAGATTCAAAATTGATGTCCAGATTGTAGCCTGTCATCAAGGGTTGGTGCTCCTTCCAGTAGGTGCTAGTAAATCAGGAGCTGGTTCTCCTTTCTATTGATACAGATAAATCAGGGGTTGGTGCTCCTACCAGTGGAAGCTGGTAAACTATTTGTAAAGTTGGTGCTTTGAAAATGTTGGATTTGGATGGTAGTTCAAGAAGTCATTCTTGAGGAGTAGCCAAATTGGTGAACCTCATTAAAATATTGTGTTGTGTGGTATGTTCTTTTGTGATGCTTTCTTTATCTGGTTTTAAGGTTTCATTATTTCAATTTTAAGTGCTCTAAAGTTAAGCTTAAAGTACCACACTAATTCACCCCCCATCTCAGTGCCATTGTAAGACTAACAAGTAGTCTGCTTCCTCTCATTGCAGGTAGGTGGGTGAGGGCAGCGCTAGTGGGCGTGATGCGGGTCCTAACAGTGCTAGTGGGCATGATGCGGGGGTTGGCAGCAGCCACCCTGAGAGGTCCCATAGGACCCACACCACTGGGGGTAGTTCCAGTCACACCGATCCTGCGTGATCATGGTGGTCGACTCCCTAGGCTTGGGGTTTTTGAGTTTTTGATTTTTTTGATGTTTTTGTGAGGTCAGAGGACCGACTTATTGTAGCCTACGGGCATTTTGGCGATATATAGACATGACTTTATTTTTGGTTATACACTTGTCGTGATTTATTGTTTATTTTATGCACATTTTAGTTAGTTGATGTATGCATGTGTTATTATGAATGCGATGTTTCTAATTATATGATGTATGCATATGGAATGGATGGAATGATTTGTTGATAACTTGTCGGTGGCACCATAGACTGTACAGGATTCACTGGCTTTATGTACTATGTGATGACTTTGCATGTGTATATATATATATTTTTTTTTTTGTATTTTTTGATGGTGATGCAAGAATGGACATGTACAACATTTGTTTTAGAATGTAGTTAAGGTTTTTTTGAGACTCAGACACTTTAACTAACTAGCCAAGACTATACATTTATCTTACAAGACTTTTGAACAAGGTACGAATCAGACTTGAGTTTGACCAAGTTATTTCACATCCCTATGTGTGCGATTGAATTTGTTTATGTGGTATTTGTCAGGATACCGCCAGTGCTAGGTAGGCTATCCACCAAACCTGTATTGAGGATCACCTAATTAGCTCCACTAACTCCTTTGTTGTATTTAGTAAGATTAATCCATAGGACAATCTAAGGTACCATAAGCTAGCTCATCCACATGCAAACATTGGTCTGCTCACACGCAAAGCTAATGTGATAGACATATCATCATGCATTTAGGATACCGCCATTGCCAGGTAGGCTGTCCACCAAACCCGTAATGAGGATCACCTAGATGGTTTTTCGAATGCTGAGAATTCTAGGGATTCAAGCTCAGGCGTCTTTCGGTTGCTCAACTTGTTGGGATACTTGCTCTCATACATAGTGATAAAAATCACTATTTATTTTTCTCTTTTGTTTTTCTTTTTGAGCAAGGGGTTTGAATAGTGGTGATAACCACTGTTATTTGATTTTGCATTTTAGGTTTCAAAGTTGAGCTCGTGGGTTTTTGGCTTGTGAATGGAATTGATCCCTTTTGGCTTTGGGGATGACTACCCATCCTGTTTAGGGACGTGTAGTACGAATCCTTATGACTTTGGGGACCAAAGGTGATTGGGGATGTTACTATGTAATGGCATTGATATTTTAGGCCTTGGGGATGACTACCCATCCTTGTCAGGGGCGTGTAGTACGAATCCTTATGACTTTGGGGATCAAAGGTGATTGGGGATCTGATTATGTAATGGCATTGATCTTTTAGGCCTTGGGGATGACTACCCATCCTTGTCAGGGGCGTGTAGTACGAATCCTTATGACTTTGGGGATCAAAGGTGTTTGGGGATTTTTGTTAGTGGTGAAGACCACTATTTATTATGGGGAATTGGATGGGGAAGAGCTTGTCCTTTTTTCAATTCTCAGCATTCTCGAACCATTCGCATAGGGGGATGAACAGGCTAACCTTTCACCTATGGTACCCTAGACTGCTTTGTAGGTTTCTCTTGCGTTCACACAACTTGGGAATTTTTTATGTGTTTTAACTTGTGTGGGGATGCTACGTAACGAGGTGTGATCCAAGTAAAACTCTACCTTTGTAAAATTTGTCTGACTTTGTATAGTTTTTGACTAGAAATCTAAAGACAGCTTGAATGACGAAAAACCCTAAAGACATTAGGAGACAACTGACTATGATAAAAAAATGTGGATGGCGTTATTCTGGATGGATGTGTTTACAAAATGGACTGAATGTGGAAAATGATGGAATTGCCTAGCAATTACAGTCTATGGTGCTTATGACATGTATGACCAACAAATATGCCATGTATGGATGCGATGCCTAATGCAGTTTATTATATTTTTGTTTTTTTTTTTGATTTTTAAGAGTATGCATGGAAGTGAGATGCAATTTTTTTTGTTATTTTTTATTATCTTTTGTTTTTGTTTGTTTTTGAATATTTGTTTTTGACCAAGCGATTGTGGGAACCCTTGGAGCTTTTGGTTTGACCAAAGATTTTATGGATACCTTTGGGGCGTTTTAGGTTGACCAAGCGATTGTGGGAATCCTTGGAGCGTTTGGTTTGACCAAAGGGATTATGTGCACCTTTGGGGCATTTTGGGGTTTGACCAAGCGATTGTGGGAATCCTTGGAGCTTTTGGTTTGACCAAAGGGATTATGGGTACCTTTGGGGTGTTTTGGGTTGACCAAGCGATTGTGGGAATCCTTGGAGCTTTTGGTTTGACCAAAGGGATTATGTGCACCTTTGGGGCATTTTGGGTTTGACCAAGTGATTGTGGGAATCCTTGGAGCTTTTGGTTTGACCAAAGGGATTATGTGTACCTTTGGGGCATTTTGGGGTTGACCAAGCGATTATGGGAATCCTTGGAGCTTTTGGTTTGACCAAAGGGATTATATGTACCTTTGGGGCATTTTTGGGTTTGACCAAGCGATTGTGGGAATCCTTGGAGCTTTTTGTGACAATTTATCCTTTTGTTTGGGGTGGGCTATGGCTCTCTAAATGTGGAATGGCCTCAAATGACTGATGTTCAAGGGTTCTAGTTCCTTGATTCCTTCAAGAGAGGTGAGCCGGTATGTTCCAGGTCCTATTTTACTGTCGATGACATAAGGACCTAACCAATTTGCTGTGAACTTATCCCTTAAATGGGGCGGCAAGTTAGAGTTTTGTTGGTTCTCTTTTAAGACCAAGTCACCAACCTGAAAGTCCCTCAGGTGAACTTTCATGTTGTATGCTTTCTTAAGTCACTCTTGATAGATACGTAAATGCTCGAGAGCATTGATGCGTCGTTCATCGAGCAACGTAAGCTGGTCTAACCCGGGCCTACCATGTAGTGTCATCATCGATGAACTCTTGCATTGATATGCGTAGGGAAGGTATTTCCAACTCGAGAGGCATGACTGCCTCGGAGCCATACACCAGCAAAAATGGAGTTGCCCCAGTGGGCGTCCGAATGCTAGTGCGATAAGCCCACAAGGCAAGTGGGATTTGAATGTGCCAATCCTTATGACTATCTGTGACCATATTTTTAAGGATGGCAACTAGCATTTTGTTTGACGCCTCTGCTTGCCCATTTGCCTGTGGATAATAGGGTGTTGAAAAACTATGCTGAATTTTGTACTTTGTTGTCAAAGCATGCACATCTTTGTTCTTAAATGACGTCCCATTATCCGAGATGATCTTGGATGGAATACCAAAATGACATATGATGTTATGTAAAATAAACTCCGCAATGCGGGGTCCAGTCGTAGAGGTAAGCGAAATTGCTTCCACCCACTTGGTGAAGTACTCTGTGGCCGTTATGATAAACGTGTGATGGCCTGATGATGCAGGGGAGATCTTTTCGATTAGATCTAAGCCCCACTACGAAAATGGCCAAGCCGATTGGATCGGCTGCAAGGCTTGAGAAGGTACGTGTGTCAAATTAGCATGGTGTTGACACTTCACGCACTTCCGCACATACGCGCAACAATCTCGCTCTAAAGATGGCCAATAATAGCCCATGCAAAGAATGCACTTTGCGATGGCCATACCACTAAAGTGGCCACCGCATGTACCATCGTGCGCTTGGGTGATCGCCCAAGTGGACTCCTTCTGGTCCAAGCAATGGAGGAGGATCCCTTCGTAGCTTCGACGGTACAAAATGTCTCCTAGCAAGACATGTTTTGCCGCTTTCTGTTTGAATGATCTTTTCACGATGTGTGACAATCCAAGTGGGAGGTTACCTAGCTTGAGGTAGTCTCTTATGGGTGTGTACCAATCCTGCTGATCAGAAACCTTGATGGTATGAACTGCCAATCCCTCTTGAAGTTCGTCCCTAGCAAAAGCTGAGCGGGAACGAACTTGTAAGAATAGCGTTGTGTTGCTATTAAGAGGGGTTAGGGAGAACAAGGACCCCTAGTTGGCGTGATTCAGACTATCATGGATTTGAGAGAACTTATCCTGAGATGGTTCAATCTGGATCAGGTGGATTCCTGGCGTTAGGTCAAAGCTTGCACGCTCCATCATGGATTGCGATAATGTTTTGACTTGAATGGTTGTCATCTCACCGGAAGGGTCTTGCAGGATTAGTGACCCCAAGGAGGCCATAGTGTCCGCAAAATGATTCGATGATCGAGGGAGTGCCTCGATGTCATACCATTCAAGCTTTGCCAAGAATTTATCCACAAGGGCTTTGTAGGCCTATAGAACTGGGCATTTGCATTGGAATACCCCTTTCACTTGGTTGACAATTAACAATGAATCACCAAAGATGTTCAAGCATTTGATGTTCATGGTGATTGTTGTCTGAAGACCTATGAGCAAGGCTTCATATTCGACATTGTTGTTGGTGCATAGGAAATCTAGTTTAAATGATAGAGGCATTGGAGCCCCTTGCGGTGTGAAGAATACGATTCCCATGCCACCCCCTTGCTCACATTTAGAACCATCAAAAAATAAGGTTATGTCGGCCTGTGACTCAGGCTCATCATAATCTGGCAATTCTGAGACATGGAAGACCCCATCATCGGGCAGCTCTACGGTCAGAGGTTGATCATCTTCGAGAGGAGCCTCACGTAAGTTGGGCTTTTGGGGCCCCAAAATATTGGTCTCTATAGACTCTAAGCGCCCTAGCAGCACTTTGTATGTATCAGAGGATTTGATCTCCTCCTCCTTGGTTTGTTCCCATTGTGGATTTCGAGGAACTTGAGGCCTATGGAGGGGTAGCCGGATAGCGCCCCCTTGCCTTGGTAGGGCATTTCAGCCCGCTCTTCTTTGCACTCAAATTCCTCATAGGCTTCTTGAGGAATTTCTGGGTGTGACCTATAAACATGGGTGGGTGCCCGAGGAAGGCACCCGTCATTGGTTCTAGGAGTGGCCTCCCACTCAGGTCTAGGGGGTGTTGGGGGCAACGCTTGATAAGGTCATGGAGACCTGTCTCGCACCAAGGGGTTGTGCCTCTCATAAAGTTTTGTCTTATGCATGCGAGGGGTTGGAGTCCTCACCTGCATAGTGTTCTAGAGCAACTCATCCATCTGGCACTGAATGCGCTCTTTTTTAAGATGATACAGTTGCTCTAACTACTGTTGATCTTGCTCAAGCTACGTGAGTTGCGCTTGGTGGGCGGCATGTTTGGAAAATGCCAAGTCGATTCGTTCTATCATCCTAAGTCTAGGAGGCCCAGATGCCTCTCTTACATATCTATCTCTGTCATGGTGATCCGAGATCTCTATAGGTCGCTTCCCTCTATCGAGGTTAGCGACATTCACCCGAGGCTCTAGCCTCAGTAGGTGATCCTGATAAATAGCAGGTGCGAAGGCGCATTGCTCCCACGCTATGTATTTCTCTTGAGGAATGTAGTGGTCTTCCTCATGCTCCCTTTCGTATATGTGAAAGGGGCAGGCAGAGTTGGCTCGCCCTGTCTAAAGAGCCTTGCGCTCTGGATTTGGCCTATTGTTTCTTACAGTAATAAGGGGTAGAGGAGGGATGATGTAATCATGTGGCCCCTCCTTATGGACCCTATGTTGTTCTAGCACTTCATTGCACGGTGGCCACTCATAACGAGTGTCTAAGGGAGCCTTCCCATTTATGTTGAGTGCCACGTGTAAGGACTCCTCCTGAAAGGGTCTATGTTGAATGGGAGTGCCCCTCGAAGGGGTGCCTCTATAGTCCCATTCCATCATGGTATGATGTGGACTATTTTGTGGGTCAGGCCACCAAGGTGGTATGACCAAGTCCTTGGGGCTATAGCGGAGGTGACTTGTGCCCCCTTGTACACTTTCTACAGCTTTTGCCCGTGATTGGGCTTGGCTACGGGTGTACACCATGGTGGTGTCTCTCTACAAGATATGTAGGTCTTTATCTTCTTTACAATTTTTTTATGCTACACTAAACAAATAGGAGCCACACAAACAAAGAAGTGATTATCTCGTTTATAGATTAAAGGTGTGCCCTAGATCTGGTTTAGTGTGTTTTGATTTTTGTTTTGAAAGCCTTGTAAAGGAAATTTTGTTGTATATGCAATATGAGGGCTCTTATGTCTCCCAAAATGGTCGCCCCTTCAATATACCACTGCCAGGCCATTATACCAAACCTCTCAATATACCCGCCCTTACGTGAGGGAAACTATTGGTACGCGAGAGCAGAACAATACGTGGAACATAGGCGGTATGGAAGGGGAATCACTCTATTTTTGACACCTACCATAGAAGACTTATCCTCATGCGTTGGGAATCACCCCAGCTACACTTGGTCAGATTTCATCAGGATTTACGTCTAGCAATAGTAGCGATCGGGGTTATGTATGCAAAATTCAAGCCAAGGTGGTGATGAAATCCACCGTTGGTCTTGATCAAGTGTTGGGGTTTTACGACCAACTCCTTGATGTTTAGATTATCTCATGGTGTGTGTGGTTATTTTTACTTGCGCAAAGAAAGGAAACATGCAGTAAAATTTCCTATGCAAGCAAAGAAATAGAAAAATCATAGAAACAGAGACAAAAAATTATAGAGAGTGTTCAGACAACCTACCTCTTCTCTGCCCACACCAGATGCCCCTAAGTTTCTGCTCAAAAAATGCATAGAGAGCTAATCGTCCCGGGGTGGGATGAATAGCAGATCTGTATTCATCATAGGGTGGGATGAATGCCTTATTCATCCCAAGGTGGCATGAATTCCAGTCTGTATTCATCACAGGGTGGCACGAGCAGCAGTCCAATGCTTGAAGGATTAACACCTGAAAGCAAAAACACACAATTTTGATCAAAATTTTGATCCCAAAATCAAGGGACAGAGTCCCACCATGATCGCCACTAAAATAACGAGGATACAAAATCCCATAGGTGTACCGGGTGTGATGCAAACAAAAGCATACGAAACGCTAAGTCCTACGAATGAAGAAGGACTAAAGTGCATGAAAAGGGGAAAACAAACGAACTGAAATGAGATATAAAGCAAATGTAAAGTGCAACCCTTATTTTTATTAATTTTTCTTTGAGACCAGGTTACAATATGTCTCCTTCCTTTTTAGGAGCTAGGAGCGTTAGATATAGTTTTGTTACACCACGGATGGTACACTTCCCTTTGGGATCTTCCGCGTGCCCACATTTGAAATGGGTGGGCCAAACATCGCCATCGCTTGCATGAATGCACCTATAGTTCCTTGCTACCCCTCCAGATGTTGATATCCTACATTCAAAGAAATAGCAAACGATTAGTAGCACCTGCGGATGGAGGGAAATATGCAATCCCCAAGGCCTCCGGTTAATGCATGCATGAAATAATAAAAACGGTAATCAAAACATGTCAGAATAAGATGAAATTTGGATAGAAGCATGCAAATACCATCATGAACACACTACAAAAGGAACAGTCAAGAAATCTATTGTATATTTCTAATCACTCCGGGGTGGGACGATTAGGACTGTCATAAAATGTCAGAAGGCAACCTCCTAAATGTCCCATCCAGAGGCCTCCAAAACACCTGAAAAGTTGGGGTTAGGAAAAATGGGGAATTTTGAGATGACCCAGAAGGTCGGATTTTGCATATTCAGCCTCGATCACCCTATATCCGAAGATGCTCCCTGTATGTTAGTGAAAGCGAAAAGCAATGAAAACATAGTCAAAACTCATCAGAATAGCATGAAATTTGAATGGCAGCATATATGAATGACATAAAATAAAATGCAAAATAAATAGTAAGGAAATATGCTACATATTTCTAATCACTCCGGGGTGGGGCGATTAGGACTGCAGTAGTGCGGGGGAGCCCGGGGGCAGGACGCCCGCCATTTGGGGCTTGGTTTCGGCACCAATCCACTTGGGATGGGTCCAAAACCTCCTAGGGGGTTGTGTCAAAAAATTGGGTGGGGTATTGTGGCCAAATATTCAGGTTTTGGGTCCAGATTGCGCTTCCAATGTTCACCCAATAACCTCCCTTCCAAAAGAGAGATCAAGGATGTAAGAAGCACAAGTGAGGGGTGAGGATGTAATTCAGAAACACTCCATTGCTCCAAATGCTCCTTCTCTATTCCTTTTTTGGGGTGAGAAGACTCACCATTTTATAGACCTGAGGGTCTCTTGTGAATGAGCATGCAGAGGCGCCACTTGGCCATCATGCCTTCCTAGGGGAGAGAATATTCCTCCCTGATTAAGGGCTCCATGACTGCCTCTATGACTACCCCTTTGAGCTCAAAAATGCTCACTCGCACTCCCATGCATTGAAGGTGGAGTTGAGTGGCGGATCTGAGCTGCCATTTGTCAAGGTTTGACCTTTTTCCCGTCAAACCTGCTATTCGCCCCACCCTGGAGCGAATGCTGCTAATCGTCCTGGGGTGGGACGAATACCAGTTTGTAATCATCCCAGGGTGGAACGAGTAGGGAGCAGAGTGCCTGAAAGGTGCCAAATTGACCTCTGACCTTCCAAAACTGCTGTGAGAGTGGTTAGGACCACTGTTTAACCTCTGGGGCTGCCCTAGGGGCTATGTATGTCAATTCGATCAGTGCTTGTCGTCACATAATCGGATTGGTGCTGTTTTGGTGTCTACACAATTCCTTAAATTTGAGAGAAGCCTTTGTCTACTAGGTGAGCCTTGTGTTTGTCAATTTCTCCATTAGGCCCATATTTTGTTCTTTAAATCCATTTACAATGAAATAATTTCCTTCCTTTAGGTAGGGGGAGTAAATCACAAGTTTCATTTTTGATTAAGGAAGAGAATTTATTTTCCATGGCATCATCCCATTATTTAATATCAGTTGCTTATTTGAAGGATTAAGGATCAGAGAAAATAGACTGGCATACAAGACCAATGCTTATGGAGTTGGTTAATATGGATGATGGAAGATTTTGGATGTAAGGAGTAACTTCTTTAATAATGGTGTGGGCCTATTTTGGCATAGTGGAAGGATTATAAGGAGTGGAAATACTTTGAGTTGGAGTTATAGGTTCCTCATATTGATCATCAATCTCTAAATTAATATCTAAAGTTGGTTCTTCATTATATTGAGGTTCTACTATAGGAGAAGTCTCAAGAGAGGAAAAGGATGGTTGAGGATCTTTCTAAAGGAATGTTTCATAAAATTGGAAATTCCTATGAAAAAAGACCTCATCAATTGTGGGATAAAGGATCTTGTATGCTTTCATTTCCTCACAATAACCAACAAAGATGAGATTTTTGCTTTTATTATCTAGAGCCTTCCTTTTATTCTTTGGGAGGTGTGCCCAAGTTGTACACCCAAAAATATTGAAGAAGGAAACATCTAGTTTTGAGCTAGTCCATGGTTCTTCAGGTGTTAAATGGTCAAGATCTTTACGAGGTGTGCAATTTTGAATATAGTTTACACAGTTAATAGCTTCTTCCCAAAAAACTTTTGGAATATATCTTGAATGGAGCATACAATTTACCATTTCCTTCAATGTTTGATTTTTCCTATTTGTAATACCATTTTGATATGGATTATGGAAGAAAAAATGTTGATGAATGATACCATGACTTGATAGAAATATTGATAACTCATTACTATAGTATTCCCCCCCATTATCAATGCAAATTTGCTTGATGTTGCAAGAGGCATGATTTTAAACTAAGGTTTTGAAGATTTTGAAGTGGGATAAAACATAACTTTTGTATTTTAGGAAGTATACCCAAGTTATTATGGAAAAGTCATCAAAAAAGGTTAGAGCATATTTTGCTCCTTTAAAATAAGGCTCTAAGAAAAACATCAAGTCACTATGGATTAACTCTAGAGGGGATGAGTATTTTAGTGAACCAATTGGGTGGAAAGGATCTTGATGTTTGTTTCTAAGAGCACATCTAGGACATACTCCATAAATAGAAGAGACTTGAGGTAAAAATTTTACTATTTCATGGGTGTTAAATTCCTTTAGGTAGTTATAACTGAGATGACCAAACCTTTCATGCCAAATTTTGCTTTCAAGATCTCCATGAGCCATAAAACATGAGGCCCCTTCTAGATTTTTGAATCCTTTGAAGTGAAATAGATGAGTGTTTTGATCAATATATCCTTTGGCTATAAGAGAGTGGAGGTCTTGAAAGTCTCTTATCTCAACTCCTATTGGAGAGAAGAGAACAATTTTCCTCTTTCCATAAGTACAAATATGATAGACGGAGAGGAGATTTGTTGTAATGCTTGGAACATAGAAAACATTATTGATAGATCCACCATCAATGGATACATCACCATTTCCTTTGACTGGGATAAAGGAAGAGTCGCCAAATTCTATGCTCCAAAATCTAGGACCCAGTAATTAGAAGAAGTATTGGTGGTCTTCCCTTGAACATTAGGGCTTTTTCTATCTGCTTTTTACTGTATATCTTTTAATATTTCATAGCTTCCTCTAGTTGTTGTAACCTTTTCTAGCATTTGTTTGTAGAATAACCATTCTTTTTGTAGTGAGTACAAGTTATGGGACTTCTTTCTTTCTGTTTGAATTTTTCTTTAGTGGAGGTGGATGCTACTAAGGCTTTAGAGGAAAAGGAAGATATCTCATACTTTGCAAGTTTTTTTCTTCTCTAGTAAGTCTCTCATAAAATTATTCTAAGGAGGGCATTTTAAAACCTTTACCACGAACATATTTTGTAGATAGAAAGCTGGTTGTGAATATTTGAAATAAACCATTTAATTTAGAAATAATTAGATAAATCCATTATTCATCTTTTTATCCTTACCACTACCTTTAAATTGAATAAGTACTTCTTTAAATTTGGTGATAAAGTCAACAATATTGCTAAAGTCTTTAGGAGATAATGTTGTTAATTCTACCTCTAATTGCATTGACCTTATTTTATCTACTTTTCCAAATAATTTATTTAGTTTCTCCCAACTTTCATAAGGATTTTTACAATCCATAATGTGAAACCATAAGATTTCATTTACATTAGTGCTTATAATACCCATTTTTTCATACATTTTCCTTTTATGAACAAATATTTCATATTCTTTTTCAAATTTAGGTTGCTTCTCTTCTAGCAGGTGTGTGAGCCCTTTTTGAGAAATGAGATTTAATATTTTGGGTTTCCATGTATGATAGTTATGAGGGGTGAGAGGATCAATTATATTCATTGTATTCATTTTGCCAAAGAAATTTGAATTGAACCAATAATTCCCCCCTTAACTTCAAATTATAATATAGCTTTAAATATTGAAACAAAATCCTGAGAGTAATACCAATCTACTCAATTTACCCACCCTGACGAGAGGGAAACTATAAGTAAATGAGGAGGGTGATATACCTTACTTAGGCTAATGAAGAAAAAATATTAGGCCAGGCCTTTATACTTATTCTTCTTAGTACCCGCCCTTACGAGAGGGAAACTATAAGTAATGAGAGGAATGGTACGTGGAACTTAGGCTTTTGATTGAAATTTTTATCCACAAAACCAATATATTGTATTTCTCAATAACCCACCCTTACGTGAGGGAAACTATAAGTTTTGAGAAGTGCAATACTTGGAATGTAGGTTATAATGGAAGTTTTTTAGTTATTTGAATTATTTATTATTATTATAGAAAGGAAATATTTAAATTATTATTATTATTTTAAAAAACAAGGAATTGAAATGAAATGAATTTTATGACCAAATGTCTAAATAAACCATAGATTAGTTTATCATCCAAATATATTCCCTTATTTTATGAAGTATGAATTTTTCCTTAAAAAAATAATAAAATCAAATAGACAAATAAGAAGTTTTGACCAATATTAACAACCCCCCTTGAAGCCTATAACACAGGTGCATAAAAGGCACCCTTAAAACCCCCCAAGAAAATTTTATTAAAGAGGTTACAAACTTGTCTTTTTATTTTCTCTTTAGTGGCCAAAAACATAGGCACTAAAGAAGAAAATGACAACAATATAAAGTGATTTTATAACCATTAATGTGAAGAACATATCTCTATTTTGTACTTAAAAAAAAAAAAAATTAGTCGAATAGAATATCTTTTATTCAAATAATTAAGAATCTCGAGAGAGATTTTTGGGGCTTTTTCAGGGCCCAAATATCGAACTTTAAAAAATACATCAATTATAATGGAGATAAGGTACTTAAAGACTCTTAAAAATACCTGACTTGATTTAGATGTGTCGTCAAAGGACTCAAAGAAGAACATAACTCATAGTACTGAGTACTCAATCCCAAAAGAAATTTAAAAAATGAGGGAATCATCTACGAAAAAAAGAGAAAGGAGTGCTCCAAATGATTGCTCTATTTTCCAAGGTAGGACTCCCAAAATATAGTTCTTCGAATATCTAGGAAGACACTGCGACTATTATGCATGTTCTTCAAAAGGAGCACGATATACCTACAATATTACTGCATTTCGAGAGGTAAAATATGAGATAAATATTAAAAATAATACCTTGGTTATTTTCCTAAATCACAATGCAACAGACATCAGGGAAGGTGTTTGAACTATTGAATGGCACAGGGAGAGTGAGGAACAACAAGCGAATGCCAAGCATTCACTGTACTTACAAAAATATATATATGTGTGAAAGATGCTAGTTCTAGAAGGGAAGCAACACAGAGATCACTATTCACACAACAAAGCTAAAGCATATTCTAAAAATATTGATGCTAAATAAAATATTTCGTTTGGAGAGAAATATTTACACAACTGATATAAATATTTGAATATGAATGTTGAAGCACCCGATAACGGATAGAAAGCGAGCTTAGAGTTTAAGTGAAGAGGAAAAATCTTTGATATTTGGCCTCCATTGAGCTCTAAGATCATTTCGAATGACCATTGAGGAAGATGAACGAAATCACCGTGATCCAAGATTTAGATTTATGCAATATTGAAAAAAAAATTGCCACATATTATATTAAGAACTATTTTAATTAATGAGTCAAACATCTGACAATAAATATGTGAGGAGAGTAATTAAAAAAATCTTTTGATTTGCTTTAGAACAAAGATTCGTGAGACAAAAAAAATTGAACGATCTCCATGAAATGAACACCAATGAGGAAAATACCACCGCTACCCAACAACGCTCTAGCTGGTAGTCTCACACCATAGTGCCTGATAGAGGGAGTGCTCCACGCGCTCCTGCGACCAATTGCAGGCAACCGCTAACGAAACCAAAAGGAAAGGAGAAATATATATATTACCTTTGAAAAATGGCAAAAAAGATTTCAAAATTTTTCCTATGAAGCAAATATCAACACTCTTTCTTTTAAAACATAAGGAGAATCTATTATGGTAAAATGAACTTGTGAAACAAAATTAGATAGAACCATAAATAGACTTTCAAAAAATTGTAGATAAAATGAGAGCAATCTACAATAGATATGAAAATAAAACTCCTTATTAAAAAAATATAAGAGATAAGAACCAGATTCAGAAACTTCCTTCAGGAGAGAATGCTAAGCAGAATCTATCCTACTCTGGTACCATGTTAGAATTTCCCAAGAGTAGAACTGCAAAGCATTACAATATTTGAAGAAAAAAAAATAGAACTAATTGATTATTCCATTGATCAACTTTGTATAAATAACAAAGTTTATCATTGAGAGCCGTTGGATTACAACAACTCATCAAATCTTATGTAGACTATAACTAATAGTTCACCTAAATCATGAAGGAGTGGAAACTAAAGTATATCCTAGTAGAGTTTAAGAGAATAATTACTTATTCTAACAATTATTTATATGGTTCTTTTGTTCTTGGAATCTCAAAATACTCTTAATTTTGATGAATTTTTTCTTTGTTCATTTTTTGGTCGTAATGAGAAATTATGGTGGAATTTCATAAATACAAGCTCGTACATAGAAATTCAAATGTAAGGAAGCTAATACATGAGGTTCCAAGCACCTATATAAGTCTTAAAATATATGGGACATCATTCACAAATAGTACAAGAGGGAAGGACATTCAAAAAATAATTGTTTGCTAAAATTGTAATTGATTGAGGCTAAGTTTATAAAGATCGGTGGATGTATTCTTGATAATGAGGGAGATTTAGAAATATTTTCCTCAACTAAAAAGGTCCATATACTATGGCTTGGAAAATATTTTTATCACTAATATTTTATATTCTTAACCCCTGATCGGGTGTTAAAAGAGTAATCTATTTCATAGCCAGGGTCAACATTATATCATGTAATATTGGATAGCCCTATGTATAATCATTATACAATTTATTTAATTTTTTGTAATATTTTATTTTGTAAGTCATATGAGCCATGATTAATATTTTATGGTTAAACACATCTTATATCTTGTAATTAACCTTGAATACTTCTTTCTATGTTTACTTTTGTTAAACTTCTTTATGTATTTATAGTTTTTGGTATTGGTACAAATAACCCACCAATTCATACATTATGTTGAAGTGTTATGATTTTTTATTATAGATAATATAGTGATTATTTATGGTGAATTTGGTTGCCACTATCTATACAAAATTTTCATCATATTTTATTATTTCTATATGATATTTGATTATATAGATTGCTTCTAATAATATCTATAAACATGTCTGGTTTCTAAGCCAACAAATTTCATCACTTTATTGGATTTCAATATTCAATTAATCCATTTATGAAATAATATTACAAATAGTGCCATCTATCTATTTTGTCTATTTGATAGTTTCTTAAACTTTAGTTGTTACTCATTAATAAGATGAGTGTGTCTAGATTTTAGTAATGATCCTATGAAATTCTTTCTAAATAATATTTGTAAATCCATAAGATCAACTCAAAATATTCCCTAACACAACAAGGATTTTATGAGAATAAAATTCTATAAATAAATTTCCATAGATCCCATTAAATTTTTACATAAATAGTTAGATATAGAAATTTATATGAGAAATAACAAACAATAATTTATTTCCTTACCCTTAATAGTGGGTGAACCATTTTCTCTAAAAAAATTCTAAAAATTAAAAACTATTATCACTACACTTCAAGTGATTATAACTCCATCAATACTACTTAGAATTTAGCATTTGACTAATCAATTTTATGATACTAAAATGTAGTTAGAAAATGACATATGAAGTAATTAAGCATAACATATTTAATAAAAGTTATAGCTCAAAATTTTTTTATAAAATATGTTGCACCTTTAAAAAAGGTTATTTTAATAGCTCTAACATCAAAAAATTATATGTTTATGATACGCTCAATAATTTTTGAGAATTTCATAAATGAAAAAAATTTAATAGTACTTTAATTAACCCAAAAAGTTGAGCAAGAATAATCTAAATTTGAAATATTTATGAAACAATTTAGTTCTTAGAAAAATAATAATATTTTTGATAAATTATTGGTTCAAAGGAGTTAAAGTAGAAATAAAAGTAGTAGAGTACACCAACGAATTAAAAATGATCAAATTATAGGTCAGGATATTCTTACTTCTATGTTTTGGTATTTAAATTTTAAATTTTTGAGGTCCTTTAATATTTTAAAGGCCATATATTTTTCATATTGAATAATTTTGAATCTATTTTATTTTTAAAATTACATGATTTTTGGACATTTATGCATTGGTAATATTATTTCATGTACATGTTATAGTGCTAGGGATCAAATTATATATCATGCATGATGAATCCCTACTTAATTACTTCAATGTGAGAAACTATAGTATTTGGTCAAACTAAATTATTTTTCTATTACGATGTGTGAACTATGAAAGATATTTCATGAATATAAAGTAGCAAATATTATCCAAAACCTTCACTAGAATATAGAAGAAGACACTCTTGGCCTACTCTCCTTGTTGATTAAACCAAAATTGTGTTTCTATATCAAAAAAGAAAGTGAAACTATCAAGGAATGGTCAAATTTGAATAATTTATTTGGAAAGTTAAGTACAACTAAGGTCATTCACTTAGAATTAGATATTTCTTCTCTCAAATTAATTGATCTTGATCACATTGAAGTATACATTACAATATTTAAGTTATTGAGAATAGATATTTTATCTTAAAAAATATATATATGATATAGAATATTGAAGATTTTTCTTGGTAATATATATTGTTTTTATATAATGAACCTCATGATTTATATTGTTCTTGTGTTCTTGGAATCTCAAAATACTCTTTCTTTTGATGAGATTTTTTTTTTTTGTTAATTTTTTTTTGATCGTAATAAGAAATTTTAAGGGAATTTCATAAATACTACCTCATACATACAAATTTAAATGTAATGAAGCTAATACATGAGGTTCCAATGGCCTATATAAGTCTTAAAAGATATGGGATATCATTCACAATTACTACAAGAGGGAAGGACATTCAACAAATAATTGTTTGCTAAAATTCTAAATTATTGAGGCTAAGTTTATAAATATGAGTGGATGTATTCTTGATAATGAGGGAGATTTAGAAATATTCTTCTCAACTAAAAAGGTCCATATACTATGGCATGGAAAATATTATTATCAGTAATATTTTATCTTCTTAACCCCTTAGTCTAGATTATGATGCGGTGCGTAATCTAATTCATAGCCAAAGCCAACATTGTATGATGTAATCTTGGATAGCCGATAATCATTATACAATTTATTTAATTTGTTGTAATATTTTATTTTTAAGTCATATGAGCCATGATTAATCTTGGTTAAACACATATTATATCTTGTAATTAAGATTGAATACCCCTTGCTGTGTTGACTTTGGTTAAACTTATTTATGTATTTATAGTTTTTGGTATTGGTACAAATAACCCACCAATTCAGATATTATGTTGGAGTTTATGATTTTTTATTATAGATAATATAATGATTTTTTATGGTGAATATGGTTGCCACTATCTATACAAATTTTCCATCATATTTTATTATTTTTATATGATATTTGATTAGATAGATTTCTTATAATCATATCTAGAAATATGTTTGGTTTCTAAGCCAAAGGATTTCATCACGTTCTTGGATTTCAATATTCAATTAATCCATTTATGAAATAACATTGTAAATAGTGTCATCTATATGTTTTGCTCGATTTGATAGTTTCTTAAACTTTGGTTGTTACTCATTAATAAGATGAGTGTGTCCAGATTTTAGTAATGATCCTATGAAATTCTTTCTAAATAACATTTGTAAATTCATAAGATCAATTCAAAATATTCCCTAATGCAACAAGGGTTTTGTGAGAATAATTTTTTATCAAAAAAAATTCTCACAAATACCATTAAATTTTCACATAAATATTTAGATATAGAAATTTGTTTGAGAAAGAACCAACAATAATTTATTTCCTTACCCTTAATGGTGGGTGAACGTTTTTCTCTAAAAAAAATATAAAAATTAAAAACTATTATCACTACACTTCAAGTGATCGTAACTCCTTTAATACTACTTAGAATTTAGCATTTGACTAATTAGTTTTAGGATACTCAAATGTAGTTAGAAAATGACATTTGAAGTAATTAAGTATAACATATATCGGAAATGTTATAGCTAAAAACAAATGTTATAAAATATGTTGCACCTTTAAAAAGGGTTACTTTAATAGCTCTATATAAAATAATTTTATGTTTATGATGCCCTCAATAATTCTAAGAATTTCATAAATGATAAAATTTTAATAGTACTTTAATTGACCCTAAAAGTTGAGCAAGAATAATCTAAATTTGAAATAATTATGAAATAATTTAGTTCTGAGAAAAATAATTATATTTTATTTTCATTCTTTAGAAAAGTTCACTTTGTTAGTATCACTTCTTTAATATTAGATGTTGATTTTATTTGCTTCTCATAAACAAAAACAATTTATTAATCTGCAAAAATATCTAAGTAACTCAATAATAAAAAATAATACATGGAAAGATAAGATATGATAACACTCCTTGAGCAAGGACATACCAATTATACTCCTTAATGAAGATATTAGTTATTAATATATATAAGGATGATAGTTATTCAATAAGCAAAACTAGTTAGAATAATGATTATTTATAATTATCAAGTTTCTTCTTTTTATAATCATCATCTAGAGCTATATTAGAAAGTGTATAAACCCATCCATATCAAAATAATTGTTATAGCTTAATATTTTAGAAATAGACTTTGGGTTATTTATGGCCCCATGAAAATTGTATGATAAAATATAAATTATTATGTAAATATGCCTAGATAACACAATATGAATCCTAATACCCTGACATCTTAGATTTCATATGGATTAAAATATATTTATTTTTAATTCTTATTTCTTGCGTTAAAAACGTATTCTTTGACATGCATGAAAGAGGGCACTTCGAGTTTCATGGAATAGATCCCTCGTTTCAAATTTCTAAGTACTGGGATATCTTGGTTAATATATATAAAAACGAGATTCTTTTCTATCTCATCGTGGATTTGAAATAGCCTTAAAATTTTTATCTATATGATTCATTTTGGGTGGATGTAGATGAAGATTATGAATATTATTTTGCTTTTTAACTCATTGTGGATGATTTTGATTATTGCCTAGAATAAAGACACATACTATATAGGTGAATAGTTATAATATTATGTGTTGAGAAATTATTAAAATGGACAATATGTACCAAATAATATTTGTGTTTTCCATCATCATACTTATCTCTAGCTTGTTGGATATAATGAAGATATGTGGGGATTAGATGAGAGGAATATCAATGATAAAACTCCATGATCTACTATGGTAGTGAGGCTTAACTCTATTTTTTGCTGGGCTCTTTAGGAATATGGCTAACCTAGCTAGTCTATTTAGGGTACACGATTGTTTTCACATTGTATGGTATTTGACATGGTTAATTTGATGATTGATATAGAGGTTAGTAAAGAAAAATTACACGAACTATGTACTACGACGTCCTGACCCACATTATTCCTCATCTTCAAAATTATTCTTTGCACAAAGCAACATCTTTTGGTGCAACTAAAAACATGCAAACGGAATAGAATTTGACAAGGCTTTCAACACAGTTCTGCATAATCTTATCCAAAATACATCGTCATCGGGTGGCTTTAGTACTAATGTAATTGTTTTCTCATAGGTTTCTCAGATAAGATACTATTCATAACCAAGAAAGTTATAGAAAATAATTGACACAATGTGCATAATTATAGACATACGAAAATAATCTGATAGGATTTTCCGTTTGCTATATTATTAGTGGTTCGTCATACATTATCATTCTAATTCTAATGTTTACAGTTTTACACCTAACCATTTTGGAAGACATGACTTTTATATTTGTTTTAGGACCATTATTTTAGATCATATGGTTTTCTAATATTCCTTATTCTAATAATATCAATTCAAGAACATATTGTAGTTTTCAGAGTATATCGGACAAAATTGATATCATGTAAATAGTATTCACTAAATGTATCAAAATATAATACTTTGTCCGAGCAACTTAATAAGAAGTAAGAATCTATAATCTATTTTTAAGAAGTAAAATTTGAAAGACTTTTATGAAAAGGATAGTATTTATAGTAACTATGAAACTTTAGATATATTTTTATATTAGTATAATATCCATGTTAAAGATGAAAGTTATCCATTCAATATGTGGAACAAGATAGATAATCTATTTTAAAAGATTAATTCCATTGAAAAGTGAGTGAATCCACAACATCCTACATTACAGTGTTATATATTAGTGATATTAAGGATGGTTCTTTTGTAATGCGAGGCTTTAAGTATAAACATTAATTATTCAAGAGGAAAATAGAAGATTGATATATAATGTATGAAAGCTATCCTTATAAATATTTATTTTCCCTTTTAGATTATTTGGTTGTAGATTCATTTTGTTCTTATATATATATGAGGAAACATGTTTTTATAATCATCAATTTTATCATATCCTTTTTTCATTCATATTTATGTGTCTATAAAAAAATATGGTTTTCCCTCTTTTATTTAAGATCATTTATAAGAATTTGAATTAGAGGATGACTAGATTAAATATTCCAAGAAGAATTTGAACCCTTTAAATGATTTGAAAGTTACTTGTTAGATAATTTAAATAGTAAGAAGATGCTATAAAGAACTACTTAATGAGATTACAAAAGGTTAAGGTTAAGTTTAGGAATATATGAGGTTGTTGTCTATATGATAAAGGAGTTTTGAATGACTAATCATTATGTCATAGTGAATCACCCATTAGAGCTTCATTTAAGGGGAATATTACTATTATTAATATCTTATTTCATTAGTAACCTATTTCAAATTGTCATGAACCTCCCTAGCAGAATTTAAGGCACAAGAAAACAATGTATTAACCTAAGATGTGGTGATACTTAGTTTAAATAATTGAACCAACTATATGATATTTAGTTTATTTATAAGGGTATGTTATGCTAAGATATTCCTAATATTAGGTACACTCATAGGTGGAACAAGTAGAGTTACCCCCCAGAAATGAGGATACCAAAGATCAGGGGAAATGATGATTAAGGTACTTGAAGGTAACATGGATAGATACCTTCATATAGGCATGCAATGACAGAAGGGATAATCATCAATAGTCGATCACTTGGAGCTTGATTTGATATCCTGGTAGTTATCATAAAATCTCTGGCTAATATGGGTGATTGAATTGATGGAAAGACTTCCTCTTTGTTTAATTGTATAAATGTGTTTGTTTTATACTGCATCATAACTTGAGTAGTTTGATGATTTATATCCTATATAAGAACCACTGCAAGATGATTATATATGCTTTAATATTAATTGGCATATTTAAAATAAATGAAAAAAAAAACATCCTTTTTGTGAAAGAGAACAAATTAAGTTATATGTTGAATTTAGATGTTTTTGAATTAATTGATGAAGTTTAGGAAAATGATGATTGGCTCATTAGAGCTCATTTGTAAACTTCATTTGCAAGTAATTAAGGATTTTTCATTTTAATTAATTAAAAATAGATATTTTAATTAATAGTGGTTATAATCCATTTGAGATTAATTAAAAGTGATTATTTTAATGATAAGAGAAAATTCATTAAAAAGTTTTAATTAATTAAGAATAAATTGAAAGAGGACCTTTCTTTTAAATGAAATAATAATAGATATATTATAAAAGTATATTATAAATATTTTGTATTATAATATATTATAAATATATTTATTATTTTAAAAGATATTTCGGGATCCCATATCCCTGCATGGTGCAACCTAAGGTAAGGCTTGCGAAGCAAAAAATTTCCAAAGAAGGAAAACATGGGAGAAATGAATAAGAGATAGGGGACAAACATTGAAGGGAAGGCAATGGTGCAAGTTTCGAGAAGGCAAAATATGGGCCACCAAGCTAAGGGGCATGTAAGGAGGAGGTAAAATGAGAGGAAGAGAGAGCAAGAATATGGAAAGAAACGAAAGGGAGAAATAGAGGAGGGGAGCGAAGGCAAAGGACAATAAGTGCAATAGAAGTAAAAGAAAGTTAGCAAACCTCATCAAGTGTACATCTCAGCTAGGTTGGGTTATTCTAAGATATGTTTGGTGTTGTTTAAATATGTTTTAGATATGCCATCCTTTGCTTGAAAGCGTTGTGCACTATATTTTGTTTGGAACCACCGTGAGTGGGGAAAACGATACGTTTTGTTGAAGCCATCCTTTTCTTGGAAGTGTTGTGCGTTGTATTTTGTTTGGAACCACTGTGAGTGGGGAAAATGATATGTTTTGTTGAAGCCATCCTTTTCTTGAAAGCATTATGCACCATATTTTATTTGGAACCACCATGAGTGGGGAAGACTTCATGTGTTTTGAGATGCCATCCTTTATTTGGAAGCATTGTGTGTTGTATTTTGTTTGGAACCACTTTAAGTGGGGAAGACTTAGTGTGTTTTGAGATGCCACATTTTTTTTGGAAGTGTTGTGCACTGTATATTATTTGGAACCACTATGAGTGGGGAAGACTTAGTATGTTTTGAGATGCCATCTTTTGTGTGGAAGCACTATGCGTTGTATTTTGTTTGGAACCACTATGAGTGGGGAAGACTTAGTGTATTTTGAGATGCCATCCTTTTCTTGGAAGCACCCTGTGCTGTATGTTGTTTAGAAACTCTATGATAGGGGAAGACTATACATTTTAGTGAAGCTATACTAGATTAAAAGCATTGTGTGTTGTACTTTGTATGGAGCCACTCTGAGTGGGAAAACTAATTGAGTTAGAGATGCTATCCTTGCTTGGGAGCACTATGCATTGTACCTTCTTTGAAAAATTCAATATCATTAGGAGAGGTGTGTCATTGATGAGGTTTCTCTACACTTTGTTTAATTCAGAAACCCTTGGCACCATTAGAAAGAGAGCACCATGTTTAACTAGTGTTGCAAAGAGAAACGTTAATGCTTTGTTTACCTTGGAACAGTTTGGCAAGTAAGACATAGTGTTTGGAAGAAGGAAACCCCTAGGTTAGGTAGTGCAGGTTGAGAAAACCAGGTTCACCATGGATGTTTGGTGTGCCTTGGAAGGCGTAACCCTGACTGTAGATGTGCTACGTAAAAGAGCCATAGTCTACGAAAGGTTTTAAATTATAGTTTTAAATTAAGATAAGGACCTTTGAGTAATATATAACATATATTAGGTTTAATTAAATGGAACTTTGATTATATGTGAGATATATATATATTATGACCTTTGAGTAATATATATAACATATATTAGGTTTAATTAAATGGACCTTTTATTATATGTAAGATAAATATATTAGGACCTTTGAGTAATATATAACATATATTGGATTTAATTAAATGGACCTTTGATTATATGTGAGATATATATATTAGGACCTTTGAGTAATATATATATATATATATATATATAACATATATTAGGTTTAATTAAATGGACCTTTGATTATATGTGAGATATATATATTAGGACCTTTGATTAATATATATAACATATATTAGGTTTAATTAAATGGACCTTTGATTAGATGTGAGATATATGTAATAGGACATTTGAGTAATATATATAACATATATTAGGTTTAACTAAATGAACCTCTGATTATATGTGAGATATATGTATTAGGACCTTTTATTATATGTGAGATATATGTATTGTTAGAATTAAAGTGCACTATGCCTTCACCTTGACACTTGTCAGTTTCACTTGACATTTGTCATGTTATCAAATAGGCCTTATGCCTATATATGTAATCCATTTGTATCAATACATATCTCATCCGTTTTACTCCTAACATTTTTTGTTACCTAATGTTGACTTGGTTTTTTCTATAGTTAGGATAGTGCACTTTAAGGGGGAATGTTAGAATTAAAGTGCACTATGCCTCACCTTGACACTTAACAGTTTCACTTGACATTTGTCATGTTATCAAATAGGCCTTATGCCTATATATGTAATCCATTTGTATCAATACATATCTCATCCCTTTTATTCCTAACATTTTGTTAGAATTAAAGTGCACTATGCCTTCACCTTGACACTTGTCAGTTTCACTTGACATTTTTCATGTTATCAAATAGGCCTTATGCCTATATATGTAATCCATTTGTATCAATACATATCTCATCCGTTTTACTCCTAACATTTGGTATCAGAGTGGACTTTCCCTGCCCTGTGAGCCTGAGGAACTTTTCCTCATGGAAATCCCCCCCTTTTTTCTTCATTTTTTTCCTCATTTTCCCTATTTTTTTTTTTAAATTAGGGAGTATGCTCTCTATTGAAAAATAGATCAGAAAATATAAGTTTATCAAAATTTGTGCACTGTTGTTGAGTTCCTAGACTACGTGTGATAGTTGTGGCACTTTGCAAAGGCCGTCTGTTAAGAATTTTCGCTGAAGAAGCATCGTTAATGTTTGTTGTTTTTATTAATATTTTTTTGCAGTGTCTAGATAATTTAATGGTTGAGCAAGAAGCCACTGAAGGTCATGAGGGAGTGATATGATCAATTCCTATGACTTCATTGAGATTCACTAAGGGATATGTGATGTTTGAGATGTGATAATGTTCCCCAATGTTTGACAAGCCCTAGTTCATTTGCTAACTGCCAGCTTGGGCATGCAGTGATGGTGTTTGTACAAAAGAATCATCTCTAGAAAAATGCAGCCTATGGAAGCCGAAGTCGGTGCTACCCATGGCGTAGATTCGGGGGATCGCTATTAGTAGCAATCTACCACTATGACTATTTTTTTGACTCCGCATTTGTTGGAGTAACTCTATGTTATTCGTACCTAATAAAAGCTACAAATGCATGAATTTCTCCAAATTATCAGCCATTGTAATCGCCTGTTTTAGGATGGAACAGTTTAGTGGCATCCGATAACATGGCAGGAAAAACGTTGGGATGCGCCATTCCACACGGTCAAAATTTGATGACGTTGGGTTATTGTTTTGCTACGTGTGAATGAGTGAAGTTATTGCTACGTCTACAATGTGATAACAGAAGGATGTGAGTTGTGATGTTTCTATTCTATTGTTATTGCCGCCAGATCATGAGCGCACGTTCGAGCTCATGAAATTGTTGGCCGTGATGTAGAATTCGAGACCCACCCTAAAGATCGTCTGTCACACTAAGAGATGTGCAGATTTCCCATGATGATATTCTTCTTTTTATCAAGTGTAGGAAGTGCTGCTACATTTGATGCAATGGATAAGTTTTAATTTTTTTGGCGAAGTGTTTGCAAGGTGTTGAAATGGATGTATGGTGAGATATCTGTTGGCAAGATCGTGGTCTCCCAGCGATCGCTACTTGACTATTTTTTTGACTTTTTACTTGCATTCGTAAAGGCCCACTTGTTGTAAAGAAGCATTTTTTCGATGCTGGTGCTAAAGAGTTTGGCAACAAAGCAAAAGACATGGAAATTCCACTATTTTCAATTGAGGGCACTATCTCTCCCGAATCTCAACATGAATTTTGTGGTTCTCAAGCAGTCACACAGTTTGTAGTAAGGCATTGAGGAACGATGAGACGGGGCTGATGGAGATTGCAGTTGAAGACTGGTTCTTTTGTGTGTAGCTGATTGACAATTATGTCATTGATGAAGCATAATCCAACAATGATCATGGAGTAGGATGGCCATGTGTGTTGACCATTGTAATGATCGGGGTGCAAGATTCAAAGAGGATAGAGTACACATAATGAGAAAGTTGTTCAAGAAAAAGCATGATCGAGCAAGGCAGTTCATAATATTGTTTGTGCACTCTCTGCATTTAGGAGGCAACCATAGTAGAGGTGACATTGTAAATGATGGTGTGTGCAGACTAGTCTACTCAGAGTTCATGGAGGCTATGGAGATAATTCGACACCACTTTCCATTGAAGGAGATTGATGTTATTTATGCAGCATGAACCAGATGACACTATTGATGGAGTTACCGAGCAACTTGACAATATACCTTTGCTACCATGAAGTACACAACACTTTAGATCCCTTTTGTAGTTGAAGAAGGCCCCCAAGTTTACCCATAATGGAAAATGGATTGCAAACAATCCAATAGTGTTACATTTTGTGTGGCTGTGCAGGGTCTTGATCGTGTGGCTGTGTTGATGCTTTTTTTAGATAAATTGTACACTGCACATGTTTATGTCAATCTTACTACCAGACCAAACCTTCTTCCATGTTGTGGCTCATGTTCCTATGAAGACAAATGTTGGTGATGCAATCACTTTTCATATTTTTTCAGCCACCAATCCTCGGACCAATGGTGATGGGAGCTCGTGTGTAGTTGCTACTAGATTTTGAGACCCACAGACCAGTTTGATGCTCACACTACCAATTGTGTCCTCCACTTCAAAATCCTCCTCTGCCACCCTCTCTGTTGTGATCAACCCTTCCAAGGACTCTATCATGTGATGGTGCAAGTTATCCAATGTGTAGATGGTGCACATGGTACAAGGGGTCATTTTGAAATATTTTTCTCCACATGGCTATTTTAAACAGCCCACATAGCTTTTTTGGCAGTTTAAGACTATATGAGGGGCATATAATTATTGTTTTTTCTATATGGTCTTGGGGGCATACTTTATTTCACAAAAGGAGGGCACTATATTTTTAAAAGGGGGCATTTTATTATAAATATGATTAGTGAGGGGTAGTTTATTAAACATGTACGGCCTCATGATATAGTGGGGGATATTATTATGTGATATGTTTTATTGGTTGGCCTTATTGGCCATGTTTTTTAATTTTCCACATGGGAAGTGGAAGTGGAAGGCCCACATGGCTGATTATTGTAATTTCAAATATGACGACCTACATGGTCCCTGTAATTTCCCTATGAGGGAAATTGATGCTATTTTTTCTGCCTGAGAGCGATGCCACCATTGAGCAATGTTGTCTATTTACTGCCTAGATAGGCATACTCCTCAAAGTTTTATACCTTGGAGTGCACTCACTTGTAAGTGAAACTAGTATCTAGTATTCTCCTCTTTCTACTTAGCGGATGTAGCGGCTAGTTACCCATGCATTCCGATAAGATGAGGTGACTACCATAAGGACACTTATTCTAGGGACTACAGACATAGACACCCTAGAATATATCTAAGGTTTTTTTAGATCTACTTCTAAAGACTACAGACGAAGACACTTTAGAATATTCTCTTATTCTCTTTTTTTTTCTCCTCCATATTTGGATCTATGGCTCAATTTTATTGTATTTCATGGCTCTTATTTCTTTTGTATTAAGGTGCATTTTTGGCACAGACCGACACCTTCTAGATTGAGTTCACCATGGGGGAGATTTGATATTCATGGTGAATCTAGTCAGTGACCTACGAGAGGCAACATCCTCTAAGGATGACCTACAAAGGCAATAGAACCAGAAGTGGCTGACCCTAGGGCACCCATGATGACCCTGAGGCACTTAGACAGCTGACCCAGTGGCAACAGACCCATGGAGGTGGCTGAACCTAAGGCAATGAACCAAGCTATATACATAGTTGATCTAACATTATTCATAGTTAGAGGGCCAACTGCAAGGAGCATGAGCCTAGACCAAATCAGCAATTAAAGAGGATGATAGGTTTCTTTTAGAGAATTAAACATTAAGGGGGAATGTTACCTAATGTTGACTTGGTTTTTTCTTTAGTTAGGATAGTGCACTTTAAGAGAGAATGTTAGAATTAAAGTGCAATATGACTTCACCTTGACACTTTTCAGTTTCACTTGACATTTGTCATGTTATCAAATAGGCCTTATGCCTATATATGTAATCCATTTGTATCAATACATATCTCATCTGTTTTACTCTTAACATGTATTAGGACATTTGATTATATGTGAGATATATATATTAAGAAATTTGAGTAATATATAACATATATTAGGTATAATTAAATGAACCTTTGATTATATGTGATATATATGTATTAGGACATTTGATTATATGCAAATCATATATTGGATTTAATTAAAAGGACCTTTGATTTATATGGATTTAATTAAATGGACCTTTGATTTACATGAGATGTATAATGGGTTTGATTGAAAAGGAACCTTTGATTTATATGGGATATGTAAATGTTAGGTTTTGATTGAAAAGGAACCTTGAATCTTAGGGAAATATGTGAAAGGTTTATTTAAGGAGAACCCCTGGATTAATGTTGATTATCTTAGGAGTTTTTTGGAATGAGATGTGGATTTATTATTTAAGCTAAAGTTATGGGGCTTTGGTTTAGGGAATGAAGAATAATTATTCTAAAGGTTAAGGGTATGGGACTTTAATGCTTTAGGACATGAATGAAATGAAATTAAGTTAGACCTTAATCTAAGTAATAACATGTTTGGATGAATTTCCAAGGGTATTTGGGAGAGGTGAAAATAAATGTAAGGTTTCTTTTATGATGTCCATTATGTATTAGATGGCTAGAGACTTAATGAATTATTTTATAGTTGCAATTTGGAATAGTAGATGAATAGATGCATTTAAATGTATGCCTCTCCTGAAACATGAGTATCCTGATCCCCTAATACCCTCAAAGAACCAAAGGGAAGAAAGGAGAAGCACAAAATCGAATGGAAACAAAGAATGGGTATGGCATATTATGTTGATTTACTTATATTCCATAGATTAGAATTATGGGGAGATATCCCCAATGCAGTTAATGTGATACCTTTAAGTAGGAAAGGTTTATTATGCAAGTAATGTTGAGGTATTTGTTATTGGATTTTTGAAAGTAACTTTACTATACTTCTGTATTTGATTATGCCGTGTATTATATTCTATTTTATATTTAATCTTACTTCATTTTTGCTATTATTGTTTAATTATTTTATGATGTGGTAGCATAGATGTATTATCATGTGATTGCTTGATGATAGGGAATCTAGTGTAGATTTCTAGGGTGAACTCAGAGGTAACCTAAAGTAATTGAGTCCCCCTTAGGGTGAACATAGGAGGACCTAAGGGAATTGAAAACCCTTAGGGAGATAGAGGACTAAGTAGGAAGAGATTACATCTGAGTTAAGATAGCTCATCATGGAGATGATATGGATAGCTTAACTCATGGTACTCGTAGTATACCTACACATAAGTATTTATGTATGGTATGGAGATGCATGTACACCTTTTATGGATAGAGGGTGATAAGTATAACTCATCTAGGATGATGAAATAGATGGACTTATCGATAGTAGCACATTATACGCCTACATAGATGGATTTGTGCTAGGGTGATTCTTGAGGTGTAACTTCCAGAGAAAATTAGGAGAATGAAACTTTAGGTTTTGCTAGTGGATTAGGGGTTCATGAAGGGTTCATTTACATCACTCCTTACTAAAAAAAACTTTTTCTATTTTTTTATTTTTCTATTTGTGTATTTTTGGATCATTAAATTTTGTATCAAGGAAATTAGATGTACCAAATGAAGGATCACTTATGGTATAGGTTAAATATAGGATGATCTAGGTGTAGACACCAAAACAACACCAATCCAATTATGTGACTGCAAACATTGATCACATTGGCACACACAGCCCCAAGGGTAGCCCCTAGAGGTTAAACAGTGGTCCTAACCACTCTCATAGTAGTTTTGGAAGATCATAAATCATTTTGGCACCTTTAGGCACTTTTCTCAATATCCGTTCCACCCAGGGATGAATTCTAATTGGGATTCACTCTGTCCAGGGATGAATTCATAATTCGCTCTAGGGTGGGGCAAATTGCAGGTTTGACGGGCAAAAAGTCAAATATTGACAAATGGTAGCTCAGATACTCCACCTAACACCTCCTTCAGTTCATGGGAGCATCGATGAACGTTTTTGAGCGTTAGAGGCTGTTACAGGGGCAGTCATGAAGCCCCTAATCAAGGAGGAATCTTACCTCCCCTAGAAGGGCATGGCTGCCATGTGGTGCCTCTGCATGCTCATCCAAGAGACCTCCAGGTCTATAAATTGATGAGTTTCCTCATCCCAAAATATACAAAGTAAGAGAAATTTGGAGCAACGAAGTTCTGCAATTTTATTTCCCCATACATCCTTGTCCGATTTGTGCCTTCTACATCCGTGATCTCTTTTAGAGAGGAGGTCATTGGGTGACTATTGGAAGGTCGAATCTTGAGCCCAAAACCTAAAATTTGGCCATATAATACCACCCAATTTGTCGACAACACCTTGTAAGATATTTTGGACCCATCCCAAGTGGATTGGTGCTGAAATCAAGCCCTAAATGATGGGTGGCCCGCCCAAGTGCCCCCACACTGCTGTAGGCCTAATCGTCCCTTTTAGGAACGATTGGGAATCTATGGTAGATTTTGATTTCTATTATTTTTGTTTTCTACATTCAATTATATGATGCTTAGATAGGTTTTCATTTAAATCTTGTCTCATTTTGAACAATTTTTATTGGGTTTCTATATTTGTTTGCTTTTACTAACTTGCAGGTAGCATCATCATATTCCCATTTATGGAGGTCAAATTAGGAAAATCCAACCATCTGGGTCTTCCTAAAATTCCCCCAATTAGCTAACCCCAAGTTTATAGGTCTTTTGGAGCTCTCTAGGCTAGACATTTGGGACAACACCTTTTCGACATTTTATTGCAGGTGAATTCGTCCCGCCCTAGAGAGAATTCAAATCGGCGAGGAATTTCCTAAATGTTCTTTTTGTAGTGCCCTCTTGGTGATGTCCTAATGTCCCTATAAAAGTTTTAGAGCATTTGGATTCATTTTAGTGATAGTTTAATTCATTTTTCTTATCCATTTATTGCAGGCTTAGGGATTGCATGTTTTGCTTTATCCGCAGGTGCTATTGATTATATTTTGTTTCTTTCAACATAGGACCGAAACATCGGAGGAGCAGAAAGGAATACAAATTCATAGACACAAGCGGCAGTGACATTTTGGTCCGCCGATATTACATGTGGGCATGCGGAAGAAGGAATGCTATCCATGGATGTAACCAAGAGATGGATTTAACGCTCCTTGCCCCTGAAAAGGGAGGATGCAAATTGTAATCGTGTTGTGAAATACATAAATAAAATAGAAGGGCTGTTATTTCATTTTGGTTCCAATTCATGCTTTCTCCATTTCATGCATTTTTAATTCGTAGGATTCAGTGTTAAGTTTAGTTTCATTTTTTGCATTATGCTTGGAGTCTTTCCTTTCTTGTTTTCGTATCCTTGTGATTTTAGTGGAGATCACGGTGGGACTCTATCCTCTACTTTTTTGGATCAGAAATCTGATCAAAATTTGCCTTGCTTGCAGGTATCTTTTTTTTTGGAACGTGGGACTGCTGTTCATTCCAGTCTGTGGTGAACACAGGACTGTAATTCATCTCATCCAGGGATGAATGGGAATTCGCCCCACCCTGTGACGAATACAGTCCTATAATTCATCCCCCTTAGGGATGAATTTTTGTTTGTGTAGTATTCAGGCTAAAACTCAGAACCGACAGATTTGGGCAGAGAAGAGGTAAGGATTCTAAATTTTTCTTGTCTATTTTTGTCTTTAGTTTTTTTGTTCTAGGGTACTTGCTTGCTGAGGGAAAGTAGTTTTCCTTTATTGCTTGCTTGTTTACATTTTACAAAATAAAAATAACCCTACACACCATGTGGCAGCATAAAACCAAGGTGCTGGTCATAAAACCCCAGCCCTTGATCAAGACCAACGGTGGATTTCATCACCACCTTGGCTTGAATTTTGCATCCATTACCCCGATCGCAACTGTTGCTAGACGTAAATCCTGACGAAAGCTGACCGAGTGTAGCTAGGGTGATTCCCAACACATGAGGATAAGTATTCTATGGTAGGTGTCATAAACAGGGTGATTCCCCTTCCGTACCACCTACATTCCATGTACCATCTACTCTCACATACCTATAGTTTCCCTCACATAAGGGCGGGTATATAGAGAGGTTGGTATATCGGCCTGGCAATGGTATATCGAAGGGGCAACCATTTTTGGGAGCCATAAGAGCCATCATTTGCATTTAAATGTTCTTTACAAAAAAAACAAAAACAAAAACAAAAATCAAAAACACACTAAACCAAGTCTAGGACACACTTTCAATCTTTAAATGAGATAATCACTGCTTTGTGTGTGTGTGTGCTCATTTCTATTTAGTGTAGCATAAAAATCATAAAAAGAGATAAAAATATACATAGCTTGTAGGAAAGCACCACCATGGTGTACACACATAGCCAAGCCCAATCAAGGGCGGAAGCTACGAAAAGTGTACAAGGGGGCACATGTCGCCTCCGCTACAGCCCTAAGGACTTTGTCATACCGTCTTGGTGGCCTGAACCAAAAGAGAGTCCGCATCATTCCATGTCAAGATGGAATTATAGGGACACCCCTTTGAGGGACACGCTCGTTCATCATAGCCCCTTTCAGGAAGAGTCCTTACATGTGGCACTCAACATAGATAAAAGGATCCCTTAGAAGCTTGATATGAGTGGCCACCGCATGATGAAGTGCTAGAGCGACATAGTTTCCATGAGGAGAGGCCACATGATGATGGCATCCATCCTTTGCCCCCCATCACTGTTAGAACCAATAGACAAAATCCAGAGTGCAAGGCTCTTCAAACCGGGCGAGCTAACACTGCCCGCCCTTTTCACACATATGAAAGGGAGCCTGAGGAAGATGATTACATTCCTCAAGAGCAATATATAGAGTGGGGGCCATGCGCTTTTGCACTAGCTAGATACCATGATCACCCACTGAGGCCAGAGCCTCGGGTGAATGCCGCCAACCTTGACAAAGAGAAGCAGCCTATTGAGATATTGGATCATCGAGACTGGGGTAAGTGCATAGGAGATGCATCCAGGCCTCCTAGGCTCAAGATGGTAGAGTAAATTGACCTAGCAGTAGCCAGACATGCCACCCACCAAGCACAAATCACATGGCTTGAGCAAGACCAGTAGTAGCTATAGCATTTATATCACCTTAGCAAAGAGCGCATTCAACGCCAAATAGATGAGCTGCTCCATAACCTAGTGCCTAAGAGGGTTCCAACCCTGCACACCCAAAGGGCAAAACCATATGAGAGGCGTAATCCCTTGGTGCGAGATAGGTCTCCGTGACCTTACCAAGTGCTGCCTCCGAGACCTCCTAGACCTAAGTGGGAGGCCACTCCCCAGAACAATGATGGGTACCCTCCATTGGGACCCACCCAGGGTCATAGGTCTCTGTTGTGGTTCATCCACAACACACCCCAAAAGTGGGGACCCACATTTGTTTTTGCAGGTTTTAGGGAAGATCTCAAAGACCCGGATGCTAAAAATGAAGAAAAGAAGAAAAATGCCTAAGTGTTGAAAGGGTCACGAAATCGTGACATGTCGCGATATCGTGACATGTCGCGATATCGTGACATGTCGCGAAATCGCGACCTGTCTCTCCATCGCTACGAGTTGCCGAGAGGAAGCACAAGGTTGAAAGTGGTAGCGAATCGCTACCACTTTGTGAAGCGGAGGCTCGAAAGAAAAGTGGTAGCGAATCGCTACCACTTTGTGAAGCAGAGGCTCGAAAGAAAAGTGGTAGCGAATCGCTACCACTTCGTGAAGCGGAGGCTCAAAGGAAAAGTGGTAGCGAATCGCTACCACTTCGTGAAGCGAAGGCTCGAAGGAAAAGTGGTAGCGAATCGCTACCACTTCGTGAAGCAAAGGCTTGAGACCAAAGTGGTAGCGATATCGCTACCACTTCATCGAAGGAAGGCTCGAAACCAAAGTGGTAGTGATATCGCTACCACTTCATCGAAGGAAGGCTTGGAACCAAAGTGGTAGCGATATCGCTACCACTTTTTGAAAGGAAGGCTCGGAACCAAAGTGGTAGCGATATCGCTACAACTTTTTGAAAGGAAGGCTCGGAACCAAAGTGGTAGCGATATCGCTACCACTTTTTGAAAAGAAGGCAAAGCAAAGTCGGTAGCGATATCGCTACAACGAGCTACTATAGGCGTACGGACCAAGAACATGTCACGATATCGCGACATGTCACGATTTCGCGACATGTCGCGTTATCGTGGCAAGGAAACAGAAGAGGCCAAATGCAAATTCTATCGGGATTTTCATGGGAAAGCGTTACGAAAGGTGCAGGAGACGTAAGACACGTGGTAGAAATGAAAGAACCAGAGTAAAATTTCATAACAACAGTTACTTGGCCGTAGAGATCGAGCGTTACGATTGCATGCAAGGGTTAGAATACCAAAAGGCGAGAATTGAAGCGAAGGGTCCCGGGAGTCGAAACGAAGCATCATGGAGCAGCCGAGAACGCGTGACAGAAAGGTTAAATAGCAGAAATGTAGATGGATACGGGGCTGGAGACTATAACAAAAAGCATAATTTATTGAAATAAAGGATTTTTCTTTGGTAACACGACTTTTGTGTGTAAAATCAAAAGGAGATCGAAGCCAAAACTATTGTTTTACTGTCAATCTTTCCGTTGCATCATTTTGTCTTGTATCTATTTCATTTACGCCATGGGATGGGTTACGATAGGTGAATGGTAGAATGATGCAGTTATATTCGTTTCCTTAGAGTCTTGCATATGATCTGATTAGATTGTGTGTTAGTACAGATCTGATCGGTTGGGTTGTTTTGGGGATTTCATCTCTTAACTTGGGATTTTGCAGGGAGGAGATTGTGAACCATTTTAATATCCTTCATTATTTCTCAGCTAATTTAAAATAACAGTTTCTGTTTTATTCCTTGATATGCTTAATTTCATGTTAGAGACTAACACTGAAATCACAGAACTATTGAATAGAGATAAAACGAACAGGTTAACCTTAGAATAAATTGTGAATATTAGAACATCAAAAGGAGTTTTGTTTATTTTTGATTAATCAAACAAGTCAAGATTATAAAGTTCATTGAGAATCAACAAAGGCCCCTTGTTAACAGCTATCTGTAGGATTTGAGTTATTCTGGGATATATCAGTTGTATGTATTAAAATTAAAATTCATTTTTATATACGTAAAAGCTGTTTCACGAAGAATCTTGGAGAAATAATAAAAGGAAGGAAAATAAAATAAATTATTTCTTTGCAAGAAAGAGTCTTTTGTTCGAGACTCTAAGTTGCGTGTTATTATTTGTAATATGACAAATTAACACTCAAAATTTTGGCGCTAGAAGGAGGACCTTCTGTATTGCTTTGCAATTTTGATTTGTTCTAACAATTAACGTGGGTAGTTTTGTTTCCACCTATTGTAATTGCAGGTGTAACATCCAGACATTTTATCTTGCAACAGAGTTGAGAAATATTTTAGAGTCCTAGAGTTTCCAAGCTGGCCCAACCTGAGTACATTGCTACTAGGTCTAAAACCACAGGGGAAACTATCTTCCAAAGCCTTTCTCCCACTGCTAGGAGGCCAAAAAACAAAACATTAGAAGTTGAAATACCACCCAGTATACTTGAGTTAGGGATTTCTTTGGACTCAAGTACCTCTAGTGGGCCTGAACCCTTAAGTTCAAGTGGGATAGTAACACTAGTTGTATTTGTCTCCACAATTCCAGGAGTTCCAATTGTTCCCATAGGGTTGACACCTTTGAATAACATGGCCCAACAACAACAACAACAACAGCCACTTGCCCTTTGGTATGGTGCTCAGAGTTCCCCTTTAGATATTCCCGGGGCAGTCCACGACTTGCCTAGAAACATTGAAATGGGATTACCCAAATTCATTCATGATGGTCCAAAAATAGCAGAATATCATGTCCAAATCTATAAATATTACATGTTTAGGTAGGGGGTTACTCACGAGGATGTTGCCTGTTGAGTTTTCCCTGCTAGTCTAGACCACATTGCTAACGAATGGTATCAAAATTTTCCAGTAGGGTCCATAACTTCATGGGCCTAGCTAGAAACTGCATTCATAGGTCAATTCAGACAGTTAGTAGATCCCTCCATGACATACAATTTCTTCGTATCTTGCAAAAGACAAACCAATGAACCCATTCGAGCGTTCAATCAGAGATTTCAAAAGCTATATACGAATGTGACTCGTCACTTTGCGGTAGACCCTGCAATTGCCTTGCAACTATACTTCGGAGCCTTAGATCCTTTAACATCTTTTTTGACTAGAAGGAACCCTCAGGTTACAACCCTTCCTTTGGCTTATGCAAAAACAATGACTCTCGAACAACAGATGAACCTACCAGGTGCAAGATTGTCTCAATTGACTGGGATGGGACAATATGGCCCATACAACCAATTTGCCATGATGAACCAGGTAGTAGCACCACAGGCTCTGATGTTGAATAACTTCCAAAAACCCACCCAAGTTACGCCATTATCAGGTTATCCGAATGCCGTTGTTCAAACACAGAGTTTGATTCAAAATAACTCTATGGGTTTGCATGGGTTCGATATGGGCAATAATCTATTGACCATGTCGGGGTTTGCTCCAATTAACATGCCAAGCTCAGCGACTTATCCAACAATCACTCCCATTCAAAGTGTGAATCTAGGATGGAATCCACCTGCCCAAACTCAAGCCATTCAAAATGGGAATCCAGGATGGAATCCACCTGCCCAAACTCAAGCCATTCAAAATGGGAATCCAGGATGGAATCCACCTGCCCAAACCCAAGCCATTGTACCCAGTCCAGAGGTGGCTAATGCAGCCAACATAACTGGACCTGCAATTGCAGTGCCTCAACCACAAGGGTCCGAAGCAGCCATAGAAAATATGAAAGAAACATTGGCCAAGGTGTTGGTAACAGTGGGGAATGTCAATAAAAATGTTGATCAGGCCATGGGCCATAACCAACCTCACAATCATAGAGGAAAAGGAATGTATAACACGCAGCCTAACAATGGGCGGGTACCCAATCCCGTTGCCAACCAGGTAGACATTTCGGAAGGCTGTGGAGAGGCAAGATCTTGTGATAATGATTGCCCGCACTGTGGCCACGTGAAATCGGAGTCTATGCTAACGGAGGTCATACATTCCCATGAAAATGAAGAAGAGGAGGATGTAGAATTTTTTGGAAGCGAAGATGAAGAAGCTTTGGAAGTTCATGCAAACAAACATTTTGGGAAAGCAAATCACAAATATTACACTAGGAGTTCTAAAGAGCCCAAAACTTCCTCTACTCCTAATAATCAATTACTCCCTCCTGACCCTAAAGGAGATGTCAATCCCCCTCCTCCATTGAAGTTCGAAAAGTCTAAGATGATGCAAAAATTGCCAAATCCAGAAAAGCTCACTTACGATTTGGTGGAAGATATGAAGAAGAATAAGGCCAATGTATCGATGTATGACATGGCCCGATTATTAGGCCAAGAAGTGAGTTCACCAAAAGGATTAAATCCATCTGCACAAGTTCATGAAGCTAAAAGTGCTGAGTCCCAAGTGGTTGTACAAAAAGAAAAACGAGATATACCTCCCTTTTTGGTAACCATTAGAATTGCAAGTAAAAACTTGCATAATTGTTTAATAGAATCAAGGGCCTCGGCTACTATCATGCCCTTAGAAATCTGTAAAAGATTGGGACTTACACCAAAGCCGTCTAGGAGCAGGGTGGTGCAGTTGGACAGGTCAACCATGGAGGCAGTAGGAGAGCCGGGTGATGTGCATATTCAAGTCAATTCAGAACCCAGAGTCCAACAACGCATAGACATATTGGTGCTCGATATTCCTATCAAATATGGCATGGTATTGGGAAGATATTGGAGTAAGAACCTAAACGGTTACATTGTGACAGACTCTTCACACATGTGGCTGCCTTGGAGGGGAGTGGCCAATCAAATTCGAATTGACAGTGAACCCCGACTCAAAGAGATGATCACAGATTACAACAAGCCGAATGAGATCCAGTACATTGAAGCTGAGTTGGGAGCATACTGTTTGGACATAGAAGCACTCGAAAATACCCATGATGAAAGGATTGGGCACAACTTTACTGAAGGACATCAAGACATTTGGACCTTGAGATTTGATGGATCCAGGTCCAGAAAAGGAGCAGGAGCCGGTGTTGAATTGTCATGCTCGAACCAGGAGCCTATATTCGCTGCATACAGACTACAGTTCCCTGCCACCAACAATATGTCAGAATATGAGGCTTTGATTCTTGGACTACAACTGGCCATTCGGAAGAAAATTAAATATATCAAAGTCCTTGGTGATTCGGAACTGGTGGTGAAACAAGTGAGGGGACAATACATATGCAAGGATAGGCGGCTCATGCTTTACCGAACTAGGGTCAGAGATTTAATAGATGAGTTTTATGCCTTTAACATTTCTATGATCTCGAGAAAGGGCAATCGTCTGGCAGACTCCCTAGCTGTAGCAGCGAGTATGTTGAAGCCAGTGGACCATAAGAAATGCAAGAAGTTCTCTATAGAGTTGGTCCCTTGTCCCTCGATACCAGATAATGTTACGAACTTCCAAGTATTTGATAGTGATAGGCACATATTTCATTTTGTCACTAATTCTGGTATATTTGAAAAGTAGTACATAGATGAAGAAGAAAGGGACGTAGAGGAGGTAGTTTCAAAAGATAAAAATCCTGTAAAAAACAACTGGATGCCTGATGAGATAGCTTCATTAGAAAAAATCTTTGATATCGGAAGCAAACCAAGAAAAGGTAAAAGGGTTCCATCTCCTAGAGAGGCCTGTGATTTGGTTAACATTGGAAGTGCAAAAAATCCCCGAGAGGTATTCATAGCAAAAGCATGTACCAAGCAGGAGAAGGATTCCATAGCAAATGCATTAAAAGAATACATAGATTGCATTGCTTGGAGTTATAAGGAATTGAAAACCTATGATCAGAATGTCATAATGCACATGATTCCACTGAAGCCAGAGTCCAAGCCCTTCAGGAAAAGACAAAGGCGAGTTAATCCATTATTAGAACCCTTGATAAAGAAAGAGGTGAAGCGACTGTTAGAAGCTAAGATCATCTTTCCCGTTAGGCATTCCACGTGGGTTGCTAACCTAGTCCCTATGAGGAAAAAGAGTGGAGAAATAAGGTTGTGCATTGATTTCAAAAATCTCAATAAGGCATCCCAAAAGGACAACTACCCGTTACCCACCATCGATGAAATACTCCAAAAGGTAAACGGGTCGGAGATGATGTCATTCCTAGATGGTTATTCGGGATATAATCAGGTCCTTATCCATCCTAGTGATAGGATGAAGACTGCCTTTACGACAAAATGGGGCACCTTTGCATACAGGAGAATGCCCTTCGGACTATTGAACGCAGGTGCCACTTTCCAGCGAGCTATGGATTTTTCTTTTAAAGGGCTTATTGGTAAGTGCATCATTGTTTACGTCGATGACATTCCTGTATTTTCTAAGAACAGAGAAAACCATGTCAGGGATCTTAAGAAAGTCTTTAAAAGATGCAGGGAACATGGTATATCTCTCAACCCAAAGAAGTGCATCTTCGGGGTAACAGAAGGAAAAATGTTGGGGCATATAATATCTAAGGATGGAATTTCCATTGACCCTGAGAGAATAGAAGCCATACAGCAAATTCCTCATCCCAATAGCAAGAAGGGGTTGAGATCATTTTTCGGAAAGATCAATTTTGTCAGAAAATTCATTGCAAATTTTGTAGAGATAGCAAGACCTTTGAACGACATGCTAAAGAAAGAGGTCCAGATCATTTGGACAGATGAAAGGATAGAGGCGTTTGATAATATCAAGGATGCAATTTCTAAAGCCTCGGTTTTTGTGGGTCCCGATTATACGAAGCCTTTCTATATCTACACATTTGCTTCAGATCACTCCTTTGCGAGTGTTTTAACTCAGAAGAGTGAAGGCAGCATTGAAAATCCCATTGCTTTCCTGAGTAGTCCTCTCAAAGATGCGAAACTGAGATATTCTACCCTAGACAAGCAAATGTATGCGCTGGTTAAGACTATAAAAAAATTCAGGCACTACATAGTCCATAGTAGGGTCTTTGCTATCATCCCAGATCCTACTGTCAAAGCCATGTTCGTTCAAAATGAATTAGGTGAGAAGCGTGGTAAGTGGGTTTCAACTTTGCAGGAATTTGATTTGGAGATTCAATCGATGAAGATAGTGCGGGGGCAAGGGTTAGCTAAGGCTATCGCAGAAAAAGATCTCACAATTCCTTGTCAACATTATGAAGTCGCTGATGTAACTAAGGAGGAGTGGTATGTAGATGTGGTGTACTATCTACTAAATGGTAGGTGTCCATCATTTTTGAATGCTACTCAATGCAGAGCCTTGCATTTGAAGTCTACTAATTTTCTAGTTAGATCTGGCACATTATACAGAAAGAACCATGAAGGTATTTACCTTCGTTGCGTTGATCAAGAGGAGGCAATGTGAATACTCGAAGAGTTTCATGGTAAACATGGGACAGGGCATGGGTCTGCTAATGCCACAGCCCATCAAATCCTCAGAGCCGGTTATTATTGGCCTCAACTATTCAAGGATGCCCATTCTCATGTGAGGTCATGTCACATATGTCAAATTGCAGCCAATAGAGACAGAAACGCTTCCATGCCTTTACAGTCCGTAATCGAGTCCAGACCTTTTGCGCAATGGGGCCTAGATTTTATTGGGATTATCAGCCCCAATTCATCCGATGCTCACAAATATATTCTGACGGCTACGGATTATTGCATGAGATGGACCGAAGCTATCCCCACAAAGAATGCTACTGCAGAGGTGGTCATTAAATTTTTAGAAGATAACATTGTCACTAGATTCGGGATGCCTAACTCCATCGTAAGTGATAATGGTTCGGCCTTTTCCTCTCTGGAGTTTGCTAATTGGGCATTTGATAACAACGTGAGTTTAAAGTTCTCCTCCAATTATTACCCGCAAGGTAACGGATTGGCCAAGTCATCCAATAAGAATCTGTTGACTGTCATAAAAAAATTGTTGGAAAGGAATCCGTAGGACTGGCACAATAAGCTTAAGTTGGCCCTTTGGGCTGACAGAATCAGAGTCAAAGAAGCAATAGGGACATCTCCTTACCATCTGGTTTATGGACAAGATCCCATTTTTCCTGCAAATCTCAGATTACAAACGCTGCACTTCATGAAAGATTATTTTGGAACTAATGATAAACTTGAGTCTAGACTAACACAATTAATGCGCTTGGATGAAAAAAGGGATGAAGCTATGCTTCATTTTAGTAAACACCAAGACATTGTAAAAATATGGTTTGACAAAAGGTCTAAGGCCAAGGCGTTTAAAATTTCATATTTAGTGTTGTTATGGGACAAAAGACATGAGAAGAAGGGGGAACATGATAAATTTGATTACCTTTGGTTAGGTCCCTACCAGATTTCAGAGATCCTAGGGGAAAATAGTTTTAGACTAAAAACCTTGGATGGAAAGGATTTGGCACTACCTATCAATGGGTTGCACTTGAAGCATTACTTTCAAGCATGAGGTAGTTGGGCTTTGTATTATATGTAATAACGCTGTAATTTATTGCTTTCATTTTTCATGTTTAGGTGTGTATTATTATTTTTTTTTGACATGTCTAAGCTTTGTATTAATGTTGTGATCTGTTTCTTTGTGTGCAGATTTGATACTTAAGTGTGTATTTCAGGAGATATCTAGTTTTGTGTCAATGCTGTAATTTAGTTTCTTGATGTGCAGATTTGATATGTTAGTATGTATTCATTTTTTTATTTCAGGTTTTTCTTGTATTAATATTGGGTTTTTTTGCGTGTGTGTGCAGGTTGGACATTTAGGCGGTGGTGTTCCTTTGATTTCCTTTTCATTGCCTTTAAAAAAAAAAAAAAGGGGGAATAAAAGCTTGATGTTGAACGCATGCCTAAGATTGGGAGAATATGAAACATTGGAATCATGTTGTATAAGCTCCACATGTAATACAAATAGTTAATTTAGATCATTTGAAGCTTGTGATGCATGAAAAAGTCAGTTTTGCATGACAAATCATCTCATTTGCAATTCAAGAAATAATGCATTCATGTTCCATCTCACTTTTCATACATTTCACCGTAGTGGCATATGCATCTTAGGTGCAATTCATTTGAGTATGTTGAATCATCTTAGGGTTATGTTATAACATAAATTTAAGTAAATCCTAAGGTTGGAAACTGAGTCTTGAAGTATCTAGGACCAAGCACGTTTCATACATTAAAAGGGATCTTGAGCAAAATGATCAAAACCTAACTTGGAGGAAAAGGTTGGGCGAAAATGGTTTTCATGTCTATCCTATTATGCAACATGATCCTAAAAATAGTGGTTTTGACCACTTCCATAGAGCTTAAAGCCTAAAATCAGAGTAGTAAGGATAGGTTTAAATTATCATCTCGGTTGGTTGAGAATCTAATTCCCCAAAGCTTTGATTGGACCCACATGGAGTAGTAAGGATAGGGCATAAATTCTCATCTCGGTTGGTTGAGAATCTGATTCCCCAAAGCTCTTATGTTTCATTTCGTATTAAGTCTTAGATTGTAAGGATCGTACTATTTTTCCTTCGCAAAGGATGGGTAGTCATCCCCAAGGTCTAAGTAACAAGATTAATATTTTCCATTTACATTTAAAATCTTGGGTTGTAAGGATCGTACTATTTGTCCCTAACCAGGATGGGTAGTCATCCCCAAGGTCCAAGAAGTAAAATAAATAAATTTTTCCCATATCATCCTTATATTGGATTGTAAGGATCGTACTACTTGTCCTCTGCAAGGGATGGGTAGTCATCCCCAAGGTCCAAAGAAATGAAGATAAGTTTTGGATTGTGGGGTTAGATAGGCCCATGCATGGCATCATGTCTTGCCTAAAAAATAAGACCACTGATTGTCTAGAGGGTTAGACTAGCATGACCATTTCTTCCATAATTTGTTTAGTTATTTTGCTCAAAGTGAGGTAAAGAATTCTAAATCAGAATAGTAAGGATAGGGTTAAACTCTCATCTCGGTTGGTTGGGAGTCTGATTCCCCAAAGTTCTGATTTCACATCCACTTGCACATGGGTTCAAGATAGTAGGGACTCATAACCAACTTTGGGATATAATGAACCGTTCACTAGTGGATCCTAAGAGGGTTTGGCAGTCTTGAATGTTTGCACATAATACTACAAGAGTGACTATGCATTTTCTCATGGCATATTCAGTAGGATACACAAATAATTCACAATTTCGCATATGCATTCATGCAAAACCGATGATGGAATGTGGATAAAATTCAAATGATAAGGAAAGGAATTCATTGCACACACCGAGCTAGTACTTGATGATTTTGATAATTCATGTACTTCTGATTTTGGGCATTAGTTATATTGATTATGGGCTAACCCATGTTTTCAAATTTGTGATTTGTGTTAGGTTGGGTTCTTACTAAAATGCTCAAGAGCATTTGACAGCAGAGTCGCCATTTGTTGTGGTTCATCCAAAAAACACCCCAGAAGTGGGGACCCACCTTTGTTTTTGTAGGTTTTAGGGAAGATCTCAAAGACCCGGATGCTAAAAATGAAGAAAAGAAGAAAAATGCCTAAGTGTTGAAAGGGTCGCGAAATCGTGACATGTCACGAAATCGCGACCTGTCTCTCCATCACTACGAGTTTCCGAGAGGAAGCACAAGGTTGAAAGTGGTAGCGAATCGCTACCACTTCGTGAAGCGAAGGCTCGAAAGAAAAGTGGTAGTGAATCGCTACCACTTCGTGAAGCGGAGGCTCGAAAGAAAAGTGGTAGCGAATCGCTACCACTTCGTGAAGCAGAGGCTCAAAAGAAAAGTGGTAGCGAATTGCTACCACTTCATGAAGCGGAGGCTCGAAGGAAAAGTGGTAGCGAATCGCTACCACTTTGTGAAGCAGAGGTTCGAAGGAAAAGTGGTAGTGAATCGCTACCACTTCGTGAAGCAGAGGCTCGAAGGAAAAGTGGTAGCGAATCGCTACCACTTCGTGAAGCAAAGGCTCGAGACCAAAGTGGTAGCGATATCACTACCACTTCATTGAAGGAAGGCTCGGAACCAAAGTGGTAGCGATATCGCTACCACTTCATCGAAGGAAGGCTCAAAACCAAAGTGGTAGCGATATCGCTACCACTTTTTGAAAGGAAGGCTCGAAACCAAAGTGGTAGCGATATCGCTACCACTTTTTGAAAGGAAGGCTCGGAACCAAAGTGGTAGCGATATCGCTACCACTTTTTGAAAAGAAGGCAAAGCAAAGTCGATAGCGATATCGCTACAACGAGCTACTACGGGCGTACGGACCAAGAACATGTCACAATATCATGACAAGTCATGATTTCGCGACATGTCGCTTTATCGCGGCTAGGAAACGGAAGAGGCCAAATGCAAATTCTATCGGGATTTCCATGGGAAAGCGTTACGAAAGGTGTAGGAGACGCAGGACACATGGCAGAAATGATAGAACCAGAGTAACATTTCATAACAACAGTTACTGGCCGTAGAGATCGAGCGTTACGATTGCATGCAAGGGTTAGAATACCAAAAGGCGAGAATTGAAGCGAAGGGTCTCGGGAGTCGAAACGAAGCATCATGGAGCAGCCGAGAACGCGCGACAGAAAGGTTAAATAGCAGAAATGTAGATGGATACATGGGCTGGAGACTGTAACAAAAAGCATCATTTATTGAAATAAAGGATTTTTCTTTGGTAACACGACTTTTGTGTGTAAAATCAAAAGGAGATCGAAGCCAAAACTATTGTTTTACTATCAATCTTTCCGTTGCATCATTTTGTCTTGTATCTATTTCATTTATGCCATGGGATGGGTTACGATAGGTGAATGGTAGAATGATGCAGTTATATTCATTTCCTTAGAGTCTTGCATCTGATCTGATTAGATTGTGTGTTAGTACAAATCTGATCGGTTGGGTTGTTTTGGGGATTTCATCTCTTAACTTGGGATTTTGCAGGGAGGAGATCGTGAACCATTTTAATATCCTTCATTATTTTCCAGCTGATTCAAAATAACAGTTTCTGTTTTATTCCTTGATATGCTTAATTTCATGTCATAGAATAACACTGAAATCATAGAACTATTGAATAGAGATAAAACGAACAGGTTAACCTTAGAATAAATTGTGAATATTAGAACATCAAAAGGAGTTTTGTTTATTTTTGATTAATCAAACAAGTCAAGATTATAAAGTTCATTGAGAATCAACAAATGCCCCTTGTTAATAGCTATCTGCAGGATTTGAGTTATTCTGGGATATATCAGTTGTATGTATTAAAATTAAAATTCATTTTTATATACGTAAAAGCTGTTTCACGAAGAAGCTTGGAGAAATAATAAAAGGAAGGAAAATAAAATAAATTATTTCTTTGCAAGAAAGAGTCTTTTGTTCGAGACTCTAAGTTGCGTGTTATTATTTGTAATATGACAAATTAACACTCAACAGTCTCATCCAAAGACTCCTCAGGAAGCTTACGAGGAGTATGAGCAAGAAGAAGAGCGGGCTGAAATGCCCTACCTAGGCGAAGGAGTTGCCATCTGGCCACCCCTTCAGAGGCCTCAAGTATCCCACAACCCACAACGGGAGCAAACTAAATAGGAAGAGATTAAATCCTCAGATGCATATAAAGCACTGCTAGAACATTTAGAGTCTGTGGAGACCAAAATTCTGGGCCCCAAAAACCAATCTATGCCAGCTCCATAGTCATCTTATGCATCCATTAGTGCCAACACCTCCTTACCCTGAAAACTTTAAGTTGCCTCAGTTGGCAACCTTTAGAGGGGAGGAGGATGCTCAAGAGCATGTGACAAGGTTCCTAAGCCAATGTTTTGGCATTCGGGACAATTATGCTTTGTTGTTGAGAACATTTATAACCACATGCGCAGGCCCTGCCTTGGATTGGTTTACTCAGCTACCAAAGCACAACATTAACAATTTATATCAGTTAGTGGATGTGTTCCTTGAATGCTTCACCTTTAATACCAAGAAGAAGGCATCACTAAGTGACTTAGCCATCCTCAGGTAGTATGAGGAGGAGACCATTGCAGCCTAAGAAAATTGGTGGAGGACATTGCTTTTGAAGCTACCCTACCTTCCCCCTATGTCCAACCCCACTCAGATGTTCTCCAAGAGTTGTTTGAGATTGATATCTGTGTTATTGTAGCTGCAACAATATGCCACCTTAGAATAAGCTATGGCGCAAGCCAGGATCATTGAAGAGATCAAAATACAGGATGGCGAGATAGCCAAACCTAAGAAAAAAGAGTGGACTAAAAACACTAAAGCTGGGACCATGCAACAAAAACCCGCTATGGTTAACCAAGTTGCTATCAATGTACCTAATCCTACACAAGCAACACGACCTCAAAAGGCTAACTACCAGGCAGTGCCTCCTAACAACTATGACAGAGAAAATCAGAGGCAATAACAGGGTCAGCAGCGTCCCCCTCGGTGACAATTCACACCCTACATAGAGTCCAGGGACTCCTTGTTTGACCGCTTGTTAGCGGCAAACCTGATCAACCTACCAGAGGTTCAGACTATAGATCCCAATGCGCCCAAGCCTAAGGGGTATAGATAGGACTTGTACTATAGGTTCCATAGGTAGCAGGGGCATGGCCTAAATGCCTGTTGGATATTTAAGGGCTTGGTACAGGACCTAATTGATAACAAGAACCTAGTGGTGGATAATCTCGTCGCACCAAGCAATCAACAAATGGAGGTCTTAAAAGACCCCTTGCCTGCTCATGCTCCACAGGCAAAGACCCTACAAGTTAACAAGATCACACAGAACTTCCCCATGTAGGGATATGTAGGGATGATCAGTATAGTGACTCGAAATAGGAGGTATCCAAGCACGACTGCTCCTACGACAGTAGTAGGAGAGGTGCCAACAACTTCACAACCACAACAACACCTTGCAAAACCTCCTCTGCCTAAGTCGGTGGCCACACTTCGGACCAAAATAACTCAGAGTCTGAGGACCACCTCGGCTAGGCTCTCCATATACGAGCTTATACAACAATCTACACCCCATTGAGAAGCTCTAATGGAGATTTTGAAAGCCATCAAGTTGCAGCCCCATGAGAAAAATTCTTTCAACAACTTCATGGGGTATGTAAAATGGTGCACTAAGCCAGTCATGACATTTCGAGAAGATTACTTGAGATCAGTGACTGATGACATGGCAGATCCACCCCTGCACGTTATCACACGGGTCAACGGGATCCCATACAAGAGGGTGTTGATAGACACTAGCTCGTCCAACAACATCATCACAACTACGACTCTCAAATATCTGAAGTTGCCTGCATCTCACATCACAACTTCCACCTACACTCTACGAGCATTCAATGACGCAATCTACTCGATAGTCGACACAATAGTCCTACCAACCCAAGTGGGACAAAAGACCATACCCATATTATGCCACGTATTGGAGGGTGAGATGGCCTACAACATCTTGCTGTGCCGGCCATGGATCAGGGACATGAATTGTGTCCCCTCGATAGCTCACCAATGTTTAAAGTATACATTTGAAGGGGAGGTGCATGTAGTCCCGACGAACTTGGAACCCTTCAAGTATTGTAATGTGGTGCAACTTATGTCACAATCGACCTTGCCATCAATGCATTTGGATTTCTAGTTAAATCCATCTAAACAGGGTCCGATTCTACAGGTATCCCCATTAACAAGTTCTTCAAAATCCTAGTTGGATTCATCTTCATCGTCTGGTCCTCCATCAACGACACCATATCTGGGGGCCAGATAGAAGGACAAAGGGAAGGAACCCTTGGAAGAGGCAAAACCTTTGAAAGAGACATTGCCATCAATGTCAACTATCTCTACTAAGGAGATGCCTAGCCGAATGGAAGTCAATGCTCCTGGTCCACTCGAAATAGAGTGGACTCAAGGAGAACTTCCACTCCCTCCCCCTTAACTGCCAACAATCATCGTTGAAATGGCCAATACGGGCCTAGAGGAGTATCTGGTGTGGAATATTATAGAAACACCCACACTAGAATCCATCCAAGACATGGGGAGACCTCGACTCCCCATTGGCACTATTGTTCCCCTAGGCTACCCGTCGAACCAGACAAACTTTGTGTATGGGGGCCTTGATCATGGCGTTACACCATGCACACAAGAGGATGAAGATGAAGAGCCTTTTGTTGAAAATTTCAACTATTTGTCTAACCCAGAATTTGCTCTGCGATACCTTGGCCAATGCAATTGGCAGGGATATGGGTTATTCTGATATGAGCAAGGGATACATGTTCTTTGCCAACAATGATACCAAATGCCATATGAAAAGTCAGGAGTAGGGTTCAACCACCCCCTCCCTTTGGAAATCTTGGTGGAGAACATGCAAGGCCTAGGGATAGGCAACAAGGGGGGATTGGCATCAGATCCATATGCCAACCCTAACACCACATATACATTGAGGGATTATCTCCCATTAACAACAATCAACCTTGTTGGCTCTAACAATCCCTTCCCTTCGCTCGAGAGAGGAGAAATATCGAGAGATCACTTTCAAGGAGGGTCTAGACAATGTCAAGAAGGGTCCTCGAAGGATGAGTCAAAGTACGAACCAGCATCGTATGACCCCTTCGAATCAGATAGTGATCACTCATAGGTGATCCCCATGGATGAATATCAAGAAAGCCTCTTGATAATGTTCCCCCTGGATGCTCCCATCGATCAAGAACCGCTCCAAGGAAATCAAGACCCCCATAGAGAGTGGAACAACCTAGGTGGGACCACATTAATTTGCTTGATCAAGGTGAGCCTGTCATACCTCAAATAGTTGTCGAAGCCAGCGAGGGCTTTTGGATCTTTGATGGTGATTACAAAGATGAAACATAAATGACATACCTTAATCACATGCGACAGATGCAACATCGGCACCCTTTGGATATTAACGACATATTGAATAGTTGAACATAGTGCTAGGGCATGAGTGGTATGTAGACCCAGTGCGGTGGGACCAAGTGTTGGATCCGCTACTCTAGGAATACAAAGAGCACCTTCCACCCAGAGACCCTATAGTGACATCAGTTCTGAGGGTAGACCTTGTCTTTCTATCTGCACATAGGGCCGATCCATTCATGATCATCCCTTTAGAGCTAGATCCAGAGCATAGAGAACATCTAGAATGTCCGAGTCATCACACCCACGATAATGGAGACCAAAATAATTTCATCAACATGATCTCCATTGACTTAACCTACCCCATTCGCAATCTTGCCGATCCGGCATAGTCATTGTACCTAGACATAGATGCCATAGACTGGGATCACGTCAATTCCCCTCCATCCCCATCCGAGGACTGGAATTTTGATGAAATAATCCATTTTACCCCTGTGCCAACTCAGGATATTTGCCATGCTGAAGAGGGACCCGAGGTTCCTAACGATGATCTAAACTTAGAAAATGATATCCACCTGATCCCAACTCCACATCAGTTGGAATATGGATCCCACTTGTCGGTCGAGGAGACAACTAACATAGACATTCGCTCAGATCCAGTGAATCCACAGATCATCAAGCTTGGGGTAAGTTTATCCCCCGAAGAGCAAGCCGACTACATTGCCCTTCTTAAATAGAAGAAGGAGGTTTTTGCATGGTCATACAAAGACATGCAGGGGATAGATCCACAGCTAGTCATGCATAATCTAATGCTTGATCCGATAGTCAATCCAGTTAAGTAGAAACTACACAAGATGCACCCAACAGTGGCCTTAATGGTCAAAGACGAATTGTAAAAGCTCTTGGATGCACAGTTTGTCATCTGTGTGGATTATCCACAATGGTTGTCCAACATGGTGCTCGTCAAGAATCCTGATGGGAGGATTCGCATATGCAATGATTTTATAGATCTAAACAAAGCAAGTCCTAAAGATGATTTACCCTTGCCAAGCATCGATGCCTTGGTAGACGCTACAGTGGGTCACGGAATGCTTTCCCTCATGGATGGTTTCTCGGGATACAATAAAATTTGTATCAGCCCCGAAGACCAGCTAAAAATAGTGTTCACAATGCCTTGGGGGACATTTTGTTATAAGGTCATGCCTTTTGGCCTTAAAAATGCTGGCGCCACCTACCAACATGCCATGACATACATATTCCATGATTACATGCACAAGACTTTGGAAGATTACATGGATGATTTGTTGGCCAAATATCTTTTGTGCCTAGATCATCTCGATGACTTAAGCAAGATCCTCGATCGCCTCATGGAGCATAGAGTCAGACTGAATCCCAAGAAGTGCATTTTTGGTGTCACATATGGAAAACTCTTGGGCTTCATAGTATCAAAATGAGGCATCGAGGTGGACCCAAACAAAGTCAAGGTGATCCTTGAAATGCATCCCCCAACTACCATCAAGCAGCTTAGAAGCCTATAGGGAAAGGTCGCATTGATCAAGTGCTTCATAGCGCATCTATATGACAAGTGTTGACCAATGAACAAGGGGGTAGCATTTCACTAGGATGACGAGTTCCAGTTAGCCATCGATGACATTAAACAATACTTGGCTTTGCCGCTAGTATTGGCACCACCTAGACCAAGAGTGTCATTCTACTTATACATCTCAGCCACTGAGGTGGCATTGGGAGCCATGTTAGCCTAGAAGAATGAAATTCATAGGGAACAGGCTACGTACTATCTTAGCCACACCCTGGTCAGCTATGAACTTAACTATGCATACATTGAGAAACTCTACTTGGCAGTGGTATTTTCTACCAAAAAGCTATGCCATTACATGCTAAGCAACAAGACGTATGTTGTGTCTAAGGAGAATCCATTGTGATACATGATGAGTCGTACTTATCATAGTAGTCGCATGGCAAAATGGATCATGCTGTTGATGGAATCTGACATAGATTTTATTGGACAAAAATCCATAAAATGTCAGGTCATAGCTAATCAACTAGCAAAGGATCCTATCGAAGATGACTAGCCTCTGACTATAGAACTACCCGATGATGGGGTCTTCCATGTCTCAGAATCACCAGATTCTGATGAGCCTGAGTCACAGGCCGATATAACCCTATTTTTTGAAGTTCTAAATGTGAGCAAGGTGGTGGCACAGGAATAGTATTCTTCATACTGTAGGGCGCTCCTATACCCCTATCATTTAAATTAAATTTCCCATGCACCAACAAAAATGCAGAGTACAAAGCCTTGCTCATAGGTCTTCAAACAATAATCACCATGAACATTAAATGATTGAATATCTTTGGTGATTCGCTATTAATTGTCAACCAAGTCAAAGGGGTATTCCAATGCAAATGCCCAGTTCTACAGGCCTACAAAGCCCTTGTGGACAAATTACTGGTAAAGCTTGAATGGTATGACATCGAGGCACTCCCTCAGTCATCCAACCATTTTGCGAACACTATGGCCTCTTTGGGATTGCTAATCCCGCAAGACATTTCTGGTGATATGACAACCATTCAAGTCAAAACACTATCGCAATCCGTGATGGAGTGAGCAAGCTCTAATTTCATGCCAGGAATCCACTTGATCTAGATTGAGCCATCCACAGAAAGGTTCTCTCGAATTCATGATCATTTGAAACATGCCAACTGGGGGTCCTTGTTCTCCCCTACTCCCATTAATATCAACACAATGCTATTCTTGCAAGTTCTCTCCCTCTCAGCTTTTGCTAGGGATGAAATTCAAGAGGGACTGGTTGTTCATATCATTGAGGCTTCTGATCAACAGGATTGGTATTCATCCATCAGGGACTACCTCAAGTTAGGTAACCTCCCACTTGGATTGACGCATGCTACAAAACGTGCTTTCAAGCAGAAAGCAGCAAAGCATGTCTTGTTAGGAGACATTTTGTACCATCGTAGCTATGAAGGGATCCTCCTTCGATGCTTGGACCAACAAGAGTCCACTTGGGCGATTTCCCAAGTGCACGATGATACATGCGATGGCCACTTCAATGATATGGCCATCATAAAGTGCATCCTTTGCATGGGCTATTATTGGCCATATTTAGAGTGATATTGTTGTGCATATGTCAGGAAGTGTGTGAAGTGTCAACACCATGCTAATTTGACACACGTACCTTCCCAAGCCTTGCATCCGATCCAATCAGCTTGGCCTTTTTCATAGTGGGGCCTAGATCTAATCGAAAATATCTCCCCTACGTCGTCAGGTCATCACACGTTTATCATCATGGCCACATAGTACTTCACCAAGTGGGTGGAAGCGATTCTGCTAACCTCTATGACTGGACCCCGCATTGTGGAGTTCATTTTGCATAACATCATATGTCATTTTGGTATTCCATCCAAGATAGTCTCGGATAATGAGACGTCATTCAAGAACAAAGATGTGCGTGCTTTGACCAGAAAGTACAAAATTTAGTACAATTTTTTGACCCCCTATTATCCATAGGCAAATGGGCAAGCAGAGGCATCAAACAAAACACTGGTCACCATCCTCAAAAATACAGTCACAGATAATCATAAGGATTGGCACATTCAGATCCCACTTGCCCTGTGGGCTGTTGTACTTAGTATGGCACTGAGAGGGGGGGTGAATCAGTGTGGCATTCCAGAACATGAATTAACAGCTCTAAAAACCACAACAATTAAAACTTATAAACAAATATAATAAGTACAGCAAGAGAACATCACACAACATAGATTTTTAATGAGGTTCACCAAAATGGCTACTCCTCAAAAAGAACGGCTGCTTGGACTACCATCCAAATCTAGCCTCTTGCAAAGCACCAACTTTACAATTTGTTTACCAAGCACCAACTGGAAGGAGCACCAACCCCTTATTTATCTGCACCAACAGAAAGGAGCACCAACCCCTAATTTGCCAGCACCAACTGGACTTCAATTTTGAATGAAAATGTTTGACAAATACCTTTGTTATTGCAAGACTCTAACTGATCTACTTCACCTTTGCAATCTCTGCACACTCTGCTCTTTCTTGCACAATCTCTTCACACAATTTGCTGCACTGCTACAGCCAAACTTTGCAATCAACTTTGCCCTTTGCACTCTTTGCACATTCTGCTTTCTCTACTCACACGCTTCGCACACTTTGTGTCATTCCACACTCTACTCTTTGTGCGCATTCACAATCGCACTTCGAACAACTTGACACAACTAGCTCACATTATGCACTTCGCTATCATCTCGTCGATTCTACGCTATCTACACTTTTATGGCCGCATCTCGCACTTCAACATTCACCCGATGGATGCCTAAATCTCCAAACAGCCCCACTTATATACTTGAGATTTTGAGATGAAAACCCTAATAGTAGTCGGTTGATTATGCAAATGCAAACCCTAATCTTGGTCGGCTGCAAACCCTAAACATGGTCGGCTGCAAACCCTAAATGTGGTCAATTGCAAACCCTAAAATTTTCAGCCTGCATTGAATGAATTTTGAACTACCTGTCCACTGCATTATTAGATCTAACTACCTGAGTTGACAACAATGACAAAACTCTTGCAACACCTTGCTCAACAATCTCCCCCTTTGGAATTGTTGGCAACACCTATGTACATTCCTGTAACTCTTCTCCCCCTTTGTCAATAATACCAAAGGGCTACTGCAGACTCCCCCTGAGTCCATACACACCATTCTCAGAACCACATTGAAATAATTAGCAAAAATCATGGATATGATCAATAAGATGAACAAATGCCCCCCCCTAAGAATTTGATCCCAATGGCTAGTCAAATTTTAGACTATTCTTGGGAATATGTGGCCACTTCAATTCACGCTGTCTTCTGAGCCTCAACCCTCTGTTGCTTTGCAATCTCAAACGTGTCCACTGATTTTAGTGAAAGCATAGACTGATCGTTTAACTATCCAACTTTTTGCTCTGTAATGCAAACAACATCTGCATATACATCTTGAATATTCTCAATAGAATTGAACCTACTGACAGCTGTTTGTCTTTCTCTGTAGTGAGAATCCAGCAGACTACCTCAATTCTTTATAAAAGCACCTCAACATTCATCACCAGGCTGGAAATCATCTGGCTACACATTATAAACTTTTTCTTCAATCTTCCCATTCAACATGCTGATTTCACTTCTATCAAAAGAATTGACAAGTGACTCACATCTGTACCAATTTTTGTCCAGCACTGCAATTTTACTGCCAAATCTTACTTTCAATCGTGCATGTCGAAAGAAGACATTTTGTCAAACACTTTATGGCCAACCGTAGTGCACCTTACTCAGCCTCAAACTTCTTATCCTTGAATTGGCATTATATTAAAAGTTAAAACAAAATTGTTTGTGAATTAAATATATTCACCAAGGTGTAATGAAAGATCTGACAATCTTCACATCAAGCGTCGAACAAAAACACACTACTATTATTGAAACACAAATACGTAGCTGGGGCAAGCATTCTTTCAATAAACAAAAACAATATGAACTGTTATAATCCATAGCTATAATCAATGGCAGTAAGAACCATCAACAAAACAACAATGACATAAGTAATACTACCAATGGTGAAGATTATCAATGCGAACACTACCCTTCACGACACTTCCACACACAACTAAATGAACAGCCAACACACTTGACAATTATACTACAAAAGCCCAACTGCTGGTCTTTCATCCTTAGATACCTTGACAAATATACAGAAGCATTAAATTAAAACCTTTTTCAAAATGCTCCCCCTGAGGATGTGTTACCTGGAGTTGCTTAGTGCAATAGAAGAGCAGTCTCCTTTAGTTCAAGGAGACACAATTTCCTCTCTTCTTTCTTTCTCCAGACTTTCTTGACCTCGGGCTTGGATTTTTCACCTGCGTCCCTATTTTGCATCATTGCATGAACTTGAATATCTCTCTGGTGTGGTTGTCTCTTATGCATCCATGATGAATGATTATTTTCCTTTCTTCTATGAACCTAATTTATTTCCTTTCTGTGTTGTGTTCTTTGCATCTTATGAAATCTACTGTTTTGCCTTAGATTTTATACATAAGCGCTTGGACAAAACCTTGCTATGTGCCCATGACCATTGCATTGAAAACATTGTACAAAGTGTTCACTCAAATATGCAGATGTATTTCGACCAGCATAACTCTTTGATTTATTATTTAATCCACAATAAGTTGCCTTGTGACCATACTGGTTACATCTGAAACAATAGCCATTAAAAGTGTTAGTATGAAAAAAGTGAGAGTGGTAGAACCTCTTTTGTTGTGGCTTGTTTTTTGTAAATCTCCTTTGATATTTTCTTTCTTTTGAAGATACAACTTTAACCTTTTCTTGCTCGGACCCTTCAACAGTGAACTTCTTCTTATCTGCATAATTGGAAGATACAGGTTGTTCAGCTTCATATCCAAGACCATGCTTAATCATGGAGCTTCTCTCATGACTTATCATTTTATCTAGCAATTCCGTGCTCTTCTCGAATTTAAGATTTGTATTGGCCTCTTCTAGTTGTTTCTTCAATGAAACAATCTCTTCTTCTTGTTTGCGGCAAATAATCTCTTTCTCATTGATCTGCGACCTGAGAGTTTCCTAAATCCTTTTAGACTCTTCTACTTGCAGCTTTAGATTACTAACTACTTTGTTAGAATCCTCTTCATGTTTGTTACACACATTGACTTTATCATTCAGCTATGACTTCAAGTCTTCTTCTATTTTCTTGGCCTATTGGAATTGTAAGAACAGATTTTCAATCTCATCCCCATATTCTTCCAATTTCTTGGACAGTATTTTGTTCTTTTTCTTTTCTATACTCAACTCTTCAAGAGTAGAGATCAACTCACCTTCCCACTCTCTTTCAGCATTGAGGTTTTTATTATTTGCTTCAGTGTTCACCCCTTCTGCATTTTCTGGTTCAATTTCCTCTACCACAAAAACTAAAACTGGCTGAGATGTCCATTTGAAGGAGGTTCTATTCTTATTACTTGGAGATATAATTTGATCTTCATTCCAATTTGCTTTTGCATTCATTTCTTCTTTATTACATTCCTGTTCTGATTCTATTTCTTCTTCATCTTCACTGCTACTAAACCCATAACACCAACGTTCATTATGTCAGAGTTGATCAAAACATTCTGAACCTTGAGAACCTACATTATGACCGAGTTGACTCTTGGAATTTTCTCCATTGTTTGATTCATCTCTTGAATATACAGCAATAATGAATTTATCTTTATTTTCTTTTATGACCCTGTGTGATCTTTTCTTCTTGTGTCTCATGGTTCCATTCTTGCCTTTATTTGCCATTAGAGTATTAATCCAAGATCAACCCTAGCTGATTTAGCCTTTAAAGGGAACTTGGATCTGATACCAATTGTTGTACTTAGTATGGCACTGAGAGGGGGGGTGAATCAGTGTGGCATTCCAAAACATGAATTAATAGCTCTAAAAACCATAGCAATTAAAACTTATAAACAAATATAATAAGTACAACAAGAGAACATCACACAACATAGATTTTTAATGAGGTTCACCAAAATGGCTACTCCTCAAAAATAACGGCTGCTTGGACTACCATCCAAATCTAGCCTCTTGCAAAGCACCAAATTTACAATTTGTTTACCAGCACCAATTGGAAGGAGCACCAACCCCTTATTTATCTGCACCAACAGAAAGGAGCACCAACCCCTAATTTGCCAGCACCAATTGGACTTCAATTTTGAATGAAAATGTTTGACAAATACCTTTGTTATTGCAAGACTCTAACTGATCTACTTCACCTTTGCAATATCTGCACACTCTGCTCTTTCTTGCGCAATCTCTTCACACAATCTGCTGCAATGTTACAGCCAAACTTTGTAATCAACTTTGCCCTTTGTGCTCTCTACACATTTTGCTTTCTCTGCTCACACGCTTCGCACACTCTGTGTCGTTCCACACTCTGCTCTCTGTGCATATTCATAATCGCACTTTGAACAACTCGACACAACTAGCTCACATTATGCACTTTGCTATCATCTCGTCGATTCTATTCTATCTACGCTTTTATGGCTGCATCTCGCACTTCAACATTCACCCGATGGATGCCTAAATATCCAAACATCCTCGCTTATATACTTGAGATTTTGAGATGAAAACCCTAATAGTAGTCGACTGATTATGCAAATGCAAACCCTAATCTTGGTCGACTGCAAACCCTAAACATGGTCGACTGCAAACCCTAAATGTGGTCAATTGTAAACCCTAAAATCTATCAGCATGCATTGAATGACTTCTAAACTGCATGTCCACTACATTATTAGATCTAACTGCCTGAGTTGACAACAATGAAAAAACTCTTGCAAAACCTTGCTCAACATGGGCCTATCGCACTAGCATTCGGACACCCACTGGGGCAACTCCATTTTCGCTCATGTATGGCTCCAAAGCTGTCATGCCTCTCGAGTTGGAAATTCCTTCCCTGTGCATACCAATGCAAGAGTTCATCGATGATGATACTATGTGCCAGGATCGATTATACCAGCTTACGTTGCTCGATGAACGACACGTTAATGCTCTCGAGCATTTACGTATCTATCAAGAGCGACTTAAGAAAGTGTACAACATGAAAGTTCATTTGAGGGACTTTCAGGTTGGTGACTTGGTCTTGAAAAAAAACCAACATAACTCTAGTTTGTCGTCCCATCTCAAGGACAAATTCATGGCAAATTGGTTAGGTCCCTATGTAATTGATAGCAAAATATGACCTGGAACATACCGACTAGCCTCTCTTGACGGAATCAAGGAACTAGAGCCCTTGAACATCAGTCATTTGTGACCATTCCATGCTTAAAAGAGCCATAGCCCAAACAAAAGCTCCAAGGATTCTCGTAATCACTTGGTCAATCACCAAAAGCTCCAAGGATTCCCATAATCCCTTGGTCAATCCCCAAAAGCTCCAAGGATTTTTGTAATCGCTTGGTCAACCCAAAAAAGCTCCAAGGAGTCCCGTAATCGCTTGGTCAATCCCCAAAATGCTCCAAGGATTCCCGTAATCGCTTGGTCAAAAAAAAAGAAAATCCAAAAACAATAAAATCATCAAAAATAACAAAATTTGCATCTCATTTCCATGCAGGCTCAAAATCATCACAAAAATAAAGAGCTCTATTTTACATATCATCTTCATATTCACACAAATAAATCCATCAAAAATACAAAAACATATAGCTGCATTATGCATCACACCCACACATTGCATATTTGTGGTCATAAAGGTCAAAGCGCCATAGACTGTCATTACTTGGCAAAACCATCATCTTCTACATTTTTCTGCTTTATCAATAGCTCATCGCCTATAACCGCCATTCATGTTATTCTCCCACATCATAGTCAGTTATTTTCTCATGTATCAAGAGTTTTCGTCATTCAGTCGTCATTAGCTATCTAGCCACATACTGTACCAAGATAGACAAATTTTACGCAGATAGAATTATACTTGGATCACACCTTGTTATGTAGCATCCTAGCACAAATTACAACACATAAAACATTCCCAAGTTGTGTGAACGAAAGATGAAACCTACAAAGCAATCCAGGTCACCATAAGTGAAATGGTTATCTTGCTCATCCCCCTGTGCGAATGAACCCAAGAATGCTGAGAGTTGGCAAAAGGACAAGCATCCTCCCTACCCAATTTCCCAAGAATCCCAAGTTCTCAAAAGTTGCAAAACATCAACAATTTGCGAACATCAAAACTCCAAAAAAATTTTACATCACAACCAAAGTGCATACCTCAAGAAAATCACATAAAATAGTGATTCTCATCACTCCATATCCTAATCCCTTGCTCAAAAGAAAAAATATATATAATACAAAAATAAATAGTGATTTTTATCACTACAAAGGAGCAAGTATCCCAATACAATGGAAGAAAATAAGGGAGTTGAACTTGAATCCCTAGAACTCTCAGCATTCTGACAGGTCATGAGGCAAACCTCAGTACAGGTTTGGTTGATAGCCTATCGGTCACTGGTGGTAAACCTCCCGCATGACGATATATCTATCACATTTACTTGTGTGTAGATCAATGTTTGCATGTGGATGAGCTAGCTTATGGTACCCCATGATAGCACCATAGATTAATCTGACTAAATACAACAAAGGAGTTAGTGGATCTAATTAGGTGATCCTCAGCACAGGTTTGGTTGATATCCTATCTGGCATTGGCGGTATCCTGACCAACACCACATAAATGAACTCAATTGCACACACAGGATGTGAAATAACTTGGTCCAAAACAAGTCCGATTCATACCTTGTTCAAAAGTCTTATGAGATAAAGTACAGTCATGGCTAGTTAGTTAAAACATCTGAATCTTAGAAAACCTTAACTACCTTTGAAACCAACTTGCTATATTTTATTCTCGCCATACCAAAAAAAAAAACACATGTATACATAAAAATCTATTCACCGCAGCCATCGCCTAGGACAAAAAGCCATAAAGTTCTACACAGTCTATGGTGTGACTACCCAACATCACAAATTCAATTCATCCATTCCATTTGCATATCATATAAATTAGAAACATTTGCATTCATAAACAACATATGCATTCATCACTATAATTTAACATGCATACATCCATATTCATCAATCATCGTGCATAAAATCAAATCATCACATGTGCATAAAAAAAATAAAGTCTGTATATATATATCATCAAAAATTCCTGTAGGCTACAAAGAGCTGGTCCTCTGACCCTGCAAAAAAATCCAAAATCTTAAAACCCCCAAGCCTAAGGCGTCAGCCACCATGATCACGTAGGATTGGGGACAAGAACTACCCCCCGTGGTGTGGGTCCTATAGGACCCCTCAGGGTGGCTACTGCTAGCCCCCGCATCACGCCTATTACCACCTCCCTCATCCAATCACCTGCAATGAGATGATGTTGACTGCTCAGTACCACTATCCCTTGTCTGGCATGAAGAGCCACCTCTAGGGGGCTTAGGTAACCGCCCATCGAGGCAAATAATCTCTCCCTCCAAATCCATCCGATGTCGAGACCAATTTGTCTCCCGTCTAGACCAATCTATCTCCCGTCACAACCACTCTACCTCTCGCCAATTGTAGTAAGCTACTACATCATCGTGCTGCGCCAGCTACGTCTATAGAAGATCCCTCTCTTGTGTAGTGCTAGTGTCCCCATCCCCCCAGTGGTGTGCAACAAACACGCTATCTCGCTCCACCAGCTGAGTATACAGGAGATCCCTCTCTTGCAAAGCCTCTCCTAACTCCTCATCTTGCCTCTGCAGTAGCTCCACCAATCATGCATTCTCAACACGCACCCTTGCCTCCATGTCCTCCACCATGGTCGGATGCATAGGCACCTCTAGAATAGTAGCCTGCTCTAGCTCCCACTGCTTTGGGATGTCCTACATATTTTGTTGGTTCAGAGCCCAAAAATCCATGCCCATGTCATCACCTCCTCTAGCAGAGCTCCCCAACCCTCACCTAGTGCCTTCGCACCATCATCCCCTGCTGCTGCTACCTTCACACCTCCCAATGGTCCCTCTCCCTGCCATCGCTGTAGAGTCCACCATTGATCGTACTCTGTAGTAGTCCCAACGTCATCCACATCTGAGATGTCGATCACTGCGTCTGAGTCCTTGCCCAATGGCATGATGACTGGCCGATCCAGAGTCCTCTTGTCCCCCCAATATAGATAGACCACGGGCTCACTATGCAACCCCTGTCACACCCCAAACTATCATGTCACCATGCTATATGGGAAGAACTCTTGCTCAGTCCCATGCCACCCAATCAACCATCGCTCCCTACGCACCTATCGGAGCCACTCTTCAGCCTCAGGCCAGGCTAGATAGTCCCACTAGGGATGCCAGAACACCTCCCCCAGAGCAATCCGAGCAAAGGCATCGGCATAGTGCCCTACAACACCTACCCACCACCGACTTTGTCCCTGCTCCTTTGACTGCTGCCACAGAGTCGTGTACCCTATATCCTTATCTACCATCTCCACCTGTGTCATCCATGATAACTCCCCTGGCCTCTCCACCACTATGTGCTGCCAACCCCAAATCTACAGCAGATAGCTATAGCTGATCCCCTTTTGCCTCTAGTAGTGGACCTCATATAGCTCCCCATAGAGTTGCACCAGCAGCGTCTATCCCCATCTCAGGACCAAAGGCTCCTACGTCAAACACTCCACTAGCCGATAGACCACATCTAGCAAGTTCCATGGGAACCTCACACCTGAAGAGTCAGGTAGTAGCATGTTGGCAATGAGGCCCATAAGCAATACGTGCCTCACCCCCAACACCCCCCTTTCAAACCACCATCAAACTAGAATCCCACCCACATGGCAGTCAATCTCTAACCTCTCCACTGGACCATCCACCCCCAACTCCTTCCCATGACCGAAGTAGCGTGTCAGCACCACTATCCGCTGATCCCACGGTGTCATCCTAATCGACAGTCCATCTATTGGAATCCTAAGAATCTGATAGACATCCTCCAGAGTGACTATCATCTCCCCTATTTGGAGATGAAAAGTATTAGTTCAGGGATCCCACAAGTTTATCAAGGCCGTCAGGTAGGCCCGATCCCCAATCACTGGCTCCAGCCGAGTCACCTGCTTGAGCCCTAGGGTGTCAAGCCACTCCCAGTCAGCCATAGCTAGTGCCTCCCACTCTTCAACAAAAATAGTTGGCATACGATACTGGCTCTTCACAACCTGCAATAGACAACAAAATAAGCACATTAGAAAAATGAAAAATAGCATATAGCTACGAACAACATAAACGCAAAACACAATTTAATCTATCAACCTAGGGTTTTATACTCTCAAATTGATAAATTTGAACCAAAAAAAACTATAATACAAGAAAATAATAACGAGGGAGTTCACTTACTGGTCTCACTTCAGCTCTACTGCTCGATTCGGTTCATGCACTCATGGTGGCAGAAAATTTTGGCAGCGCTTCACGTCAAAGAATTGACCTCCTCCTCCTTAGAGCTCCAAATTGCCAAAAAAAAACAAGTGCAAATGAGCCCAAAACCTAGTTTTGGCCTTTAAATAGGATTTTTGAGCTTGTAATCGTTCCTACTTGGAATGAGCACTCTGGTTAGTGCTCGTTCCACCTTGGTACAAATACTACATAGGAATTCCTCCCACCATGGATCGAATTCATCACACAAATTTCAAAAACAACAAAAAAATGCACAAAAATGCACCAAAAACAATAATAAAATTGTCCAATGAGAGTGCTTTTGCAATTGACATTACAGGAATGCAAAATAGACGTCGGGGTCACAAATACTCACTATCCTACTCCCTAAGAAGGCTACCATAGCTGGACCGCTCCACGGGAAGATGGATCTTCAAGAATTTCATCCCCAAACGATGTCACCAAAAGGGTCAAAACCCAACCAAAAACAACAATAAAACTATCCAATGAGAGTGCTTTTGCACTTGGAATTTCGGGCATGCAAAATAGACGTCGAGGTCACAAATCCTCACTATCCTACTTCCTAATAAGGCTACCATAGCTGGACCGCTCCACAGGAAGATGAATCTTCAAGAATTTCATCCCCAAACGGCGTCGCCCAAAGGGTCAAAACCCACCCAAAAATAGCAATAGAGTTGCCGAACAAAGGTGCTTTCACACCTAACATTATTGGCATCCAAAACACACATCAGATTCATAAATCATCACCATCCTACTCCCTAAGAATGCCACCATGGCCGGACCACTCCACAGGAAGATGGATTTCTGACAATTTCAGCTCCAAATGGCATCACCAAAAGTGTTACGACCCACCAAAAATAGGTCTAAATATCGGAAAACTGCACACAATTCAAAGATAAATCTTTGAAGGCACCCTTACCTAAGTCATATTGGGTCAAGCAACTCATATCTTTTCTCATGTAGGTCATTCCATCATTGATTGGTCGCTTGAGGGGGTAGTCACACTTAGTCACCAATCAATAAATACACACCCAATCATGGAACTGGCATGCATTCGAAGAATCATTGGCAAAGACAAATCACGCTCCTGCTTGGGGTAGTAAACAAGCAATAATAACAAGTGTATAAATCACTTGGCATTCATGAATCATGAACTCAAGGTTCCCATAGACAAAAGGTTGCGCCCTTTTCCTATTCATGACTGATCAATGTCCAAGCTCAAGTAACACCTCATCAAAAAATGTTAACACTTGAATTGAGTTCCTTCGCTCGTAAGACGCAAGGATTCAAGAATGCATGCCATTTTCATGCTTGGGGCATCAAAATCTAGTTAGGTTACTAAGAAACCCTAATCATTAGTGCTTTGGTTATCTTATTTTTCTTGGCACGGTGCCTTGCACAATGCATCCCAAAAAGGGGCATCTATAGACACCAAAACAACACCAATCTGATTATGTGACTACAAACACTGATCACATTGGCACACACAACCCCAAGGGCAGTCACCAGAGGTTAAACAGTGGTCCTAAATACTCTCACAATAGTTTTCGAAGGTCAAAAATCATTTTGGCACCTTCAGGCACTTTGCTCAATATTCGTTCCACCTAGGGACGAATTCTAATTGGGATTCTCTCCGCCCAAGGACGAATTCACAATTCGCTCTAGGGTGGGGTGAATTGTAGGTTTGACAGGAAAAAAGTCAAATCTTGACAAATGGCAGCTCGAATCCACCACCTAACGCCTCCTTCAATTCATGGGAGCATGGGTGAGCATTTTCGAGCGTTAGAGGCTGTTACAGGGGCAGTCATGAAGCCCCTAATCAGGGAGGAATATTCCCTCCCCTGGAAGGGCATGGCTGTCATGTGGCACCTATGAATGCTCATCCCAAGAGACCTCCAGGTCTATAAATTGATGAGTTTCCTCATTCCAAAAGATACAGAGTAAGAGAAATTTGGAGAAACGAAGTGCTGCCATTTTATTTCCCCATACATCCTTGTGCGATTTGTGCGTTCTACATCTGTGATCTCTTTTAGAGAGGAGGTCATTGGGTGACTATTATAAGGTTGAATATTGAGCCCAAAACCTAAAATTTGGCCATAGAATACCACCCAATTTGTCGACAACACCTTGTAAGATATTTTGGACCCATCCCACATGGATTGGTGCCGAAATCAGGCCCCAAACGTTGGGTGGCCTGCCCGGGCGCCCCCACATTGCTGTAGGCCTAATCGTCCCTTTTAGGAATGATTGGGAATATGTGGCATAGTTTTCTTTCTATCATTTTTGTTTTTTTCATTCAATTATATGATGCTTAGATAGGTTGTCATTTAAATTTCATCTCGTTTTGAACAATTTTGATCGTGTTTCTATATTCGTTCGCTTTTACTAACTTGCAGGTAGCATCATCAGATTCCCATTGACGAAGGTCAAATTGGGAAAATCCGACCATCTGGGTCTTCCCAAAATTCCCCCAATTAGCTAACCCCAAGTTTGTAGGTCTTTTGGAGCTCTCTAGGCCGGACATTTGGGACATCACCTTTTCGGAATTTTGTTGCAGGTGAATTCGTCCTGCATCGGAGCGAATTCAAATTGGTGAGGAATTTACCAACTTTTATTTTTTTTGTGCCCTCCTGGTGATGTCTTGATGCCCCTATAAAATTTTTAGAGCATTTTTATTCATTTTAGTCATAGTTTAATTCATTTTTCTCATCCATTTATCACAGGCTTGGGGATTGCATGTTTTGCTTTATCCGTAGGTGCTATTGATTATATTTTGTTTCTTTGAACGCAGGACCAAAACATCGGAGGAGTATCAAGGAATAAACATTCATAGACACAAGCGACGGTGATGTTTTGGTCCGCCCATATTACATGTGGGCACGCAAAAGAAGGAAGGCTATCCATGGATGTAACCAAGAGATGGATTTAACGCTCCTCACCCCTGAAAAGGGAGGATGCAAATTGTAACCGAGTTGTGAAATACATCAATAAATGAGAAGGGCTATTATTTCATTTGGGTTCAAATTCATGCTTTCTCCATTTCATGCATTTTTAATTCATAGGATTCAGTGTTAAGTTTAGTTTCATTTTTTGCATCGTGCTTGGAGTTTTTCCTTTCTTGTTTTTGTATCCTCGTGCTTTCACTAGGATACCCCAATTTCTAGAATCTAACAGGAATTAGCCCAAGGGAGCATGGAGTGTGAGGATACCTTAGTATGGGGTTTGGTATTAGTGATGCATCCCAACCCAAGGTATTGCCCTAGTTTGGTTTATGATGTATATAGAAAGAGAACTCTATATTATGTCTTGATTAGAGATACAACTTAAGATAAAATCATAATCTAATCCCCTTGCTTAGATGGAATTGGGTTAAGATACCACCTAAGACCATAAGAGGGAGGCCTACACCTAGAAAATCTCAACAAAGTGAGGTTGAAGAACAAAATCAAAATGAGGAACCAACCAACCCAAATAGGGAGGTATAAGACCTCACCGCTATAGTCGTTGTTATGCACAATCAGATAAGACAGTTGCTCAAAATGGCTGCAAATTAGAATTCACAAGTTTGAGGCTCAAAGGTTGGCCTAGATAGTGGACTAACTGTAGAACAAATACAATCCAGAGCCTTAGAAAAAAAGGAAACAACTAGGAACATGAAAAACATCAGTATCTCAAAGTTTGATGGAGAAGGTGATGGGGATGCAGCAGAAGCATGGTTGAGAGAGGCAGACGTTCATTTTATGATAAAAGGTTACTCATATGAAACCCAGACACTGTGGGCTATAATTAACCTAGAAGAAGCTACTCTGGAATGGTGGAAAACCCACTATAAGGAAACCAATATTGAATCCATTGATACTCCATGGAAATAATTTATAAACATCTTCAAAAAGAGATTTCTAATAGAGCATTTCTATGCCCTAAAATTTGAACAATCTGCTAGTCTTAGACAAGGAACCGATATAGTAGAAGTGTAATATAAGAAGCTGGTAAGACTATTCAAATATGTGCCTATTTATAATGAGAAAATACAAGTTCATAAGTTCATCCTTGGATTGGAATCGAGGTTAAGGCACAATGTGGAGATTAGGATCCCAAATCACTACAAAAGGCATATGACCTAGCAAAGAAAGAAGAGTTACACTTATTTTATAAGTATGCCACTCTACCCGAGCAAGCGCAAAAAGAAATAAATAAGAGGAATAGTAATGGGTTTGTAAAATGGGAGTTTGAGCAAGAGCAAAAAGCCAAGAATATCCAAAATGCTGAGAAGAAACCCTATGGCAATTAAAATAATTTCAAGAAGAACTTTTAAAAGAATGATAATAAGCCCAACAATATGAAACCTCAATCATAGAAGTCGCGTACTACAACTCCAATAGAAAATAATGGAAATGAGAATTCTGAGAAACAACAAGGACCGAAGGAAGGGTGCTACAATTTTTGAGGACCTCATTACTATAATAAGTGTTCATATCAAGTAGGTACTAGCTTGGATAGTGTGAAAGGGAAGGAACTGAAACATCAAATCTATGCCGCAACCAAGAAGTAGAAGCTAGAGGGACAAGTCATCCCATTACTTGTGAAAGGTAAGGTTTTAAATAAGCAAGTAAATATTTGAATAGATAGTGGAGCCACTGATATTTTTATTTCATCTAGTCTAGCAAGAACTATGTCAGAAAGGCTTGGGTATTTGGCTCAAGGATGGAAGATAGAGTACAGTTCTCAGAAAATCTACTTGGTAAACCAATGTTACCCTATAGTAGAAGTTACTATATCTAAAGGGACTACAAAATATTGTTTATATGTAGCTAAAATACACACCTTTGATGTGATTCTCGGGATGAATTGGATATAGGATCATAAAGCCTTAGTCAATTTCCAAGACTGTTGGACTGATTATTTAGAGAAAGGTGGAGAAATACTAAGAGTTCATAGTGATGAAGAGGCTTTTGAACCTCAAATGTTGTCCACTATGAAAGTGAAAAGGCCCTCAAGAGAGGAGGAATAGTATATGTGGTAAAACTCAATGAGGTGGGGGACCAAGAGAAAGGAGAAATAATAGGACAACATCCAATCCTACAGGATTTTCAAGATGTATTTATAGAGGACTTACCTGGATTACCTCCTGTACAAAAATTTAATTTTACAATTGAACTTATAATGGGAACTGAACCTATTCATAGATCCCCATATAGAATGAATCCTATTGAAATGTGTGAACTGAAGGTTCAATTACAAGGATTATTGGAGAAGGGTTTGATAAAACAAAGTGTGTCATCATGGGCCGCATCGGTTTTGTTCATGAAAAAGGATAGTTTGCTAAGACTGTTTATTGATTACAGGATGTAAAATAAGGCTATAATAAAGAATCAATATCCTTTACCTAGGATCAAAGATTTATTTGATCAAATGAAGGATACCAAGGTGTTTACCAAAATTGATATGAGGTCAAGGTATCACCAATTGAGAATTCGTGAGGAATATACTCACAAAATGGTATTTAAGACTAGGTATGGGTATTATGAGTTTATAGTTCTACCCTTTGGGCTGACTAATACTCCAGCCACTTTTATGAACCTAATGAACAACATGTTCTGGAAACATTTGGACCAATTTATTCTAGTATTCCTGGATGATATCCTTATATACTCTAGAGATAAAGAAGAGAAAGATAAGCATCTTAGGATCATTTTGGAATTGTTGAGAAAGAATGAACTTTATAAAAATATGGTTAAGTGTGAATTCTATGTTCCAGATGTAAGATACCTCAGGCACGTTATATCGAAAAAAGGGATTGTTGTGGATCCAAAAATATAGAGGCTATTATGAATTGGCCACCCCCGACTAATGTCACTGATGTGTGAAGTTTCATGGGGTTAATGGGCTATTATACACATTATATAAAGGACTATTCCAAGATTGTTGGACCCATAATAAACATTAAGAATAAAGGGAAAGAATTCAAGTGGTCAGGGAAGTGTGAAAATGCCTTTGAGCTATTAAAGCATAAGCTTACTACTTCACTAGTACTGAAGGTTCTCGATCCTCAAGGGGACTTTTTAGTATGCACATATGCATCAATAGACGGGTTGGGTAGGGTACTATCACAACAAAATTTAGTAGTGGAATATACTTCAAGGAAGCTTAATAAGCATGAAGGTAATTATGCTACGCATGATTTGGAGCCGGTTGCAGTGGTGCACACTCTAAATTTTTGGTGCCACTACTTGGTGGAAAGGCTCTTTGAAATAAAAATAGACCATCGGAGTCTACGGTATATATTCACCCAACCAATACTTAATGCAAGGTAGATAAGATGGGTAGAATTCCTCATTGAGTATGATTTTGAGATTGAGTACATAAAAGAAAAGGAGAACAAAGTGGCTGATGCTTTAAGTAGAAGGAGATATATAGCAGCCATCACTAGAGCTCACATGGATCTGATGGATCAAGTGAGACAAAGGTAATATTAGGATGAGTATTTCTAGGGGATTCAAGAAAATATGGATAGAGATCCTGAAGGAAATAGGAGTTTAGTATGAAATATGACTTTCTATATTATAAGGAAAGAGTTATTATACCAAATATAGGAAATTTGAGGAACTTTATAATGCAATAAGCTCATAAATCTCCTTATTCTACTCATCCTAGAGGAACCAAAATACGAGAAAACATGAAAAAAGCCTTCTTTTGGGTAGGAATGAAGAAGGATATCATAAATTTTGTTGCTCGATACCTCGAATGTCAGAAGGTTAAGGTAAAACACCAACATCCTGCAGGAAAACTTCATTTGCATGAGATACCTATGCAAAAATGGTAGGTCATGTAAATGGATTTAATTGTGGGATTACCCAAAAATCAGTACCAACATGATGCCATATTTGTAGTGATTAACAAGTTGACTAAGGTTACCCACTTCATACCAGTAAATACCAAGGACTATGCTCAGGTAGTAGCTAGCATATTTATCTAAGAGGTATTCTGATTGCATGGGTTTCTTGAGATAATCATCTCAGATAGAGACTCCAAATTCACTTCTAAATTTTGGAAATCCCTTCATAGTGCAGTTGGTACGAAATTCAATATGAGTTTAGCATACCATCCTAAAATTGATGGACAAATAATGCAGGTAACCAAGTTTTAGAATATATGCTCTGCATGTACTTCCTGGATCATAAGTCTCAGTGGTAAGACTACCTACCTTTGGTAGAATTTACCTACAATAATGGATATCACTCCTCTCTAGGAATGCACCTTTTTATGCCATGTATGGATGAAAGTGCATAATAAAATTATCATGGGATAACCTAGAGGATCAAGTTATGATTGAACCAAAAATGGTCAAGATAATGGAAGAGCAACTAAAGGAAATTAGGGAAAGGCTTAAGGAAGTTGTGGATAGACAGAAGAGTTATGCAGATCTAAAAAGGACTCCCAGAGAGTATTCTATTGGATATAAGGTACTCTTAAGGGTTAAGCCAAAGAAAAGTGTTATCAAATCCATGAATTTGGATCTACATTTTGTGAGGCCCTTTGATATCACAAAAAATATAAGTCTGATTGCATACCGACTTGCATTACCACCTAATTTGTCCAAAATCCATGACACGTTCCACATATCCTTGCTTAGAAAATATGTTGTTGAGCCTGAACATGTGTGGGATATTTCTAAATTACATATGGAAAATCCGAAGGCCATTGAAGTACTATCGATGAAGATCCTTGAGTTTCGATCCAAATATCTATTAAATAAGACTTTTGATCAGTGTAATGTCCAGTGGGACCAGTTCTATAAGAAGAATACCAATTGGGAGAAATTGGAGGTTATGCAAAAACATTTCCATTTTTGTTTGAAAATATATGATATAATTTTATTTTCTACTAAACAACAAAAGGAAAATTGTAAACACCAAGGACGATGTTTGATTCTAGTGTGGGAGGATGTCATGACCCTCCAAGCTGACTTTAAGGTACAAGAAAACAATGTATTAACCAAAGATGTGGTGATACTTAGTTTGAACAATTGAACCAAATATATTATGTTTAGTTGATTTATAAGGGCATGTTATTGCTAACATATTGCCAAGTGTGCAATATTAGGTACACTTGTAGGTGGAACAGAAAGAGTTACCCACCAAAAATGAGGGTACCAAAAATTAGGGGAAATGATGATTAAGGTACTCAAAGGTAATATGGATAGATACCTTCATATATGCATGCATTGATGGAAGGGATAATCATCAATAATCGATCACTTGGATCTTGAGTTGATATCCTGGTAGCCATCATAAAATATATGGCTAAGATGGGTGATTGAATTGATGGAAAGACTCCCTCTTTGGTTAATTGTATAAATGTGTTTGTTTTCTACTGCATCATAACTTGAGTAGTTTGATGATTTAGCTCCTATATAAGAACCACTACAAGATGATTATATATGCTTAATATTAATTGGCATATTAAAAAAAAATGAAAACAAAGCATCCTTTTTGTGAAAGAGAACAAATTAAGATATATTTTGAATTAACATGTTTTTTAATTAATTTATGAAGTTTGGAAAATAATGATTGACTCATTATAGCTCATTTGTAAACTTCATTTGCAAGTAATTAAGAAGTTTTCATTTTAATTAATTAAAAATATATATTTTAATTAATAGTGGTTATAGGTCCGAGGTGTAGACCAATTGGTTCATCCAAACCCCATAAGGGGGCGAAGGTCCAAGGTTCAAATATCGGGTCTCATCGAACTAAACGCTTGTCCCTTTCCTAGTGCTTTCAATGGTGTAAAAGGTTTAAAATAATTATGGCATGGTGGTTATAGGGGCGGACTACATGAAGATCTATGTGGCGGCTTTCGGGGTGGACAACACAAAATACTATGGCAGCTATCCTACCCAGATTCATGGCGGCTACAGATTCCACCATGTTAAAAAAAAAAAATTAATAGTGGTTATAATCCATTTGAGATTAATAAAAAGTGATTATTTTAATGATAAGATAAAATTCATTAAAAAGTTTTAATAAATTAAGAATAAATTGAAAGAGGACCTTTATTTTAAATGAAAGAATAATAGATATATTATAAAAGTATATTATAAATATCTTATATTATAATATATTATAAATATCCTTATTATTTTAAAAGATATGTCATGATCCCACATCCCTACATGGTGCAACCTAAGGTAATTTCTGTGATGCTAAAAATTCCCAAAGAAGAAAAACATGGGAGAAATGCACAAGGGATAGGGTACATGCATTGAAGGAAAGGCGATGGCACAAGCTTTGAGAACGTGGTAGATGGTCCATCAAGGTGAGGGGGGCATGTAAGGAGGAGGCAAAATGAGAGGAAGAGAGAGCGAGAAGGTGGAGAGAAACAGAAGGGAGAAATAGAGGAGGGAGGCAAAGGCAGAAGACAATAAGCACAACAGAAGTTGAAAGGGAGGTAGTATATCTCATCAAGCGTACATCTCAACAGGTTGGGTTATTCTAAGCCATTTTTGGTATTTTTTAAATATGTTTTAAAAATGCCATCCTTTGATTGAAAACGTTGTGTGTTGTATTTTTCTTGGAACCACCATGAGTGGGGAAAATGATATGCTTTGTCGAAGCTATCCTTTGCTTGAAAACATTATGCAATGTATTTTGTTTGGAACCACCATGAGTGGGGAAAATGATACACTTTGTTGAAGCCATACTTTGCTTAAAAGCGTTGTGCACTATATTTTTGTTTGAAACCACCATGAGTGGGGAAGACTTAGTGTGTTTTGAGATGCCATCCTTTGTTTGGAAGCATTGTGCATTGTATTTTATTTGGAACCACTATGAGTGGGGAAGACCTAGTGTGTTTTAAGATGCCATCCTTTGTTTGGAAGCATTGTACGTTGTATTTTTTTTGGGACCACTTTGAGTAGGGAAGAATTAGTGTATTTTGAGATGCCATCCTTTGTTTGGAAGTGTTGTACATTGTATTTTGTTTGAAACCACTATGAGTGGGGAAGACTTAGTGTGTTTTGAGATGCCATCATTTTCTTGGAAGCGTTGTGTGTTGTATGTTGTTTGGAAACTTGGAAGTTATCCTAGCTAAGAAGCATTGTATGTTGTGCTTTGTATGGAGCCACCATGATTTGGAAAACTGATTGAGTTAGATATGCTATCATTTCTTGGGAATGATGTGTGTTGCACCCACTTTGAAAAAATTAATATTAGTAGGAGAGGTGTGTCGTTGATGAGGCCACTCTGCACTGTGTTTGAGCCAAAAACCCCTAGCACCATTAGAAAGCACTATGTTTAACCAGTACTACATAGAGCAAAGTTAATGCTCTGTTTACCATAGAAAATTTAAGGAAGGAAGACGTAGGGTTCAACAGATGGAAACCCCTAGGTTAGGGAGTGCAGGTTGAGAAAACCAGGTTCACCATGGATGTTTGGTGTGCCTTGGAAGGCATAACCCTGACTGTAGATGTGCTACATAAAAGAGCCATAGTCTACGAAAGGTTTTAAATTATAGTTTTAAATTAAGATAAGGACCTTTGATTAATATATATAACATATATTAGGTTTAATTAAATGGACCTTTGATTATATGTGAGATATATGTATTAGGACCTTTGATTAATATATATAACATATATTAGGTTTAATTAAATGGACCTTTGATTATATGTGAGATATATATATTAGGACCTTTGATTAATATATATAATATATATTAGGTTTAATTAAATGGACCTTTGATTATATGCGAGATATACGTATTAGATCCTTTGAGTAATATATAACATCTATTAGGTTTAATTAAATGGACCTTTGATTATATGTGAGATATATGCATTAGGACCTTTGAATAATATATATATAAAATATATTAGGTTTAATTAAATGGAACTTTGATTATATGTGAGATATATGTATTAGGACCTTTGAGTAATATATAACATATATTAGGTTTAATTAAATGGACCTTTGATTATATGGGATATATATATGTATTAGGACCTTTGAGTAATATATATAACATATATTAGGTTTAATTAAATGGACCTTTGATTATATGTGAGATATATGTATTAGGACCTTTCGATTATATGTGAGATATATATTAGGACCTTTAAGTAATATATATAACATATATTAGGTTTAATTAAATGGACCTTTGATTATATGTGAGATATATGTATTAGGACATTTGATTATATGTGAAACACATATTAGAATCTAATTAAATGGACCTTTCATTATATGTGATATACATGCATTAGGACCTTTGATTTATATGTGAAACATATAGTAGGTTTTAATTAAATGGACCTTTTATTTACATGAGATGTATAATGGGTTTGATTGAAAAGGAACCTTGAATCTTAGGGAAATATGTGAAAGGTTTATTTAAGAACCCTTGGATTAATGTTGATTATCTTAGGAGTTTTTTTGAATGAGATGTGGATTTATTATTTAAGCTAACGTTATGGGGCTTTGGTTTAGGGAATGAAGAATGAATTATTCTAAAGGTTAAGGGTATGGGAATTTAATGTTTTAGGACATGAAGAAAATGAAAGTAAGTTAGACCTTAATCTAAGTAATAACATGTTTGGATGACTCTCCCATGGGATTTGGAAGAGGTAAAAATAAAAGTAAGGTTTTTTTTATGATGTCCATTATGCATTAGATGGTTATATACTTAATGGATTATTGTATAATCACAATTTGGTATAGTAGATGAATATATGCATTTAAAGGCATACCTATCCTGAACCATGAATATCCTGATCCCCTACTACCCTCAAAGAACCAAAGGGAAGCAAGGAGAAACAAATAATAAAAAGGAAACAAAGAATATGTATGGAATATTATGTTGATTTACTTATATTCCATAGATTAGAATTATGGGGAGATATCCCCAATGCAGTTAATGTGATACCTTTGAGTAGGAAAGGTTTATTATGCAAGTAAAGTTGAGGTATTCGTTATTGGGTTGTTGAAAGTAATTTTACTATATTTTTATATTTTATTATGCCATGTATTAGATTCTATTTTAGAGTTAATATTGCTTCATTTTCACTATTATTGTTTAATTTTTTTATGATGTGATAGCATAGATGTATTATCGTGTGATTTCTTGATGATAGGGAATCTAAAGTAGAGTTATAGAGTGAACTCATAGGTAACCTAAGGGAATTGAGACCCCCTTAGGATAAACATAGGAAAACCTAAGGTAATTAAGACCCCCTTAGGGAGATAGAGGACTAAGTAGGAAGAGATTACATCTGAGTTAAGATAGCTCTTCGTGGAGATGATATTGATAGCTTAACTCATGGTACTCGTAGCATACCTACACATAAGAATTTGTGTATGGTATGGAGATGCGTGTACACCTTCGATGGATAGAGGGTGATAAGTCTAGCTCATCAAGGATGATGAAACAAATGGACTTATCCGCAGTAACACATTATATGCCTACACAAATGGATTTGTGCTAGGATAATTCGTGAGATGTAAATTCTAGAGAAAATTAGGAGATTGAAACTTTAGGTTTTGCTAGTAAATTAGGGGTTCATGAAGGGTTCATGTACCTCTCTCCTTAGTGAATTTTTTTTTTCTATTTTTGTATTTTTTTTGTTTGTGTGTTTTGGGTTATTACACAAATTATGAAGGGTATTGAGTAATATAACATTATTGGACAAGATTAGTATTTAATCATCACATGTAAGACTATATCCCATCAGAGTAAAACATTTTATGATTTTATGTATTTTAGTTTATGGCATTATCTTTTAGTCTTATCTTAATTAAGTCTTACTAACTCTTTATCTCCAATATTATGTCAATAATACTGAAATTGATATGTTTATTTATACTCCTCATCCATGTAACCCACTATATTAGTATGATTTTATATTTATCACTTTTGTGGTGCTTGATAACTTCTTCAATATGGTCTAAATTATTATCCTTTCCTTTCACTCTCTAAAATGTTATTCCTTGTACACCTGTATAACATAAGAGTGTGTATGTACATATATAAGTTGGTACAAGAAAAAATAATATTCTTAAAATTTCATCAACCATTCCTATCCTTATTTATAGGAAAATATAAAAATATCCTTTATAAATAATATGTTGAAAAAACAATATTTAATAAGTAAAAGACCCTTCAACTCTCTTCTATTTGGAATAAAGCTACCTCTAAAAATAAAATTCCATTAAAAGAGGCTTGGAAACATTTAAATTAGATTATATCATCCAAATATATAAATGAATTAAACGGAAAATGCAAGATAGAACTATTATTTGTGTTTGGAATGCTTACGTTTAAAAGTGAATAGAATCCTTTTTTATATATAGGGTAAAGATAAAATTTTGAAAGTGACCTGTTTCTTTTTGCAATTCTTTCTCTTGAATTTTTAAATTTTAACAAATGTATTCTATTTAATTTATTATCAAATTAGAGTTCATTTGTACTTTCTTTTTATCAATTTAGCATTTACATTATTCAAAATTATGTTAAACTCATTTGAATCGACTTAACAATACCATTATTCAAAATTATGTTAAACTCATTTGAATCGACTTAACAATAACTTCTACCATATTATTTTTGAGATCTTCATTTAATCAAATTCAATTTGTCTTGTAAATTTTTCTCACAATTTATACCAATCCTTCTATACAGCCTTAGTGATATTCTCTAAAACTCCTTTATTCCAAAATACCTTGAATTCTGTGTAAACCTATATTTTTCAAACTATCAACAACTTTATTATCTTAAGTATAAATGTGTTAAAATTTACTTTCTCAAAATGTACTTCTTCCAAAATGAACATGATCTTTCATTGATTTTTCCATTTCTTCCTTAAACGTGTAATAATAACTAACCAGTGAATTTCCTTCACCTTTTTATTTTTAATTCCTAAACTCCTTTCAATTTTGAAGCCTTTTCCTCTACCTAATTTTTTTTTGTAGTAATCGGAGTAAGCTACCATTATCTCGCCTTTATCATTCTTGATGATGTCTCCTTTAAAAGGTTCTTAACGTTTTTGTTCATGTTCTCCTCTACTGGTAAGTTGTAACATTTCATATTTTAATTTTTTAATTAGTGTTTTTAAGATAAGGTAGATTGATAAAGTGTTTGTTTAGTTAATAAGATACTTAGATTCAAACTTTAAGGACAACCTGTTTGCAAAGGTAATGCATGGTACGGAATCTCCAACTAACAATAACTAAGATAAATTTAGTAAGAGCAACAATATAATTTAAACCCTGTGTTTATAAGTTACTAAATATAATATAATTGTAAATTGTAACCAATTATCCTTTAAAAAAAAAATAAAAAATTCTTAATTAATTTAGGCTGGTTTCACTTAAACAATCATAGTTATCATTCTCTTCCAAGGAAGCAAAGGGTCGCGTTACTCTTCTTTCATACGATCACATATACACATATAGAATATCGCCTCCGCATATACACATATCGAATGTCCATTCATTTATACATCATCGCCTCCGCATGGCTGACACCGTCATAGAACATCACGAAAACCTACGTCTAGAGTTGTTGGAGCTGGACTACCGTTTGGTTTCCTTACTTTCCGAAGCACGAGATTTACAACGTCAGGGAGGGAATCCTCTGTCTCGCTTATATCGCTTCAATCATCTAAACTCTCTTCATGATACCTTGGCTTCGCGGTTTCGAGATTTACGACAAGACGTTAGGGCGTTAGCTAACTCTGATTCATTAAGCAATCTGGAATTGATCATACGTGACAATTTAACCCATTTTCAGCCAATTTACAGGAGGGCCATAGGGGATATTTCGCCTGAAATGGCTCCGCTTCTAAACGAAATTCCAAGAGAGGCCACTCGAGCCTCCTCTGAGCGACACCGGGGAGACGCACCGGTTGACAGGTCATGGATAGAGGGAATTCCTACTTTGCTGGTTTCCACTGAACTTGTGGAGGAAGGTTCTGTATGCCCAATTTGCCAAGAAGATTTTGAATTGGGTGTAGAAGTGATGCAGTTCCCTTGTGTGGGGCACCATCTTTTCCATTCTCACTGTGTTTTGTCATGGCTGGAAAAGGTTGATACTTGTCCCCTGTGTAGGGAGGACATAGCAAGAAGACGAAGAAATTGTAGAAGTCGTTCTTCTTCACAAAGAGGGGGCATAATTAGTGACGAAGATGTAGACGACGTTGAATACCACGGCAGAGACAGATCTCCTTCGCCAAACCCATTACATAATCCTGATTAGGAAATTCTAGCAATTATGACTGACTACAAAGAGTATAGAAATAAACAGAATCAACGCTCAAGTTCCAAAATCAGAAGGCAATATTAAAATTTTTTTATAACTAATATATAGGTTTGAGTAGTTTTTTAGTCAACTATAATTTTTGGTAAAGTTTAGAGGTATGTTTATTAATAGAAAATTTAACATCCAGTCATCACACCCACCCTTTAACTTTTGACTGATTTAAACTTTGAACTTTCCTTAAGAGTTTTGTTTCGGAGCATGTATTTATTTTTATTTTTTTTGTTGCTGATTTTTTTGAGACAACGATTTGTGTTTGTCTAAGGCTCATATAGTATCTCCAGCAATGTTCTAAATGAGGTGCCTCGTTTATGTCTTATTATAATCACGCACTCTCTAATATTCTTTTATGATTTCTAATTTAGTTCTGTTTTATAAGTTCATTAATGACAATATTAGCTTCATCTTTTATGTTTTTATAAAGTTGATTTACTTCTTCAATTAGTCATGTACTTGTGTAACCCTTTATATCATAGTAGTGTTTTAATCTTTATCTTCTGAGTATTATATCTAGAATAATTTAATTATAATAATTTATAATAATTTTTTAAAAATTATTAGGATAAAACTTTTTACCAGGAAACTAAGGATCAAAGGAAACATCTAATAATAAATAGGCTAACTTAATAGAAAAGTAATCATTTTCCTCAGCCCTCCACACTAATTTTTTTTGGCCTATCGTGGTTAGGAATAACCATACACTTTAAGATGTCTATTAGATATTTTAATGCAATTTTGTCTTCCTGCAAAATTCCTAGAAAAACAAATGGTTTTCAACAATTTCTATCACTAACATAGACAATGAAGTCACACATACCTCCAATGTGAAATAGTTTGGCCTATCATGGTTAGCAATAACCATACACTTTAAGATGTCTATTAGATATTTTAATGCAATTTTTTCTTCCTACGAAATCCCTAGAAAAACAAATGGTTTTCAACAATTTCTATCACTATCATAGACAATGAAGTCACACATACCTCCAACGTGAAATCTTGGCTTGTGTGAGATATAATTCAGCTGTCCATGTGTCTTTCCAAAAATTAATACTCTACCCATTACCTAACACCCATCTTCTACCCTTTACGATGTGAGTGAGTGTTAACAATGCTATGTTAGAATGTAAGTACATGTTTTCATGATTACTATACAAAAAATAATTTATATATTTATATATACATATAAAACATTGTACTATTTTATATTAATTTTTTAAATTATATTAAACTAATTTAATTGATATATTTGCTATATCTATGTAATAATTTAGTTATTATATTCAATGCATGAATAGAACACATGTTGTATTTGGATAAGGGTGGCACTAAAATGCATTGCTTTTCTTTCATAACATTAGAAATCTTTATATTAGAACTCCTATGAACCATAAACATAAGGAGTGCAAAGCACATTATTTTATCTCAAAATAAAATGAATTAGATGTCTTGATTGTCATACTTTTGAATAATGGATTCTATTATTAAAAATAAATTAGAATTTCTTACAATCAATTCCTAAAATAATTTGGGATGTTTTTAGTAAGTTTTGTTGCATGATATAAATATCACTACTCGAAAATAAATATTTTTTAAAATTCTTTCCATCCGCTCATGTAGAGGAGATGGAGAGCAAGTGGGTAGTTAAAACTCTCCAGTTATTGAGAGGCCCAAGTTCAAATCTCTCCCCTCACATGTTGCGAGAGGCCCAAGTTCAAATCTCTCCCCTCACATGTTGCGGATATGTTGTATATAAAAGGTTCCTCATCAAAAAAAAATTTCTTTCCTTGTAATTATTTTAATATCTAAATAATTATTAGAGTGGCGACTCAAGCACAACCTTTTTTTTATCAAGAAAAAATAAATCAATGTAAATGATTATTCCTTCTTAATCTAAATACTAGAAATATTATATATTGTCTATTTGGTTGTGCAAAATATTGTACTTCATTTAAAATTTTATTTAAATTGTAATGATTCAAGATTTTTTATGTATTTCAAAAGATGTCTAATGCTCTTTGGAATTTAAAAATAGTTATTCGCTCTTAAATATAAATGTTTAATAATATTTAATAACCATGTTAATAAAAATTTCTATTTAATCATCATGTTGTGATTATAGGAAGTCAATAGTGAGCAAGGATGTGGTACTCTAGAGCATCTTCACGCAAGGAGGTGGAGTTGAAGATTTCAAAGATCAACCTGAGTGATTCATTTTGAGTCTCAGATAGCACGGTTGACTGTCTACTGTGGAAAGGTTCTTGGGATATGGTGGGTAAACTTATTGGTGCTGGATGTGCTTAAACATTGGGAATTTTCTTGGTGGAAGCCTCATGGCTCTTTGGACCTTGCTACACTTCCCTGGAATTGTTTTTTGATCAATATATCCTACGAGGAGGACTCTAGCAATATTTTTGAAGGTGACCCTTATTTTTATGGGAATCGTGGTCTCTTTCTTAGAAAGTGGGGCCATGATTTTAACCTAGCACTTCAAAGGATCAATCTAGTCTCGGTTTGGATTCATCTACTAGAATTCCCTACATGCTTATGGCATTAGAGTATTTTTAGGGTAGTGGTGAGTTCTATCAATGGATTTTTTTCTTTTGATAAAGTCTCTTTGTACACAGAACATAGGAAATATGTCAGAATGTGTATCATGGTGGACATTGAGAGAAACCTTCCTAGTTCTGTGGAGCTTGTTTCTCATCTGGGTATATGGGTTTAGGTTGTGGTCTATGAGAATAAGCCATAGGCTTGTAAGACTTGTGGGTTGGGGGGCCACCATCAGAAATTTTATTCCTAGAAGAAATCGGTTGGTCAGCCTGTTCCTAAGGACCTGAAGCGTGGTGCCAATGTAGATCCCATTCCCAAATGGACCCCTTTCAAGAAGTAGAAGGTGTGGCATAAGAAATATCATGTGCCTTAAAAATGTTAAGAGATTGCTTCTTCTCCTTCTCATTTGAAGAATGCTAGTGTGGCTCTTGATTCTATTCGTAAGGAGTCGATGCAATTTAAGGACTCTCCCAACCATCCTCCCCATAATTTGAAGGTGGTCCTTCAAGTAGAACATTTGGATCAATTTGTTGATTTACCTCTTTCTAATTACTTTGAGTATTTAGATTTGGAGAGCGAAGAGGGTGCTCAAATGACTCAAATAGTGGAGTATTTGTCTTCTCTTATGGTATCTATGGCTTCACCAACTAAGGAGCTTTCTGCTCCCAAGAATATCAAGAAATCCTCTCCCCCTAAGGAGGTTGGAGAATATGATTTGGTTGGGGGCCAAATATCGTCTTCCTCTATGTGCCTATTGTGGAGAAAGGGTTATCGGGTCCCAACAACAGAAGCCATCGTAAGAAAGGCATGGTTACTAGGATGGTTAAAAAACCCAATACAGCCCCAAGGAAATTAGGTTGGAAGAGGCCTATGGATGATGTTGTGGCTAATGGTGGTCAAGCTCTTATGATGATAAAGGAGGGGACTAGCGAGAAGCTTTTAAATCTTGATGGTTTCAAATCCTCTCCTCTTGCGGGGTGGGAAAGAAACTCTTCTTTTAAATTTCCAATGAAAATTAGTTCTTGGAATGTTAGAGGGCTCAATAGATCCTCCAAGCAATGGTCACCTGCTTTGTTATGGAGGAATAATTCTCTGGACATCTTGTGTATTCAAGAGTCTAAATTAGATGCTTCCTCTTGGGAATTTATTCAAAAGGTGGTATGGAAGGACTTCAATTTTATGGCTAGTGAAGTGGATGGCTCTTATGGTGGTCTTATTCTTTTTGGAATCTCTCGAGTCTAGATGGCCATGTTATCTCCTCTTCCAACCGTGTTATCAATATTTTATTCTAGTATAAAATTACTAATAAGAGATGAGTTCTATCTAATATTTATGTCCCTAATTCATATATTGATAGAGAAAAGTTTTGGCTCCTACTTATTGATATGAGAAATACCTTTCCAAATGAGGACTGGGTTGTCATTGAAGATTTTAATTCTCCTCTTTATCCATATAATAAATTGGGAGGCAATCTAGTGGATGAAAGAAGTTTGTTGAATTTTTAAAATTTTGTTAACTCTACTGAGCTTTGGGATTTGGATGTAATGGAGGTAAAATTTACATGAAGTAATCGATGTTCATGTGAGAGTCTGATTATGAGCATATTGGACAATATTTTTATCTCTTCTCACAAGTTTAATTTGTTTAGAGATGCTTATTTATTTGCATTGCCTAGGATTGGTTCTGACCATAATCCTCTATGGTTGGAAGTCCCTAATGGTACTCATTTCTTCCTCGCCATTTTAGAATTGAAGTTATGTAGTTTTCTCACCCTGAATTTCAATATTATAAGAGATTAGTGGTAGGAAGATATTGATGGTGATGGGATTTTTTGGTTGACCAATAAGATCATAATGCTTAGAAATTATCTCAAGTTTTGGAACAAATTTTCATTTGGTAAGCTATTTAGAGAACAGGAAAGATTTAAATCTCAGCTAAAAGAGGTCGAAGTTGTTATACAGACTCAAGATTGCTCAAAGGCTTTGTTGCAAGAAGAAATATCGCTTTTGGTGGATTATCACAATAGGTAAGCATAAAAAGACTTATTCTAGAAATAAAACTCTAGAGAGTTGTGGCTAAAATAAGGTGATCGTAATTCCCATTTATTTTATGCTTCCACCCTTCAAAGAAGAGGGTATAACATAATAAGAGAAATCAAGAGGGGCAGTGAAGTTGTGTCTTCTGATGTCATGGAAGTTCGGGAGGAAGCTATTGATTTTTTTAGCACTTTACTTTATTCGGTGCCTGATCATGACCTTCTTGCTAAAGGTGAAATGTTAGAAGTAGTACCTTTGCTTATTTATTCTGATTGGAATAGAAGACTATTGGATCCTTTCTCAGATGAAGAAATTTTTGAAGCTGTCAAAGCGATGGGCCCTATTAACGCACTAAAATCATATGATTTCCCTCATATGTTTTTTCTAAAAATATTGGCATAAATATGGGGAAGATGTCTATGTTGCTATAAGGGATGTTCAACGATCTTTGTTTATCTCAAAATTTGTAAATTCAACTTTCTTGGCCCTTATACCCAAGAAAGATTCAGCTTCGTCATTCAGCAATTTTAGGCCCATTAGTTTATGTGATACTATATATAATATTTTCTTCAATTCCATTGTGAACATACTTACATTGCTTCTACTGATACTGATTGATTCATCACAGAGTGTCTTCATCCCAGGAAGGTTGATTCTTGATGGTACAATAGTTATTCATGAGCTGATGCATTATGTGTCTAAAAGTGGTAGAGAGGGATGTTTTCTTAAACTATATTTTAATAAATCTTATCATAGTGTGCCTTGGGCCTTCCTTTTTAGGTTTTTATGGAAGTTTGGATTTTGCGAGGATTGGATAAAGCTTGTTAAGGCTTCCATTTTGTTGGACTAGTTATTTATTCTTGTCAATGGTTATCCGAAAGAATTCAACACAAATTAATGATGTAGAAGAGGGCTCTTATGAGCCAAGCTGGTAAGGTGGTGCTTATCCAGAGCACACTATAGAGTATACCTATCTATTTATGTCATTATTTCATCTTCTGGGTAAAGTGGCTAGTAAGATAGACAACATTTGCAAAGCATTTTTATGGGCAGACCCAGAGCTTAAATTTAAATTTCATCTGGTTTCCTGGGAGAAACTCTGTAGAAGAAATAATGTTGGGGGCTTGAATTTGAAGAGTGCAACTAGAATGAACAACGCTATAGTGGCTAAACTGGGTTGGAAGGTCACCTCCAATGATGGTCATTTGTGGTGCTAAATATTGAATGCCAAGTATAACTTCGACTCTTTCATTTTTTATTTTCTCCCTTCTAGCGGTTCAACATTCTAGAATAGCTTGATGAAATCTAGGGACTTCATTAATATTAATAGTATATGGATTATAGGTAATGGGAGGTAGGTAAATTTTTGGGATTATGTGTGGTTGAGATACCATCCCTTGAATTAAGATGCTTGCTTTAGAAACCTAATTGATGGGTCTAGGATTGCAGGCTTGGTGAAAGTTATGGATTTTACTGAGGTTCATGGTAATAGAACAATTTGGTCCAATCCTTTGAGGATGGTCAGGAATGCGAGGGATTCCTAGCTTTAGTCCTTGCTTATGGAGGAACTTTATATTTATGTAGTTTAGAAAATTAATATGGAGGACTACCTGATTTAGAAGGTGGATAGTGTCGGTTCTTACTTTATGAAGACTATGTATGAGCTTATCAGCGAGGATGGGGATGGGTTTTTCCCTCAAGGCTCAATTTGGATAAAGCACTTAAATCCTAGGGTTAGTATGTTTTTTGGTTGGCTGCACAAAACAAAATTCTTAGTATTGAGAATCTTCACAAAAGAGGTTGGTGTTTGGTAAACAGATGCTACATGTGCAAATAAGCATGGGAATCGAATTCATACTTACTTCTTAACTATAAAGTCTTCAAGGATATTTTGTTATCATTCCTCAGGAGGCTGGATGTTAGTTGGGTTTTCCCTAATTCAGTGATGGATTGTATTTTATAGTGAGTTCCCTCCTTCTCATCGCCTAAACTCAAGTATTTTTAGATATTTTTACTACCCCATGTTATATGGGGGGTTCGAAAAGTGTGGAATGCTCAAGTTTTTAAGGATAAATATTTTTCATCTTCTCATTTGAGTTTTTGTATATTAGAAAAGATTTTGGAGAATGTCTTGTGTGCTTGCAAGGAATCTGAGTTACTGAAGGCTTTCATTCCCAGTAAAGTTTTGATCGAGCAAAGTCTTGATTTTGGGCACATTGATCACCCTCCACTAGCTCCTGGTCCTAGGAGTTTGGTTCGTTGGACTCGTCCACCTACAATTTGGTATGAATTGAATTTTAATGGGGCCTCTAAGGGTAACCTTAAGATGACAGGTGCTAGAAAGGTCATTTGTGATGATAGAGGAAATTTGGTCCTTGCCTACGCTGAACACATTGGAGTGAAATTTTCTCAATTTATTGAAGCAAGGGCTACATTATTAGGTTTATGCCTGATTAGAAATTTTAGTTTTGCCATAGCTATCATTACGGGTGATTCGTTAGATGCCATCAATATGGTCAATGATTATTGCCATGTTAGTTGGAGGGTGGCTAATCTGATCGATGATGCTGTGGATTTTTCTCGATCTCTGGACGATGTTCTAATAAGGTATATTTTTATAGAGGAAAATGTTGCTATGAATTTAATGGTAAATATAGGGACAAACATTTAGGGATTTTCATTTTGGTAGAGGGATTCCCTACTGAGATCATCTGCTATGTTTATAATGACCTTCATTAATTTGTGGCAGGTCATTTGCGTATTCTTGCTAGGGTGGATAGGGCTTTGGAGTGGAAACCGTAGTAGGTGGGAAGCTATTAGTCATCCACATGGAATTGTTGAGGTTATTGTTTTTCAAATTTAAATTTAATTTTTTTGCTCGCCTCATTTTTGTTGTTAGTGAATGTCCCGAAGCTTCTCTATCTTTCTTTGGAATGTGTTCTCTATCCAAAGTCCTCCTATTTTTTGTATCAGGTATAAGCTTTGGTTTATGAATTAGCTCCGGTTCATCTTACAGGTATCTTTTCTCATAATATTTGGGTTCTAGTGGATTCTACTTTTATTGTGTTGGTGTCTTTTCTCATGCTCTTTGGCCTACATTCAATGGAAATTAACAATGTGTTATTTGGAGCTTTGCTAATATGGCTTTAGTTTTTGCTAAGGAGGCCACCCATATGTCTGGTAATATTGTTAAAAAAATTGACTCAATGATGTTGAACTATATTAGTTCTCTCATTGGTCAATTTTTCTAGTTATTCATGGGATTTTGTGGGCTCCTACTCTAGGTTTGTTCTGTTGTGATTATTCTGTTTTATTTTTATGGTATTGCATGCTTTGTAAAAGGTTGTGGGGTCCCTTTAAAAACCATATTTTATCTTAATAGCACCAAAAAAATATTTAATCGTCATTTTGAACATATATCTTAGTAAATAGAGTTTATAATGCACATAGAATTAGAGCACTAATTTCCTGGTCTCTAGGGAAATTGATTATAAAAAATTCTCCAAGATATCATTTTATTATGATTACTAGGTCATTAAATTATTTTTCATATATGGTAATTATTTTATTGCTATATTTATCTATCTATCTATATATATAGATAGATATAGATGTATTTGTTATGTTGTGAAAGTTACCTTATAGACCATACTAAACCTATTAGAGGTTCAATTATGAAATAAATATGTTTAAATATTTATCATTCATTCATTTAAGTAAAACTAATGATATATGAAAGATACATGAAAATATATACGAGTATAAGCATAAGATATCAATATCATTTTCCAAGTGGTAGGAAGTAATTATGCTTATAATGGTATAAGAAACCCTGCCCAAGCTATAATAATTTAGTGATATCCAATTAATATTTGATGAAAAGTTACATGTATAATTTATATGAATTAAATGGCTATTGAACTACAATATTTAAGTCATTTACTAATTATTAAGGAAATCTTTCATGGAGAGAGTAAGGATGTCCTACTCAATTTTATAGAAATTTAAATTTCTAGCTCTTAGGTTTTTATATAGTTACTAACTCAAACATTATTATAGATATAGCACAAAAATTTATATTTTTCATTTCATAATTAAAATGGACATGATAACATGTTGATTTTCATTTACATTATGGACCATAGTCCTAGATAATTTTATTTGAGATACTTTTACATGATTTAGTATTAAAAATGTATACAAAATATAAGATATACTGATATCATGTGGATAGTAATAATTAAATAAAAATATTAGATCATAATCATGCCTAAAACTAATTTTATTCAATTGATATTTAACAATGAACTGTAGAAATAGTTTATTATATTAATATTTTTTTACAATAATCTAGTTCTCTAAAAAATATTACTTGAAGTTAATTTTTTTTTATTGGTTGAAAGGGTTTTGAAAGGGTCCCTGAACCTTGTACAACAAAGAAAACAGACTAGCTGGAAAAGGCCCTGAAGGGGGCGAAAGGGGAACAACTAGAAAGGAGAGACCCAAGAGGCAGCTGGAAAAGCCCCTCCCAACAGAGACAACAGAGACCAGCAGAGAAGGTTACCACCTTGAGAGACCAAACCGAATACTCCCAAGGGGAGAACAAAAACCGCCAGGAAACAGAAAGACCAAACATAAAAAAAAACCACACAGATACAACTTGCTCCGAAGAGGTTTCCTCCGTGTCAACCCATCACCCTGACTAATAGGTGGGAGCCAACCTATCTTACATTGTACACACATTTGAGTTGGTTTTTTCGATTCTAAGGCTGTAAGGGAATGAGTTCCTCCAAACTTGAATATTTATTTCTAAAACTCCTTTGTTGGCCAACCAATCAACTTCTTTATTCCTCTCTCTGTACTGATGTTGAATCACAAGGTGGACAAACTAATTTGCAAGGGATTTGCATTCTTGAATTAACAAAGTCAAATACCATGGAGGATAAGTCATGCACTTGAGGCAGTTAATGATATGAAGAGAGTCACCCTCAATAATAAGTTATTAGATATCCATATCTTCAATGAGTAGGAGGCTCTGATATAACACTCTGGCTTTAGCCATATTATTTGTCTAGACTCCAAAATTCTCTATGAAGGCCAACTTGATTTCACCCAGGTGATTTCTCAGGATTCCTCCCCCACCTACGGCTCCCATTTTGCCCTTCGCTACCCCATAAAAGTTGATTTTTAGCCATCATAGAGGATGTAAACTCCACCTAATAGAAACAATGTCAACAAAATTAAGAGGTACATGAACAATGTTAGAAAGATTAAATCTGTGGGCCAGAGTAGTTTCTATGCCAGGCGGGATGGTTCCGGAGAGGAGACAAGAGAGGCATTACTTGAAGTTATTACTTATATTAGAATTTTTAGATTAATTAACATGAGGGTTTCAATTATAAAAGCAAAATATTCTCTTTAAATACCTCCTTGGAAAGGTAGAGGATAATTGCTTACAATTTGGATTGTGAGGTGGTTGTCGTCCCATCTCTTTACCTTGGAATATCTTTTTTTAAAGTAGTATCCAAGATTCTATTTGGGAACTTGTGGTGGAAATATTACAGAGGAAGCTAGTTAGGTGGAAAGGATCCTTTCTTAGTCAAGTTTGAAAGGCTACCTTAACAAAGTCTACTCTTCAAAGCATTCCAACCTTTTTGTTATCTATATTCATAATTTATAACAAGATTTTATAGAATATTGAACACATTCAAAATTTGTTTATTTGATTCAGTTCTAATGAGAAGAAATAATTTCTCTTAGTTGGTTGGGAGTAATTCTACAAACTTAAAAAGTATGGTGGATTAGGTCTTGGTAACATCAGGCACATGAATAAGGCTTTGGTTTCAAAAGTACGATGGAAATTTGCAAATAAAACTAAAACTATTTGGACCAACATTGTATCAACCAAATACTTGAGGCAAGAGAATATTTTTCTTGCCGATCCTCTACAAACATTTGGTTCAGCTTTTTGGTTGATTTTGCAAAATTTGAGGGTGCTAGTCTAAAAATGATGTAGGTGGAGGTTGGGTTATGGACTCAAGATTGATTTTTGGAATGATATTTTGCTAATGGACCAACCCCTTGCATATATTCTAAATCTAGTATGTTTGGAGCATAGGACTTGATTGGTCTTTTGGTTTAAGGTGGTTGACTTTACCAAGGTGGTTCATAGGTTGAAGATTTAGAAATCATTAGATAAATCTATTCTAAAAAATGATGAACTTAGCTTGGATTCTAATTGCTAATAAGATGAAGTTTTAGATCATTAAATAAAGAAATAAAGAGGATGAGATCTTATAGGTAGGGAAAAAAAATGGATCCTTTTCAGTCAAGTTTACTTACAATTTGAAAGCTATCAAGAATCCTCCATGGGTCCCATATTTCAAATTATGGTTTAAGGATCTAACACCAAATGTGAATATATTATTCTAGTTTGCAACTTAGAATAAGATTTTAACTATTGAATTTTTTTTAAAATAGGTTGATCAATATCAAACAAATGCTTCCTTTGTGGTGTTAATGAGAAACAAACAAGCCATATATTCTTTCACTGATCATTCTCTATGGTATTTCTTAACTTAGTTTTTAATTTTTTGGTACTAATGCCGAGTTTGCTTATTGATGTTTGCATTCAATGGTCATATCCATTCTATTGTCCAGGGTTGAAATTTTTTTGGAACTTATGTTTATTGTATTTTTTTTGGCGGGTGTCGAATGAGAGGAATAGTAGAATTTTTAAAATATTCAAAAGAGATCCTACCTCTGTTTATGCCAAATCCTTGGCCTCCACCCTGGAGAATGTATCCTTTCTATATTTGGAGGAGGCTAAGCACAAAAGGAAAATTAGATTTCAATAGATTAAAAGGATTGTTGGTCTTCTAGGTCCTAATCCATAGGCCCTTGTGAGGTGGGAATCTTCTTCGCTAGGCTAGGTTAAATTGAACTTTGATGAAGATTCAAAGGTTAATCTCAGTAATACTAGTGTTGGTGGGGTGCTTAGGGATGAAAAAGGTAGGATTTTATTGGTGTATGCTAAATTTATGTATATTTAGACTTGCCATATTATGAAGGCTAGAGCCTTTTACTAATATTTCCTTCTTGTGGAGAAGATGGAATACCAAAATGTTTGAATTGAAGGAGACTCATTTAATATCATAAACTTGGTCAAAGGTGATTCAATCCTTGGTTGGAATATTAATATTGTGATTATGGAATCTAGGTGAATTCTTTAGGCTAGAGAGGATAGGGAGATAAAGCATATCTTTAGAGAAGCAAACTATCATGCTAATTTTATGGAAAACTTGAGTTTAAGTCTCAATGGTATATCTATTTGGAGAGACAATTTTCTTGATGAAATTATTTAATTAGATTCAATGATGCATGCTTCTTAATGCTCTGTAATATTTTACTAATGGTCCTCAAGAACTAGTAGAATATAGACTTAGAGAAGGGACTATCACACAATATGTTCATAGGTGATTCTTCAGTACTACCACATAGGTAGAATTTATTTGGGATAATGATTCCTCTTTTGTACAAATTATCCAATTTGAGGCACTTACCTTGAGCTACCAACCAAAATAAAACATTAACTTTGGGGGTAAGACCTTTCAGTAAGATATTAGTAATGGGAAACCATAGATCAAAGGGAATATCTAACAAGTAGGTTAACTTAATAGAAAAACAACCATAATTCTCATCCCACCACACCAATCCATTTGAACTATCCTAGTTAGGAATGACCATTGAGTTTAAGATGTTCATCAAATATTTAATGCAATTTTTTCTTCCTACAAAATCCTTAGAAAAACAAATGGTTTTCAATAATTTCTATCATTAATAGAGACAATGAAGTCACATACCTTCAGCTCGAAAGCTTGGCTTGTGATTGGTTCCACTAGACTTATGTGAGGATATGATTCTAAGGGTCCATCAACTACTCATATGCATTTATAAAAATCAATGCTCTACCCATTACCTAACACTCATCTTCCACCATTTACGATATTTGAGCGGTTGTTAACAATGCTATGCTAGAATGTGAGGACATATTTTTATGATTACTAAAAAAAAAAAAATTTATATATTTTCATACACATATAACACTTTGTACTATTTTATATTAATGTTTTAAATTGTATTAAACTAATTTAATTGATATATTTACTATATCTATGTAATAATCTAGTTATTATATTCATTGCATGAATAGAGCACAAGTTGTATCTCGATAAGTGTAGCACTAAAATGCATTTCTTTTATTTCATAACATTAGAAATATTTATATTAGAACTCATATGAACCATAAATATAAGGAGTGGAAAGCACATTATTTTATCTCAAATGGAAATGAATTGGATGCCTTCATTATCATGCTTTTGAATAATGGATTCTATTATTAAAAATAAATTAGAATTGCTTAAAATCAATTCCTAAAATAATTTGGGATGTTTCTAGTAATTTTTATTGCGTGATATGAATATGAGTACTAGAAAATAAATATTTTTTAAAATAAATATTGAACAAAAATATTTAATTCATTTCCTAGTTATTAAGGAAAGCTTTCATGGAGAGAGTAAGGATGTCCTGCTAAATTTTATAGAAATTCAAATGTCTAGCTCTTAGCTTTTTATATAGTTACTAACTCAACCATTCTTATAGTTATAGCACAAGAATTTATATTTTTCATTTCAGAATTAAAATGGATATGATAACATGTTGAATTTCATTTACATTATGGACCATAGTTCTAGATGATTTAGTATTAAAAATCAATACAACAAATAATATATATTCATATCATGTGGATAGTAATAATTAAATAAAAATATTATATCATAATCATGCCTAAAAATAATTTTATTCAATTGATATTTAACAATGAACTGTAGAAATAGTTTACTATATTAATAATTTTTTACAATAATCTAGTTCTTTAAAAAATATTACTAGAAACTATTACTTATATTAGATTTTTTTAATTTATTAACATGGGGTTTTATTTATAAAAGTAAACTATTATTTCTAAATACCCCCTTGGAAAGGTAGAGGATAATTTCTTGCATCTTGGGTTGTGAGGTGGCTGCCCTACCATCTCTTTACCTTGGAATACCTTTGTTTAAAGGTAGATTCCAAGATTCGCTTTGGGAACTTGTGGTGGAAATATTTCATAGGAAGATGGTCGGGTGGAAAGGATCCCTTCTTAGTCAGGTTTGAAAGGGTACATTGGTAAAGTCTACTCTTCAAAGCATTCCAACATTTTTCTTATCTATATTCAAAATTTCTAACAAGATTTTATAGAATATTGAACATATTTAAAAGTTATTTATTTGATTTGGTTTTGATGAGAAAAAAAAATATACTTATTTTGTTGGAGCAAGTCTGCAAACCTAAAAAGCATGGTGGATTGGGTCTCTATAACATCAGGAATATAAATAAGGCTTTGGTTTCAAAAGTAGGATGGAAGTTTGCAAATAAAATTGAAACTAGTTGGATCAACATTGTATCAACTAAATACTTGAGGCATGAGATTTTTTTGCTTACTGATCCTCTACTAACGTTTGGTTCAAACTTTTGGTTGAGATTGCAAAAATTGAGGGTGGTAGTTTGCAAAGGTTATAGGTGGAGGTTGGGTGATGGACTCAAGATTGATTTTTGGAAAGATATTTTGCTAATGGACCAAATCCTTTCATAGATTCTAAATCTGGTATGTTTGAATCCTAGGTCCAGATTGATATTTGGGTTTAAGGTGGATAAATTTATCGAAGTTGTAAATCGGTTGAAGATTTAGAAATCATTAGATAAATCTATTCTAAATAATGTTGAACTTATCTTAGACTCTAATTTCTAATAAGATGAAGTTTTAGGTTATGAAATAGAGAAATAAATAGGATGGAATCTTCTAGGTAGGGGAAAATAATGGATCCTTTTCAATCAAGTCTACCTATAATTGGAAATCTATCACGAATCCTCCATGGGTCCCATATTTCAAAGTATGGTTTAAGGGTCTAACACCAAAGGTGAATATCTTTTTCTAGTTGGCAACTTAGAATAATATTTTGACCATTTAAAATCATTAAAAAAGAGGTTTATCAATGCTAAGTAGATGTTACCTTTGTTGTTCTAACGAGGAACAAACAAGCCATATATTCTTTCTATGCTCATTCTCTATGGAAGTTCTTAACTCTATTTTTAAATTTTTAGGACTAAGTTGGGTGGTGTCGAGTTTGTTTTTTGATGTTTGCATTCAATGATCATCTCATTTATATTGTCTAAGGTTGAAATGTTTATGGAAATTCTATTTATCACATCTATTCTAGTAGGTGTCAAAGGAGAGGAATAGTAGAATTTTTAAAAACTTCAAAAGAGATCCTACCTCTATTTATGCCAAAGCCATGGCCTCCACCATAGAGAATGTATCCTTTCTATATTTGTAGGAGGGTATACTTGAGGAGGCTAAGCTCAAAAGGAAAATTATATTTCAATAGAGTAATAGAGTTGTTGGTCTTCCAGGTCCTAATCTATAGGCCCTTGTGAAGTGGGAATCTCCTTCACTAGACTAGGTTAAATTGAATTTTGATGAAGATTCAAAGGTTAATCTCAGTGATACTAGTGTTGGTGGGGTGCTTAGGGATGAAAAAGATAGGATTTTATTGGTGGAGGCTAAATTATTGGATATTTAGACTTGCCATGTTGTGGAGGCTAGAGCATTTTACTAAGGTCTCCTACTTGTGGAGAAGATGGGATACCAAAAGGTTTGCATTGAAGGAGACTAACTTAATATTATAAACCTGGTCAAAGGTGATTCAATCCTTAGTTGAAATATTAAGGTTGTGATTATGGAATCTAGATGAATTATTCAGGATAGAGAGGATAGGGAGATAAAGCATATCTTTAGAGAAGGAAACTACCATGCTAATTTTATGGAAAACTTGAGTATACGTCTCAATGGTCTGTCTATTTGGAGAGACAATTTTCTTGATGAAATTCTTAAATTTGATTCAATGATGCATGCTTATTGTAGACACCAAAACAGTACCAATTTGATTATGTAACACTGATCGCATTGACACACACAACCCCAAGGGCAGCCCCCAAAGGTTAAACAATGGTCCTAACCACTCTCACAATAGTTTTGGAAGGTTAGAGATCAATTTGGCACCTTCAGGAACTTTGCTCAATACTCGTTTCACCCAGGGATGATTTCAAACTAGGATTCACCCCACCCAGGGATGAATAGCAGTATTCGCCTCAGGGTGGGGCAAATAGTAGGTCTAACGGGCAAAAATTCAAATCTTGACAAATGGTAGCTCAGATCCGCCACTTAACGCTTCCTTCATTGCATGGGAGTGTGGGTGAGCATTTTTGAGCATTAGAGGTAGTTGCAAGGGCAGTCATGAAGTCCCTAATTAGGGAGGAATCTCCTTCCACCTAGGAAGGCATGATTGCCAAGTGGTGCCTCTGCATGCCCAATTTAAGAGACCTCCAGGTCTATAAATTGGTGAGTTTCCCCACCCAAGAAGATACAGAGAAGGAGCATTTTGGAGCAATGAAGTGCTGTTATTTTACTTTCACACCCACACCCTTTTGAGTTGTGCCTTTCACATCCTTGATCTATTTTGGAAAAGAGGTCATAGGGTGGTTATTGGAAGTGCAAATCCAGAACCAAAACCCGACATTTGGCCATAATATCCAACAAAATTTGCTGACAATACCCCAAAAGAGATTTTGGACCCATCCCAAGTGGATTGGTATCGAAATCGGGCCCCCAAATGACGGGCGGCCTACCCCCGGGCGCCCTCCCCCACACTGCTACAGTCCTAATCACCCCGCCTTGGATCAATTGGAAATCTATGGCAGATCTCTTTCCTGTTATTCTTGTATTTAATTCTATGCTACTTAGATAGGTTGCCATTTAAATTTGACATTGTTTTGAACAATTTTGATCATGTTTCCATCTTCGTCCGCCTTTACTAACTTGCAGGTAACCCCCATCAAATTCTTGTTAATGGAGGCCTGATTGGGGAAATATGACCATCTGGGTCTTCCCAAAACACCCCCAATTAGCTAATTCCAACTTTGTAGGTGATTGGGAGCTCCCCAGATGCGACATTTGGGATAGTGCCTTTCGATATTTTTGTTGTAGGTCTATTCATCCTGCCCTAGAGCGGATTCAAATCTGTGAGGAATTTCCGGACTATTCTATTTGTAGTGTTTCCTTTGTGAGGTCTTGATGCCCCTATCAAATTTTAAAATCATTTGGATATATGTTAGTTATCGTTTTATTTATTCTTTGCATGCACTAATCGTAGGCTTGGGGATTGCATGTTTCATCTCATCCGTAGGTGCTACTGACTATTTATTGTTTCTTTGAACATATGATCTAGATGTTAGAGGAGCAACAAAGAGTCAAGACTCATCAATGCAAGTGACAGTGACATTTGGTCGACCCACTTTACATGTGGGCATGCGGAAGAAGGAATGACATCCATGGATGTAACAAGAATGTATATTTAATGCTCCTAGCCCTTGGAAGGTGAGGAGACGCATTGTAACCGAGTTCTAAAACATATCAATAAAAAGGGCTGTCTTCCTTATTGGCTTTTATTTTTTTTGATTCATTCATGCTTTCCCTCTTTTCATGCACTTTCAATTCATAGGATTTAACACTAAGTTTAGTTCGGTTTGCATCACACTTGGAATTTCCTTTTTCCTTTCGTATCCTCATGCTTTCAGTGGTGATCACGGTGGGACCCTTGTCCTCTATTTTTAAGGTCAGATATCTGATCAAAACTTGGTTGTTTTCGCTTGTAGGTACCGAGTTTTCAAACGCTGGACTGTTGTTCGTTCTAGCCTTAGGCGGATACAGAGTTGGAATTCATCTTACCCAAGGATAAATGGGAATTTTCCCCACCTTGTGATGAATACAGTTCTGTAATTTGTTCTCCTCGGAGATGAATATATGTCTATGCAGTTTCAGGACAAAAACTCAAAACCAGCAGATTTGGGCAGAGAAGAGGTAAGGGTCCTGAACTCTTTATGTCATTTTCTATTGTTATTTTTCTATTTTTTTGGTTTTTTTTGTGTGTTTAAGAAAGTTATACTGTATGTTTATTTTATTTAATGCAAAATAAAAATAACCCCACACATCATGTGTCAATTTAAATACCAAGGAGCTGGTCGTAAAACCCCAGCCCTTGATCAAGACCAACAATGGATTTCATCACCACCTTGGTTTGAATTTTTGCATCCATTACCCTGATCACTACTGTTGCTAGACGTAAATCCTAATGAAAGTTGACCAAGTGTAGCTGGGGTGATTCCCAACACATGAGTATAAGTCTTCTATGGTAGGTGTCAAAAATAGGGTGATTCCCCTTACGTATCGCCTATGTTCCACGTACCATCTGCTCTCACGTACCTATAGTTTCCCTCATGTAAAGGCAGGTATATAGAGGTTGGTATATCATCCTGGCAATGGTATATCGAAGGGGTGACCATTTTTGGGAGTCATAAGATCCATCATATTGCATTTAAACATCCTTTACAAAAGAGTTCAAAACAAAACCAAAACACACTAAATCAGGTCTAGGACACACTTTTAATCTTTAAACGAGATAATCATTGCTTTGTGTGTGTGTGATATTTTTTGTTTAGTGTAGCAAAAAAAAAAAATCATAAAAAGAGATAAAACCTACATAGCTTGTAGAAAAGCACCACCATGGTGTACACCCGTAGCCAAGCCCAATCAAGGGTGGAAGCTATAGAGAGTGTACAAGGGGGCACAAGTCACCTCCGCTATAGCACCAAGGACTTGGTCATACCGCCTTGGTGGCCAGACCCACAAGAGAGTCCACATCATTCCATTTTATAATGGTACTATAGAGGCACCCCTTTGAGGGACATGCTCGTTCGTCATAGCCCCTTTTAGGAGGAGTCCTTACACGTGGCGCTCAACATAGACAATAAGGCTCCCTTAGAAGCTTGATATGAGTGGCCACCGCACGATGAAGTGCTAGAGTAGCATAAGGTCCATGAGGAGAGGCCACATGATTATGGCATCCCTCCTTTACCCCCCATCACTGTTAGGAACAAAAGGCCAAGTCCAGAGCACAAGGCTCTTCAAGTAGGGCGAGCCAACTCTGCCCGCCCCTTTCACACATATGAAAGGGAGAAAAAGGAAGACCATTACATTCCTCAAGAGCAATATACAGCATGGGAGCCATGCGCTTCCACACTCGCTATATACCATGATCACCTACTGAGGCCAAAGCCTCGGGTAAATGCCACCAACCTTGACAGAGGGAAGAGACCTATTGAGATCTCGGATCATCGTGACTGAGGTAAGTGCATAGGAGAGGCATCTAGGCCTCCTAGGCTCAATATGGTGGAACAAATTGACCTGGTAGTTTCCAGACATGCCGCCCATCAAGCACAAATCACACGGATTGAGCAAGACCAACAGTAGCTAGAGCATCTATATAGCCTTAGCAAAGAGCGCATTCGGTGCCAAACAGATGAGCTGCTCCTTAACCTAGTGACTAAGAGGGTTCCAACCCCTTGCACCCAAAGAGCGGAACCGTATGAGAGGCGCAAACCATTGGTGCGAGATAGGTCTCCATGACCTTACCAAGTGTTGCCTCTGAGACCTCCTAGACCTGAGCAGGAGGCTACTCCCCAGAACAACGATGGGTACTATAGCACCCTAAAATTGGCACAGTCAAATTGGAATAATTACATTCACCTTAGTAAATAAATTTAAATTCAAATTTAACCTCCCAAACCGCCCGTTAACCGCCGAGAAACCCGTTTCCCCTTTTTCCGCGCCATTTTTAGGAGTTGTTTTGACCGTTGGACGATATCGTCGCCGATCAGACGATATCGCCCCAGATTTGACGATTTCGTCTGGACTAGGACGTCCAGACGATTTCGTCGCAAAACTGCATTTTCATAATTAGACTCTGTTCCAACGGGTCTCCAATTCGGGCGAGCGTGTCTGCGCCATTGGGACCCTTCCCCGTTTGGAGATCTCCCAAATTGGGAAGATCTCCAACCTCCCAACAACTTTCCCTAAGCCTATTTAACTCTAAGACTTTTCCCTCCCCAACCCCTGGCTGAATTTTTATGCAAATCGACTCCCTATGTGCTAGAACTTCTCAAATTTGCTTTTTGCACTATTCCTATAGTAATTTTATTGTAGGTATATCACTGGTTTTCAGCCGAAACCAGCACCTATCGCAGCCGATTTAACCTGTCAAGATCGGAGGCGATCCTATCAAATTAGGGACGATCTCGTACTGATGCGAGACGATCTCGACTGCAAGATACATCGAGGCAATCAGTGCCTGAAGTTTGCTCTTCTCTCTTTTCTCTCTATCATTTTATGCTATAAATCAGATCATTTATTTAGTTTTTATTCTACTTTGCATCTGGAGTTCACCCATCTAGTTTAGATTGCACATTAAATTCATGATTTGCCATCATAATGCAGTGATCTGTTTTACTTTCTGTTTTGAATTATTGCTTAGTATTCACCTTGTTCTTTAGCATATTTTGCCTCTGTTTTGCATAGTAGAATTGCTTGTATTTTGCATCTGTTCTCTGTTTTGCAGGTTTTTGACGAATTCGTCAGATCTGAGACGATTCTGTCTGTCTCAGACGATCCTGTCAGATTCCAAATGATTCTGATAGATTGCAGGTGATTTTGTCGAATCCCAGACGATCCAGACTACTTCAAGCATCAAAAACTTCATCGACATCCCGGATCAGGTAATCTCCATTAGCCTCCTACAAATTCTCTATTTTTTGCTTTCAGTCTATTTATTGTATTCATTTAAATTGCATTTTCATGTAGTTTAAGTTAGAATCATTCGGCCAAACCTAGGATGAATGTTTAAAGGATAAAACGAACCCATTAAAACACATTCCCAAAACCTAGGCGTGGAAACCGCCACCAAATGTTTCCTCGGTGAACCCACCATCCGTCGACAAATCACCAAAATGCACCTCCCTTGAGAGGCGGGACCTTCGCAAAGTCCTCTCGTCCGAGGTACCGCATCATCCTTTTCCCATCCTCCTTCCGGGCGCGGATCCAATAGCCTGAAGGTAGGGATGCAAAAAATTTGGAGCGATACATTTTGGTGAACCCGACGTGAATGCATTACAAACCTTTTGAAAACAAAAACAAAAAAATATATATATGTATACAAGGAAAACAAAAACAAAATCATCATTTCATGTTTGTCTGTTTTAGATTCAATTCTAAATAGTAGATGCTAAATATTACTTTTAGAAGTACTAAAGAAACCATGAGTTTTTACTCAAATCAATATGAGCCCATCAATAATGTTGGAAGAATTCAGCCAAATACATTTGTTGATTATGACCAACCTCATCCCTATTCAACATCACCTCCATCACACTTTTCTCATTTTTCATCCATAACCCAACAGACAATCCCTTTGCCAATCCTCTTCATAACGATATTATCTATTCTCCCATATATCCATATTATGTCTATCAATCCACATATAATCCTCCTCCACCTTTTCAATACTCTTCTTTCAATACAACACATCCATTTCAACAAGAAAATACTTATTCTTCCAATTCTACCATGCACTCACCTCCTACATCGCAATCTTCCTATCATCATTCTACCCATAATAAAGAAAGTAGAGGTGAGAAACCATTAGGTCCTTTTATGACGAAATTCCTAAGGCATTTATCAAAAACCTCTCAAAAACCTTCATCACGTAAATTTACTAAGCTCAATCAACCAATGGATATAATTCTCAAGTATTTACTTGACACAAATAGGATTGAACTTCCTTCCATAAGACAACCTGATACCACAACAGATTGGTTTAAACCTGAGCTACATTGTGAATATCATAGAGTAGATGGACATATGACACAAAATTGTAAAGATTTAAGATGTGCAATTCAAGATTTGATTGATAAGGGTCTTTTTAATATAAAGGAATTACAATCTACAACTGATTATAAATCTCCAGTAAACTATCAAACTCCTACACAACAAATACCAATAATCAATCAAGACATGGGGATCTCCCAAGAACCCCTACTCAATTATCAACAACAAGAAACCAATCAAATATTGCATGTTAATGTGTCCCATCATGATGATATTATTAATATTGTAACAAAAACTACAAATGAGCAACCTCAAGTTCAATCAACTCAATCTGATATTCAAGAGATGGATTCCTCATTTGACCAACCTTCAAAACTATCTTTGGCTCTAGAGAATGATCCAAAATGGAATGTAAGCATAGAAAGCTCATCTTTAGAATCAAAATCTCAATCTGAAATCCACTTTGATAACCAACAACAAGTGATTAATCCTCAAGCAAAGATATCCCTTTTAGAAGTATTACAAATTGCTCATAAGGAAATTTTGTTCAAAATACCTAGCCAACAATTTGTTCCTCATCATATTTTCTCTAAGAACATAATTAATGGTATAAACCCTCTTGAGGTTAACCATATTTCATTCTATGATGAGGAGATTCCTTCCTCTACTCCACAAGAAGACTCCTATCTTTACATTATCGGATCTAGTAAAGAAACACCTGTTAGAACTATCATGGTAGATAATGACTCCTCTCTTAATTTATGCACTTATCAATTATTCCAAAAACTCAAATTAAAGGAAGAAGATATTAATGAATCAAATGTTCTTATAAAATCTTTTAACAATGAAATTCAAGAAGCTCAAGGTACTATAATTCTTCCCTTTAATATTGGATCCAAGATCCTGGATACTTTATTCTATGTAGGATATTGTCCTTCACCTTACAACCTATTTCTCCAAAGTCCTTGGATTCATACGATGAGGGTTTTCCCTTCCACTCTTCACCAATGTTTGAAGTTTGAACTTGCAAATAAAATTGTTACCATACATGGTGACCCAAAACCATTTGAAGAATATTTAACGATTGAAACATCAAGTTCTATACATTCTCTATTATCACAATTATCTTCTATCCATCACTTTTTTTTATCCATATATGATCATCCTTGTTTACCAAATAACATCCATGCATATCTTTCACATATACTTTCTCCATCTTATCAAGACTTGGAATATAGTGATAAGAATGAAGAACTTTCTTATCCTTCTTACATTTTATTTTGTAACATGATCAATTTTCCACATATAAAAGTCAAATCTTTTTCTACATTATTCTACATTATAACAAAGCTTTTGTTATCACTACCTTTTATTCATCACCTTCTATTCTTACCTTCACCTCAACCAGATTATCCTTCAAAACCTCCTTTGATTTTGAAGCAACCTTAGACATGCTATACTCAAATAACCTTGTATAGTGTATATAGATCATCTTGTATATACCACCAATTTCAATTCATAAATTAAAATCAAAATACAAAAAAAATCAAAATCCTCAAAATCTTCAAAAAAAATACAAATGCAACTAAGGACCTTAAAGGTAAATTTGAGCCCAACTGGCTCGGACCATACATCATTACTGCAAAATTTGAATCAGGAGCATATAAATTATCTACCTTAGATGGTAAAGAACTTAAAGAACCCATGAATATTTTACATCTCAAACGTTACTATGCATAAATTTGGTCATTTCATCCATGTATATATTTGTTCAAAATCATTATCTTGTATTTCTTTCAATTTATTCAAAAACCTCAAAAACATTCATAAAATCTTCAAAAATCTTCAAAAATATTTATTGCATTTATTTAAAGCACTTGTAAAGTTCCTTTTGCTCAAAACAAAAATCAACATAAAAATCCAAAAACAGCTATATGCTTGACTCTTTCGAAACCAAAACAATATACGTAAGAAAGAGAGAGTCAACATTCTCAAAACTTTCTCAAAATCATTATTTTCTTACAATTATTGCAATTATATGTTTCAACTTATTTTGGATAAAATTAGCATTTATTTAGCATCCCTCACTTGCACAATCACAACAATAAATATCTTGATTTTATCTCGGCATGATTACTAATCTCTCTTATATCAAAGTTCACAAAATTCAATTAAAGAAAGTTTGAGCATAGAGAATTGATCTTGTTATTTACTTAAACCAAGCACATCTTTTCACAATAAAATGATTATATTTGTAATTTCCATGTTTTGCTACATAGTAGAACTGATTTCTTGAGTGAAAAGTTTCCCCCGCTATCCTATCATGCACACGGTCTAGAATCTTTGAGAATTGGCAAAAGGACAAGCTCACCCCTACCCGAATAAAAATCCCTTGCTCTACAGCTAATCCGAGCAAGTATCCCTAGAAAAAGAAAAGAAAAATTCAAGAAAAAAAGAGAAAAGAAAAATGTTATTTCAGCAATGTTCCAAGCATTATCAAGCAAAAGAAATACAAAAAGAAAAAAATAAGCAAAATTCAAAAGCAAGCAAGAAAGCAATAAAATCCCTTTCCCTACCCTTTGAAAAGAAAAGAAGGGTTGATGAGCTTGAATCCCTGGAATCCTCAATTATTCGAAAACTGTGAGGTAAGCCCCATAACAGGTGGTTTGTGCCCAACCTGCTTGGCCTTGGGTAACTCCTAGCGTGGCGATATGTCTGTCACATTAGCGACCTTCTTTTGTACAGACCTATGTCTGCTTATGGATTAGCTAGCTCTTGATAATCCAATCTACATAGTAGTCTAATATGGTTATATGCATCTACATCATGGTTAATGAACACTTATTTGGTTTCTTCAAATCACTTGTATCATAGTATCTTGCTCAAAACTGGTAAATGAACAATGCAATTGCACACACATTTGTATTTGAGAGATTTTGTCTATCATTATGATAAATCAAGATTGGCAATGAATTCACTTATGCACATGGGATTCCTTATAAATCTAACTTTTTTCTTCAAAATACTTTGAAATATTATCTTTGCAACTTGTTTGGAATAAATCAAGTACAGTTGTTTTCCACAAAGACAACTATATAATAGCAAAAATCAAAAATTCCTTTCAAAACATATCATATATATCGTGTCGACTTTCGCAACGATGGTATAGTTTCAAAACCAAAATTGGAATTTTATGCCTAGCGCAAGTCCTCATTATCATATTTTCTGTTCATCAAAAATCAATCATGCAATAAAACTATCCTTTTTTGGATTTTCGCGATGATGGTATAAGTCTATACCTACATATTCTATGCCTAGCGCAAACCATTGTAACAATTTTTTTCCCAATTTATCAAAAATCATACAAAACATATGACTTCATATTACACAAATTTTGCTTTTCAAAAGAATGCACATTTTCATTATTTCATGTCATTATGTCAACCTCCAATTTTGTAATGACGGTATAATTCCTAAGGAATTATTCAACAATTTTATCACACTTAGGAATTTATGCCTAGCAAAAATTATTTTACAATATTTCATGCATAATATTTTCATGGAAATCTGAAAGCAAACCATCATCATCATCATTTGCATTATCACAACAAAGTCTTAAGACAGTCTCTTAAGCACTCTTTTCTTTTAACAATATTTCTATCCTGGGACTAGCTTGACGACCGAGTGAGCAGTGACTCCATGAAATGGTCTATAATAGCGACAATGTCCTTTGAAATTATTGTTAGAAATCTCTTTTTATTTTTACATTTCATTACAACCAATCAATTTGTTACATCAGATTATTTCATTTAAAATATTTATAGCATGACATCCAAGTTATAATATTTTCCAAAATGACATAATTACATGAATCATCAATAAAATCATTACATCAATCAAATCAATCAATTACATCAAACATAAAAAGCATCATAAGTATCACATAAGACAAGTCATATACTCAAAAATATCTCATCTATATATATCAACATAATATATACATCATCAAAACTGGATTGGTATGCCACAATCGTACTCTCGGCATACTCAATCCTCTATCAATACAAGTATAATACAATATCGTCAATATCCCGCCCTCTAGCCTCGAGAGCCTCTAGAGCTCTCGGCCTCATCTCCTCCCCTGCCCTGTGGAGGACGAGGTGGTCCCATCGCAGTATGTGTGGTACTGCGAGTCCTCGTCGTCGACCGGGATGAGCTCCTCGTCGACCCTGTCCTGATCGGATCGGCTATGGCAGCCGGCACCTATATCCTCTGGCCCTCTGGCACCGCCTGGTAGTATAGCGCCTGATAGAATGCGGTCTGAGAAACCGACCGCAGCAGCTCCTGAGTGCTCACCCCTCCGCCTCGTGCCCTGAGACGTGCATTCTCGTCTCGCAGCTGCGACACCTCAGCCTAGTGCTGTGCAACTGCATCTTGTAGTGTCTGCACCTGAGCCTGTAGACGATCCCTCTCTGCCTAGAGAGTAGCCATCTCGCTACTCTCTCCTATGTCCGTGCCCTTGCCCTTATCGGGCGATGGTGGCCTCTGTGGAGATGGGGGTCTCGCCTCCCTCCTCTCCCTCTCCCTCTATCGCGGCCGCTCCTGTGCTCGTGGCCTCCTATGATCTCTCCCGTCGTGACCCTGGGCCGCCTCTATCATTGCTTGGTGCCGCCTCCCTATCCGACGCACAACCGCATGGATCGGACCCTATGCCCTCGTCATCCGAGGAGGGCGGATGCTCGCGTACTGGCATCGTAGCCATCGGCTACTCTCGCATCGTCCCCATCCACCGGCCGGATGGGGGCATCGTCCGCGTCCTGACTCTAGAATCGTTGCATGTCCGGAGCCCCGCTAACTGTGGTGTTATCCCGGATAGTCCAGGAAAACTCGTAATCCCTCAGAGATGGGATCCCTTGTTGCAGACCGAACTATCGTAAAACCTGGTCGTAGCGGTGGAGCTCCACCTCTCCCCTCTCCATCCTCAGCCAGCAGACTCGCCTGATGCGAGCCAGCTCCTATGCGTCCTCTGCCCACCCTGGATGCTGCCTCCATGGCCTCTAGGTGATCTGGTCTGGGACCAAGTCATCCAGTAGTCTCCGGGACACCGGTAAGTCGATCCGTCGCCGTGCCCCTCTCCGGAGCCACCAGTAGAAGACTCGGGGCCTCTCCCCATCAACCCCGTCAGTGGAAGCCCTATCGGCCTCCGCACCGCAATGTGCTCCCAGCACCAAACCTGTAGGAGCGATGTCATGACCAGACACCGCCCGCCCTTGTACACGACCCCGTAAAGGATCCTGTACAGCCGGCATAGAACAAAGCTGCCCCAAGAAAATCTATAGCCATGGTCACGCATATCGCAGATCACATCTACGAGCATCCACGACACCCTGCACCCGCTCTGGTGGCACAACAGAAGTCCACCAACCACTCCAGCCAGAACTCGTGTCAGTGTAGATGCCCCAGGCATCTGGCGCAGTGCCTCGATGTTCACTCCGCCCTTCTCCAGGGTGAAGCTCGGGTCACCGCAGAGTCGTCCCATCGCATGGCCCTGATTGGCCGCAGGTGTGATCATCCTCCCTTGTATGGGGATTCTAAGAATCCTCCATACATCCTCTAGTGTGGGAGTCATCTCCCCTATCGATAACCGAAAGCATGAAGAGCCCGGGTACCACCTCTCTGCTAGGGCTGTCAGTAGCCCCATGTCAGTAGAAACCTGCAGCATATCTGCCACATGCTGCAAGCCGGCCTGTGCCAGCAGATCCCGCTCTGCGTGGGTGAGAGCGGCCAAGTCGTCTCTCAGCCCACCGTATTTCCACTCTCTCGCTCTTTAGTAGTCCTCTCTACAAACATAAACAATCAAAACAACAAACAATCATTAATAAACAATTTCAGTAATCAAAACTACACCTTAAAGATCAAATTTTTGCAATTGATGATATCGCCCACTATTGGACGATATCGTCCCAAATTTGAGCAAAATCGTCTCCGATTTTGCCTCGAAATCGTCTCTAATTTGACGAAATCGTCCCTTTTTCGTCGATTTCGCCCTTGGGCGAAATTGACGAACTTGAGACGATTTCGTCGAACTAGGGACGATTTCGTCCGGACGACGTCGACGGCCACAAACGGCCGCGATGCTCAAAATTCATCTTAAAATCTATCTACAAAGCATGTAAATTCCAATTAAATCAATCTAAATTGAGTTTAAACCCTTACCCGTAGACCGCGGTGGACCTCTGCAGATCTGTGCACTGTCTCTACCATTTTTGCTCCAGAGCTCTAAAAATAGTAAAATGAACAGTAATAATGAATTAGGGTTTTACCCTATTTTTCTTAATTTTATTCAAAATAATTCACAAATAATTTTTGCTTTTTCGCGTTTTTACCTCAAACGTTCGATTTGGGTAAAAACACGGAGGGGGCACCATAGTAAGCTATCGTACGATTCGACCAAGAATCGTCGCCTAAAAATGGGAATAATTTTTTGCTTTCTCGTAGATCGAGAAGAACTCATCTTTAACGCATTTTCTTCGGAAAATTCGCTAAAGAGGGGGCAAAATGTAGCACCCTAAAATTGGCGTAGTCAAATTGGAATAATTACATTCACCTTAGTAAATAAATTTAAATTCAAATTTAACCTCCCAAACCGCCCGTTAACCGTCGAGAAACCCGTTTCCCCTTTTTCGTGCCATTTTTAGGAGTTTTTTTGACCATTGGACGATATCATCGTCGATCAGACGATATCGCCCCGCATTTGACGATTTCGTCCGGACTAGGACGTCCGGACGATTTCGTCGCAAAACCGCATTTTCATAATTAGACTCTGTTCCAACGGGTCTCCAATTTGGGCGAAGCGTGTCCATGCCGTTGGGACCCTTCCCCGTTGGAGATCTCCCAAATTGGGAAGATCTCCAACCTCCCAACAACTTTCCCTAAGCCTATTTAACTCTAAGACTTTTCCCTCCCCAACCCCTCGCTGAATTTTTATGCAAATCGACTCCCTATGTGCTAGAACTTCTCAAATTTGCTTTTTGCACTATTCCTATAGTAATTTTATTGTAGGTATATCACTGGTTTTCAGCCGAAACCAGCACCTATCGCAGCTGATGAACCTGTCAAGATCGGAGGCGATCCTGTCAAATTAGGGACGATCTCGTACTGATGCGAGACGATCTCGACTGCAGCATACATCGAGGCAATCAGTGCCTAAAGTTTGCTCTTCTCTCTTTTCTCTGTCATTTTATGCTATAAATCAGATCATTTATTTAGTTTTTATTCTACTTTGCATCTGGAGTTCACCCATCTAGTTTAGATTGCACATTAAATTCATGATTTGCCATCATAATGCAATGATCTGTTTTACTTTCTATTTTGAATTATTGCTTAGTATTCACCTTGTTCTTTAGCATATTTTGCCTCTGTTTTGCATAGTAGAATTGCTTGTATTTTGCATCTGTTCTCTGTTTTGCAGGTTTCTGACGAATTCGTTTGACGAATTCGTCAGATCTGAGATGATTCTGTCTGTCTCAGACGATCCTGTCAGATTCCAGATGATTCTGATAGATTGCAGGCAATTTTGTCGAATCCCAGATGATCCAGACTACTTCAAGCATCAAAAACTTCATCAGACATCCCGGATCAGGTAATCTCCATTAGCCTCCTGCAAATTCTCTATTTTTTTGTTTCAGTCTGCTTCATCGTATTCATTTAAATTGCATTTTCATGTAGTTTAAGTTAGAATCATTCGGCCAAACCTAGGATGAATGTTTAAAGGATAAAACGAACCCATTAAAACACATTCCCAAAACCTAGGCGTGGAAACTGCCACCAAATGTTTCCTGGTGAACCCACCATCCGTCGAAAAATCACCAAAATGCACCTCCCTTGAGAGGCGGGACCTTCACAAAGTCCTCTCGTCCGAGGTACCGCATCATCCTTTTCCCATCCTCCTTCTGGGCGTGGATCCAATAGCCTGAAGGTAGGGATGCGAAAAATTTGGAGCGATATAGGTACCCTCTGTGGGGACCCACCCAGGGTCATAGGTCTCGTTTAGAAACTCCTCAGGAAGCTTACAATGAGTATGAGCAAGAAGAAGAGCGGGCCAAAATGCCCTACCAAGGTGAAGGGGTTGCTATCCGGCCACCCCTCTATAGGCCTCAAGTCTCCCACAATCCACAACGAAAGCAAACTAAAGAGGAAGAGATTAAATCTTTAGATGCATATAAAGCGCTGCTAGAGCATATGGAGTATGTGGAAACCAAAACTTTTGGGCCCCAAAATCCCACTTTATGCCAGCTCCACAGTCATCCTATGCATCCGTCAGTGCTAGCACCCCCTTACCCTGAACACTTTAAGCTGCCTCAATCGGTAACCTTTAGAGGTGAGGAAGATGCTTAGAAGCATGTGACAAGATTCCTGAGCCAATGCTTCGGCATTCAGCACAATGATGCTTTGTTATTAAGAACATTTATAACCACATTCCAGATTGGTTTACTCAATTACCAAAGCACAACATTAAAAACTTAGATTAGTTAGTGGATGCGTTCCTCGAATGCTTCACCTTCAACACCAAGAAGAAGGTGTCACTAAGTGACTTAGCCAGCCTCAGGCAGTATGAGGAAGAAACCATTGCGGCCTATGGGAATCGGTGGAGGACTTTGCTTTCAAAGATGCCCTACCTCCCTCCTATGTCCGATCTCACTCAAATGTTCTCAAAGAGTTGTTTGAGATCGATCTCTGTGCTATTATAGCTACAGCAATATGCCACCTTAGAAGAAGCTCTGGCACAATCCAGGATCATTGAAGAGATCAATATTTAGGATGGCGAGATAGCCAAGCCGAAGAAGAAAGAATGGTCTAAGAACACCAAAATAGGGACCACACAACAGAAACCCGCTATGATCAATCAAGTTGCTATCAATGTCCCTAAGCCTACATAAGCAACACAGCCCCAAAAGGCTAACTATCAGGCGGTGCCTCCTAACAACTATGACCGAGAAAATCAAAGGCAAGAGCAAAATCAGCAGCGTTGCCCTAGGTGAAAATTCACACCTTACACAGAGTCCAGAGACTCCTTGTTTGACCGCTTGTTAGTGGCAAAATTTATCAACCTACATGAGATTAAACCCATAGATCCCAATGCACCAAAACCTAAGGGCTATAGGGAATATTTGTACTATAGATTCCATAGGTAGAAGGGAAATGACCTTAATGCCTGTTGGAAGTTTAAAGGTTTGGTGCAAGACCTAATTCATAACAAGACATTAGTAGTAGATAATCTCGTGGCACCAAGCAACCAAAAAATGGATTTCTTTAAAGACCCCTTGCCTACCCATGATGCACAGGAAAAGACCCTAAAATTCAATGAGGTCATACAAAACTGCCCCATGCAGGGGTATGTAGGGATGATCAGTATAGTGACTCAAAATAGGAGGTATCCGAGTGTAGCTGCCCCCACGGTGACTACAGGTGAGGTGTCAACAATGTCACAACTACAACAACACCTTACACAACTTCCTCTGCCTAGACCCGTGGCCACAATTCAAACCAAACTCACTCAGAGCTTGAGGACCACGTCGGCTAGGCTCTCCATATACGAGCTCATACAACAATCAATGCCCCATCGAGAGGCTCTAATGGAGATATTGAAAGCCATTGAGTTACAGCCCCATGAAACAAATTCATTCAAAAACTTTGTAGGGCATGTCAAACGATGCATGGAGTTAGTCATCACCTTTTGAGAAGATGAAGCAAAATCGATGGCTGATGACATGGTGGATCCACCCCTGCATGTTATCGCACGGGTCAACAGGATTTTGTATAAGAGGGTGTTGGTAGACACTGGCTCATCCAACAATATCATCACAATAGTGGCATTGAAACATCTGAAGTTACTCGCATCTCACATCATAGCTTCCACCTACACTCTACGAGCATTCAATGATGCAATATGCTTGACAGTTGGCACAATAGTCCTACCCATCCAGGTGGGAAAAAAGACTATACCTACATTGTGCCATATTTTGGAAGGTGATATGGCTTATAACATCTTTCTGGGTCAGCCATGGATCAGGGAAATGAAGTGTGTCCCTTTGATAGTTCATCAGTGTTTGAAATATACGTTTGAAGGGGAGGTGCATGTAGTCCCGGCAGACTTAGAACCCTTAAAGTATTGAAATGCGGTGCAACTAATGCCGCAATTGACTCTTCCATCAATGCATTTGGATTTTTAGTTGAATCCATCTAGACAGGGTCCTATTCTGTAGGCATCCCCACTGATAAGTCCATCAAAACCACAATCGGGTCCATCTTCATCTGCTAGTCCTTCACCAACAATGCCACCTACGATGGCCGCATAGAAGGACAAAGGGAAGAAACCCATGGAAGAGGCACTACCATCAATATCAACTATCTCTACTAAGGAAATGCCTAGCAGAATGGAATTCAAGGCTCCTAGTCCACCCGACATGGAGTGGATTCCGGAAGAACTTATGTTCCCTCCCCCTCAATCACCAAAAATCACTATTGAAATGGCCAATACGGGCCTGGGGGAGTATCTGGTGCATAATATTGTAGCAACACCCGCACTAGAGTCCATGCAGGACATGGGGAGACCTCGCCTCTCCATAATTACCATTGTTCCTCTAGGCTACCCATCGAATCAAACAAACTTTGTGTATGGGGGCCTTGATCATGGTACTGCACCATGCATGCAAGAGGATGAAGATGAACAGCCTTTTGCTAAAAATGTCAACTATTTGTCTAACCCAGACTTTGCTTTGAGATACCTTGGCCAATGCAATTGGCATGGATATGGGTTAGGCAGATATGAGCAAGGGGTGTGTTTTCTTTGCCAACCAAGATACCAAATTCTATACAACAAGTTAGGAGTAAGGTTCAACCACCCCCTCCCCTTGTAAATATTGGTGGAGAACATGCAAGGCCTAGGGATAGGCAACAAGGGGGGATTGGCATCAGATCCATATGCCAACCCTAACACGACATATACATTGAGGGATTATCTCCCATTAATGGCAATCAACCTTGTTGACTCTCGCAATCCCTTCCCTTCACTCAAGAGAGGAGAAAGTTCGATGACCCGCATACAAGAGGGGTATAGACAAGAGCAGGAAGGATCTTTAGAGGATGAGTTAGAATATGAGGTAGCACCATGGGATCCCTTCAAATCAAATAGCAATCACTCACAAGTGATCCCCATGGATGATTATCAGGAAGACCTCTTGGCAATGTTCCCTTTGGCGGCTCCCATTGAGAAAATACCACCACAAGGCAATCAAGCCCCATCGCAAAGAGCGAACCAACTTCAATGGGGCTAGATCAATTTTCTCGAGCAAGACGAGCCTCTAATGTTGCAAACATTTGTTGGAGCTAACAAAGGCCTTTGGATCTATGACATCAATTATGAAGATGAAACTGAGATGGCCTATCTCAATCATATGTGACAACAACAATACCCCTTAGAGATTAACAACATATTTGAACAACTAAACATAGTTCCAGGGCATGAGTGGTACGTAGACCCAACACGGTGGGAACAAGTGTTGAATCTACCACTTTGGGCATACGAAGAATACCTTCCGCCCAGAGACCCTATAGCGATATCAGTGTCGAGGGTAGACCCTATCTTCCTATCTGTACATAGGGCAGATCCATTCGTGCCAATACCTCTAGAGCCAGATTCGAAGCATAGAGAACATCCAAAAAGTCCGAGTCATCACACCCATGGTAATGGAGACCAAAATCATTTCATCAACATGATCTCCATTGATTTAACCACCCCCATCCACAATTCGATCGGTCCAGCATAGTCATTGTATCTAGACATAGATGCCATAGACTAGGATCGCGTCAATTCACCACCACCCCCATCCGAGTACTGGCCTTTCGGTGAAATGCTTCATTTTACCCCTGGGCCAACTCAGGATATCTTCCATGCTGAAGAGGGACCCGAGCTTCCCAATGCAAATTTAAACTCAGCAAATGATATCCATTTGATCCCAACTCCACACCAGTTGGAGGATGGATCCCACATGTCGATCGAGGAGATGACTGACATAGACATCGACTTTGATACAATGAATCCATAGATTATCAAGATGGGGATAAGATTATCCCCTTAAGAGCAATCCGACTACATCACCCTTCTCAAAGAGAATAAGGAGGTTTTTGCATGGTCCTACAGAGACATGCCGGGGCTAGATCCGCATCTAGTCATGCATAATCTAACACTTGATCTGAAATTCAAGCCAGTTAAGAAAAAACTATGCAAGATGCACCCAACAGTGGCCTTGATGGTCAAAGACGAATTGCAAAAGCTGTTAGATGCACATTTTGTCATCTGCGTGGATTACCCACCATGGCTATCCAACATGGTACCCATCAAGAAGCCCGATGGGAGGATTCACATATACACCAATTTTTGAGATCTAAACAAAGCGAGTCCTAAGGATGATTTCCCCTTATCAAGCATCGATGCATGGGTAGACGCTACAATAGGCCATGGAATGCTTTCCCTCATGGATGATTTCTCGGGATACAATCAAATTCGTATCAATCCTGAGGACCAACTAAAAACGGTGTTCACTATGTCTTGGGGGACATTTTGTTATAAGGTCATGCATTTTGGCCTTAAAAATGTTGGCGCCACCTACCAACATGCCATGACGTACATCTTCCATGATTACATGCATAAAACTTTAGAATATTACATGGATGATTTGTTGGCCAAATATCTTTTGCGCCCAGATCATCTCGATGACTTAAGCAAGATCCTCGATTGCCTCATGGAATATAAAGTCAGACTGAATCCCAAGAAGTGCGTATTTGGCATCACATCTGGAAAACTCTTGGGTTTCATAGACTCAAAGCGAGGCATCGAGGTGGACCCAAAAAAATTCAAGGCAATCCTTGAATTGCTTCTCCCAACTACCATCAAGCAGCTCCGAAGCCTGCAGGGACATGTTGTGTCGATCAAGCGCTTCATAGCGCAGCTGTCTGAAAAGTGCCGACCCATGAAAAAATTATTGCATAAGGGGGTAGCATTTCACTGGGATGACGAGTGCTAGTCAGCCTTTGATGACATTAAGTAATACTTGGCTTCACCACTAGTATTGGCACCACCCAGACCAGGAGTGTCATTCTACTTATACATCTCAGCTACTAAGGTGGCACCGGGTGCCATGCTAGCCCAGAAAAATGAACTTCACAAAGAGTAGGCTACTTACTATCTTAGTCGTACCCTGGTCAGTTATGAACTTAACTATGCATACATTGAGAAGCTCTACTTTGCAGTGGTGTTTGCTACCAAAAAGCTACACCACTACATGCTGAGAAACACTACGTATGTTGTGTCTAAGGAGAATCCATTACGGTACATGATGAGTCATACTTATCATAGTAGCCACATGGTGAAATGGATCATGCTATTGACAGAATTTGACATAGAGTTTATTGGACAAAAATCCATCAAAGGACAAGTCATAGCCGATCAACTAGCAGAGGCCCCTCTCAAAGACGATCAACCTCTGGTCATAGAACTACCCGATGATGGGGTCTTCCATGTCTTAGAATCACCAGATTCTTATGAGACTGAGTCATAGGCCGACATAACCCTTTTTTTTGATGGTTCTAAATATGAGCAAGGGGGTGGCATGTGAATTGTATTCTTCACATCGCAAGGGGCTCCAATGCCTCTGTCATTCAAATTAGACTTCCCGTGCACCAAAAATAATGCTAAGTATGAAACCTTGCTCATAGGTCTTTAGACAACGATCACCATGAACATCAAATGATTGAACATCTTTGGTGATTTGTTGTTAATTGTCAACCAATTCAAAGGGGTATTCCAATGTAAATGCCCAATTCTATAGGCCTAAAAATCCCTTGTGGACAAATTCCTGGCACAACTTGAATGGTATGACATCAAGGCGCTCCCTCGTTCATCAAATCATTTTACGGACACTATGGCCTCCTTGGGGTCACTAATCCTACAAGACATTTCTGGTGATATGACAATAATTCAAGTCAAAACACTATTGCAATCCATGATGGAGCGTGCAAGCTCTGACTTAATTCCAGGAATCCACATGATCCAGATTGAACCACCTCAGGATAGGTTCTCTCGAATCCACGATCGTCTAAATCACATCAACTGGGGGTCCTTATTCTCCCCTACTCCCCTTAATAGCAACACAACGCTATTCATACAAGTTCTTTCCCCCTCGGCTTTTGCTAGGGATGAACTTCAAGAAGGATTTGGCTGTTCATGCCATCGAGGCTTCTGATCAGCAGGATTGGTATTTTCCCATAAGGGACTACCTCAAGTTAGGTAACCTCCCACTTGGATTGACGCATGCCACAAAATGATCATTCAAACAGAAAGAAACAAAACATATCTTGTTAGGAGACATTTTGTACCGTCAAAGCCACGAAGTGATTCTCCTTTGCTGCTTGGACCAGCAAGAGTCCACTTGGGTGATCGCCCAAGCGCACGATGGTACGTGCGGTGGCCAATTTAGTGGTATGGCCATCGTAAAGCGCATTCTCTGCATGGGCTATTATTGGCCATCTTTAGAGTGAGATTGTTGCACATATGTAAGAAAGTGCATGAAATGTCAACACCATGCTAATCTAACACACGTACCTTCCCAGGCATTACAGCCGATCCAATCGACTTGACCATTTTTGCAGTGGGGCCTAGAACTAATCGGTAAGATCTCCCTTACGTCGTCAGGTCGTCACATGTTTATCATAACGGCCACAGAGTACTTCACCAAGTGGGTGGAAGTAGTTCCGCTTACCTCTATGACTGGAACCCGCATTGCAAAGTTTATTTTACATAACATCATATGTCATTTTGGTATTCCATCCAAGATCATCTCGGATAATGGGACGTCATTCAAGAACAAAGATGTGCATGCTTTGACCACAAAGTACAAAATTTAGCACAATTTTTCAACACCCTATTATCCGTAGGCAAATGGGCAAGCAGAGGCAACAAACAAAATGTGAGCTGCCATCCTTAAAAATATAGTCACATATAGTCATAAGGATTGGAACATGTAGATCCCACTTGCCCTATGGGATTATCACACTAGCATTCAGACACACATTAGGGCAACTCCATTTTCGCTTGTGTATGGCTCCGAGGCTATCATGCCTCTCGAGTTGGAAATTTCTTCCCTGTGCATATCAATGCAAGAGTTCATCGATGATGACACTGTATAGTAGGCCCGGTTAGACCAGCTTATGTTGCTAGATGAAAAACATGTTAATGCTCTTGAGCATTTACGTATCTATCAAGAGCGACTGAAGAAAGCATACAACATGAAAGTTCACCTGAGGGACTTTTAGGTTGGTGACTTGGTATTAAAAGAGAACCAAAAGAACTCTAGCTTGCTGCCCCATATAAGGGGCAAGTTCATGAAAAATTGGTTAGGTCCCTATGTAATTGATAGTAAAATAGGACCTGGAACATATCGGCTAGCCTCTATTGACGAAATCAAGGAACTATAACCCTTGAACATCAGTCATTTGTGGCCATTCCATATCTAGAGGAGTCACAACCCAACCAAAAAGCTCCAAGGATTTCCACAATCACTTGGTCATCCCCAAAATGCCCCAAAGGTGCCCATTACCCCTTTGGTCAAACAAAAAGCTCCAAGGATTCCCACAATCGCTTGGTCATCCCCCCAAAAATATCCAAGGATCCCTACAATCGCTTGGTCAATCCCAAAATGCTCCAAGGATTCCCATAATTGCTTGGTCAATCCCAAAATTCTCCAAGGATTTCCACAATCGCTTGGTCAATCCCAAAAAGCTCCAAGGATCCCTACAATCACTTGGTCAATCCCAAAATGCTCCAAGGATTCCCATAATCACTTGGTCAAACCCAAAATGCTCCAAGGATTCCCACAATCGCTTGGTCAATCCCAAAATGCTCCAAGGATTCCCACAATCACTTGGTTAATCCTAAAATGCTCCAAGGATTCACATAATCGCTTGGTTAATCCTAAAATGCTCCAAGGATTCCCATAATCGCTTGGTCAACCCAAAAAGCCCCAAGGATTCCCGCAATCGCTTGGTCAAACCCAAAAATTCCCCAAAGGTGCCCATTACCCCTTTGGTCAAACCAAAAGCTCCAAGGGTTCCCACAATCGCTTGGTCAAAAATAAGAAAATTCAAAAACAATAAAATCATCAAAAATAACAAAAATTTGCATCTCATTTCCATGCATACTCACAATCATCACAACAATAAAGAGATCTTTTCGCATCTCATCTTCATATTCACAAAAATCAATCCATCAAAAACACAAAAATATATAGGTGCCTTAAGCATCACATCCATACATTACATATTTGTGGTCATATAGGTCAACGCACCATAGACTGCCATTACTTGGCAAAACCATCATTTTTCACATTTTTCCACTTTATCAATAATTCATCGCAAATAACCACCACTCACGTTATTTTCCCACATCATAGTCGGTTGTCTTCTAATGTATCAAGAGTTTTCGTCCTTCAGTCGTCATTAGCTTTCTAGCCATGTACTGTACCAAGTCAGATAGATTTTACAAAGGTATAGTTCTACTTGGATCACACCTTGGTAAGTAGCATCCCAACACAAATTAAAACACATAATAATTCCCAAGTTGTGTGAATGAAAGATGAAACCTGCAAAGCAATCTAGGTCACCATAAGCAAAACGGTTATCTTGCTCATCCCCTTATGCGAATGACCCCAAGAAAGCTAAGAGTTGTCAAAAGGACAAGCATATTCCCTACCCAATTCCCCAAGAATCCCAAGTTCTCAAAAGGTTGCAAAACATCACAAATTTGCAAAAGTAAAAACTCCAAAAAATTTGACATCACAACCAAAGTGCATACATCAAGAAAAGCACATAAAATAGTGATTCTCATCACTCCATATTCAAATCCCTTGCTCAAAATAAAAACAAAAATAAATAGTGATTTTTATCACTACACAAGAGCAAGTATCCCAATACAATTGAAGAAAAGAAGGGAGTCGAACTTGAATCCCTAGAACTCTCAGCATTCCGACAGGTCATGAGGCAAACCTCAGTACTAGTTGGTGGATAGCCTATTGGTCACTAGTGGTAAACCTCCCGCATGATGATATATCTGTCACATTAACTTGTGTGTAGATCAATGTTTGCATGTGGATGAGCTAGCTTATGGTATCCTATGACAGCACCATAGATTAATCTGACTAAATACAACAAAGGAGTTAGTGGAGCTAATCAGGTGATCATTAGTACAGGTTTTGTTGATAGCCTATGGCACTGGTGGTATCCTGACAAACACCACATAAATGAACTCAATTGCACACATAGGGATGTGAAATAACTTGGTAAAAAACAAGTCTGATTCATACCTTGTTAAAAAGTCTCGTAAGATAAGAGTACAGTCTTGGCTAGATAGTTAAAACATCTGAGTCTTGAAAAAGACTACCTATATTATAAACCAACTTATTATCTTTCATTCTCACATTGCCATCATAAAATACAAACAATAGCCCATATACATAAATAAAGTCAGGTCACACAACAATCACCCAACACAAAAAGCCATAAATTCTAAACAGTCTATGGTGCGACCGCCAAAAATCACAAATTCAATTCATCCATTCCATTTGCATATCATATAAATTAAAAACATTTGCATTTCATCAAAACATATGCATCCATCAATATAAATTAACATGCATACATCCATATTCATAAATCATCATGCATAACATCAAATCATGACATGTGCATAAATAAAAAAAAGTCATATGTATATATCATCAAAAATGCTCGCAGGCTACAATGAACCGGTCCTGTGACCCCACAACAAAATCCAAAAGCTCAAAAATCCCCAAAGTCTAAGGCGTCAACCACCATGATCACACAGGATCGGTGCAATGGGAACTACCCCCCGTGGTGTGGGTCCTACGGGACCCCTCAGGGCAGCTGCTGCTAGCCCCCGCATCATGCCAACTTCCCCCTTCTCCAGCAACCATCGAACTAGAATCCTTCCAATCTGGCAGTCGCCCTTTGCCCTCTCCACTGGGCTGTCCTCACCCACCTCCTCCTCGTGCCTGAAATAGCGTGTCAGCACTATTTTCCACTGATCGTGTGGCATCATCCTGATAGGTAATCCATCTATCGAAATCTATAGAATCTAATAGACATCTTCCAAGGTCACTGTCATCTCCCCTGTTGGGAGATGGAAGGTGTTGGTCCGAGGATCCCACAAGTTGATTAGGGTCATCAGATAAGCTCGATCCCCGACCATAGGCTCCAGCCGAGTCACCTGCTTGAGCCCAAGGGCATCAAGCCACTCCCAATCAGCCACAGCTAGCGCCTCTTGCACTTCAGCGAAAATAGTAGGCACACGATACCGGATCTTCACAACCTGCAAAAGAAAACAACACAAAAACATTAAAATCATGAAAAACTGCATAAATAGTAACATGAATATACAACACTACATCAAACAATGTACAGCTCAAAAACAACAAAATTCACAAAAATTCAAAACAAAAATAGTTTGTCAGTCTTAGGGTTTCTGCATTCTAAGTTTAAAACTGATAGACAACATAAAAAACAAAAAAACAAATTGCAAAAATAGTTTGTCAGTCTTAGGGTTTCTGCATTCTAAGTTTAAAACTGACAGACAACATAAAAAACAAAAAACAAATTGTCAAATACAGTGTGTCAGTCTTAGGGTTTCTGTATTCTAAGTTTAAATTTTTTCTTTTACTTAAGGTTTACCTTACTGTAAAAAGGAAACAAATTTCAGACTGTTATCACGTCTTTTCAGCATACATGTAAACTCAGGTTTCATTTTTACGAAGACAACTAAAAAGAAGCATACATGTAAACTCGGGTTTCATTTTTACGAAGACAACTAAAAAGAAAAACAAATTTTTAAACTAAGTTTTGAACTCAATTTTTTATTACCTAGGGTTTTTTACCTAAGTCAGAAGACAACAAGTCACGCATAATGACATACAGTTAATCAGGGTTTTTCAAATCAACAACAAACTACAAAAGAAGCAACAAATTGCGGTATTAAAAACTGTAAACAACAAAATGCAAGCAATAACGAGAAGGATCACTTACTGGTCTCACTTCAGATCCGCCACTCGATCTGGTTTGTGCACTCATGATGTCGGGAGAAATTTGGCAGCGCTTTACTTCGTAGAATTAACCTCCTCCTCAGAGCTCTAATTTGCCAGGAAAAACGAAGGCAAATGAGCCCAAAACTCAGTTTTGGCCTTTAAATAGGCAGTTTAAGATTGTAATCGTTCTTCCCTGGGATGAGCACTCTGGTTAGCACTCGTCCTACCCTGGGACGAATACTAAACTGGTATTCGTCCCACCCAAGAATGAATTTAGGGAAAAAATTTCAAAAACATCAAAAAAATTGCACAAAAATGACCCAACAACGAACAATAAACTTGCCCGATGAAAGTGCTTTTGCACTTGACATTCTGGGCATGCAAGATGTCGGGGTCACAAATCCTCACTATCATACTCCCTAATAAGGCTACCATAGCTGGACTGCTCCACATGAGGACGGATTTTTGTTAATTTCATCCCCAAGCGGCATCGCAAAACGGGTCCACACCCAACCAAAAATAGTAATAACATTGCCAAACGAAGGTGCCTTTGTGCCTGAAATTCTTGGCATCCAAAATAGACGTTGGGGTTACAAATTATCACTATCCTACTCCCTAAGAAGGCCACCATGGCCGGACCGCTCCATGGGAAGACGAATTTTTGCCAATTTCAGCCCCAAAAAGCATCACCAAAAGGGTTAACACCCACCAAAAATAGGTCTAAAAGTTAGAAAATTGCACACACATTTAACGCTAAACATCTGAATTCACCCTTACACAAGTCATCTTGGGTCAAGTGACTCGTCACTTTTCTCATGTTGGTCATTCCCTCATCGATTTGTCGCTTGAGGGGGTAGTCACACTTAGTCACCAATCAACAAATACACACCCAATCATGGAAATGGTATGCATTGAAAGAATCATTGGCAAAGACAATCACGCTCCTGCTTGGGGTAGTAAAAAAGCAATAATCACAAGCTGATCAATCACTTGGCATTCGTGAATCATGAACTCAAGGTTCCCACAGACAAAAGGTTGCACTCGTTGCCTATTCATGACTGATCAATGTCCAAGATCAAGTAACACCTCACCAAAAAAGGTTAACACTTGAATTAAGTTCCTTCGCTCGTCAGAAGCAAGGATTCAAGAATGCATGTACTTTCCATACTTGGGGTATCAAAAGTTGGTTAGGTTACTTAGAAACCCTAATCATTAGTGCTTTGGTTATCTATTTTTGCTCGGAGCTGCGCCTTGCACAATGCATCCCAAAAAGGGGCATCTATAGATACCAAAACAACACCAATCCGATTATGTGACTGCAAACACTGATCGCATTGACACACACAGCCCCAAGGGTAGCCCCCAAAGGTTAAACAGTGGTCCTAACCACTCTCACAGTAGTTTTGGAAGGTCAGAGATCAATTTGGCACCTTCAGGCACTTTGCTTAATACTTGTTTCACCCAGGGATGATTTCAAACTAGGATTCGCCCCACCTAGGGACGAATAGCAGTATTCGCTCTAGGGTGGGGCGAATAGCAGGTCTAAAAGGAAAAAAGTCAAATCTTGATAAATGGCAGCTCAGATCCACCACTTAATGCTTCCTTCATCACATGGGAGTGTGGGTGAGCATTTTTGAGTGTTAGAGGTAGTTGCAAGGGCAGTCATGAAGTCCTTAATCAAGGAGGAATCTCCTTTCCCCCTAGGAAGGCATGATTTCCAAGTGATGCCTCTGCATGCCCAATTCAAGAGACCTCCAGGTCTATAAATTGGTGAGTTTCCTTACCCCAGAAGATACAGAGAAGGAGCATTTTGACAATGAAGTGTTGTCGTTTTACTTTCACACGCACACCCTTTCGAGTTGTGCCTTTCGTATCCTTCATCTCTTTTAGAAAAGAGGTCATAGGGTGGTTATTAGAAGCATAAATCTGGAACCAAAACCCGACATTTGGCCACAATGTCCCACAAAATTTTTCGACAATACCCCACAAGAGATTTTGGACCCATCCCAAGTGGATTGGTGCTGAAATCGGGCCCCCAAATGGCGAGTGGCCTGCCCCCGGGTGCCCCCCCCACACTGCTATAGTCCTAATCGCCCCACCTCGGAGCGATTGGAAATCTATGGTAGATATCTTTCCTGTTATTCTTGTATTTAATTCTATGCTTCTTAGATAGGTTGCCATTTAAATTTGACATTGTTTTGAACAATTTTGATCATGTTTCCATCTTCGTTCGCCTTTACTAACTTGCAAGTAACCCCAATTAAATTCCTGTTAACAGAGGCCTGATTGGGGAAATCTGACCATCTGGGTCTTCCCAAAACACCCCCAATTAGCTAATGCCAACTTTGTAGGTGATTGGGAGATCCCTAGATATGACATTTGGGATAGTGCCTTTCGACATTTTTGTTGTAGATCTATTCGTCCCGCCCCGGAGCGAATTCAAATCTGTGAGGAATTTCCTGACTGTTCTATTTGTAGTGTTTCCTTTGTGAGATCTTGATGCCCCTGTCAAATTTTTAGATCATTTGGATATATGTTAGTTATCATTTTATTTATTCTTTGCATGCACTAATCGTAGGCTTGGGGATTGCATGTTTCATCTCATCTGCAAGTGCTACTGAATGTTTCTTGTTTCTTTGAATGTAGGATCTAGACATTAGAGGAGCAGTGAGGATTCAAGACTCATCAACACAAGTGACAACAACGTTTGGTCCGCCCACTTTACATGTGGGCATGCGAAAGAAGGAATGGCATCCATGGATGTAACAAGAACGTATATTTAATGCTCCTAGCCCTTGGAAGGGGAGGAGGCACATTGTAACCGAGTTCTAAAACATATCAATAAAAAGGGCTCTCTTCCTTATTGGCTTTTGTTTCATTTCTATTAATTCATGCTTTCCCTCTTTTCATGCACTTCCAATTCATAGGATTTAGCGCTAAGTTTAGTTCGGTTTGCATCGCACTTGGAGTTTCCTTTTTGCTTTCGTATCCTCATGATTTCACTTCTTAATGATCTGTAATATTTTACTAATAGTCCTCAAGAACTAGGAGAAGATAGACTTAGATAAGGGACTATCACACAATATGTTCATATATGATTCTTTAGTACTACCACACAAGTAGCATTTATTTGGAATAACAAATCCCCTTTTGTACAAATTATCCAATGTGAGACACTTTCCTTGAGTTTCCAACTAAAAAAAAATATTAACTTTAGGAGTAAGACCTTTCAGTAAGATATTACTAATGGGAAACTAGGGATAACAGGTAATATCTAACAACAAGTAGGCTAACTTAATAGAAAAACAACCATCATTCTCATCCCACCACACCAATCCATTTGGCCTATCCTGGTTAGGAATAACCATCCACTTTAAGATGTCCATAAGATATTTAATGAAATTTCTTCTTTCTACAAAATCCCTAGAAAAATAAATGGGTTCCAATAATTTCTATCATTAACAAAGACAATGAAGTCACATATCTTCGGCTCAAAATATTGGCTTGTGATTGGTTCCACCAAAATCAGGTGAGGATATGATTCTAATGGTCCATAAATGACCCATATTTATTTCTAAAAATCATTGCTCTACCCATTACCTAATACCCATCTTCCACCATTTATGATATCTAAACGGTTGTTAACAATGCTATGCTAGAATGTGAGAACAAATTTTTATGATTACTAAGCAAAAAATAATTTATATATTTGCATACACATATAACACTTTGTACTATTTTAGATTAATGTTTTTTAAATGTATTGAAATAATTTAATTTGTACATTTGCTATATCTATATAATATATTAGTTATTATATTCATTGCATGAATAGAACACAAGTTGTATTTGGATAAGTGTAGCACTAAAATGCTTTGCTTTTATTTCATAACATTAGAAATATTTATATTAGAACGCGTATGAACCATAAATATAAGGAGTAGAAAGCAAATTATTTTATATCAAAAGGAAATGAATTGGATGTCTTCATTATCATGCTTTTGAATAATGGATTCTATTATTAGAAATAAATTAGAATTGCTTACAATCAATTCCTAAAATAATTTGGGACGTTTCTAGTAAGTTTTGTTGCATGATATGAATATGACTACTGGAAAATAAATATTTTGTAGAATTATTTCCTTGTAATTATTTTAATATCTAAATAATTATTAAGGGTGGGGGACTCGAGTACAACCCCTTTTTAACAAGCAAGAATAAATTAATGTATATTATTATTACTTCTTAATGTAAATACTATTGAAATATTATATATGTCCATTTAGTTGTACAAAATATTGTACTTCATATAAAATTTTATTTATATTTTACTAATTTTTTTTTTTGTATTTCAAAACATGTCTAATGCTCTTTGGGATTTAAAAATAGTTATTCCCTCTTAAATAGAAATATTTATTAATATTTAATCATCATATTGAACATATAACTTAAGAAATAGAATTCATAATGCACATATAATTAGAGCACTAATTTCCTTGTCTCTAGGGAAATTTATTATATAAAATTCTCAAATACTTAGAATTTTGTTATGATTACTAGGTCATGAAACCCCTATTTATATATGGTAATTAATTTATTGTTATTTTTATCTATCTATATATACATATATACATACATAGATATATAGATATATTTGTTACATTATGAGAGTTACCTTGGATACTATACTAAACCTATTAGGGGTTCAATTTTAGAATCAATATGTTTAAATATTTGTCATCGATTCATATAACTAAAACTAGTGATATATGAAAGATACATGAAAATATATACGAGTATAAGCATAAAATATCAATATCATTTTCCAAGTAGTAAGAAGTAATTACGCTTATAATGGTCTAAGAAACCCTACCCAAGCTATAATTATTTAGTGATATCCAAATAATATTTGATTAAACGTTACATGTATAATTTTTAAGAATTAAATGACTATTGAACTAAAATATGTAAGTCATTTCCTAGTTATTAAGGAAAGCTTTCATGGAGAGAGTAGGGATGTCTTGCTAAATTTTATAGAAATTCAAATGTTTAGCTCTTAGCTTTTTATATAGTTACTAACTCAAACATTTTTATAGTTATAGCACAAGAATTTATAATTTTCATTTCATTATTAATTAAAATGGATATGATAACATGTTGAATTTCATTTACATTATGGACCATAGTTCTAGATGATTTTATTTGAGATACTTTTATATGATTTAGTATTAATAATCAATACAACAAATAATATATATTCATATCATGTAGATAGTAATAATTAAATAAAAAAATTATATCATAATCATGCCTAAATCTAATTTGATTCAATTGATCTTTAACAATGAACTATAGAAATAGTTTACTATATTAATAATTTTTTACAATAATCTAGTTCTTTAAAAAACATTACTTGAAACTATTACTTATATTAGATTTTTTAAATTTATTAACATGGGGTTTCATTTATAAAAGTAAAATCTTCTTTCTAAATACCCCCATTGGCAAGGTAGAGGATAATTGCTTGCATATTGGGTTGTGAGATGGCTGCCCTACCATCTCTTTACCTTGGAATACCTTTGTTTAAAGGTAGATTCCTACATTGGCTTTGGTAAATTGTGGTGGAAATATTGCAGAGGAATATGGTTGGGTGGAAAGGATCCCTTAATAGTCAGGTTGGAAAGGGTACATTGGTAAAGTCTACTCTTAAAAGCATTCCAACTTTTTTATTATCTATATTCAGAATTTCTAACAAGATTTTATAGAAGATTAAACATATTTAAAAGTTGTTTGTTTGATTCATTTTTGATGAGAAGAAAAATATTCACTTATTTGGTTGGAGCAAGTCTGCAAACCTAAAAAGGATGGTGGATTAGGTCTCTATAACATAAGACATATGAATAAGGCTTTGGTTGCAAAAGTAGAATGGAAGTTTGCAAATCAAATTGAAACTAGTTGGATCAACATTGTATCAACCAAATACTTGAGACATGATATTTTTTTGCTTGCTGATCCTCTAAAAAAATTTGTTTCAGCCTTTTGGTTGAGTTTGCAAAAATTGAGGGTGGTAGTCTACAAAGGTTATAGGTGGAGGTTGGGTGATGGAGTTAAGATTGATTGTAGGAAAGATATTTGGCTAATGGACCAACCCCTTACATAGATTCTAAATCTGGTATGTTTTAAGCCTAGGTCCAGATTGGTCCTTGGGTTTAAGGTGGCTAACTTTATCAAAGTGGTTAATCAGTTGAAAATTTAGAAATTATTAGATAAATATATTCTAAATAATTCTAAACTTTTCAAAAAAAAATAATGCTGAACTTAGCTTAGATTCTAATTACTAATAAGGTGAAGTTTTAGGTTATTAAATAGAGAAATAAAGAGGATGGTATCTTCTAGGTAGGGGAAAATAATGGATCCTTTTTCAGTCAAGTCTACCTATAATTTGAAATCTATCATGACTCCTCCATGGGTCCCATATTTCAAAGTATGATTTAAGGGTCTAACACCAAAGGTGAATATCTTTTTCTAGTTGGAAAATTGGAATAATATTTTGACCATTGAAAATATTTAAAAAAGAGGTTGATCGATGCTAAATAGATGTTGCCTTTGTGGTGCTAATGAGGAACACACAAGTCATCTATTATTTCCATGTTCATTCTCTATGGAAGTTCTTAACATTGTTTTTAATTTTTTAGGACCAAGTTGGGTGGTGTCTAGTTTTCTTGTTGATGTTTGCATTCAATGGTCATCTCATTTCTACTATCCATGGTTGAATGTTTTTAGAAATTCTATTTATCACATCTTTTCTAGCGAGTGTCGAAGGAGAGGAATACTATAATATTTAAAAACTTCAAAAGGGATCCTACCTCTGTTTATGCCAAAGCCATGGCCTGCACCCTGGAGAATGTGTCCTCTCTATCTTTGGAGGAGGATAGATTTGAAGAGGCTACGCTCAAAAGAAAAATTGACTTTCAATAGAGTAATAGGGTTGTTTGTTTTTCGAGTCCTAATCCATAGGCCATTGTGAGGTGGAAATATCCTTCTCTACGCTAGGTTAAATGGAATTTCAATGGAGACTCAAAGGGTAATCTTAGTAATACTAGTGCTAGTGGGGTGCTTATGGATGACAAAGGTTGGATATTGTTGGTGTATGATAAATTATTAAATATTTAGACTTGCCATGTTGTGAAGGCTAGAGCCTTTTACTAAGATCTCCTGCTTGTAGAGAATATAGGATACCAAAAAGTTTGCAATGAAGGAGACTTACTTAATATTATAAACTTGGTCAAAGGTGATTTAGTCCCTTGGTTGGAATATTGAGGTTGTGATTATGGAATCTAGGCGAATTCTTCAGGCTAGATTGGATAGGGAGATAAAGCATATCTTTAGAGAAGGAAAATGCCATGGTAACTTTATGGAAAACTTGGGTATAAGTATTAGTGGTTTTTCTATTTTGAGAGACAATTTTCTTTATGGAATTCTTCAATTGGATTCAATGATGCATTCTTCTTAATTCTCTATAAGATTTTACTGTTTATGAAGAAATATTTTGTGCACAACCATGTGGGAGTGTTGGTTGGTTGGGGGGCTCACCAGTGTTGTTCTAATTTTATTTTTTGTATCAAGTTGTAGTTGGTTCACTTGGTGATGGGTGTCCAATTGTAGTGTTTTATAGTCATTCTTATCCCTATATTGTTTGTCTTGGTAAAGTTTTTTTTTTTAAGTAAAAACCCCTTGCGGGTCCGCCTTGGTCTAAGAGACCATGAACAGGGGATTCTACACCATCAAAGTCACCCGGGGGTCACACCCGACCCTGCCCGCACCAAAATTATGAATTGGATTTTGGGTATCCAATTCAACTTTTTGGTAGGGTGGAGATTCTAACCTAGGACCTCCCTTAGAGGATTGCCCTCTCCTCTCCAACTCACCTACAACACCTGAGTAGTCTTAGGTAATGTTTTTTAGGGCTTCTCCTAATGAAAAGGTTTGGGGAGTCTTTAAAAACCCCTTCTATATCTAATTGAAAAAAACATGAGGGTTTCATTTATTATCTATTTTCCTATCCATATTTACAAAATTATACAAATGGGAAAATATCAATATTAGGGAGCAATGTTTTAGTCATCACAAATCTATATAAAAGTAAAACAAAAAAAACAAAGCTCACTCTTTACCATTTTGGTGGAAATAAGAACTTTAATAGTGGAGAAAAGAAATATAAATATATAGGAATGGATCCCACTAAATTTAGCATAATGCCCTACATATTTTACATAAAGGATATAATCCCTTTGCAACTTTTATATTTTGATGGGTAATTTAGTATTTCATTTCTCTACATGATCCTAGAAAAATATAAATAAGAGATTCCATAAATATTTAGTAATATGTGTTACATGTTCGTTACAAATTATTGGATCTCTTTCAATGATTAAATATTAATTATTTGATTTATGTTTCTCTAATGGTGTCTATGAGAGAAGGGTTGAAATAAATAACCATAACAATCACTCCCATTTTTATAGAAACATTTAAATATGAGTCACTTCTCTAAATTTTATTTTGTTATATAATATCCTTCCTCATGGATATCTATATTTTAACAATGGATATTGCTTTTGTCTCCTGGATTAAAGGTCCTTGGATATTCTTTATTTGGAGAACGGGTTATAAAAGGATGGGTTTGGTAGCCTCATGTAAGGATTATGAGAAATTGGAAGATAATATCCATTATGGATAAGGTGTATATATATATATATATATAAAGAAAGAGTTTGTTATGTATTACAATATATGAAATTGTTTATGTTTCTTATTTTTATAGCTGCAATTTTATACTTTATTATTATGTTTATTCTATGCTTAAAAAATATCTATGAAATATATATTTTTGCTTATAGTGTGAATAGAAGCAATAACCCCTATTGAGGGATTACATATCAAGTATACAATAATATTAAATTAAAGATCTACTTGTCTATGAATGGCATTAAAAACCGCATCTGACAATGGTATAACAAATAATAAATTTTAATAAAGTAAAACAATTATCTTGTTTAGTTTCATCCAAATATATAAGGGTGTAGGAGTCATATTATAATCCTTGATACAAAATATATAAGTAACAAATATAATATTAAGTCTAAGAAGAACATTGAATTAATTTATTATATAAAAACTAGTGAAGCTCATATAGTTTTGTGATGTTAATGAATTACTAATTGTTAAACATTGATATAAGAGCAAAGAATTTTAACTTGTTATATTGATAATCGTCAACATAGATAACAATTATGATATTTATCTATCCCAGTTCTTTTCATATATAACATTCATAATATTACACACATATAAGATACAACAAACTTGAAAAGGTATATGTATTCTCATACCATACATAAGGAACCCCTTTATGTCCATAATAAATTCTTAGGTTATACACCAATGATTTATATTTATATTTATTATATATTGATATTTTAATAGATGAAACCACACTTAAAATATATTAGATAAATATATCTTCATTAAAAATAAGTAATATAAAGACTCAAATAAAATGAGTTCATTAAATAAATAGTGATAAAGAGCTCCACATAATGAACTCAACAATTAAATTAAAATATCATATCAATAAATATAGGTATTATGATTAAAAAAAAATTATGCACAATAACCATAAAATTTTATGGATATATTTAAAAACAATAAATTAATCATCCACGGGAAAGGGAACATAAAAAGTTTGTTTACCATGATAAGATAATAATCCACTCACATCATTATCTCCCTCTCATAACATATCTTATAGTGACTATAATTGATAAGTTATTGATAAAAACAACCATATTATGAAAATTATTGATGTATAATTTTTGATGATTTCCATAATACAAGCCTCAATACATATCTTAAATGATCAACATAACCATTTTAAGCATGGATTTAGACTTAAATGTCTTCCAAGATGTAAAATATTTTCAATATAATTAAAATATAGAATTTATGACCACTCTACATCATAAAAAATTATATGAGTAATGATAATAAAGGCATAAGAATCATCAATATTATTTTTATTTATGACATGCAATATAAATATAGAGAAATCAATGAGTTAAAATACGATAAAAAAATGAATGTCCTATACTAGATAGTTTAATTAAAAACAATTAGTAGAAATATTCAAGTGAAATGAGTTTATTAAATAAATATTTTTAAAGGTATCCATATAATGAACCCAATAATTATGTGAAAATACCATATCAAAAAATATAGGTATTATTTTTATAGTTTATTTATGAAAAATAACCATCTATATTTTATGGATACATTTGAAAAGAATAATTTTCTCATCCTTGGAAAAGGGAACATAAAAAGTTTGTTTACCATGACAAGATAATACTCCACTCACATATTTATCTCCCTCTCACAACATATCTTATAGTGACTATATGTTATAAATTCTTCATAAGAAACAACCATATTATGAAAATGATGTATGTATAATATTTTGATGATGTCCATAATACAAGCCTTAATACATATCTTAAATGATAAACATTTAAGTATGGCTTTAGAATTAAATGTATTACAAGATGTAAAATATTAACAATATAATTAAAATATAGGAGCCACCCTACACAATAAAAATTTGTATCAGTAACCATAATAAAGGTATACGGATCATTAGGACCATTTTCATTGATCTGTTAGAAAATAATATTCTATTGAAAGAAGGAAATAATTCTGCAACACATCACAAGACTTGTAGAGAAGCTCAATGAACTGATTGATTATTCCATGGATCAACTTTGTATAAATAACAAAGTTGATCATTGAGAGTCGTTGGATTACAACAACTCATCAAATCTGATCTAGACTATAACTGAGAGTTCACTTGACTCATGAAGGAGTGGAAACTCAAGTAAGTCTATCCTAGTAGAACTTAAGAGAATAATTACTTATTCTAACACCCCCCTTAAGTGATACTAGGGGTGTATTGTACAAATGAGTCCCGACAACAGAGCCTGATGAGGTACTCATGTACAATGGTTTCTTTTTGAAGAGATGGTAAAAACCCCATGGGAAAAACCATCTATCAAAAGGAAAAAGGAAGAGGCATGTCTTCGGTTTGCGAATATTGTCCTCTTAATACAAAAAAAATATGAGTCCCAAACAACATGGCCTGATGAGGTACTCATTTACAATATATATGAGAGATGGTGAAAAAACCACATGGGAAAAACCATCTGCTATGAAATAAAGAGGCATGTCTTCGGATGGCGAAGATTGTCCTTAATAACAAAAAAATAATGAGTCCCGACAACTTGGCCTGATGAGGTACTCATGTACAATATGTAAGGGAGAGATGATAAAAAAAACACATGGGAAAAAACCATCCTCCAAAGAATACAATAATAAAAGGAGAGGTGAAAGACCTCTGTTTCAATGTAGTTGTATTACTCCAAGTTTCTCTCACAACTGTATGTAACACGGAGAAGGAAATGACTTGGTGAAGATGTCTACAACTTGATTTTTAGTTGGAATATAGTCCAAGTATATGTCCCCATTTTGAATATGTTATCGAATGAAGTGCATGTGTATCTCAATGTGCTTGGTGCGTTGATGCTCAACTGGATTACATGCAATATGAATTGTGCTCTGATTGTCACACCAAAGAGTAATAGGTTTGTCATGGGAAAAAACCAAATTCTCTTAGAACCTGATGAAGCCAAAGAGCTTCCTGACTTGCTAAAATTGATGCCCTGTATTCTACCTCTGTAGATGATAAGGCCACTGCTTGTTGTTTTTTGCATAACCAAGCAATTGGTGAAGAACCAAGACAAAATATATAGCCAGAAGTTGAACATCTATCTTCTACTGAACCTTCCCAATCTGAATCCATGTAGCCAATGATATCCATGGATTTTCCCTCATATAAGAGCCCAAAGTGAGTAGTTCCTTGCAAGTAGCGAAGGATTCTTTTTGCTGCTTGCCAATGACTAAAATGAGGTTGATGTGAGAATCTGGATATTAAGCCAACAACATATGAGATATCTGGATGAGTATGAGTAAGGTATAATAGACTCCCTACAAGCTGATGGTATAGAGTTGCATCACATAGAGGGGATGTGCAGGAAGTACTTAGATTGACTCCAGACTAAAAATGTGTAGGAGAAGGTTTACAATCTATCATTTTAAACCTTTGAAGAAGATCTAGAGTGTATTTTTGTTGACACAATGAAATTCCTGCATCTGTTTGATTTATTTGGATCCCAAGGAAGTAATGAGCTAGACCCAGATCAGCCATATCAAATTTTTTAGAGAGGGAGTCTTTTATAGTCTTAATGTGAGCGAAGTCACTACCAGTGAGTAGTAGATCATCAACATATAGAACAAGTATGGTGATTTTTTCTTCATCTCTCCAAATGTAGATTGTGTTATCAGACTCACAATGAGAAAAACCTGAGGAAAGAAGGAAGGAGTCCATTTTTTCATACCAAGCTCTAGGAGCTTGTTTGAGGCCATAGAGAGACTTCCTTAGCCTACAAACAAGAGAGGAGTCTTGAGTGAAACCAGCAGGTTGTTCCATGAATATCTCTTCCTTTAAGTCCCCATGTAAGAAAGCACTTTTTACATCCATTTGAAAGACATGCCACTTTTGGGAAGCAACTAGAGCAAGAACCAGTCTAACAGAATCCATTTTGGCAACTGGTGCAAAGGTTTCAACATAATCAATTCCTTCAATTTGAGAGAAACCTTTGGCTACTAGGCGAGCTTTGTGTTTGTCAATTTCTCCATTAGGCCCATATTTTGTTCTGTAAATCCATTTACAATGAACTAATTTCCTTCCTTTAGGTAGGGGAACTAAATCCCAAGTTTTGTTTTTGATTAAGGAAGAGAATTCATTCTCCATGGCATCATCCCATTCTTTCATACCAGTGGCTTCTTTGAAGGATTGAGGATCAGTGGAAATAGACTGATAGACAAGACCAGTGCCTATGGAGTTGGTTAATCTGGATGATGGAAGATTTTGGATGTAAGGAGTAGCTTCTTTAACAATGGTGCGGGCCCATTTTGGCATAGTGGAAGGAGTAGAAGGAGTGGAAAGACTTTGAGTTGGAGTTATAGGTTCCTCATCTTGATCATCAATCTCTAAATTAATCTCTAAAGTTGGTTCTTCATTATATTGAGGTTCTACTATAGGAGAAGGCTCAATGGAGGAAGAGGATGGTTGAGGATCTTTATGAGGGAATGTTTCATCAAATTGGACATTCCTATGAAAAAATACCTCATGAGTTGTGGGATCAAGGAGCCTGTATGCTTTCATTTCCTCACAATAACCAACAAAGATGAGCTTTTTGCTTTTCTTATCTAGAGCCTTCCTTTTCTTCTTTGGGATATGCGCCCAAGTAGTACACCCAAAAATATTGAAGAAGGAGACATCCAGTTTTGAGCTAGTCCATGCTTCTTCAGGAGTTAAATGGTCAAGAGCTTTATGAGGTGTGTGGTTTTGAATATAGTTTGCATAGTTAATAGCTTCTGCCCAAAAAACTTTTGGAAGATCTCTTGAATGGAGCATACAATTTGCCATTTCCTTCAATGTTCAGTTTTTCCTCTCTACAATGCCATTTTTTTGTGGATTATGGGAGATATAATGTTGATGAATGATGCCATGACTTGATAGAAAGATAGAGAACTCATTACTACAGTATTCCCCCCATTATCTATACAAATTTGCTTGATGTTGCAAGAGGCCTGATTTTCAACTAAGGCTTTGAAGATTTTGAAGTGGGATAGAACATCACTTTTGTATTTTAGGAAGTAGACCCAAGTTCTTCTGGAAAATTCATCAATGAAGGTTAGAGCATATTTTGCTCCTTTGAAAGAAGGCTCTGGAAAAACCATCAAGTCACTATGGATTAACTCTAGAGGGGATGAGGCTTTTAGAGAACCACTTGGGTGGAAAGGATCTTGATGTTGCTTTCCAAGAGCACATCCAGGACATACTCCATCAATAGAAGAGACTTGAGGTAAACCTGTTACCATTTCATGGGTATTCAATTCCTTTAGGTAGTTATAACTAAGATGACCAAACCTTTCATGCCAAATTTTGCTTTCAAGATCTCCATGAGCCACAAAATAGGAGGCCCCTTCTAGATTTTTGAATCCTTTGAAGTGAAATAGGTGAGTGTTGTGATCAATATCTCCTTTGGCTATAAGAGAGTTGGGGTCTTGAAAGTCTCTTATCTCAACTCCTGTTGGAGAGAAGAGAATTGTTTTCCCCTTTCCATAAGTACAAATCTGATAGACGGAGAGGAGATTTGTTGCAATGTTTGGAACATAGAGAACATTATTGATAGAACCACCATCAATGGATATGTCACCTTTTCCTTTGATTGGGATAAAGGATGAGTCACCAACTTCTATGCTACTTGTTGAACTTGAGGAGATAGAAGAGAATGACTCATCTGAAGCAGTCATGTGATGAGTTTCTCCAGAATCTAGGACCCAGTATTTAGATGAAGTATTGGTGGTCTTTCCTTGAACATTTAAGGCTTTTCCTATCTGCTTTTTATTGTCTATATTTTGATCCTTCATAGTTGTCTCTAGTTGTTGAAGTCTTTTCCAACATTTGTTTGCAGAATGGCCATTCTTTTTGCAGTGAGTACAAGTTATGGGACTCCTTTCTTTCTTTTTGAATTTTTCTTTAGTAGAGGTGGAGGCTACTAAGGCTTTTGAGGAAGAGGAAGAGATCTCATATTTTGCAATTTTTATTTCTTCCCTAGTTAGTCTATCACAAAATTCTTCTAAGGAGGGCATTTTAAAAGTTGCACCAAGAGCATCTTTTGTAGATAGAAAGGTGGTTGCAAATATTTGAAATACACCATTTAATTTAGAGAGAATTAGATAGATGCATTCTTCTTCAGTTTTATTCTTCCCACTACCTTTGTATTGAGTGAGGACTTCTTTGAATTTGGTGAGAAAGTCAACAATATTGTTGAAGTCTTCAGGAGATAAAGTTGTTAATTCTGCCTCTAATTGCATTGATCTTATTTGATCTACTTTCCCAAACAAGTTCTTTAGTTTTTCCCAACTTTCATATGGAGTTTTACAATCTGTAATGTGAAACCATAAGCTTTCATGTACATTAGTGCTTATAATACCCATTGTTTCATACATATTTCCTTTATGAACAAATATTTCATATTCTTTCTCAAATTCAGGTTGCTTTTCTTCTAGCAAGTGAGTGAGCCCTTTTTGAGAGATAAGATTTAAAATTTTGGGTTTCCAAGTGTGATAGTTATGAGGGGTGAGAAGATCAATTGTATTCATTTTTCCAAAGAAAGTTGAAGTTAACCAATATACCCCCTTACAACTTCAAGTGTTGATTAGTGCAATTGATAGAAGATATGTAAGCTTTTTAATGTCACAATCCTCAGATTACCCGCCCTAACGAGAGGGAAACTATAAGTAATAGAGTTTTGTTATATTAAAATTTTCTTTAGAGACAATTTCCAGGCCCAATATTATTCTTCTCAATTACCCGCCCTTACTTGAGGGAAACTTTAAGTAATGAGTAGAAAAAATATTTGGAACATAGGCTTGAAATGCAAGGATGATCAACCAGATTTGGATATCGGAATATCTCAATGACTCACCCTTACGAGAGGGAAACTATAAGTAAGAGAGATATCCAACATGTGAAATATAGTGACCAAAAAAAATATTTGCCAGGCCTGTATACCAAGTCTCTCAAAAAACCCGCCCTAACGTGAGGGAAACTATAAGTTTTTGAAGGATAGTGGTACGTGGAATGTAGGCAATATATCTTGAAGGAAAACTTTAGTTTTGGAATTTTTTGAGTGCTTGAATTTAATTCTAGAAATAGACTTCTTTATATATTTATATTTATATATAAAAAGGAATATAGCTGAAAAGAAGTGTATTTAATGAACAAGCAAGAAGTGGAAAAAAAATTATCCACTTTTTAAGTAAACTTTAGTTTTGAGTGCTTGAATGATTATGAGAAATAGACTTTCTTTTATCTCTATATTTAAATATAAGAAATGAATATAGCTGAAAAGAAGTGTATTTAAATAACAAGCAAGATTATGAAAAAAAAGGTGCCACTTATAAAGGGAGGCTATAGAGATGACAATAAGAATTAGATAAATTGAGACCCCCCCTTTTAAACTAAATGGAAAAAAACAAAGGTGCTAGAACCAGCACCAAAAATCCCCCCCACAAAAAAATTTTATATTTATTAGGTTACAATTGACTTTTACCTTTTTTTTGAAGATAGCCTTTTGAAAAATAAAAGGGCTATGAAAAAAGGTAAAAAATTCAGATATTTAACTTAATAAAAACAATATACTTGGATCACAACTTCGAAAATGAAGAGACCAAAGAAAAATTTCATTACAAAGGAAAACCAAGATCAAGTCTGGGCGAGGAGAGCGCTTTGACTCCAAGCGGTTTGACGTCAATGTTGCACGTTGGAGCAGAACGTAGCCATGAAAAGAAGATTTAACTCACTACCAAATGAAGGAAACTCCAGCCAAGACTTTGAAAGAGTCTTCCTACGAAATAGAAATGTTAGAAAAACATAGAAAACAAAATGTCGGGAGGGCGAACGTAGATCTCTGTGAATGATCTGCTTTAGATGAAAAAAGGAGCTCCTGCAAAACCAGAGATAGATTAATTCAAGCAAAGTGAACGTTGGGTGAACGTATATCTCTGAGATTGATTTGTTGAAAGTGGAGCTCCTACAAAACCAGACAGAGATTAATCCAAGCAAAGTGAATGTTGGGTGAACGTAAATATCTGAGAATGATTTTTGAAAGTGGAGCTCCTACAAAACCAGAGAGAGATTAATCCAATCAAAGTGAATGTTGTAGCTCTGTTTCACCAGAGAAAGTGAAATGTTTCGAGCATCGATCTGCAGAATACGTTTTAACCTCCAAACCAAATGTTAAAACATCAATGTTGCTATCATAAATGAACAAATATAGATATTAAAAAATCATCAACACAAGTGGCCTCGATGATATATCTACAAATCAAATAAGATAAGGAAACAAAGCAAGATCTTCTTAAGATGAAAAATGATTTGTAGATATATAGGAATACCTCGATGCCAGAAAGCCCAAGAAGAATGTTTGATAGACAGTGAACGTTCATCTTAACTGAGGTGAAAACTCTCAGTTTAAGATCGACCCAGTTGGCGTCTAAGAAACTATGAAATACTTGCAGTTTATTAACGTATTTCAAAGGACCACCCAATGGAAAAGGGCGCACTACTGAGGAAGATCGGATGCCAAAAAAGATACGACAAAGGCAACATTTAAAAAAAGATGACAACTGTATTAAAATTTATTAAAAAATGGACGCCAATGAAGTAAGAGATTTAATCAAAGAAGAGGCAACATTTTTTTTTAAAAGGACAACTATCAAACTTTAAAAAAATGGATGCCAAAGAGCTTAGAGAGGAGGCGCCAACCAAACAATAATGGGTGTTCCTAAAAAAATGTGCTAGACCCAAAGTGAAGACTAATGGGAGAGAGCACTTAAACACAACAAATGAAAACTAGTGAAGCCCATGGGAGAGAGCACGAATGCAAAGACCAACGGGAGAGAGAACACTATGTTTTCGAAAGAGGGCCCTCCCTGTTCGAAATTTAGAGAAAAAAAATTATAAATAAATTACCCCCTAAGGCTTAGGGGAAGCTATCTTAAATAAAGCATAGGGCTACCACTTGAAATGGGAAGCACACAGTAGAAGATAGCTAAATCTCTAGAAACTAGAAGAGCTTATTTTGTTTATAAAATATATCTCTCTATGATTTGAACAGGGTGAAAAAATAGCCAAAGATATATTTTTTTCAACCAAAAAAAATTGTTGAAAAATATATATATATATATATATATATATGGATAAAAAATAACTATACCACAACCCTTAATCAAGATGAATACAGTCTAAAATTATCCAAAAAAACTGAACCAGATCTTAAAAAAGAAGAGCTTCAAAAACTCGAATGCTTGCAAAGAACTATCCTAGCTCTGGTACCATGTTAGAAAACAATATTCTATTGAAAGAAGGAAATAATTCTGCAACACATCACAAGACTTGTAGAGAAGCTCAATGAACTGATTGATTATTCCATGGATCAACTTTGTATAAATAACAAAGTTGATCATTGAGAGTCGTTGGATTACAACAACTCATCAAATCTGATCTAGACTATAACTGAGAGTTCACCTGACTCATGAAGGAGTGGAAACTCAAGTAAGTCTATCCTAGTAGAACTTAAGAGAATAATTACTTATTCTGACATGATCAATATACAATATAAATAACAATATGGAGAATTCAATGAGCTAAAATATGATAAAAATTTTAAATATCATATACTAGATAGATTAATTAAAAAGTAATACTAGAAAGATTCAATTGAATTGAGTTTATTAAATAAATAGTGTTAAAGGTCTCCATATAATGAACTCAATACTGATGTGAAAATAGCATATCAATAAATATAGGTATTAAGTTTATACTTTGTTTATGGACAATAAGAATAAATGTTTTATGGATACATTAAAAAAGAATTATTTCCTCATATCTGGGAAAGGGAACATAAAATGATTGTTTGCCATGACAAGATAATACTCCACTCACATATTTTTCTCCCTCCCATAACATCTCTTATAGTTATTATATGTGATGAGTTCTTCATCAGCAACAACCCCATATATATATATATTATGGTAAATGAAGGGGTTTTGGAAAGACCCTAAATATTTTACATTTATCTAAAATAAGAATCACTTCCGACATCTACATATTATAAAATTTAGTCTAGAATACAACAATTTTTATTTATATCTATCCAATGGGGATTCAATATATCTTAAATTCAATCCATCTAGTTTCCTTGGAATATTTAGGATATTTAATCAATTCTCAATTAGCTTCAGATCTGATCTCCAATTTTTCTTTTCATCATGACTTCAGAAGCTTTTTCCTAGTTTTAATTCAATATGCATCCTTTTTTAATTAGCTCCTGAATCTTAGTTTAGTTTGCTTGAAAACTAGCCCCATGTTAATATATTTTTTGTAATGATCAATTCCCCTAAGGATTTCAAACTTATAACTTAGTATCATTAGAAGTATTTTCCTCTTTCATAGTTAATCAATACCTATTGTAAAGCATCATTCCATACCTTGAATCCATCCATATAAACTCCCATGTCTACCATAAATCATATTATGAAAAGTGTGGATGTATAATATTTTTATAATGTTCATAATATACACCTCAATAAAAACCTTTAATAATAAACATAGTCATTTTAAGCATGGATTTGGACTTAAATATATTCTAATATTTAAAATATTATAAGTATAATTAAAATTCAAGATTAATGATCACTCTACATCATAAAATTTATATGAGTATTCATAATAAAGGCATGTGGATCATGAGGAACATTTTCATTGATCAACGTGCAATAAAAATTTAAAAAATATAGAGAAATAAACTAGTTTAAATATGATAAAAGGATTAGTGTCCTATACTAGATTATAAATTATAATACCTACAAGAACCACCTACTTATATTTTTAAGCAATAGTAAGTATTTAGAAATTAATATATTCATAATCTAATAAAGGAGTATAAGGGTCTCTATATAAGAGATAAGGATGCCCTAAATATCTTTTGAAATGAATTATCTAGATGATACAATTAGCATATCTTCAATTCCAATGTATACGTAATCAAAAAAATTATATGTAACTCTTCACTTGAAGCTTGAGTTCATTCCTTGTCTCCCATACTATAGTGGGTGAGAATAATTCCTTATCTCCCATATATATCTCAAAGGAAAGCATCCATATGTATCTTTGTACTTTGCATGTTTAAAATATTTTTTTTAATAAATATATTTACTTGTTCATCTATTTCATTTTACTAAGGTATGCAATACATTTTCTACTTTCAAATAATTTAAAAATGTAAGATAAAACCCTTAGAATAGTTACTATATTAATCTATACAATTAATGATCAGTGTGATTTAGTCATTTTATATATTTCCTTCAAGGCCTTCAAATATTTGAAATTTATACATCTTTCATACTTGGTTTTAATAGAACAATTAAAGTCTATTAAAAAATATCAACAAAAGTGAGACAATAATTATTTTTCATAATCTATCCAATTTATATACACCAAAAAATACCACCATGAATAATATATAAAGCATGACTTTACCACAGGCCAAGAGTGCCTCGTATTTTTCCTTTGATAGTCTACGATGAATTTCCCTTATTGGGAGAGCATCTTGTGGATACGTGCTCTCTTGGAGAGTTGTTTTACTAGGGGCTAGGAGGGCCCCAATTTTTCTTCAATGGTTTGCATTAGCTTCCCTTCCTAGTAGAGCATCCTATGGATGCATGCTCTCTTGATTTTTTTTTTACCAAGGGCCAAAAGCGCCCTAGGGAGGGAATATTGTGAACTCATGCTCTCTTAGAGAGCTATTTTACCAAGCCAATATGACCCCTAATTTTTACTTTGATAGTCTATAGTGGCTTTCCCTTCCTGGGAGAGCATCTTGTGGATGTGTGCTCTCTCAAATAATTGTTTTACTAGGAGCTAGGAGGACACCCAATTTTTTCTTCAACAATCTACGATGACTTTACCTTCCTATAAAATCACCCTATGGATGCGTGATCTCTCAAAGAGATATTTTACCAAGGGCCAAGTGGACCCTCTAATTTTTATTCGATGGTTTATGATGGCTTTCCCTTCCTAGGAGAGCATCCTATGGCCAAGTGTTCCCTCAGAGAGATTGTTTTACAAGAGGCCAGGAGGGACCCCTATCTTCATTTGATGGTATGCGACTACCTTCCTATGAGAGAATCCTATGGACCCATATCGACATGTTATTTTATCTATAGTACTCTAGGATGCTTCTCTACCCTCGAGTCTTGACATGTTTTCCTTATTTTATCGATGTTGGAGAGACCTCTTTGGGAGTTTTTCTTTAGAGGCCCCATAAAATTTAATTTAAACTAGCCCACAGGTGGAGGGGTCAAATGAACTATACTTATGGGATTAGGAGCTGGTGGAGCATGATCCACATGCCCAAAACCAAGACTTTGTTCAATCAATACTTTACTAGGAATGAAGTCCTCCAAGAGCTCTGACTCTAAACAGACACACAAGATATTTTCCATGGTATTCCTTAAAATACGAGCACTCAAACAATGAGAAGAAAAATATTTATCCTTAAAAACTCGGGTATTCCTCACCTTCCAAAATCTCCACATAACATGAGGTAATAGAAATTTCCAGAAACACTTAAGTTTAGGTAACGAGAAGGGGGAATCCATTGTAAAATACAGTCCAACACTGAATTAGAGAAAACCCAACTAACACCCAGTCTTTTGAGGAATGAAAATAAAATCTCCTTGAAGACTTCATAGTTAATAAGTAGGTACGAAGTCGATTCTTAGGCTTATTTACACATGTAGCACCTATTTACCAAGCACCAACCCATTTTGTGGAGATTCTCAATAGTAAGAATCTTATTTTGTGCAACCAACTAGAAAAACCTATTAACCCTTGCAGTTAAGTGCTTTAGCCAGATAGAGACATGAGGAAAATAGCCATCCCCATCCTAACTGAGAAGCTCATAAGAAATATTCATAGAGTAAGAACCAATACTATCCACCTTACAAATCAGGAGGTCCTCCACATTAATTTTTTGAACTACGTAGAGATCGATTTCCTCCATAAGCAAAGACCACATCTAAGAATCCCTAGCATTCCTAACCATCCTCAGATAATTGGACCAAATAGTTCTATTTCCACAGACCTTAGTAAAATCCACAACTTTCACCAAGCCTGATCCCTAGACCCATCAATTAAATCCCAAAATCGAGCGTCTTCATTCAAGGGATGATCTCTCAACCAAACATCATCCCAAAAATTAACTTGCCTCTCATTACCGATAATCCATCTAATGTTAAGATTAATGAAGTCCCTGGATTTCATCAAGCTATTCCAGAATGATGAACCACCAGAGGGAAGAAAATCATAAATAAAAGAGTCAAAATTATACTTGGCATTCAAAATTTGACACCACAGTTGACTATCATTGGAGGTGACCTTTCATCCTAGTTTAGCCACTAGGGCCTTATTCATTTGAGCCACACTCTTCAGATTCAAACCCCCATCATTTTTCCTTTTGTTGAGTTGCTCCTAGGAAACAATATGAAATTTACCTTTGAGCTCTTGGCCTACCCATAAAAAAGCTTTGTAGATGCTATCAATATTAACAATCACTTTACGCGAGAAATGAAATCAAGATATAAAATAGATTGGGATACTCTACAAAGTGCTCTGAACCAGGACCGCCTTACCGACTTGGTAAATAAAATACTTGGTTTTATCATCCTAAACTAATTAATATTATTTTTAGCATTATAAAAATCTTGTAGCTTGAAAATATCAAGCACATCCTTTGTTTTTATTACTTGTATAATGTTGAATATTTCAATATTTGTTCAACCTATTAAAATATCTTCCAAAGGTCAATATACTCCATATATGCTTTTAAATGTGTACTAAAATATCATCCATTAATAATTTTCTTAATTCCTAGTCTATATTATCGACATGGTATTTTGTATGTTAACCACTAATAGATGGTTGATTATCATATTGTTACCATTTACTCCTAAGAATTTTATCATGTTTCATTTACCTTATGAGTCATCTTGGTTGTGAAACTTGACCAATAAAGTTCCTCTACATCCTTATTGGGATAATTTAGTATATATTTTTAGAGTCTCATGAGAGATACCTATGTCAAAACCACAATAGGGTGTGTTTGAGTGTATTTACAAAATAAAATAAAATCTCTACAATTATAGATTAAAAATAAATTAAAAGTAAAAATATATTTTTATTTTAAAGATATAAATAACCCATACAATATAAAATAATATAGATTAAATTTAAATTTGTTTGACAAAAATATCACCTTGAAAGTATAAAATTTATAAGAATGTAATAACACTACCTTATCTACTATTAAGATATTTGGCAATCCAATCACTTTCATCAATAAATAAATTAAATTTTAATCTATTATATTAACTAAACATAAGGACATTTTTCCCCTTTTATAATTAAATATGAAAATATGAATATTCTCTTCTTTTTAAAATTTATTCTCACCACTTAAATTGTTATAGTAACCCAAAAAAAATAAAAAATAAAAAATAAAAAATAAAAAATGGGTTCACCCACATGGTAAAACTAATAAAAAAAAAAAAAAAACAAATCTATTATAGAAAGTTATCACATGTGAAAGTGCTCAAATTATTGAGTTATCTACCATGTAGGGCTAGATTAGTTAACTAAATTACTTTTTGACCCATCAATTTCTTATTCATAAGAAAAAAAAATATCAAAACCATCTAAATATTGTACCAAAATAAAACCTATGGTATCTCTAACTTTGCACATATTTTATATTAAGGAATTAAAACCTACACTACATGCCTACAAAACCAACTAAACATCCTCCTATATTTTCTAAGTAAACAAGAAGAGATGCTTTTATATTAACAAAAACTCCCATCACATTCCCTACAATTCAATATTTTCAACACCCATGCATGTATAAATAGCCAAAACAATGGACAAGGACAATGGCGCATTAAAACTAAGAATGTCAACTATATTAGAATACAACCATGTCTTACCCCAACATTAATTATAGAATAAATTTCTAGTGTTGTGGAAGTGAGTGAGGTAGACAAGCAAATAAAAATATTGCATAAGTAAATTATTTTACCTATTGAACATCGTTACAAATATTTAAAAATATCAGCGTCTTCTTATATTTTCTAAGTAAACAAGAAGAGATGCTTTTATATTAACAAAAACTCACATCACATTCCCTACAATTCAAGATTTTCAACACCCATGCATGTATAAATAGCCAAAACAATGGACAAGGACAATGGCGCATTAAAACTAAGAATGTCAACTATATTAGAATACAACCATGTCTTACCCCAACATTAATTATACAATAAATTTCTAGAGTTGTGGAAGAAGAATGTCAACTATATTAGAATACAACCATGTCTTACCCCAACATTAATTATACAATAAATTTCTTGAGTTGTGGAAGTGAGTGAGGTAGACAAGCAAATAAAAATATTGCATAGGTAAATTATTTAATAATAACATGAGAGAACACAAGAGAAATTGATCTTACAACCATATTTAATAATAACATGAGAGAACACAAGAGAAATTGATCTTACAACCACATGGATTATAATAATTAAGCAACTACCATTACACCAAATGCCATTAGACTACCTATTTTACTTTTCATATCAAATACTTACATTTTAAAGTAATTCTTAATAGTTTATTCTATGCGAAGACAAATCACTAGCCATAAGTCCTATATATTGAATCTTTTATAGTCTAAGTAATATATTTATCACTATTTTCTATTTAAAATTTGAATTCAGAGGGTCTTGTAGTGTTCAATGACTTGTATCATTCATGTCCAACACCATTTATGATTGTTTCAAATGTAAAACATCTACTTTTCTAAACATGTTGCACTAACTTTGAAATTAATAAAAGTCAAAAGGCATATTCATACCCAAAATATTTCCTCTGCACCTTATGTTCACCAAGGTGCACTGGTTATTTGCTATGTTGTGATGAAAATTGAATGTTAAAACTCATACCTCAAAAACACACTTTTTTATACAAAAATATATGAGGAAAAGGAAAATTACAAGACCTTTCAACTAGAACCTTTTAAGATGCTTACTAATAAGAATACAAAGATTTTTATTTTAGAAAACGAATGTGAATTAACAAGACAACCATCTTATGTGTAGAATCACAATCACCAAGACGGCGCTTGACCCTTAGATTGAATAAATTGGGATGTAGGAGAAAGCAATTTTATCCATTCCTACTCGATTTTCCTGCCGACATTTATGAAGCTGTAAAAACGAAAAATGGAACATCTGCTGGAAGCCGCTAACTTTTTCCCAACAGAGGGAGAGGATAATAACTATGCTATTGATAACGATGATGCCGCAAAGATCTACAACCTCATCGACTATGTCAATTACAGGCAGGGCCGCCCACTAGATTTAATGAATCAGCCAAACCATGAAGAGATCGGGCGATTATTATCGGCATTTATTAGGTTACAAGATGCAGTTGACAGGTCCCCTGAACCTCAAATATTCAGCTACCCGATGCATAGTTTATTGGAAAATTTGAAGGAATACATAAACCTGTGGCGCTGGTTGTCGCAGGAGGACACGGGTTTGGTCATCAACGTGTCTCCACCAACAGCGACAGAGGTCGCTGCTATAGATATAGAGAAGGTTGTAACTCCAGTACTAATTTCATCAGAGACTCTTAGTGCAGTCCCTCAAAGCGTAATTTGCACTCATCCTTTTGTGGTGGGAGAAGAGGTAAGCCGCATGCCTTGTCACGAACACCATATTTTCCACACCCACTGTATTCTAAATTGGTTAGATAGGAAGGTCAATTGTCCACTCTGCAGAGGAGAGCCTTTCGAGTTAACGTCAATGTCACGGTCACGGTCGCCTTCACCTTCTAGTGAGGACAGTTAGGAAGGTAATGTTTTCCCTTACAACAAATATACCTAAAACCATTCCCCATCTTCGTCCTGCTAAATAGCCTTGTTACAGGTACCGCTAGATGCTTCACAGTTTGATATTTGATTAGAAAGACTTATCATGATAAAATCCACATATAAAATAACTTTAAGCCATCACGCCAACCACACACCTAAAAGATAAATACTAGGGAAAAAATACAAATTTGAAGGGTTAAACTTATATTATAAACAAACATGGATGTCTTTCAATCCTAACGCAACGTATATATATATATATATATACCAGCCAGAGCTAACCCAAAACTCACCATCATCCCACCGAAAAAACCAAAAAAAAATCCTTGTTAGTCATGTCATAGAGTTGGATTTGAATTCCCTTGTTCTGGTACAAGAAAATATCTCATTCTATAGTTGATAGTCTTTTTATCATAGTATTAGATTATATACCAAAGTGTTCTAAGATTACTACATACAGAGAGTGCAGCACAGGAATCGTCCAAAAGGCAGGCATTATTCTTATAGGAAAATTGTATATTACGTCCACATATTGGTTTCATTAGAATATAATTATATAGTAGAACAATGTAAGTTTTTTAAAGCAACTTGTAAGCGAAAACAATTGCTATTTAATGAATCTTTAAGTTAAAAAGCTTTAAAGTCCGTTTGGATTGCTTGAGAATTAATAAATTTATTTATGTTTATTTATCTATCTTCGAGGTCACTGATTTGAAATATTATTGAGGACCCTATCTTACAGTTTAAATTGGCAATTTATGAATGTCTATTAGACCACTCCATGTTTGTGTGTGGTTTTCATATTATCATAGTTGGAATCTTCATGAACTTGACCACAATTTGTTTAGTATAATAAAGAAGCATTGATGTCGTTACAACAAACACTGCATCTCACATTATAATTTGCTTTACTTTATTTGATAACAAAGAAACTATACGTTGTAGTTCCTATGCCAGAGGAAAAGCATAAGAAATAGTGGAATTTTGATGATCAATTTATTTGGACCATATCTAACCAATATAAATCATTAGATTATTGATATAAAGTATCAAAGTCATGGTTACCCTTTATATATCTAAGAATCTATTGTAAATATCCAATGTTACTTTCATTGATATAACATGAAACATCGTAAATAACTCACTACATAACATACATATAATTGACTATTCATGAGATAAATCAAGATACTCATGAATTGATGATATAAACTCATTCATTGTAGATGAATTAGAGTGAATGAATTAGAGTGAGTTAAAAAATTTAGTTTAACTTCCATATGTATAGATTGTATTTTAAGATTAACATATGCAAGTTTAGCTATTCAAAGTTAAGTAGTAATATAAAAAAATTATATTTATCATATAAAAAACTAAAGATAAGTTAAATTTTTCCTTTCAAATTATAAGGCTCCACTACAAGTTATAACAATATCATCAACATATATAATGATAACTATAATGTTATCTTTGGTTAAATATTGAATTTTTATGATGCTCATCAATCCATATAGGAAGTTGATCAATTTATAAACTAGATGCTTTTTCTAACACATAAAATGCTTGTAGTTGTATAATGTAAACTTTCTCTATATCTACATTTCAGAAGTAACCCCTCACATCCATTTTATATAACCTTCCATCTAAACTATTTTATAATAGAGAAAATTAATAATAAACTAACCAACTTTATGGTTCATATACATGTTTCACCATAGTCTAGTCCTTCTTCTACATAACCTTTAAAAAAAAAAAAAATAGGTTTTAAAATTATTATTGAATCCATCTACTTATTTTTATCTTATAAGCTCAATTACAATAAGTGATTTTCTTTCCATATGGTAATTGACATAATTCTCATGTTTTATTCTTCATTAAAGAATGATTTCCCACCTTCACGACAACTTCTTATTTTTATTTTTATTTAGTCTTTTTATATTGTTAAAATAATAGAATATTCTCTTAAGTTCCACTAGGATAAACACTTGAGTTTCCAATCCTTCATGTGTTAGGAGAACTCTCAGTGGTGTCTTCATCAGGTCTGATGAGTTGTAATCCAACGGTTCTCAAAGATCAACTCTACTATTTATACAGAGTTGATCCTTGGAATAAATAAATTTGTTCTATTTTACTTCTTCAATATCTTGTAATTCTTTGCACATCTATTTGGAAAATTCTAACATGGTACTAGAGTAGGATAGATTTTGCTAGCATTCTATCTTGAAGGAAGTCTTCCGAACTAGTTCTTAATCTTCTTCTTCTTTGTTTTTTTAAGAAGAAAAGATCTTATAGTTTATCTTAGATGCTTTTTTGAGATATTAGCTTATGGTAATTTTTTTTTTTTTTTTTTCTAACATCTATTTTACCATTTATGCAAAAAAAATTATCTCAAAAATAGCTTCTTAAAATAAAATTTGTTTTTAAATGCCCTCTACTTCTATTGTGTTTGCTTATATTTAATTCTCCTTCTCAGGCACAACATCTCTGTGTAAACTCAGAGGAGAAACAATATAACTAAGCAATTATTAAAGAGGCCATTTTTTTCCTCATATATTTGTCTATGTTTTCCATGAGATTGCAGATGATTCACCTTCACTAGCCTTCGTTGCACTTGTTTTAAAAACGTAGCCTTCTTTATGTTGAGGAATCTTAAAAGATTTTATTTTTCTATTCGTTAGTCTTCATCACTATATTATATTTGATTTCCCTCATCACGTCAAATTAAAGACTAATGGTTTAATAAATAAACCAAGAAGCATTTCCTCCAAAAAAAAAAAAAGAAATGCGGTCTTCTATGCCCGTTAAGATTCGACACACTTGAGGTATTAAATTTTTTTACAGATTTTTTTTCGATCTATTACAATATCTATCCCGTTGGTTATTTTGGCACTCCGGGATTCTTTCGTATGTTTTCTCTTTATAAAACAACTTCATTGGCATAAGAAATCATTACCTTTCTGCTCTGCATCATTGATAAAATCTTTTAGGCTCTTCTATATTTGTCTGCTAGCTCTATGTTCTGTAGGTTTTAAGCGCTTCCTTCCTTATTGAAGGACCGCAACATCTCTTCTTTTAGCAATGTTCATTATAAATACTTTTATACTTCAACATCTCTTCTTTCAGCAACATTCGTTCTGAGGAACCGTTCTGAGCATAGCGAAGGTTCTATATACAATGTTGTGTTGTACCTCCTGTTGGGCCCTGCACTGTGTTGTACCACTGCCCGTTGGCCCCTGTGTCGTGTTGTACCACCGCCCGTTGGGCCCTGGTCCAGTCATCTTTCCTTCAAAGGCCCTTCTCAAGTCAACCCTCGCTACTTTATGAACGACGTCGCCTGCACTTTACACTGGTATAAAACATATAATTTTTTTTATCTAACATCTATCTGTAGGTGTCTTATTGGTCCATCATTTTTCCTCTCTGTCACGACGTTCCTTTTATTAACATTGGCTTCCAAAGTTTTGGTTGTTGCATCAAAGTTGTGAGACTCATATTTCATTTCAACGTATCTCGGGTAATCCCGCTCACTCCCCTCTCAAAGCTATTAATTTTGTTTTTTATTCTGGAGCTTTAAGAAGAAAACATTTCGTTTTATTTTTTGGCCTTAGATATCACTATTGTAATATTTTGTTTCAACTCTGAATACTTCCTTTCCAACTTATTCTGACTTAGAATCGACATTTGTAATTTAATTTAATAAAATATTGGGGGGTCTTAAGGTGCAATTTTGCACCTATCCATTCTTTAGGGAGGACGTCTTGTTTTCTCTGTGCATCCAGAGGACGTCTTGTTTTCTCTGTGCATCCATATAAAATAAATTAACCTCCTCTTTTTTCTTTTGCTTTTGATATGCATAATAGTTTTGGGAAAAATAAATATCTCATAATTTTTAATTAATGTTTATTTTATAATCATCATTTAATTAAAACTTTATTTCTAACTTTATTTTTTTCTGCATAATCTATTTTGCTTATCATAAAATCATAAAATTGAAATTACTTTTTTTCTAAATAATTAAAAATTATTTTATTTCATGTATACTCATATTGTAGTATTAAATTTATTTTAGTCACTTTTTTTATTTAGTTGCTTCCTAAAAATTTGATCTATTTTTCAAATATCTCACTTAGGTTTATTTTTTCAAATTTCAAAAATTAAGCTTGATAAAAATTAATATTTTTTTAAAATCATTAAATATCAAAATTCTTCTTAATCAATCAAATATAAAACTCCTTATCTTTATTGGCTATCCTACATAACTTATAGTTTCCCTCAAGTAAGGGCGAGTTATAAAGATACCAATTTTGAACTGGGAGATTTAAAGCCTAAGTTCCAAGTATCAAATCTTACCAAATACTTATAGTTTCCCTCTCGTAAGGGCGGGTATTTGCAAGAAGAGATATATAGGTCTGGCATATTTGATAGTCTTAAATAAAACATATATTAAATATCATTAATACTTACAGTTTCCCTCTCGTTAGGGCGGATATTTTTGAATAATTTGGTATTCATTGAAACCTTAGACTCCTTTTTTTCTCTTCCCTTATTGAATTTCAATATTCCAAAATTACTTATAGTTTCCCTTTCATAAGGGTAAGTAATTCTTGTGAAATTAGTATTTCCTTGGGGATTAGAACAAGTAGTCCATTGCATTTCATTGTTTCAAAGTTAAGGGGGAACCTTGGGTTAACTTTAAAATAAATTCAATAAATACAATCGATCTTATCACTCCCCATAACTACCATACATGGAAATCCAAAGTTTTAAATATAATTTCTCAAAAAGGTTTTACTCACCTATTAGAAGAAGACCAACCTGAGTTTGAGAAAGAATATGAAAAATTTATTCACAAAGGCAAAACGTAAGAAACTATGGGTATTATTAGCTCTAATGTTCATGAAATTTTGTGGTTTCATATTACATATTGTAATACTCCTCATGAAATTTGGAAAAAACTTAAATCCTTGTTTGGAAAAGTAGATCAATTAAGATCAATGCAGCTAGAAGCAGAACTAACTTCTTTGTGTCTTGATGATTTTAGCATTTGTAGACACCAAAACAACACCAATCCGATTATGTGACTGCAAACACTGATCGCTTTGACAAACACAGCCCCCAGGGCAGCCCTCAGAGGTCAAACAATGGTCCTAACCACTTTTACAACAATTTTGGAAGGTCAGAAGGCAATTTGGCACCTTCAAACAACCTACTCCAAATTCGTCCCACCCTGGGACGAATTCAAATTGAAATCCGTCTCACCAAGGGGCGAATTCTGAATTCGTCCCTGGGTAGGACGAATTCCAAGTTTAATGGGCAAAAAGAAGAATGGCGCCAAGTGGCAGCCAGGGACAGTCAGTTGATGACTCCTGCCTCGCACGCGTGTGTGGGTGAACAGAGAGGCCGTTAGAGGACTTTCACAAGGGCAGTTATGAAAGCCCAAGTCATGGACGACTCCCCTCCCTCATGGGAAGACTTGACTGCCACATGGCACCTATGACCAACACATGGCGCTTATGCTTCCCTCTCAAAAGAGACCCCATGGGTCTATAAAAGGTGAGACTTTTCTCACCCAAATAGATTGGAGGCGATTTCAAGCAACAAAGTGTTGTTCGATTGATTACCCACTTGCATCCCTTTGATTCACCTTCTCACATCCACTAATCTCTTTCGCAAGGGAGGTTATTGGGTGGCTTTTGGAAGCGTGGATCCAACCCAAACCCAACATTTGACCACCTCACACCACCAATTTGCAGACATCCCAATCCTAAGAGGTTTTGGACCCATCCCTAGTGGATTGGCTCCGAAATCAAGTGCCAACGGTGGGAGGCCCACTTGGGCACCCCGCATTTTCCAAGTTTTGTTTTAAAAGCATTCTAGATTATTGTTTCAGGTTGCATCTCATGTTATTCTGTTTGGTTAACTCATAGCTTCAATTTCATAACATTTTGATCAGATTTTATCATGCCTTTTGTCGCTTTGTTGTCCTACTACCTTGAAGGTGGCGACATCGAATTCTTGAGGATAGAGGCCAAATTGGGAGAATCCGACCATCTGGGTCATCCCAAAATGGCCCCAATTACATAACCCCTCTATTTGCAGGTGTTTTGGAGGTCTCAAGATTTGACATTGGAGCAGTACCACTTCGATTTTTCTAACACAGTAGAATTCGTCTCACCCAGGGACGAATAGCAGTCAGAATTCATCCTTCCTAGGGACGAATTCCAGTTGAAGGTAGATTGGTCGACTGTTTCAATGGCAGTGGCCCTCTGGTGATGTCTTCTGTCCTCTGTCAGGTTTTTAGGTCATTTAGAGTCATTTTGTCTATCGATTTGGCTAATTATTTACATGCATCTTTTGATGATTTTAGAGAACAAACACTTACTATTTGGAATAGGTTCTACTGACATCTTTGTTGTTTCTTTATTCGTAGGAGGAGCAGCAGAGGTTAAGGACTCATCAACATCAACGGCGACATCATCTTGGCCCGCCCATTTCAAGTGTGGGCATGCAAAAAGAGGAACCTTAAGTCTCGATTGTAATCAAATTCTTTTAATGCTCCTAGCCCCTGAAAAGGGAGGAGACGTATTTGTAATAGAGATCAAGAGAGTTTAATGAAAGGGCTGTGTTTTCTTCATTTGCTTGTATCTCATTTCAATGCGTCTCTTTCATTTCATGCATTCTACATTTCTAGGACTTAAGCGTATTTGGTTTTGAATGCATCGCAATTAGTGTTTCCTTTTCCCAGAATCTTGTGCTTTCAGTGGCGATATCTATCCAAGCAGTGTCAATACTCTATCTCTTGATGACTTTGTTTAAGCCGTGTGATTTGGGTTTGACGGGTGGCATGTATGGCGACTATCGGGTCAATTTGGTCTACCCTATTTTGCTCAAGAGGTTGGAATGTTTCTCCTATGTGTTTGCCTCGATCTTGATGATCTAAAATTTCAATGGGTCGCTTCCCTTTATCGAGGTAGGCGACATTTACTCGAGGCTCTAGCCTCGATGTATGATCATGATACCTAGCAAGGGCAAAAACGCATGGTTCCTGCATTGTTTGTTGTCCTCGAGGAATGCGATGGCTTTCCTTGTACTCTCTTTCATTGGTTTGAAAGGGGCGAGCAGAGTTAGCTCACCCTATGTAAGGATCCCTGCGCTCTGGATTTTGTATTTGGTTTTGTTAAATAAAATGAATCACACACACTTCACGCAATAATTTTAAACCAAGGAGCTGGTCGTAAGACCCCAGCCCTTGAGCAAGACCAACGGTGGGTTCATCACCACCTTGGCTTAGCTTTGCATCCATTTCCCGATTGTCAACTATTGTTAGGTGTAAATCCTGACGAGAGCTGACCGAGTGTCACTAGGGTGATTCCCATGCACGCGAGGATAAGTTTTCTATGGTAGGTGCCATTAACAGGACAATCCCCCTTCCGTACTACCTACGTACCACGTACCTTCTGCTCTCACGTACCTATAGTCTCCCTCTCGTAAGGATGGATATATAGATAGGTTGGTATATCGGCCTGGTTCGTATATTGAAGGGGCTACCATTTTGGGAGTTATATGAGCCGTCATAATGCATTTAAATGTTCTTCAAAACCTACAAAAACAAAACAAAACATAAAAATGCACTAAACCAGTTTAGGGCACACCAATAATCCTTAAAAGAGATAATCACGGTTTGTGTATGCGTGTGTTTAATTCTGCTTAGTGTAGACAAAAAAAAAATCATCATAAACGAGATAAAAATCTACTTAGATAGTATAGAAGCAACGCAATGGTGTACACCCGTAGCCAAGCCCAATCAAGGTACACAAGAAGCAGGCACAAGTCGCCTTTGCTTTAGTCTTGAGGACTTGGTCATATCGCCTTATCGGTCTAGCCTACAAAAGAATCTGATTCAAAATCCTCGGTGGGGTATGCCCATTCAAAGCAGCCCCTTTTAGAAAGATGCCCTACATGTAGACCTTGATGTAAATAGAGAATCACCTTCTGAGGTTAGACATGAGTGGCCACAGCGTGATGGAGTGCTAGAAAGGCACACTATCCATTTGGAGGGACAACGTGGATATGGCGTCCCTTCTTTACCTCCCATCAGGACGAAAAGACAAAATCCGGAGCGCGGGATCCTTACACAGGGCGAGCTAACTCCGCCCGCCCCGTCCAAACCCGTGAAAGGGAGTACAAGGAAAGCCATCACATTCCTCGAGGACAACAAACAGCGCGGGAACCTTGCATTTTCGCACTTGCTAGGTATCATGATCATACATCGAGGCCAGAGCCTCGAGTAAATGTCACCTACCTCAACAGAGGGAAGCGACCCATTGAAATTTTAGATCATCAAGATCGAGGCAAACACATAGGAGAAAAACTTAAGTCTCCTGAGAAAAATAGGGTAGACCAAATTGACCCGATAGTCTCCAGATATGCTACCCGTCAAGCCCAAATCAAGTGGCTTAAACAAAGTCATCATAAGATAGAGTATCGACATCGCTTGGATAGAGAGCGCATGCAACGCGAAGCGGATGAGTTACGCTATGAACTACCTGAGAGGGGGCCAACCCCTCACACCCAAAGAGCTGAACAATATGAGAGGCATAATCCGTTGGTGCAAGACAGGTCTCCTCGACCTTGTCAAGCTTTGCCTCCGAGACCTTATAGACCCGAGAGGGAGGCCACTCCCCGAAACAATGATAGGTACCTTTAGTAGGGATTCAATCAGGGTCATAGGATTCACCCAGAGACTCCTCAAGAATTTTACGAGGAGTATGAACCAGACGTAGAATATGTTGAAACTCCCCATCAAGGCAGGAGGGCTGCCATTCGGCCACCCCTTCATAGGCCTCTAGTCTACCATAACTTACAACGGGAGCGAACAAAAGAGGAAGAAATAAAATATTTCGATGCATACCAAGCGCTATTAGAGCGTTTCGAGTCTGTGGAGACAAAATATGCTGGGCATCAAAAACCCACATTACGTCAACTCCACAGTCATCCGGTGCATCCCTCAGTGCCTACACCTCTTTACCCCGAACACTTCAAGTTGCCTCAATTGGCAATTTTTAAAGGTGAAGAGGACACACAAGAACATGTTACAAGATTTCTAAGCCAATGCTTCGGCATCCAAGATAATGACGCATTGTTTCTTAGAACATTCATAACCACATTCACAGGCCCTGCCTCGGATTGGTTCACACAATTACCCAAACACGAAGCATAAGCAACCTAGATCAATTAGTAGATGCGTTTCTTGAACGCTTTGCCTTCAACACAAGGAAGAAGGCATCACTGAGTGATCTGGCTAGCCTCAGGCAATTTGAGGAAGAAACAATGGTAGCATACGAGAATTGATGGAGAGATTTTCTTTCTAAGTTACCTTACCATCCCCCTATGTCTGATCTCACATAGATGTTCGCAAAAAGTTACTTGAAATCGATCTCTGGGCTATCGCAGCTACAGCAATACGCCAGCTTAGAAGAAGCTTTGGCACAAGCCAGAGTTATAGAAGAGATCAAAATAGGTGAAGGCGCAAACGCCAAGCCTAAAAAGAAAGAGTGGAATAAAACCACTAAGACCGGGACAACGCAATCACAACACGCTGCGGTTAACCAAGTTGTGATAAATGTTCCCGTGCCTGTGCAAGAAATGCAGCCCCAAAGGCTAATTACCGGGCGAGTGCCTCCCGGTTATGAAAGAGATAATAGAAGGTAGGAGCATAATCAGCAGCGTCGCCCTAGGCGACAATTCACCCCTTACACGGAGTCTAGGGACTCCCTATTTGACCGCTTGTCAGCGGCAAATTTAGTCACTCTGCCAGAAATCCAAACTATAGACCCTAACACTCCTAAGCCTAGGGGATACAGAGAGGAATTGTATTGTAGATTCCATAGGCGTAGAGGACACGACTTGAATGGATGCTAGAAATTCAAAGAATTAATCCAATATTTGATCGACAATAGAACATTGGCCATGGACAACCCCATAGCACCAAATAATCAACAAATGGGGGTATTCAAGGACCCTTTGCCTGCCCACGAAGCACAGGAAAAACCTCTCCAGATTAACGAGGTGCGATAGAATCTTCCCAAGCAAGGATTTGTGGGAATGATTAGTATAGTGACAAGGAACAAAAAGTACCCAGCAATTGCCCCCGAGGTAGCTACGAGGGAAGTTTCGATAACATCGCAGCCTCAACAATGCCCAACGCAGTTGCTTTCGCCTAGACCCGAGGTCATGATACGGACCAAACTCATGCAAAGTTTGCAAACCACATCGGCTAGGCTGTCCATTTATGAGCTTATTCAATAGTCAGCACCCCATAGGGAAGCTCTTATGGACATTTTAAAAGCCATCGAATTATAGCCTCACGAAGCAAATTATTTCAACAACTTCGTGGGACATGTGAAACGATGTACGAAGCCGGTCATCACCTTCAAAGAAGATGAAGTAAAAACAATATTGAATGACATGGCAGACCCACCCCTGCACGTTATCGCGCGGGTCAACGGGATCCCGTACAAGAGAGTGTTGGTAGATACTGGCTCGTCCAGTAACATCATTACCACTTTAGCCTTAAAACATTTGATGCTTCCAGCCTCTCACATCACAGCCTCCACGTACACACTGTGAGCTTTCAACGATGCAATATGCTCGACAGTCGGCACAGTTGTTCTACCTATCCAGGTAGGACAAAATACAATACCTACATTGTGCCATGTGTTGGAAGGTGAGATGGCTTATAATATACTGCTAGGGCGGCCTTGGATCAGGGACATGAAGTGTGTCCCTTCGATCGCTCACCAGTGCTTAAAGTATGCTTTTGAAGGATAAATACATGTAGTCCCAATGGACTTAGAGCCCTTCAAGTATTGCAATGCGGTACAATTCATGCCTCAATCGACCCTCCCTTCAACGTATTTGGATTTCCAGTTAAATCCATCTAAACAGGGTCCAATACCGCAGGCACCACTGGTTACCAAATCAACAAAATCCCATCCAGGTGAGTCTTCATCATCTGCTCCTTCGTTATCAACCCCACTTGCCATGGCCAAACAGAAGGACCAGGGAAAATAGATCATGGAAGAGGCTAAGCCCCTAGAAGAGGGGTTGCCCACAATTTCAATGGTATCAACAGAAGAAACACCTCATACAGCAGAAGCGGAGACTCCTAAAATGCCAAACATGGAATGGACTCAGGAAGGACTCCCGTTTCCTCCCACCCAATCATCAACAATCACTATTGAAATGGCTAGTACGGGCCTGGGGGAGTATTTAGTGCAAAATGTTGTGGCAACCCCCGCATTGGAGTCAGTACAGGACATGGGAAGACCTCGCCTTCCCATAGGGACAATTGTTCCTCTAGGCTACCCACCAAACCAGACGAATTTTGTGTATGGGGGCCTTGATCATGGTCTTGAACCATGCAAACAAAAGGAAGCAGACGAAGAACCTTTTGTTGAAAACATCAATTATCTATCAAACCCAGACTTTGCCCTAAAATATCTTGGCCAATGCAATTGGCATGGATACGGGCTAGGCAGATATGAGTAAGGGACGCGGGTCCTTTGCCAACCAAGATATCAGATGCCATATGATAAGTCAGGAGTAGGGTTCAACCACCCCCTACCCTTAAACATCTTGGTCAAAAATATGCAAGGCATAGAAATAGGCAGCAAGGGGGAATTGGCATTAGATGCTTATGCCAATCCAAATACAAAATATACATTGGGAGACTACCTCCCATGGTCAACAAACACCCTTGGCAATAGCAGTAATCACTCTCCTTTGCTAGAGAGAGGCGAAAGTTCAGACATTAATCCTCAAAGAGAACAGCAACGACTTCCGAACATATTTTTGAAGCTATTCCCCTTAGAGGTTCTAGTTGAATCAGTACAGTGTCAAAAGAATCAGGTCCCTCCACCAAGAGTGGAACAACCACAATGGGACCAGATTAACTTACTGGAACAAGGAGAGTCCTCAACGTCGCAAGTAATAGTTGCTGAAGAGAATGAACAATTTTGGGTCTCCGAAAGTGATTCAGAATATGAAACTGAGATGGACTATCTTAGACATGCACGATGACATTACCGCCCTTTAACTCATGAAGATCTAATGGGACAGATGGGCATACGATTAGGGCATGAATGGTGGGTAGACCCAATGGGGTGGGACCTAGTGTTGGATCCATGGCTCTATATTCACGATGAGCAATGCCCACCTCGAGACCCTATCATGACATCAGTACCAAGGGAAGACCCCGTATTCCTATCAGCACATAGGGCTGATCCGTTCATACCCGTCCCTACAGAACCAGATCCAGAGCATAGAGAGCACCCAGAATGTTCGAGCTATAACACCCGCGGTAATGGAGACCAAATTCATTCCATCCACATGATCTCCATTGATTTGACCGCACCCATCCACAATCTGGCCGATCCATCATGGTCATTGCATTTAGACATAGATGCCATTGACTGGGATCGCGTCAATTCACCTTTATCACCATCAGAGTACTGACATTTTGGTGAAATGCTTCATTTTACCCCAAGGACAACTCAGGATATTTTTCAAGCTAAAGAGGGACCCGAGGTTCCAAACGTAGATATAAACTCAGCTAATGATATCCATTTGATCCCAACTCCACATCAGTTGGAAGATGGATCCCACATGTTAGTCGAGGAAACGACTGACGTAAACATTGGCTTAGACCCAACGAATCCATAGATTATCAAGCTGGGGGTAATCTTATCCCCCGAAGAGCAAGCCGACTACATTACCCTTCTCAAAGCGAAGAAGGAGGTTTTTGCATGGTCATACAGAGACATGCCGGGACTAGACCCGCAGCTAGTCACGCATAATTTAACGCTTGATCCGAAAATCAAGCCCGTAAAGCAAAAACTACAAAATATGCACCCAACAGTGGCCTTGATGGTCAAAGATGAATTGCAAAAGTTGTTGGATGCACAGTTTGTCATCTACGTGGATTATCCGCCATGGTTGTCCAACATGGTTCCCGTCAAGAAGCCCGATGGGAGGATTCGCATATGCACCGATTTTTGAGACCTAAACAAAGCGAGTCCTAAGGATGATTTCCCCTTGCCCAGCATCGATGCATTGGTAGACGCTACAGCAGGTCATGAAATGCTTTCCCTAATTGATGGTTTCTCAGGATACAATCAAATTCGTATCAATCCTGAAGACCAACTAAAAATGGTGTTCACAACGCCTTGGGGGACATTTTGTTATAAGGTCTTGCCTTTTGGCCTTAAAAATGCTGGCGCTACCTACCAACGTGCCATGACATATATCTTCCATGATTACATGCATAAAACCATGGAAGATTACATGGATGATTTGTTAGCCAAGTCTCTTTTGTGCTCAGATCATCTCGATGATTTAAGCAAGATTCTCGATCACCTCATAGAGCATAAGGTCAGACTGAATCCCAAGAAGTGCGTATTCGGCGTCACATCCAAAAAACTCTTGGGTTTTATAGTCTCAAAACGAGGCATCGAAGTGGACCCGAAGAAAGTCAAGGCAATCCTTGAAATGGCTCCCCCAACTACTATCAAGCAGCTCAGAAGTCTGCAAGGAAAGGTCGCATCGATTAAACGCTTCATAGCACAATTATCTGACAAATGTCGACCCATGAATAAATTATTGCACAAGGGAGTTACATTTCACTGGGATGACGAGTGCCAGTCAGCCTTTGACGAAATCAAACAATACTTGGCTTCGCCGCCAGTATTGGCACCGCCTAGACCAGGAGTGTCATTCTACTTATAAATCTCAGCTACTGAGGTGGCACCGGGCGCCATGCTAGCCCAAAAGAATGAACTTCACAAAGAACAGGCTACTTACTATCTTAGCCGCACCCCGGTCGGCTACGAACTTAACTATGCATACATTGAGAAACTCGCTGGCAGTGGTGTTTGCTACCAAAAGCTATGCCACTACATGCTGAGCAACACTACGTATGTTGTGTCTAAGGAGAATCCATTGTGATACATGATGAGTCGTACTTATCATAGTAGTCGCACGACGAAATGGATCATGTTGTTGACGAAATTTGACATTGAGTTTATTGGGCAAAAATCTATCAAAGGACAAGTCATAGCCGATCAACTAGCAGAGGCTCCTCTTGAAGACGATCAGCCTCTAGTCATAGAACTACCCGATGATGGGGTCTTCCATGTCTCAAAATCACCAAATTTTGATGATCCTGAGTCATAGACAGACATAACCCTATTCTTCGATGGTTCTAAATGCGAGCAATGTGGTGGCATAGGAATTGTATTCTTCACACCGCAGGGTGCTCCAATGCCCCTGTCATTTAAATTAAACTTCCAGTGCACCAACAATAATGCAGAATATGAAGCCTTGCTCCTAGGTCTTCAAACAACAATTGCCATGAAAATCAAATGACTGAACATCTTTGGTGATTTGTTGTTAATAGTCAATCAAGTCAAAGGGGTATATCAATGCAAATGCCCAGTTCTGAAGGCCTATAAAGCCCTCATGGACAAATTCCTGGAAAAACTTGAGTGGTATGACATTGAGGCACTCCCTCAATCATCGAATCATTTTGCGGACACAATGGCCTCCTTGGGGTCACTAATCCCACAAGACCTTTCCGGTGATATGACAACTATTCAAGTCAAAACCTTATCGCAATCCACGATAGAGCGCAAAAGTTCAGACTTGATGCCAAGAATCCACATGATCCAGATTAAACCATCCTTGGATAAGTTCTTTCGAATCCGAGATCATCTAAAACGTGCCAACTGGGGGTCCTTGTTTTCCCCCACTCCCACTAATAGCAACACAACGCTATTCTTACAAGTTCTATCCCATTCAGCATTTTTTAGGGAAGAACTTTGAAAGGGATTGGCTGTTCATACTGTCGAGTTTCTGATCAACAGGACTGGTATTTATCCATAAGAGACTACCTCAAGTTAGGTAATCTTCCCTTTGGATTGACGCACGCCGCAAAATGAACATTCAAGCAGAAAGTGGCTAAGTATGTCTTGATAGGAGACATTTTGTATCGTCGTAGTTATGACAGAATTCTTCTTCGTTGTTTGGACCAGCAAGAGTCCACTTGAGCAGTCGACCAAGCACACGACGGTACATGTGGTGGTCACTTTAGTGGTATGGCCATCGCAAAGCGCATTCTTCGCATGGGCTATTATTGGCCATATTTAGAGCAATATTGTTGCGCATATGTCAAGAAGTGCGTGAAATGTCAACATCATGCCAATTTGATGCACGTACCTTCCTAGGCCCTACAGACAGTCCAGTATGCTTGGCCATTTTCGTAGTGGGGCCTCGATCTAATCGAAAAGATCTCCCCTACATCGTCAGGCCGTCACACATTTATCATAACGCCCACAGAGTATTTTACCAAATGGGTGGAAGCAATTTCGTTAACCTCAACGAAAGGACCCCCCATTGTGGAGTTCATCTTGCATAACATCATATGTCATTTTGGTATTCCATCCAAAATAATATCGGATAATGGGCCATCATTCAAGAACAAAGACATGCATGCTTTGACCATAAAGTACAAAATTTAGCACAGCTTTTCAACACCCTATTATCCGCAAGCAAATGGGCAAGCAGAGGCGTCAAACAAAATGCTAGTCGCCATCCTTAAAAAGATGGTCGTAGACAGTCATAAATATTGGCACATCCAAATCCCACTTGCCCTTTGGGCCTATCGCACTAGCATTCGAACGCCAACTAGGGCAACTTCATTTTTGTTGGTGTATGGCTCAGAGGCAGTAATGCCTCTCGAATTGGAAATTCCTTCCCTGCGCATATCAATACAGGATTTCATCGATGATGACACTACGTGGCAGGACCGGTTAGACCAACTTACGTTGCTGGACGAACGACGCGTTAATGCTCTCGAGCACTTACTTATCTACCAAGAGCGGCTTAATAAAGCTTACAACATGAAAGTTCACCTAAGGGACTTTCGGGTTGGTGATTTGGTTTTGAAGGAAAACCAATAGAACTCTAATTTGTCGTCCCACCTAAGGGACAAGTTCGTGGAAAATTGGTTAGGTCCATATGTCATTGATAGAAAAATAGGACCTGGGACGTACCGGCTAGCTTCTCTTGACGGCATCAAGGAAACAGAACCCTTGAATATCAGTCATTTGCGACCATTTTATATCTGAGAGAGCCATATCCCAAAAAGCTCCAAGGATTATCGCAATCACTTGGTCAAAACCCAAAAAGCTCCAAGGATTATCGCAATCACTTGGTCAAACCAAAAAAGCTCCAAGGATTATCGCAATCACTTGGTCAAACCAAAAAAGCTCCAAGGATTATCGCAATCACTTGGTCAAAACCCAAAAAGCTCCAAGGATTATCGCAATCACTTGGTCAAACCAAAAAAAAGCTCCAAGGATTATCGCAATCACTTGGTCACCCCAAAAATCTCCAAGGATTATCGCAATCACTTGGTCACCCAAAAATCTCCAAGGATTATCACAATCACTTGGTCACCCCAAAAGCTCCAAGGATTATTGCAATCACTTGGTCACCTCAAAAAGCTCCAAGGATTATTGCAATCACTTGGTCACCCCAAAAAGCTCCAAGGATTATCGCAATCACTTGGTCACCCCAAAAAGCTCCAAGGATTATCGCAATCACTTGGTCACCCCAAAAGCTCCAAGGATTATCGCAATCACTTGGTCACCCCAAAAGCTCCAAGGATTACCACAATCACTTGGTCACCCAAAAAGCTCCAAGGATTATCGCAATTACTTGGTCACCCCAAAATCTCCAAGGATTATCGCAATCACTTGGTCACCCAAAAAAATCTCCAAGGATTATCGCAATCACTTGGTCACCCCAAAAAGCTCCAAGGATTATCGCAATCACTTGGTCACCCCAAAAAGCTCCAAGGATTATCGCAATCACTTGGTCACCCCAAAAGCTCCAAGGATTACCACAATCACTTGGTCAAAACATCAAAAGCTCCAAGGATTATCGCAATCACTTGGTCAACCCAAAATCTCCAAGGATTATCGCAATCACTTGGTCACCCAAAAAGCCCCAAGGATTATCGCAATCACTTGGTCACCAAAATGCTCCAAGGATGTCCACAATCACTTGGACAAAAATAAAAAATAATCAAAAACAACAAAAAATTGCATCTCATATCTAGGCATACTCAAATTCATCAATCGAGAGCTCTTCTCACACCTCATATTCATATTCAAAAAAATAAATACATCAAAAATACAAAAACATGTAGCTGCATTAAGCATTGCATCCATACGCTGCATATTTGTGGTTGTATAGGTCAAAGGCACCATAGGCTGTAATTGTTCTGATAGACCATTTTATTCCACACTGTTCCATTTTACAAAAAAAAAAAACAAAAACAACATGCATTGCTTTTACCGCACTAGAATCAGTGGTCTTCTAATGTATCAAGAGTTTTTCGTGATTCAGTCATCATTTTTCTCTTTAGCTCCGTAATGTAACAAGTCAAAATTTTTTTACGAAGGTAGATTCATACTTGAAATACACCTTGTTACGTAACATCCCAACACAAATTAAAGCACATAAAACAATTCCTAAGTTGTGTGAACGAAAGATGAAACCCGCACAGTAATCTAGGTCACCAATAGCGAAACGATTATCTTGCTCATCCCACTGTGTGAATGACCCCAAGAATGCTGAGAGTTGGCAAAAGGACAAGCATCCTCTCTACCCAATTCCCTAAGAATCCCTAGTTCTCAATAGTTGCAAAACATCAAAAATTTGCAAAATGTCAAAAATCAAATATTTGACATCATGCAGTGCACACATCAAACGAAGACAAACGATAGTGATTTTCATCACTCCATCTCCCCAATCCCTTGCTCAAAAGAAAAAAAATCAAAATAAACAGTGATATTATCACTACAAACGAGCAAGTATCCCAATACAATTGAAGAAAAGAAGGGAGTGGAACTTGAATCCCTAGAACTCTCAACATTCTAAAAGGTCATAAGGCAAGCCTCAGTACCGATTTGGTTGATAGCCTATCGATAACTAGCGGTAAACCTCTTGCATGACGATATATCTATCACATTAACTTGCATACAGATCAATGTTTGCATGTGGATGAGCTAGCTTATGGCATCTTGGATAACACCGCACATTAATCTAACTAAATACAACAAAGGAGTTAGTGGAGCTAATTAGGTGATCCTCAGTACAGGTTCGGTTGAAAGCCCATCTGGCACTGGCGGTATCCTGATAAATACCACAATAATGAACTCAATTGCACACATAGGGATGTGAAATAGCTTGGTCAAAAACAAGTCTGATTAATACCTTGTTCAAAAGTCTTGTAAGACAAGGTACAGTCATGGCTAGTGAGTTAAAATGTCTGAGTCTCGGAAAACCTAAGCTACATTTCTAAACCAACTACGCTGCTTTTCATCCTTACAATACCATCAGAAAATACAAAAAGAGAAAACCACATGTATACATACAAGAGCCATACATCATAGCAATCGCCTAAAAACGAATTAAAGAGTGTCTTAAACAGCCTATGGTGCCGTAACCAATCACCACAAATATCATTCATCCATTTCACTTTGCATATCAAAAAGAAATAAAAAACATTTGCATTCATCATAACATAAGCATTCATCAAAATAAATAAACATGCATACATCCATAGTCATTAGCCATCAAATGTAAAAAACCACAATAAAACCGGTATATATATATATATCGTCAAAAAGATGCCCGTAGGCTACAAAATCGGTCCTCAGACCCCGCAATCATATCCAAAAGCACAGCCTAAGGCGTCGACCACCATGATCACCTAGGATCGGTGTGACGGGAACTACCCCCCATGGTGTGGGTCCTATGGGACCCTGTAGGGCGGCTACTGCCAGCCCTCGCATCATGTCTGCTACCGCCTCCCTCATCTAATCGTCGGCGATGAGATGATGCTGACTGCTCAGTCACACTATCCCTTCCACCGCAAATATCCACTGATCGAGGGCTCAGGAAGTCACCCACCAAGGCGGATGACCTCCCTCTCCAACTCTATCCGATGTCGACACCACTCTGCATCTCATCGATGATAGTATGACATTGCATCATCACGCTATGCCAGAACTCTATCCCGCTCTGCCAGCTAAGCCCATAGGAGATCCCTCTCCCGCCTCACATCCTGTAACTCCAGATCCCGTATCCATAGCAGCTCTATCAGTCACGCATTTTTAGAGCGTATCTCAGACTCCACCTCCTCTATGTCTACCTGATGAACAGGACCCTCTAGAATAGCAGCCTGCTCTGGCTCCCACTGCTCCTCCACGTCCTGCATGTCCGGCTGATCCAAAGTGCCCAAGTCTGCATCCTCATCCCCCACATCCAACATGTCCGCATCATCCAACAGACCTCCCCAATCATCCCCTGCTGCATCAGAACCCTCCACTGTCACCTCCGCACCACCCAGTGGCCCCTCTCCTCTCCATCACCGTAGTACCCACCACAAGTCATACTCAGTGGTAGTCCCGACGTCATCTACGTCTAGGACATTAATAACCACATTTGACTCCTCGCCCAATGGCACAGTGACTGGTGGATCTAAATCCCTCTCATCTCCCCGCCGCCGATAGACCACGGGCTCACCAGGAAACCCCTGGCACACCCTAAACTATCGTGTAACCCGACTGTATGAAAATAACTCATGCTCCGTCCCGTGCCTCCCAGTCAACCACCGCTCCCTGCGTACCCAACAGAGCCACTCTCTAGCCTTTGGCCAGGCTGGACAGTCTCGATAAGGGTGCCAAAACACCTCCCCCGGAGTGAGCCGAGAAAAGGCATCGGTATAGTGCTCTACAGCACCTGTCCATCACCGACTCTGCCCCTGCTCCGCAGACTGCCGCCATAAAACTACATAGCCTATCTTCGTGTCATCCATCGTTGCCCGAGTCGTCCACGGTAACCCGGTCGGCCTCTCCACTACTATGTGCTGCCAACCCCAACACTGCAGCAGATAACTGCAACGGACGCCCTTCCGCTGCCGACAGCGGACCGCATACAGCTCCCCGTAGAGCCGTGCCAACAATGTCTATCCCCATCTCAAAATCAGTGGTGCCTTTATCGGGCACTCTACCAACTGCCATACCAAATCCAGCAGGTTCCACGGGAACCTCGCACCTGACGAATCAGGGAGAAGCATGTTAGAAATAAGGCCCATCAAGAATGCGTGCCTCACTCCTAACACCCCCCTCTCATGCCACCAACCAACCAATATCCCGCCAGCCTGGCAGTCCACCTCGGCTGTCTCAACTGGGTTCGCTACACCCACCCGCTCCCCATGCCCAAAACACCTCATCAGTATAGGAGTCCGTCTATCGGAATTCGAAGCAGCCGATAGACATCCTCAAGAGTCACAGTCATCTCCCCTATCGAGAGATGGAAGGTATTGGTCCACGGATCCCAAAGTTTGATCATGGCCGTCAGATAGGCCTGATCCGAGACCACAGGCTCTAGTCGAGCCACCTGCTTGAGCCCAAGGGCCTCAAGCCATTCCCAGTCACCATCAGTCAGTGCACCCCGCGCCTCAGCAAAAGCAGCAGATACACGGTATCGGCTCCTAACCTGCAAAAGAAAACAATTCAACAAAAAAAATTAAAATATAATGGAATAGAACTGTACAGCAATAACAAGCACAAAAAATTCAAATAAAAAATAAATTTTCAGTTAAAGGTTTCTAATCTTAACTGATTAATTCAAAAATAGAATAAAAAGAAAATTCAAAAACACAACAAAAATACGTCTTAGGGTTTTACATTTCGTGGTCCGAAATTTAATCGTACGTAAAATTCTTAAACGAGTTTTTACATTACATTCAATTGTACAATAATTCTTAGTTGTCTTAAATCCGGTTTCAGGGTTTAAGTTTTAAAACACATTTTGAAAACATCATCACAAAAACAATTAAATAAAACCAGTGCAAATTTAAACAAAAATAAACTCTAGGAGCACTTACAGGTTTCGCTTCGACTCCGCCGCTCGAACCAGTTTGTGCACTCATGATGGTTAAGATAATTCCAGTAGCGCTTCGCTTCGCAGAATTACCTCCTCCTCCCAGAGCTCCGAAATCGCAAGAAAAAATGACACAAATGAGCCCAAATTCAAGATTTGGCCCTTAAATAGGCCTTTGAGCAGGAATTCATCCTTGACTGGGATGAGCGCTCTGGTTAGCGCTCGTCCCACCCAGGGACGAATTCTACTACTGGAATTCGTCTCACCCTGGGACGAATTCAGGCCAGAAAATTCAAAACATCAAACAATGATAAAAAATGCACTAAAAACAAGCAATAAATTTGCTCGATAAGAGTGCTGCTGCACCTGACATCTAGGGCATACAAAATAGACACTGGAGTCACAAATTATCACTATCCTACTCCTTAAGAAGGCTACCATAGCCGGACCGCTCCACGGGAGACGGATTTTCGAAAATTTAATCCCCAAATGGTGTCACAAAAAAACAACAAAAACAACAAAAAATGCAACATAAAAACAAAGCAATAAGCATTGCCGGACACAAGTGCTCTCACACTTAACCTCTTGGCATAGAAAATCGATGTTGGGGTTCAAATTGTCACTCTCCTACTTCCCCAAGAAGGCTATCATAGCCGGACCACTCCACGGGAAGATGGGTTGTCGACGATTTCACCCCATTATGGCATCACAAAAAGGGTTAACACCCACCAAAAATAGGTCCAAATGTTGGAAAAATTGCAGATGCTTAACGATAAACCATCTAAAGGCACCCTTGCACAAGTCATCTTGGGTCAAGCGACTCGTCGCTTTTCTCATGAAGGTCATTCCCTCATCAATTCATCGCTTGAGGGGGTAGTCACACTTAGTCACCAATCAACAATCACACACCCAATTAAGGAAAACGACATGCATTCAAAGAATCATTGACAAAGACAATCATGCTCCTGCTTGGGGCAGTAAACAAGCAACAAAATTGATCAAACGCGATCAAACACTTGGCATTTCATGAATCATGAACATAAGGTTCCCCCGAGGATAAAAGGTTGCGCCCTTTGCCTAATCATGACTGATCAATGTCCAAGCTCAAGTCACACCTCACCAAAACAGGTTAACACTTGAAATCAAACTCCCTAGCTCGTCAGAAGCAAGGATTCAAGAATGCATGCCCTTTCCATGCTTGGGGCATCAAAATTTGGTTAGGTTACCAAGAAACCCTAATCATTAGTGATTTGGTTATCTATTTTTTCTCGGCGCTGCGCTATGCACAGCGCATCCCAAAAATGGGCATCTGTGGACACCAAAACAGCACCAATCTGATTATGTGACTGCAAACACTGATCGCTTTGACAAACACAACCCCCAGGGCAGCCCTCAGAGGTCAAACAGTGGTCCTAACCACTTTTACAGCAATTTTGGAAGGTCAGAAGGAAATTTGGCACCTTCGGACAACCTACTCCAAATCCGTCCCACCCTAGGACGAATTCAAATTGAAATCCGTCTCACCAAGGGAGGAATTCTGAATTTGTCCCTGGGTAGGAGGAATTCCAAGTTTAACGGGCAAAAAGAAGAATGGTGCCAAGTGGCAGCTAGGGACAGTTAGTTGATGACTCCTACCTCGCACGCGTGTGTGGGTGAACAGAGAGGTCGTTAGAGGACTGTCACAAGGGCAGTTATGAAAGCCCAAGTCATGGAGGACTCCCCTCCCTCATGGGAAGACTTGACTGCCACATGGCACCTATGACCAACACATGGCGCTTATGCTTCCCTCTCAAAAGAGGCCCCATGGGTCTATAAAAGGTGAGACTTTTCTCACCCAAATAGATTGGAGGCGATTTCAAGCAACGAAGTGTTGTCCGATTGATTACCCACTTGCATCCCTTTGATTCACCTTCTCACATCCACTAATATCTTTCGCAAGGGAGGTTATTGGGTGGCTTTTGGAAGCGTGGATCCAACCCAAACCCAAAATTTGACCACCTCACACCACCAATTTGCAGACATCCCAATCCTAAGAGGTTTTGGACCCATCCCTAGTGGATTGGCTCCGAAATCAAGTGCCAACGGTGGGAGGCCCACTTGGGCACCCCGCATTTTCCAAGTTTTGTTTTAAAAGCATTCTAGATTATTGTTTCAGGTTGCATCTCATGTTATTCTATTTGGTTAACTCATAGCTTCAATTTCATAACATTTTGATCAGATTTTATCATGCCTTTTGTCGCTTTGTTGTCCTATTAACTTCTAGGTGGTGACATCGAATTCCCGAGGATAGAGGCCAAATTGGGAGAATCCGACCATCTGGGTCGTCCCAAAATGGCCCCAATTACATAAAACCTCTATTTTCAGGTGTTTTGGAGGTCTCGGGATTTGACATTGGAGCAGTACCACTTTGGCTTTTCCAACACAATAGAATTCGTCTCACCTAGGGACGAATAGCAGTCAAAATTCATCCTGCCCAGGGACGAATTCTAGTTGAAGGCAGATTGGCCAACTGTTTCAATGGCAGTGGCCCTCTGGTGATGTCTTCTATCCTTTGTCAGGTTTTTAGGTCATTTAGAGTCATTTTGTCTATCGATTTGGCTAATTATTTACATGCATCTTTTGGCAATTTTAGAGAACAAACACTTACTATTTGCAACAGGTGCTATTGACATCTTTGTTGTTTCTTTGTTCGCAAGAGGAGCAGCAGAGGTTAAGGACTCATCAACATCAGCGACGGCATCATCTTGGCCTGCCCATTTCAAGTGTGGGCACGCGGAAAGAGGAACCTTAAGTCTCGATTGTAATAAAATTCTTTTAACGCTCCTAGCCCCTCAAAAGGGAGGAGGCGTATTTGTAACAGAGATCAAGAGAGTTTAATGAAAGGGCTATGTTTTCTCCCTTTTATTGTATCTCATTTCAATGCGTCTCTTTCATTTCATGCATTCTACATTTCTAGGACTTAAGCGTATTTGGTTTTGAAAGCATCACAATTAGTGTTTCCTTTGCCCGAAATCTTGTGCTTTCAGCAGCATTATTGACTTCCTTACCAAATTCAAAAAAGTCTTATCTCAATACAAATGTAGTGGGAAGATTAAGACTGAAGAAGAGTGCATTTATATAATTATATCTAAGCTAAATGATGTTTTTCATATCTTTCCAACCACTTTTCTATCCACAAAATATGCTTTTGTGCATCCTTTAAAATACCCTCTTTAGAATAATTTTTTGATAGACTGACTAGGGAAGAAACTAAAATTGCAAGATATTATTCGTCTTCTTCTTCCTCTTCCTATTCATATAAAGCTTTAGTAGCCTCCACCTCTTCTAAATAAAAATACAAAAAGAAGGAAAGGAACCCCGTAACATGTTCTCACTGCAAAAATAATGGTCACTCTGCTAAAAAATGTTGGAAAAGGTTACAACAACTAGAGGTAACTATGAAGGATCATAAGATAGATAGTAAAAAGTAAATAGGGAAAGATCTAAATATTCAAGGGAAAACCTCCAATTCTTCCTCTGATTTTTGGGTCCTACATTCTGGAGCAACTCATCACATGACTGCTTTAGATGAGTCCTTCTCTTCTATCTCCTCTACTTCCACTAGTAGCATAGATGTGGGTGACTATTCCTTTATCCCATTCAAAGGAAAGGGGGACATAACCATTGATGGTGGCTCTATAAAAATTTTTCTCTATGTTCCAAAAATTCCCACAAATATTCCCTTAGTCTACCAAATTTGTACTCATGGAAATGGGAAAATAGTTCTCTTCTCTCTAACAAGAGTTGAGATAAGGGAATTGTAAGATCCTCATTCTCTAATAGCCAAAGAATATATTGATCACAACTCTCACATTTTTCATTTTAAAGGATTCTAAAATCTTGAAGGGGCATCTTGTTTAGTGGCTCATAGAGATATTGAAAGTAAGATGTGGCATGAAAGGTTTTTTCATCTTAATTACAACTATCTAAAGGAATTAAGCACCCATAATATGGTAACATGTTTACCCCAAGTATCTTCTATTTATGGAGTTTATCCTGGATGTGCTCTTGGAAAGCAAAACCAAGATCCTTTTCACCCAAATAGTTTTCTAAAAGCTTCATCTCCTCTAGAACTAATCCATAGTGACTTGATACATTTTCATGAACCTTATTTCAAAGGAGTAAATTATGCTCTAACCTTCATTGATGACTTTTATAGAAGATCCTGGGTCTACTTCCTGAAATATAAAAGTGATGTTTTATCCCACTTTAAAGTTTTTAAAGCAGCCTTAGTTGAAAATCAAGCATCTTTCAAAATCAAGAAGATTCGCATTGATAATGGGGGAGAATATTGCAGTAATGAATTCTCCATATTTCTTTCAAGTCATGGTATCATTTATCAACATTTTGTCTCCAATAATCCTCAGAAAAATGGCACAGAAAGGAAAAACTGAACCATAAAAGAAATGGCAAATTGTATGCTCCATTCAAGAGATCTTCCAAACATTTTTTGGGTAGAAGCTATTAACTATGCAAATTATATTTAAAATCGCACACCTCATAAAGATCTTGACCATTTCACTCCTGAAGAAGCATGGTATGGTTCAAAACCAGATGTTTCCTACTTCAACATCTTTGGGTGTAATGCTTGGGCTCACATCCCAAAGAAGAAAATAAAGGCTCTTGATAATAAAAGCAAAAATCTTATCTTTATCGATTATTGTGAATAATTGAAAGCATACAAGCTTCTTGATCCCTCAAATCATGAAGTTTTCTTTCATAGGAATGTCCAATTTAATGAAACAATCCCTCAAAAAGATCCTCCAAAGCCCTCTTCCTCCATTGATCCTTATCCTATAGTAGAACCTCAAGATTATGAAGAGCCAACTCTTGAAGTTAACTTGGTCATTGATAATCAAGATGAAGAACCTGTAAATCCATCTCAATGTTTTTCAACTCCTTTAGCTCCTTCCTCTATGCCAAAATGGGCATGCACCATTGTTAAAGAAGCTACTCCTTACATCCAAAATCTTCCTTCAACTAGATCATCCAACCCCATAGGTACTAGTCTTGTATGTCAATATATTTCCTCTAATCCTCAATCCTTTAAAGAAGCCTTAGGTATTAAGGAATGGAATGATGTCATGGAAAATGAATATTCTTCCTCAATCAAAAACAAGACTTGGGATTTAGTTCCCTTACCTAAAGGAAAGAAATGAGTTTGTTGTAAATATAACTTCAAAATAAAATATGGGCCTAATGGAGAAATAGATAAACACAAAGCTCATCTTCTAGCCAAAGGTTTTTCTCAAATAGAAGGTATTGATTATGCAGAAATATTTACTCCAGTTGCTAAAATGAGTTTTTTTAGATTGGTTCTTGCTTTGGCTGCTTACCATAAGTGATGTAGGAGCATCCGGTGGTAGCAGAGCAATCTTGCATCAATAAAAATTTTTCTAAGTGTTTGCCTTGGTGTCGCAATATCGCGACAGAAAAAGAGTCGCGATATCGCGACATGTCACGTTTTCGCGACTCAGCCCTAAGAGAGAAGGTGTGGGGAGAAAATGTCACGATTTCACGACATGTCACGAAATCATGACCAGAAGCAAGAAAGAGCAGAAGCACAGTGAAAATTTAATGATTTTGCGACATGTCACAAAATCGCGACCAGAAGTAGGCGAGAGGTGGAGCGGTTGAGAATGTCGTGATTTCGCATCATGTTGCAAAATCACGACCGTCATGAAATCGTGACCAGGAGTAGCTAGGAGGAGGAGTGGTTGGGAATGTCGCAATTTCATGACATATCGTGAAATCACGACCGTCACGAAATCATGACCAGGAGCAGCCAGGAGGAGGAGCGGTTGAGAATGTCATGATTTCATGACATGTCGCAAAATTGAGACCGTCGCGAAATTGCGACTAGGAGCAGCCAGGAGGAGGAGCGGTTGAGAATGTCACGATTTCGTGACATGTCGCAAAATCACGATCATCGTGAAATCATGACAAAAGAGCAGCGAAAGAGGACACTGTTGGGAATGTCGCGATTTCGTGACATGTCATGAAATCATGACAAGGAGGCAGACGGGGAAGACGCCATTGGGAATGTCACGATTTTGCGACATGTCACGAAATCGTGACCAAAGCAAAAATGCAGGGGGCATCCGAAGGCAAATTTTATGATATTGTGACATGTTGTGATATCCTAACTTGAGGATAAGAAAGACAGCGATGGAGGAAAAAAAAGAGTCGCGATATCGTGACATGTCACATTTTCGTGACTCAGCTAGGAGAGAGAAGGTGTGGGGTGAAAATGTCACGATTTCATGACGTGTCACAAAATCGCAACCAAAAGCAAGAAAGAGCAGAAGCACAGTGAAAATTTCATGATTTTGTGACATGTCGTGAAATCACGACCAGAAGCAGGCGAGAGGTGGAGCAGTTGAGAATGTTGCGATTTCACGATATGTCATGAAATCACGACCGTCATGAAATCACAACCAAGAGTAGCCAGGAGGAGGAGTGGTTGAGGATGTCATGATTTCGTGACATGTCATGAAATCATGACCAAGAGCAGCCAGGAGGAGGAGCCATTGAGAATGTCACGATTTTGCGACATGTCGCGAAATCGTGACCGTCATGAAATCGTGACAAAAGAGCAGTGAAAGAAGACATAGTTGGGAATGTCGTGATTTCATGACATGTCACGAAATCACGACCAGAGCAGGAAAGTAGGGGGCATCCGAAGGCAAATGTCATGATATCGCGACTTGAAGATAAGAAAGGCAGCGGTGGAGGAAAATGTCGCGATATCGCGACATGTTGCGATATCGCGACCCGAAGGCGAGAAAGGCAGAGATGAAGAGAAAACGTCGTGATATCATGACATGTCACGATATCACGACCAAAAGAGATAAGGAGCACAAGGAGGTCAAAATGTCATGATATCGTAACATGTTGTGATATCGCGACAAACAGCTAGGTCGTGTTTTGAAAAGGTACGCGTTCCAAGGTGATGTTTTCGAGGTGGTCAAGGGCCTCATTAATGCATGTTTTCATATCCGATAAGTTTGCTGAACATGGCAGCCTCTCGAAGGCTGCATCCAAGAGGTCAAAAATGTTAGATGGTTCTTTAATGCATGCTTTCATGGCGGATCGGGGCAGTTGCCAATTATGGAAGGAAAATTGAAAACTCAACGGAGGAAGCCGACTTTGCAGGTTTTTATGATGTATTCTTTCAGAAGGGTCATTAATGGCCTAGAGGGTCGAGACCTTGATAAAAACTCAGAGATTGTAATAGAAAGGTGGTGGATTGGAAGATTGCACATAGAGTGTAGTTGAAACTAAGTCGAGTGCTAGTTATTGTAAAGCCTGTGGGCTGTTACTGTAAAAGAGATTCTAGATTAATGAAGATAATTTGGATTTGAGAAAACCAAGCCGAGCGCTGGTTATTGTAAAGCCTGCAGGCTGCTGTTGTTTCTGTAAACGAGATTTGTAGATTAATGAAGAAAAATTGGAGTTGAGAAAGTGTGATTTTTCCTGTCCCCCATCAGTGGTATCAGAGCAGGAGTTCCTAAGCGTGTAACAGATCGCTAAACGAGAGGTAGTTACACCAGGATATATGGAAGGGTTTGTAAGAGAAGAAAGAAGAATGCCTCCATGAAGAAACCGTGGTGAAGTAAGGAATATGGTGCCAGCAGAAGATTTCAGAGATTTGCAGCGACAAGTTCAGGCCCTGCAAGAAGAGCTACACAGAGGGCATGAGCCCAGAAGGGAAGAAGGAAGTGAAGACGAAGTTGAAGAAGAAGAAGACCAGTTTGAGGAAGAAGAAGAGGTTGTAGATCCTGCATAGGCCAGGTTGTACAGAGCCATATCCCAGATTGGAAAGAAACCAAAAATGGAGGTTTCTACATATTCTAGAAACCTAAATCCAGAAGAGGTGATTGACTGGATAAATGATCTAGAAGAGTATTTTGAATATGAGGAGGTTGAAGACCCTAATCGGGTCAGATTTGCTAAGACCAAGCTGAAGGGTCATGTTAGCATCTAGTGGAAGGGAGTGTAGCTAGAAAGGAACAGAAGAGGGAAGGAAAGAATAACAAGATGGGATAGAATGGTAGAAAAGTTGAAAAGATAGTTTATTCCTACAAATTATGAGTTGGATCTGCTAAGGAAAATGCAGAGTTTGAGGCAGACGAACAAAACCGTCCAAGAATACATAGAGGAGTTTTATAAGATCTCTATCATAACTGGACATTTAGATGCAAACAAGGAGAAGGTGGCCCGTTATATCAATGGGTTGAGACCCAGTATCCAGGAGGAGTTGACCTTAATTCGGGTGAGCACCATTGAGGATGCTTACCAGTTTGCCCTAAGGGTAGAAGAAAAGCTAAATAGAAGGTTTGAGAGCAAGCAAAGAGGAAGAGGTCATGGAGGAAGGACTGGTGGAAGAAAAGATGAAGGAAAAGAGGAGAAGAAAGAAGAAGCTAGCAGTAGTCAGGCCCAGAAGGAAGATAATGATTACAGACCCCATGTTCAGAACAATGGCTACCCAAGAGGAAGAGGTAGATCTGGACATGGGTATGGAAGAGAAGTATTTCATGGAACCTGTTTCCACTGTGGCAAAGAAGGAAATCAAGCATTCGAATGTCCACAACACTGAGAAAGGACGAAAAAGAGACCTGAGGGTCCTACCAGAGCTGCTATAGCAGATGAAAGAACCGAATCAAAAAATTCTAAGGAGGCAGAGAGAGGAGAAGTCATGGTCGCAAGGAGAGCCATGCTGATTGAGGAAGACAAACCAGAGCAGAGGAGAAGCCTGTTCCACACGAGGTGCAAAAGCGTAGGTAAAGTCTATAACATGATTATAGACAATGGCAGCACTGATAACTTAGTCTCCAAGGAAATGGTCACTAAGTTGTAGCTAGAGAGGAGGAGACACCCACATCCATACCGGATTGCGTGGTTGCGAAAGGACCACAGAGCATGGGTTCATGAACAGTGCTTAGTCACGTTCAAAGTTGGGAGATACCAGGATGAAGTCCTGTGTGATGTTTTTCCTATGGATGCTTGCCATTGGCTGTTAGGAAGGCCATGGTAGTTTGATCAGAGTATAGTGCATGATGGTCGTGCAAATATGTACTCCTTGACGAAATATGAAGTGCGCCACAAGTTAAAGCCATTACAGGGAATGGACGAGAAGGTGTTCAACAGTGCAAGAATTTGTCTGGTAGAAGGCAAAAATTTTTTTTGCCAGAAGATGGGGTTTAAGCGAGCTAAAGAGGCAGGTGCATGTTTGGAGATGTTGTAGAAAATAGTTATCGAATAGCACATAAGTGAATGTCACTTCTCCATCAACCCTAGGTGTCTGATGCAAGAGCATCCGATGGCAGCAGAGTAATCTTGCATCAACAAAATTTTTTCTAAGTGTTTGCCTTGGTGTCGTGATATCGCGACAGAAAAAGGGTCACGATATCGTGACATGTCGCGTTTTCATGACTCAGCTAGGAGAGAGAAGGTGCGAGGCAAAAATGTCACGATTTCACGACATGTCGCAAAATTGCGACCAGAAGTAAGAGCAGAAGCACGATGAAAATGTCGTGATTTCACGACATGTCACGAAATCGTGACCAAAAACAGGCAAGAAGTGGAGCATTTGAGAATGACGTGATTTTGTGACATGTCACGAAATCATGACCGTCGTTAAATCGCGACCATCACAAAATCGCGACCAGGAGCAGCCAAGAGGAGGAGAGGTTGAGGATGTCGCAATTTCGTGACATGTCACAAAATCATGACCATCGCGAAATTGCGACCAGGAGCAGCCGGGAGGAGGAGCCATTGAGAATGTCACGATTTCACGACATGTTGTGAAATTACGACAAAAGAGAAGCAAAAGAAGACACTGTTGGGAATGTCACGATTTCACAACATGTCGTGAAATCATGACCAGAGCAGGAAAGTAGGGGGCATCCGAAGGCAAATGTCGTGATATCACGACTTGAGGATAAGAAAGGCAACGATGGAGGAAAATTTTGTGATATCACATGTCGCGATATCGCGATCCGAAGGCGAGAAAGGCAGAGATGAAGAGAAAATGTCGCGATATCACGACATGTCATGATATCGTGACCAAAATGGAGAAGGAGCGCAAGGAGGTCAAAATGTCGCGATATCATGACATGTTGTGATATCATGACAAACGGCTGGTTTATGGTTTGAAAAGGCACGTGTTCCAAGGTGATGTTTCTGAGGCGATCAAGGGCCTCATTAATGCATGTTTTCGTATCCGGTAAGTTTGCTGAACACGGCAGCCTCTCGAAGGTTGCGTCCAAGGGGTCAAAAATGTCAGATGGTTCTTTAATGCATGCTTTCATGGCGGATCGGGGCAGTTGCCAATTATGGAAGGAAAATTGAAAACTCGGCGGAGGAAGCCGACTTTGCAGGTTTTTATGATGTATTCTTTCAGAAGGGTCATTAATGGCCTAGAGGGTCGAGACCTCGATAAAAACTCAGAGATTGTAAGAGAAAGGTGGTGGATTGGAAGATTGCATGCAGAGTGTAGTTGAAACTAAGCCAAGCGCTAGTTATTGTAAAGCCTGCGGGCTATTACTGTAAAAGATATTCCAGATTAATGAAGATAATTTGGATTTGAGAAAACCAAGCCGAGCACTGGTTATTGTAAATCCTACGGGCTGTTGTTGTTTCTGTAAACGAGATTTGTAGATTAATGAAGAAAAATTGGAGTTGAGAAAATGCGATTTTTCCCGTCCCCCATCAATAAGTGTCCAGTCTATCAAATAGATGTAAAAAGTGCTTTCCTATATGGATATTTAAAGTAAAATATATTCATGGAACAACCCGCTAGTTTAAATCAAGACTCCTCTATTGTTTGTAGGCTTAAAAAGTCTCTCTATGGTCTCAAACAAGCGCCTAGAGCTTGGTATGAAAAGATGGACTCCATTCTTTCAATAGGTTTTTCTCACTTTGAGTCTGATAACACAATTTACATTTGGAGAAATGAAGGCAACATCACCATTCTTGTTCTATATGTTGATGATCTTCTCACTGGTAGTAACTTGACTTGCATTCAGACTATAAAAGAATCCCTCTCTTAAAAAATTGAAATGGTTGATCTAGGTAAAGCTCATTACTTCCTTGGGATCCAAATAAATCAAACAAATGAAGGTATTTATTTGTGCCAACAAAATTACACTCTCGATCTTCTACAAAGATTCAAAATGATAGATTGTAAACCTTCTCCTACCCCTTTTCAATCTGGAATTAATCTTAGTACTTCCTGCTCATCCCCTCTTTGTGATGCCACTCTATACCATAATATTGTAGAAATTTTTCTATACCTTACTCATACTCGCTTAGATATCTCATATGTTGTTGGCCTCATATCTAGATTCTCTCATCACCCTCACTTCAGTCATTGGCAAGAAGCAAAAAGAATTCTCCGTTACTTACAAGGCACTACTCACTTTGGGCTCTTCTACAAAGGAAAATCCATGGATATCATTGGCTACATAGATTCATATTGGGCAGGTTTAGTAGAAGATAGATTTTCCACCTAAGGCTATGTATTTTTCCTTGGTTCTTCACCAATAGCTTGGTTATGCAAGAAATAACAAGCAGTAGCCCTATATTCTACAAAGGCAGAATACAGGGCATTAGTTTTGGCTATTCAGAAAGCTCTTTGGCTTTGTCAAATTCTGAGAGAATTTGGTTTCACCCATGAACATCCTATAACTCTTTGGTGTGATAATCAAAGCACAATTCATATTGCACGTAATCCAGTTGAACATCAGAGAACTACACATGCACTTCATAAGATAGCATATTCAGGATAAGGACATACACTTGAAATATAGTCCAACTGAGGTACAAATTGCAGATATCTCCACCAAGTCGTTTCCTTCATTATGTTACCTTTAGTTGCGAGAAAAACTTGGAGTAGTACAACTGCATTGACATAGAGTTCTTCAAGCTCTCATTATATTGTATATGAGTACCTCATCAGGCCTTGTTGTCGGGACTCATCATTCTTTTGTATAAAAGGATAATCTTCACCATCCAAAGATAAGCCTCTTTCATACTTATTCCTTTTGAATGATGTCTTTTCCCACTAGGTTTTTTCCATCACTTGAATAATTAAGAGGTGATAGTTGGTTTTTTCCCATAGGGATTGTTTCCATCAACTATCTATATTGTACATAAGTACCTAATCAGGGTTTGTTTTCGGGACTCATATTTCTTTTTTATAAGAGGACAATCTTTGCCATTCGAAGACAAGCCTCTTTCATACTTCTTCCTTTTGATTGATGGCTTTTCCCACTGGTTTTTTACCATAACTTCAAAATGAATAGGTGATAGTTGGTTTTTCGCCATAGGTTTTTTTCCACCAACTATATATATTGTATATGATTACCTAATCAGGCCTTGTTGTCAGGACTCATTTGTAAAAAACTCCCCTAGTATCACTTAAGGGAGGTGTTAGAATAAGAAAATATTCTCTTAAGTTCCACTAGGATAAACACTTGAGTTTCCAATCCTCCATGTGTCAGGAGAACTCTCAGTGGTGTCTTCATCAGGTCTGATGAGTTGCTGTAATCCAACGTCTCTCAATGATCAACTCTGCTATTTATACAGAGTTGATCCTTGGAATAAATCAATCAATTCTATTTTATTTCTTCAATCTCTTGTAATGCTTTGCACATCTATTTGGAAAATTATAACATATATATGTTGGGTTCATAAAAATATAAAAATAGAGTAAAATTCATCTGCTCGATGTTCTTTCTAGGCTCTTTTGTAGTCCATCTAGTTTGACCAACTTACATCTCTCATGGATTGCTCATATCATCTAGTCATTAATGTGGCTCTCATTATAGGTAAACTTCACATCACATGCAACACAAATATTTTTATTTGCAAGCACATTAAGGTCACTTTGTTTTACAAGGTCATCCTAATATTTTTTTCCAACACACCAATAAGGTTGAGTTTTCATATTATTAATTTTATCATTAACCTATGACATTTCTAAATCCATGGGAGTTCAATTTCTTCAACCTATTTTAGCACTATGAGGAATTCTAAAATTTATAAAGATGTTAACGGATTTAGCATCACCTGAGAACTCAAGTGTATTCTCATGTTCTATAGTATGTATACTAGGAACAATGTTGCTAATAGAAAAGAAATATGACTAGGGCAAAAATATTAATTTGCTAGTTTCCTTCATTACCAAGATTTTTAGGGGTGATATTTTGTAAAGTTTTGCATAAAGTTATGTCAAGAGTGAAGATTATTATATTTACTAATATCCAATAATAATGTGGTAAATTTCTATTATAAACCATGTATTTTGTCATCTTCATGGATGTCATGTTTCTCCTTTCTACTATACATTATATTGTATAGTGTATAGCATTACATATTACCCACATATGGCCTCAAATTAAAAGTAAATTATATTATTTTTAGATAAACATAGATATATTGTCTAACCTTGAGACCTCACTATACTTTACAAGTTGTTGTCCACCACATATTTAAATACTTTAATGTATAAAAGACACTGAAAGTTATATTTTACAAACTAGACTCATATCTTCCTTGAATACCCTTTACCATAAATGAAAGGTGTAATGCACCAATAGGTCTATTATATGAAATCCATATAAGATTTGATATGAAAAGAGATATAAGAAAAAATTGTTAGAATTGTTAGAATAAGTTGATCCATGAAATAAATCAATGAAGTATTTTCTTTTACAACATGGTTTCAGAGTGGGCTTTCCCTGCCCTATGTACCTTAGAGAGGATTCCTCTCATGGGGGGATTTCCCTCATGAAAATCCCCCCTCATTTTTATTCTTTTATTTTTTTTCCCATTCCCTGCCCTATGTACCTTAGAGAGGATTTCTCTTATGGGTGGATTTCCCTCACGAAAATCCCCCCTCATTTTTATTCTTTTATTTTTTGTCCCCATTTTTTTTTGGATACTGAGGGAATATACTATCCATCTTTTAATGGATAGAACAGAAACCAGAATTTCTTTTTGAGTTTTTTTAATATTTTCACGTGTCCAAAAAATCAGGTGTGATGGTGGTACTGAGTTAGTAACCGTTGCAAAGATTTGTATGTTCTTCTCGAAGGACGCAGAAGGAATGACAGCCAACACTTTTGAAGGTATTCTATAAGGATTTCATCGTTGTTGAACATAACAGTTTTGCTTTGTACGGGGGAGTCTCCTGTACCCGTTTGCGCCTGCTGTAGCGCCACTGTACCGAACCGAGATCTGGAAGAGAAGATATGACTGTGTGTTTATAGAGAAGACGTGGCCAGGCTAGATTCAACACCTAGGGATTGCTGCAATCACGTCAGTTGATGGTATCTTTTGTTCTGCGGCATAGTTGTTTGAAATGGAGAGACGAGCGACGCTTTCGGTTCCGAATGGCAATGCGAGATCCAAGCGATCAAGCAGTTACAGCTCCTACTTTTGCTGCCCACATTATTTTACGACTATGAAATGTAACTGCATTGGGTTTGCTACGGAGTTTGAACGTCAGTCGAGCTGATAGAAAGCAGAGGACGTAGTTCGATGGCAGATCTACTGTTTTTGTTTTTGATTCATGACTACTCCATGACTGCATGTGATGAGATGCGGCACCAACTGGCTTCATCACATTACAAATAGCAGTCACAGTGGAGGTCATGCCCACTTCAGACTAAAATCAAGTGAGCGTAAATCAGGCGAAGCAGACGCTGTCAATAGACGAAAGTATCATCTCGAGTTTAGCGCGAGCCCATTTTGGCAAAACAGTAGTTGAGAGGCTTGGCGCTTATTCAAACAGGAAAGGGAATGCAGTTCATTTCTTCTGCATACAGTCGTTGAGTTGCCCTCGTAATAGTCTGACAAAGACGGGATGTATAGTAAAACTGTGGTGCAATGGTGTCCAGCAAGACATTTGTCCTTTTGGTATAGTGTGGAGATAACCGGTCAACAAAAAATTTTCGGTTTGAGGGCGTGCTCCAAATGCTGTACAATTTGAAATGGCCAACGAATCGATCTCACAGAAATACCATAAATTTGAAAGAATGGCGGGTTTCCTTTTATTTTTATGTGATTGCCTAGACTCTGCGGGGACAATCCAAGAGGATTACGCGTTGGCGACGGCTTGAATGGCGGTGACAACTAAGTTGTGATGCTGGATGTGAAAATACTGGCGGTAGTGGCGCTGATATAGGTGATGAAATTTGAGGTGCGGCGGAGCTTGAAGATCCAGTGCTGATTTTTCGCCTTTCGTGAAGAAACTCCTGGTAGAAGAACTGCTAGTGGAGGAAGAGTTTACTACAGTGGAAGCCCCTGTAAAGTTTTTTTTTACGAAAAGCTTTCGGTACAGTGGAAGCACGGGGCAAATATTTAAAATATAAATTTCTGGTACCACTGCTACAAAGCCTTTTTTTTGAAATGCTAAGCCCTTCAATCCTACTCCTATTATGACCTCTACGAGGCCCTTTCTGAAGTTTTAAGCCCTTCAGTCCTATTCCTATTCATGGGACCCTCAACTATGTAGGGATTTTATATCTACATGCGTGGGGTTTGATACAATGGATGGAGTTTTGCAGTTTCTGTTTGTGGCGGCTGTGTATCTGGTCTTCTTTTGTGGTTTTTCCGATGGGCTGAAGATGCCTTTTCGGTCGAAAGATATTTTGTCCTTGCTGCAGCGGCAGGTTTCGTAGCCGTTGCTCTGAAGCTAATTCTATTTAAAGTGGAAGTTGATTACTTTGATACTTGAATTATGCTACATCAGCCTAATCATGACACATCATCCTCAAACAGAATTTTGTGAGAAACCACTACATGTATATTTATAGTGACATTTTGTCCAATGTGAAACTAAGGATTTTGAGAAATGAGATATCTTGTAATGGTTGTGTTGACAGTATGTGGAGATTACAGTGCAAAGTTATCATTTGCAGTGGCTGCAATTCAAGTGGCTAGCAGTACTAAAGAGAACATGGATATCTTCTCATTGCAGATAGCTACTCCTTTTTAGAGAAAGGACATAATTTCATTGAAAAATATTTTTTGTTTCCTCTGGAATAATGGACTTGAATGTTAAAGTTTAGGGATGTGATTTGAGAATTGTGATTTCCACCGTGGAGGTTAAGATTTTGGAGTACCATAGATATTTGTTATCTACTTCACTGTGCTTAAAAATGAGTCACATGCGTTACATTCCTTTGCGTTACATTCCTTGGGTCTCTAGCACAACAACCTGATTTTAGGGAATGTGAGCTGTTTCCTTGGGGGTGAGCTGCAATCTGGTGGAGAGTATAAGCTAAAAATATCATTATACAGTACCAGGATCAATGAGTCTTAATAAATAGATTTTTTTTAATTTATAAAGGTTGTTGGGGTTTGGAAGCGAACTCTCAGAAAGCTGGTGTGAGAATTGAATGTCTTTTGTTGATAGATTAACAGGGAGGTTTATAAACTGTGTAACCTCTTAAGTTCATAAGTTGGATCAAATTGTACATCAGTAAGTACAAAAATTGAGGACGTGAAGAACCTAAAGCAAGACTTGAATTCACAGAGGATGCTTGCTCATAAGTTCTTAAAAGTTGGCTCAAAATGTCCACCAAGAAGTAGAAAGGTTGAAGTAGAGGCTTAAATTCATGATGCAGGCCTGATTTTTGCTCACTCCATGGTTGGCCATCACACATCCCAAGCAGAGCGCAAGGAAGCACCATCTTCCGCCCAAGCAATACTCACATGTGGTGGTGCGAGGTGGGCTAGGGGCGCTCGGGTTGCGCCACTACGGTGCGGCTTCGGGTGGAGCCGCCTCGTGCGCACTATGGTGCAATGGTGCTGCGCTCTGTGCGCATCCCGGAGATGGGACCATGGCCATTTGTTCTTGGTAGGAATTAGTGGGCCAATAGGAGGAACGTGCTCAGTTGTTCTTACTTCGAGCATTTCTTATAAAACACTTCAATAAAGTGGTGGGCCCACTTTCTATTATTTGTATGGGTTTTAACAAGAAGTTATTTTAGGGAATAACTTTATTATGTGGTTTAAAATCTTATTCTGACAAATCCCACGCTCCCTGCCACTCCTTAGCCTCCTCCTTCACATCTCAATTAAAATAATGTCTTCTCTTATATTGTAACCAAGCAATGATGGACTTTGGGGCATTAATTTATAATTTGTATCTGTCTAGATATGAAGATGAAACATTTACCGTTTTTTCCAAGTAAAACTAAGTTCAATTGACAATTAAAGGAAGTTTAAGACTTTGCAAAGGCATGGGCCCGTCTTATCATCATTTCAACACAAAAATTTTAAAGGAGGCATCGAATTTTAAAATATCATCTTTGATATTTTTATCTTTGGAGCCTAGTATTCTGGCGGCAAGTTTTATAAAAACTTCCAACTCAGGCATACTTTTTTCAGAGCACAACTTGGAAGGGTGATCACTTGGGAAGTCTCGGAGCTGCACATATTTAGAGGGCTACTATTTTTTGCTTTTTTAAGCAGATTTTTGTATCCGACTATAGGGGTATTTATAGTCGTCGGAAATGTTTTTTCGAGTCGAACATTATGGTGCAGTAATTTTTAGTTTTAAAGTTGTTTTCCAAACTCTTTGTGGGTCAAAATATTGTATCATGGAGTGCATTCTTGGTTGAACCTGACACTCCCAGCATTGATGCCCTTGTTTTGTTGTTTGTCCTTTTTCTTGGACCTTGTTAATCAGCCCATTGTGTTCGTATAGGTGGACACCAAAAAATTGTACTTGTGGAGTCCATTTTTTTTGGGCTACCCTTGCGATTGTGTTCCTTCTTTTTCCATCCTATCTTCTCACCTTTTTTCTGTGTGAGACACTATGGTTTAGAGGGGCTTTACGTTGGTGAATTTTTTCATGGTTTGCTACCTTGATATGTATCCAAGCACCAATCTGGGAGAATGCTTTCATTTCAGTGACAAGTCTCTATTTTTTTGAGACCTCTAATGGGTCCTTTATAGGCTTCTTAATGGAAGTTGTCCTAGGGGAGGTTGAAGAGGACATCTTCCTTCCTCCCAATCCTCCATGCACATCTTCCTTCTTCTTCTATTATGACAGGTGGTTTTCTCCCTTGAGGTTTTTTACCATTTCCCTTGTTTTGTTGGTTGTCCACAAGTTTTGGACCTTGTTATCAGCCCATTGTGTTCATATAGGTGGAAACCACATACTCATGCTTGTGGGGTATTTTTTAGACTAAGTGTTGAGTGGTATTTTCACCCGATTGTGAAAACACACTCTCCGATAGGATTTGGGTTCTAAATCCCCTCTTGCAAAGAAATCAAACAAATGACTTCTCCAAGGTCTCCGCTATATTAGCATTTTACATATATGTATTAATAATCTCAAATAAAGATATTCAATTAAAATGCTTGGAACACCTTAGTGGTTGCAAGTAATTGAAAACAAGGGGCAATGTTGGTTTATTTTACTATGAAACTTTAATGATTGTTCGTTGAACCCGAATAAAGCAAATGTGATTTGGTCCCTATATGACCATGCTGTAACTTCAAAATGGAAATTGATGAAATGCCATAAATGATGGAACTATTTTTGGATTTTGAAGTTTTTTAATTTTTTTTATTTTAATGCCTGAGAATTAAAACAAAGTTGGAACTTCTGAAAAATGAAGTGTAGAAAAAAAGAAAATAAAATGCAAAAAGAAAAATGAAAATGAAATTGCATTCAGTTTGATGCTATCTTGTTTCGACAAAACCGAAGATGTGAGGTTTCCATGCATGCAACCTAACCTATTGGACCTGCAAAAAATGCACAATCCCCATAGACTAAGTGCTGGTTCCTAGGATACGAAATAAAATTTAGATTCCAAATATTCGCCTAATGTAACCCACGAAGTGGCATCTACATTATCTATAAATCCGAAATCTGAAAAAAATGAAAGAATAAACATTAAATCCATAGCATGCAAAGAAGATCTCCTTCTTTCTTGCCCACAAGATGCAAATTTTTGAACACTTCTGCATTAAAAATATGTCATGTTACAATAGCAGAATCTCTGGTTTTTCCAAACCAGTCTGTGGAAGAGAAACAACTTAAGCAAGCCTAGAATGGCCTATCACCTTCAACTCTGCAACCCTGCTTATAGCGGTTTCCGACCCCTGTACCAATCTGTGCTTCTACTTTTATACTTTCTGGCAATGCTCTCTATTTCACCCTGTGATGCTTCGCTTCATTTCCCAGATCGCTCTGTTTCACCTTCCCCGCATTTTCGTTGTCTTTGACTTTATGCTCGACATCGAGACGCTTGATCTTCTCTGTGAACTGTAATGCTTTTGTAGCCCTTACACCTTTATGCCACGTGTTCCATGCTTCTCTACATGTTCCATAATGGCCCCCTGTAAATTGTGACCAAAAATAGCATGTCGCGATATCATGACGTTTTTATGCATGCAGCTTTGCTCCTCTACCTACATGCTGAAAATAAGACATGTCGCGAAATCATGACATTTTTCTGCCCACAACCTTGTCTGCCTTCATGCACAGCGAAAATAAGACATGTCACGAAATCGTGACATTTTTTTGTCAACGGGCTGCACAAATGCAACCTGTCATGAAATCACGACGTTTTTCTCTTTCGGGCTGTGAGGATGCAACCTGTCGCGAAATCACGACGCCTTTTCATTTTGTTGTGTTTTGCTGTACCTGGCCATGAAAACGTGACATGTCATGAAATCATGACACTTTTCTCATTCCGTACCATCTCGCTGCCTTCTGTCATGAAATCACGACACTTTTCATTTGGCATCATCTCGCTACTTTCTGTTGTGAAATCGTGACGCTTTTCTCTTCCATACCATCTTGCTGTTTGGAGCCGCGAAAATGCGACCTGTCACGATATCACAACACTTTTCTTCTATGTTCATTTTGGCTAGTCTTGGTCACAAAAACGCAACATGTCACGATTTCATGACACATTTCCCTTGCTTAGCTTGTCAGTCATCGTGAATAGCAAAAATGAGACATGTCGCGATTTCGTGACAACTTTAGTGCCTTGCCCTGTTTGACTGGTTTGACCATGATTTTGTGACATGTCATGATTTCGTGACATCTTTCCATTTTGTCTTTCTCTCTCCTCTGAGAACTGCGATTTCATGACATGTCACGATATCACAACAATTTTCCATTCTGTCTTTCTCTCTCCTCTGAGAACCGTGATTTCATGACATGTTGCGATATCATGACAATTTTCCATTCTACTATATTCTGTTGCTTTTGGCCATGAAAATGTGACATGTCGTGAAATCGTGACACCTTTTTGTTCCAAGCGTACTTTGCTGTTTTGAGGCACAAAAACGTGACATGTCACGATATCGCGACAACTTTCTCTTTCTTAGCCATGAAAACGTGACATGTCGCGATATCGCGACAACTTTTCATTTCTAGCCGTGATGGAGCAACATGTCGCGATATCGCGACACTTTTTCTTATGATGTATTTTTCTTTTCCTTTGATTTTTTTAGCATTTGGGCCACTGTAGTTTTCTTGGAAAGCATGTAAAAAAGGTGGGTCCCCAATTTTGGGGTGTGTTGTGGATCAGCCACAACAAATGGCGACTCTGTTGTCAAATGCTCCTGAGCATTTTGGTGAGAACCCAACCTGAAAGTATACAAGCTTAGATACATGCATCAGCACATAAGAAAGATAAACAAATACCAATAGATCAGAAATACATGAAACATCGGAATCATTAAGTATCAGCTCGATGTGTGCAATGTGCTTTCATTCCCTATCGCTTGAAATTGATCAACATTCCATTGTCAGTTTCACTTATGATTTGTATGCAAGGCTATGAATGATTTGTGCAGGATTTGATGTATGATGAAGATGCTAGAGATATAACAACTCTGCTTTACAAAGGCTCAACCCTTCTAATATCATGAACAAACATATTAAAGTTGTCAAACCCTCTTAGGACCAAATATATGTCTACTAAAATTAATTTACTAGATCCCAAAGTTGGTTATGTGTCACTACCATCTTGAACCCATGTGCAAGTGTGAGTGAAATCAGAACTTTGGGGAATAGGATTCCCAACCTAAGTGAGATGGGAATTTAACCCTATCCTTACTATTCTGATTTGGAGTTCATTACCTCATCTTGAACAAAATGATTTAACCTGTTATGGATGAAATGGTCAAGCTAGTCTATCCATATGAGCAATCAGTGGTCTTGCTTTTAGACAAGACATGTTGCCACGCATGAGCATACTTAACCCCATAATCCCTGACTTGGCTTTATTCATTCTTTTCTCTTTTTTTTTTTTTTGGACCTTTGGGATGACTACCCATCCTTGCTAGGGACATGTAGTACGACCCCTCCAATCCAATATTAAGATGAAATGAGAAATGTTAATTAATTTTATTTCTTGGACCTTTGGGATGACTACCCATCCTTGCTAGGGACATGTAGTACGATCCTTCCAATCTAAGATGAAAGATGAAAAATATTAATTTTTTGTTTCTTGAACTCTTGGGATGACTACCCATCCTTTGCAGAGGACATGTAGTACAATCCTTCCCATCCAAGTTTTATGATGAAATGAAAGATGGAAGCTTTGGGGAATCGGATTCTCAACCTAGGTGAGATGAGAATTATGCCCTATCCTTACTACTCCATGAAGGTCAAATCAGAGCTTTGGGGAATTGGATCCTCAACCTAAGTTCGATGAGGATTTAATCCTATCCTTACTACTCTGGTTTTAGACTTTAAGCTTGATGGAAGTGGTAAAAACCACTATTTTAAGGATTATGTTGCATGATAGGACAGACATGAAATATTCTTTTCACCTCACCTTTTCATCCAAGTATGGTTTTGACCATTTTGCTCAAGATTCTCTTTAATGTGCATAGAACGTGCTTGGTTCAAGATAGTTCGGGCATCAGTTCCCAACCTTAGGATCCTTTTAATATATGTTATGTAGTAATCCTAAGAGGATTCGACACCTTCTCAATGATTGCACATGAAATGAAAATGTAACTAGGATGACATGTATATGCAATGTGGAATGTGACATGAGATATGAATGCACTGCTTCTTTTGGAATGTGGATGGAATATATCATCTACTTTACCATAATGTGTAAAACTGACAACTTCATGCATCACAAGATTCAAACGATATTATTTAAAATGTTTGTGTTACTTGTGGAGCTTTCTACAACACAATTCCAATGTTTCATACTCTCCTGATCTTAGGCATAAGTTGACATCTCAAATTTTTCCTCTTTTTTTTTTTTTTAGACAAACCAAACATGTCAAATAAACACACAACTTAATCATGATTAAACTAAACAACCCCAAAAATGAAACTTGAAAAACACAAACCCAAAACCAAAACCAAAATCTATATACAAATGTACAATATAATACAAGATGATGCAAAGCTTGGACTATCACTTTCCTGGATCCCAAACATGATTAGAACATTTCAACAAAAATATAACGTGATGTGCATGCCAAATGTTGTAGGAACCTAAAAAAAACAATATTAGACCAAACAATGCAACCCATTTCAACTTTCCTCTCTCACCCCACCAATTAAATTTAGTTCCATTAGTATTCTCATAGGTGAGATTCAAATTTTCAAATTGATTAGACAATGATTGATATTCAATTTTATCTTGTCTATTCTCTAAAACTTCCCTTTCAAAACTCAATCCTTGATTTAGAATTAGGCTATCTTTTTCAAATATGCAATTTTGTAAGTAGGAGCCTATTTCTACAAATTTCAAATCCAAATCATTATTCATGTTTTTAGGCCAATCAAATTTGTGCAACATTTTACAAGCATCTAGGATATTTACTAAATTAGGATCATTAAAAGTCTTTACCCTAGATTCAATTAGTAATTGTTGATGAATTTGATTTAACAGTTCAAGTGCATCAACTTCTTTTTCATTCATTAAAACAATGTTATCAAAGGTGTGATTAGAAATCATACCTTGTTTTTCATTTACCTTTAATGACATTTCACCATAAACATCATTCAAATTCAAAATATGGTCATGCAAATTTTCACCTAAATCTTGGATGTTTGAACACAAAAGGTTAGATTCTACCTTTTGAACATTTTCATTTACCAAAAATTGGTGAGAAATCACAATTTCTTCTTTTACCTCATGGTCTTCATATTCTTCATTGATTACTTGTTCATTAAACATACCAAAATTGGGCACCCAATTGAAAACATGCCCATCCTTTTCAACCCTCAAATGTTTTTGGTCAAAGTGTATGTCCCATGACTCATCTTGATGATCACTTCATTTGAGTTGCTTCCAATTGATCAATCTCTTTGTCATTTGGTTCTAATTCTTTGTTCACTATCCATGGTATCTCTTCATGTGAGGTAGAAGTTTCAACATCTTGCATATCAAGTGAAATATGAGTTTCATCTATGGGGGTGTGAGAAAAGAATGCATTATCATATCTCCCCCAACCATTATAAAAATTATCTTCCAAAATTGTGGGATGAAACTCCATGGTATTTGTGACATGATCTTTTGATTCATTCATCAATTCACTTTCTTCTTTGTCCTTGGTAATAGGATCATTATAATCTTCCAAAATTTGATGAGATTTGAAACCCTCTTCCAAAACATCCTCAAATTGTATAGGAGTTGTAAAATCTTCCTTTGAGTAGGCGATTATGTTGTCCTGTATATCAATTGGCACCCAAGTTTCATTAGTAGTTTTGGATTGAGTGTAGTCCTCCCACTTCTTCCAAGCATCATAATAATCATCTTTCAAAATCAAGTGGTGGCGTTCAACTACTTCTTCAACATCTTCCAATTCATCAATGTGTTTCTCATCAAATTCATCTTCACCTTCCTTAGATGGTTCAATTATTTCCAAAAGTGGGTCATTTCTTGAATTCAAATTTGTAAGGCCATCATAATCCAAATTAGTAACCCATGATTCAATTTTATCATAATTTGGAGGGTGAAGAATTTCTTGATCTTTAATTTTACACATCTCATCAATAGTATCTTCCAAGAACAAGTGGTGAAACTCTATCATGTCTTCAAATTCATTTATTGGTTTTTCTCCAATTTCACTTTCAACCACTTCATTCAATTCTATGGTAGCTTCCGTCCTATCACATATTTCAAACATTGTTGAATTTAGAACCCCTTCATCTAGATAATCGTGTATCTCTATGAATGAGATCATTTCTGCATAATCTTCACTAGCGGATGTTGGTTTAGCACTTTGCACCTCCCCATGGACTACATCTAAGGTGGTTGTAAGATTTGGATATTCAAATTCATCCCCTTGATCATTTACCTTAGATATCATTGGAGTGGAGGGTGCTATATTTGATGGTTGGTGTAGGTTGGCATCAAAAGAACAATCTCTCATATGAACATGTTGTGCCTTTTCTTCTTCAAGACCTTGTCGTTCTATCTCTTCTAAGATTTCATGGATTTTCTCTAGAGACAAGCCACCCATTTTTTCCTCAATGAGTGAAGCAAGTGTGGGGTGTATGGCTCCCAAGTATACTTCTATGGCTTCCTCTTCTAATGTGTTAAAATTTTCCCACATTTGGGAGTGCAACTCACGAAATATTCCATTGAATTGACTCAAGGATTCATTAGGCTCCTTACATATGGAGGTAAACTGATTTTTCAGGATTTCTAAGTCAACCTGATTACCAAAATGGTAAATATAGGCTGCTTCTAGTTGTATCCAAGAAGTCCTAACCTCCATGGGTAGTTGGCTGTACCAAAAGAATGGTTTATCATCCAAAATGTATGCAAATAACTTACAAGCCACCTCCTCATAGAAAATCTGGAATTTACATAATGTATCCTTGTAGACATACAATTTTTGCAAGTATCCTAGTGGCACCTCTTGATTAAAACATCGTAGAAACTCTAATAACAATTTAGGAATTTGATAGGGTACCACAGGTATAGACAAACCCTTATAATGATCCTCCATCATAGATACCATTCTTTCTCTTAGAGACACTATTTCAGCTCTTAGGGATACAATTTGCTCCTCAAATGTTGCCATTAGTGAACTTTAGAACCAAATCTGTTGAATATTCAACCTGCAATGTAAAAAAAAATCAAGTTAGCATCAACTAAGAGATGTATTCATTAAAATCAAATGAAAGTAATTGCATGAAACAACACTTTGTTAGTCAAGACCAAAATTTTCAAAATTAAATCAAATCACTTTATTTCTGTATGAACAATCAGAAAAGTGTTAGAATAATATACAACATACCTGAATTGCTTAAAATAGAATAAAGTAAACCAATTCAGGCCGTCCTTTTAACAATCTGCTGAGTGTTAGAGGACTAAAGATAACAATCAATATAACAAAAAATTTAAATTTAAATCATACTAAAATAAACCCATTCATGCCCTCCTTCTAGCGCCAATCTGTTGAGTGGTATTTTCACCCGATTGTGAAAACACACTCTCCAATAGGATTTGGGTTCTAAATCCCCTCTTGCAAAGAAATCAAATAAATGACTTCTCCAAGGTCTCCGCTATATTAGCATTTGCATATATGTATTAATAATCTCAAATAAAGATATTCAATTAAAATGCTTGGAACACCTTAGTGGTTGCAAGTAACTAAAAACAAGGGGCAATGTTGGTTTATTTTACTGTGAAACTTTAATGATTGTTCGTTGAACCCGAATAAAGCAAATGTGATTTGGTCCCTATATGACCACGCTGTAACTTCAAAATGGAAATTGATGAAATGCCATAAATGATGGAACTATTTTTGGATTTTGAAGTTTTTTAATTTTTTTTATTTTAATGCCTGAGAATTAAAACAAAGTTGGAACTTCTGAAAAATGAAGTGCAGAAAAAAAATAAAATAAAATGCAAAAATAAAAATGAAAATGAAATTGCATTCAGTTTGATGCTATCCTGTTTCGACAAAACCGAAGATGTGAGGTTTCCATGCATGCAACCTAACCTATTGGACCTGAAGAAAATGCACAATCCCCATAGACTAAGTGCTAGTTCCTAGGATAGGAAATAAAATTCAGATTCCAAATATTCGCCTAATGTAACCCACAAAGTGGCATCTACATTATCTATAAATCCGAAATCTAAAAAAAATGAAAGAATAAACATTAAATCCATAGCATGCACAGAAGATCTCCTTCTTTCTTGCCCACAAGATGCAAATTTTTGAACACTTCTGCATTAAAAATATGTCATGTTACAATAGCAGAATCTCTGGTTTTTCCAAACCAATCTGTGGAAGAGAAACAACTTAAGCAGGCCCAGAATGGCCTATCACCTTCAACTCTACAACCCTGCTTGTAGCGGTTTTCGACCCCTGTACCAATATATGCTTCTGCTTTTATACTTTCTTGCAATGCTCTCTATTTTGCCCTGTGACACTTCGCTTCATTTCCTAGATCGCTCCATTTCACCTTCCTCGCATTTTTGTTGTCTTTGACTTTATGCTCGACATCGAGACGCTTGATCTTCTCTGTGAATTGTAACACTTCTGTAGCCCTTACACCTTTATGCCACGTGTTTCGCGTTTCTCTGCATGTTCCATAACGGCCCCCCATAAATCGTGACCAAAAATAGCATGTCGCGATATCGTGACGTTTTTATGTATGCAGCTTTGCTCCTCTACCTACACTATGAAAACGAGACATGTCGCGAAATCATGATGTTTTTTGGCCAACAGCCTTGTCCGCCTTCATGCACAGTGAAAATAAGACATGTCACGAAATCGTGACATTTTTCTGTCAACGGGCCGCGCAAATGCAACCTGTCGCGAAATCATGACGTTTTTCTCTTTCGGGCCGCGAGGATGCAACCTGTCGTGAAATCGCATCACCTTTTCATTTTGCTATGTTTTGCTTTACATGGCCACAAAAATGCGACATGTCACAAAATCGTGACACTTTTTCATTTTGTACCATCTCGCTGCCTTCTGTCGCGAAATCGCGATGCTTTTCATTTGGCATCATCTCACTGCTTTCTGTCACGAAATCGCGACGCTTTTCTCTTCCATACCATCTTGCTGTTTGGAGCCACAAAAATGCGACCTGTCGTGATATCGCGACATTTTTCTTCTACGTTCATTTTGGCTGCTCTTGGTCATGAAAACGTGACATGTCATGATTTCGTGACACATTTCCCTTGCTTAGCTTGTCAGTCGTCGTGAATAGCAAAAATGAGACATGTCACGATTTCACGACAACTTTAGTGCCTTGCCCTGTTTGACTGGTTTGACCGTGATTTTGTGACATGTTGCGATTTCATGACATCTTTCCCTTTTGTCTTTCTCTCTCCTCTGAGAACCACGATTTCATGACATGTCGTGATATCGCGACAATTTTCCATTATGTCTTTCTCTCTCCTTTGAGAACCGTGATTTCATGACATGTTGCGATATCGCGACAATTTTCCATTCTACTGTATTTTGTTGCTTTTGGCCGTGAAAACGTGACATGTCACGAAATCGTGACACCTTTTCATTCCAAGCATACTTTGCTGTTTTGAGCCACGAAAACGCGACATGTCGCGATATCGTGACAACTTAATTTTTTTTAGCCGTGAAAACGTGATATGTCGCGATATTGTGACAACTTTTCATTTATAGCCACGACAGAGCAACATGTCGTGATATCGCGACACTTTTTCTTATGCTGTATTTTGCTCTTCCTTTGAATTTTTTAGCATCTGGGCCACTACAGTTTTCTTGGAAAGCATGTAAAAAAGGTGGGTCCCTAATTTTGGGGTGTGTTGTGGATCAGCCACAACACTAAGCTTATGATTTTTGTGGTTCTTTCTCCATTCTATCTCACACTCCTTTTTTGTGAAACACTTTGGTTTTAGGGGACTTTTTCTTTAGTGATCTTTATTCTTTTGATCACATATTGTACATGAGTACCTTATTAGGCCTTGCTGTCGGGACTCATTTATGTGGCTATACCATCTCTATTGTACATGAGTACCTTATCAGGCCTTGTTTTCAGGACTCATTTTCTATGGGTATGCCACATCTTGTTTATTCCTTTTTTCACTTACCCCTAGTATCACTTAAGGGGGGGTGTTAGAGTATCTTGGTGCATAGAGGTTTTCACCTCTCTCTTCTTCTTATTGTTCTTTTTCTTCTTGGAATATGGTTTTTCCCATGTGGTTTTTTCACCATCTCTCCTATATATAAGTTCATTGTACATGAGTACCTCATCAAGCGCAGTTACTGGGACTCAATTTTTTGTTTAATGAGGATAATATTCACCATCTGAAGACATGTCTCTTCCTTTCTAAAATATGGTTTTTCCCATGTGGTTTTTTCACCATCTCTCATATTTGTAATAACCTAAATAACATAGTAGATGAGTACCTCATCAGGCCTAGTTGTCGAGACTCATTTTTTTAGGATAATCTTCACCATAAGAATACATGCCTCTTCTTTTTCTTTTTTGATAGATGGTTTTTTCCCATGGGGTTTTACCATCTCTTCAAAAAGAATCATTGTTCATGAGTACCTAATTAGTCCAAGTTTTCGGGACTCATTGTTTTTTCATGAGGATAATCTTCACCAGCTGAAGACATGCCTCTATATTTATCTTTTTGATAGATGGTTTTTTTCCAAGGGATTTATTTTCACCATATATGTATTGTAAATGAGTTCCTCATCAGGTCCTATTGTTGGGACTCATACCTTCATTTTTTTTTTTTTTTTTCAATGAGGACAATCATCGTAAACCAAAGACATGCCTCTTACCTTCTATTTTTTCAATAAATGGTTTTTTCCCATGTGGTTTTACCATCTTATCAAAGAAAGGATCATTATAAATGAGTACCTCATCAAACCATGTTGTTTGCACTCACCTTTTTTTTTGTATTAAATGGACAATCTTCACAAAACGAAGACATGTCTCTTCCTTTTTTTTTTGTTTTTGATAGATGGTTTTTCCCATGGGGTTTTTACCATCTCTTCAAAAAAGAAACCATTGTACATGAGCACCTCATCAGGCTCTGTTGATGGGACTCATTTGTATCATTCACCCCTAGCATCACTTAAGGGGGGGTGTTAGAATATGTAATATTTCTCTTAAGTTCTACTAGGACAGACATACTTGAGTTTCCACTCTTCCATAAGTCATGTGAACTCTCAATATATTCTAGGTAATATTTGATAAGTTATTGTAATCCAACGGCTCTCAATGATTAACTTTTCTATTTACACAAAGTTGATCCATGAAATAAATCAATGAAGTATTTGCTTTTTTAACAAGAATGAATATATATATATATATATCCTCTGATTCTCATTGGATATTCATTTTAGGGCAGCTTTGCTTTAGGTTGGCCCTCAATGCTCTTTAAATATGTTAATATGGGGTAGTTTGTTATCCTAGATGTATGGTTTAGGGGAGCCTTTCAACATTCTATTATAAAAGGTTTGGGGACCTTTTAAAAACCCCTTCTTTTATCTCTTAAAAAAAATGTGTGTATATATATGTATGTATGTATGTGTGTATGTATAATCATACAAATGATATATTATAAATGAGCATAATCCATCTTGATGAAAAAGTGTTAACATTTAAGTGTAACTAAAAATATAGAAAATGAATATCTTGTTTTTTCATTTGATTTCTTGTAGGTTCCTTTAATATATAGTTAAGATAGATTAGATATTTTCTTAAATACAAGATATATTAAGATATGAGTATTATACATATTGAGAATATCATCTCATTTATTTAGGAATCATGCATCCTAGATTAACCTTGAGAGGTATATTGTTTAAGTTAGAATCTTCTAATAATTACCTTTGACATTATATCCACAAGTGTCTTTGATAATTTGAAATATATTTTTGCTTTTAGTTTTAACTTTGAAGATGAATATGAGGTTATTAAACATAAATTTGGTGAAGATATATGTCAGTGTTAGAATATCTATAAGGTTAAATTTAAATATAATAAAAAGGAAATATTTTAGAACTAGTTTTTTCTTTAGGTGTACTATTATAACCGTTTATGATGTAGGAATATCCAGTGATGTAAGGACAATCTTACATCACAAAAAAATAAAAATAAAATAATTCCAAATTTATTCATTCATGATGGTATTTTTTTAAATACCTAATTTATCAATTAATTATGGTATTTTTAAATGCCCAATTTATTCATTAATTATTATATTTTTAAATACCCAATTTATTCATTAAATATGGTATTTTAAAATTCCCAATTTATTCATTAATGATGGTATTTTTAAATGCCCAATTTATTCATTCATGATGGTATTTTTAAATGCCCAATTTATTCATTAATGATGGTATTTTTAAATTACCCAATTTATTCATTAATTATGGTATTTTTTAATACCCAATTTATTTCATTAATGATGGTATTTTTAAATGCCCAATTTATTCATTAATTATGGTATTTTTAAAATGCCCAATTTATTTTGAAAATGGATGGCAAGAAAAGGGGAGTTACATTTTCCACAATATTCTATGGAATTTATTGAAGGAGTAGATATTTACCAAAGGTAGTGAAGTATGATAGATCGTGGCTTCATGTTGCAGATTTTGAGTTGATTTTCTTTGTAATCAAACCAGTCTTGTGGTCGCAGCATTGTAATTTCTCATTTTAAAAAATATTAGAAGTTGAATTTATTTTAAAATTTACTGTGTTATTGAGTATTGTGTAAGTTTTTGGTGGAGTAGCCCTTCATCAAGTGGTTTTACAATGGTAGTTATTGATCATGTAAATAGATCATTGAACATGATGTAGTTTGCACTAGGATGTGTGGTTATGAATTGTGAGAAAAGTGATCAGAATGCATCCACAAGAAAATCATGGTGATGGGAGAAATATTGTGGTACCAGAAGAGGAATTTGAAGCCCTATAGAGATAAGTTTAATCACTGCAAGAGGATCTGCATAGAGGGTTTGATCAAATAAGAGAATATGGAAGTAAAGATGAAGCTGAAGAAGAAGCCTAGTTCAAAGAAGAATAGGATGTAGTAGATCTTGAGCAAGTCAAATTATTTAAGGCCATTTTCAAGATTAGAAAATTGTCGAAGCTTGATGTTTCTACTTTTTTAGGAATCTTAACCTAGAAGAGTTGATTTATTGGATCAATGATATGGAGTACTTTGAGTATGAGGAGGTGGAAGATCCTGAGAGGATCAAATTTTTAAAGACCAAGTTGAAGGGTCACACTAATATCTGGTGGAAGGAAGTAAAACTAGATAGAAATAGAAGAGGAAAAGAAATAATAATATAATATTGTATGGTGGAAAAGTTAAAGAGACAGTTCATTCATGTTGATTACAAGTTAGATTTGCTGAATAAAATGCAAGGTTTGAAGCAGGAAGGTAAGTCTATCAAAGAGTTCTACAAGATCATGATCATAACATGTCATTCTAAGGCCAACAAGGATAAGGTAGTATTTTATATAAATGGATTGAAGCTAAGTATTCAATATGATCTAAGTTTGGTTATAATGACTACCATAGAAGATACTTATCAGTTTACCCTAAAGGTAGAAGAAAAGTTGAATAGAGGATTTGAAAGCAAGTAGATAGAAAGAGCTCATGGTGGAGGGACTGGTGGAAGACCATATAGAGGATGAAATGAAGACTGAAAGAAGAATGGATAAGTTAATAGTAGTTAGAACCAGAAATGGTTTAATGCCTACCACCTCTAGAGATAAATAATGGTGACCAAAGAGGAAGAGGAAGGTTTGGACAAGGACCTATAAGAGGAGTATTTTGTGGAACCTATTTCCAATATGGATAAGAAGGACATCGAGCATATAAGTATCCACAAAATAAAGGATGGACAAATAAGAGACCCAAAGGTAATGCATGAGTTGCTTATGTATATGAAGGTGCTAAGTTTGAGCATTTTAAAGAGGTAGAAAGAGGAGATTTTTTTGTCACAAGGAGAGCCTTGCTAAATGATGAGAAATATCTACTTCATAGGAAGAGTTTATTTTGTACAAGGTGTAAATGTGAAGGTAAAGTTTATAGTGTTATCATTAATATTGAGAGCACTAATAATATAGGTTCAAATAAGGTGGTTAAAAAATTATAGTTGGAGAGAAGGAGAAATCTATATCCATATCAGATTGTATTTTTGTAGAAGGACCATAGATCTTTGGTCAATGAGCAATTTTTAGTGAATTTCAATATTGGAAATTACCATGATGAGGTACTATGTGACATCATGCCTATGGATTCTTACCATATGCTATTGGGGAGACCATGGCAATTTGATCAGCATGTTATACATAATGGGTATGCCAACACTTATTCCCTGAAAAAGGATGGAGTTTGCCACTAGTTGAAGCCCTTGAAGGAGATGGAATAAAAGGTATGTAGTAGTGCAAAAATCTATTTAGTTAACGATAGACAATTTCTAGATGGTATGAACCATAAGCATATGTGTTATGGACTGATTCCTAGAGTTAATAAAAATTTAAAGATATACCAGTATAAGTCTAAGATCTTATAGGAGAATTCTAAGATACTATATCAAATAATGTACTTGAAGGTTTACCACGAGTGAAGAAGATTAGTCACCAGATGTATTTCATACCAAGAGTCAGTTTACCAAATAAAGTATCCCATAAAATGACTCATGTAGAGAATGAGGAGTTGAACAAACAAGTTCAAGAGCTATTGAAGAAAGGATTGATTCAGGATAGTTTGAGTCCATGTGCAGTATCTACAATACTAGAATCAAAGATATATGGTATGTTATTTAGAGGAAATCAATTGTGCCTTCCAAGGAGTTCTATGAAAGATAACTTGGTCAAGGAGAAGCATAATGGAGTGTCGGTTGGACACTTTGGTCTAGATAAGACCATTGCCCTTGTTAGTGAAAACTATTATTAGCCATAGTTATAGCAAGATGTGAAGAAGTTTCTCTAAATTTACAGAGTAAGCCAGATGTCCAAAGGTGTAAGATATAACACTAAGCTTTATCATCCATTACCTATATCAAAGAAACCATGGGAAGATATTAGCATGGATTTTATTCTTGGTTTACCAAGGACACATAGAGGACATGACTCAATATGTGTAGTGGTTGATAGCTTTTCTAAGATGTCACATTTTATTCCCTACCAAAAAACTAGTGATGTAATTCACATTGAAGGGTTGTTTTTTAAAGAGGTGGTACGACTACATGGTCTACCAAAGAGTATAGTTTTAGGTAGAAATACTAAATTTATTGGTTATTTCTTGAGTACCTTATGGAAGAAGCTAAAGACAAATTTAAAGTTCAGATCTTCACATTATTCGTATATTTATGGATAAACAAAGGTGGTGAATAGGAGTTTGAGAAACCTGCTGAGATGCTTAGTAAGAGATAAATCCAAGGGATTGGATTTTATTTTACCATAGGTGGAATTTGCTTACAAAATTTTTTTCAATAGGAATACTGGTAAATTTCCATTCCATATTGTATATGGAAGCAGCCCAAGGACAACTTCTGAGTTGAGGAATATGGAAAAAGGAGAAAATAGTAGTGCTAATGCCAAGGACTTTGTAGATCACATGAAGAACTTGCATGAAGAGGTAAGGAAGAACATTAATAATATGAATACTTAGTACAAGATAAATGCAGACCATAAGTGAAGATTTAAGAAATTCTAGGTTTGAGATGAAATTATGGTTAACCTGAGAAAAGAAATATTTCCTGTTAGAAATTATAACAAGTTGAAAATGAAGAAATTTGGACCTTGTAGTATCATAAAGAAACATGATTCAAGAAATGCATATGAGGTATAAATACAATGTGGAATTAACATATCACATGTGATCAACAATTTTGACTTGACAAAGTATCATGAAGGAGACAATGAGGATGGATCAAGAGAAGAACAATGGAATGTTCTAGCATCTACTCCAGAGAAATAAGAGATAGAGGAAATCTTGGATAGCCATATGGGCATAAGTACAAGAAATAAGAAGTATGAATAATATCTAATTAAGTGGAAAGGAAGACATGTCAAATATTTATCATGATTGTCTAAGGCAGAGGTTGACAATCTTGGTTTTCCTCCAATACTAAAGAAGTGAAGGTCACTTCTAAATTTTCCCTGAGTGTCTGATGTAGGAGAATCCAATGGTGTATGAATAATCTTGCATCACCATTTTTTTTTTTTTTAATGCCCAAATTGGTCATTCATGATGGTATTTTTTAAATTCCCAATTTATCCATTAATGATGTTATTTTTAAATGCCCAATTTATTCATTAATTATGGTATTTTTAAATGCCCAATTTATTCATTAGTGATGGTATTTTTGAATGCCCAATTTATTCATTAATAATGGTATTTTTAAATGCCCAATTTATTCATTTATGATGGTATTTTTAAATGCCCAATTTATTCATTAATGATGGTATTTTTAAAATGCCCAATTTATTCATTAATGATGGTATTTTTTTAATGCCCAATTTATTTCATTAATGATGGTATTTTTAAATGCCCAATTTATTCATTAATGATGGTATTTTTAAAATGCCCAATTTATTCATTAATGATGGTATTTTTTTAATGCCCAATTTATTTCATTAATGATGGTATTTTTAAATGCCCAATTTATTCATTAATGATGGTATTTTTAAAATGCCCAATTTATTTCAAAAGTGGACAATGGGAAAAGGGAGTTACATTTTCTAGAATATTCTATGGAATTTATTAAATGGGGAATAGATATTTACCAAAGGTAGTCTGGTATGACAGATCATGGCTTCAGCTTGCAGATTTTGAGTTGATTTTCTTTGTAATCAAATCGACCCTATGGTCATAGCACTGTAGTTTGTGATTTTGTAATTTCATTTCATTGAATAATATTAGAAGTTTAATTTATTTTGAAATTTGTTTTGTTATTGAGTATTGTGTGAGTGTTGGGTGGGGTAGCCCTTCATCACTTTATAGTGGTATTAATCATAATATTAGTTGAAATAAATTTATCAACTTACTTGGAATCTTGTAAGTGCTTCTTTATCAACAATGTATAAATTTATAGTTCTTCCATTTTTCTCTCCTATAAATATGATTTGACTATAATTATTCAAAGAAGAATCTTCCATATCCTTGTTGAACAAGATGTTATTCATATTGTGGTGGAATTTTATAATTTTTTCTTTGTATTGAAGAAGTTTTACATTCCACTAACAAAGTCTAAATTTGATCTTTTATTCTATAGAATTCATCATTTTTATTTCAAGTTTGTTTAAATTTATGTAATTTAATGTTGTTTAGGCCAAGGTCGAATGTGTGATATAGTGCTTATGAGCATAATTTATGTATCCTATAAGGATAATCATATAAGCCTATGGACCCCTTTCATATTTCACCCTTAGTGCTATTAGTTATTACATATTTGTGGATAATCTCACTTAATTTGGTAATTTTTTACTATTTTAATGTAATATCAACCTCAAGATTATGTTTATCTCAGCTTTAAGTTAATTTATTATTGGGGATTTGGTGTCCATATAAATACCCCTTAATGATGATCTATTTATGTAATAAATATGAATAAAATATGATATATTGGGGTACCCACAAGAACCCATTTTCTAAATCTTGATATATATCCTTATTGTATCGCTCCAAATTTTTCGCATCCCTACCTTCAGGCTATTGGATCCGCGCCCGGAATGAGGATGGGAAAAGGATGTCACGGTACCTCGGACTGAGAGGACTTTGCGAAGGTCCCGCCTCTCAAGGGAGGTGTATTTTGATGATTTTTCGACGGATGGTGGGTTCACCAGGAAACATTTAACGGTGGCTTCCACGCCTAGGTTTTGGAATGTGTTTAAATGTGTTCGTTTTTAACCTTAAGAATTCATATCCTAGGTTTGGCCGAATGTATCTAGATTACTCTATATGAAAATGCAAGTTCAATGAATACAGAAAATAAATTTAAAGAAATAAAAATAGAGAGATTACAGAATACAAATGAGGAATACCTGATCCAGATGTCTGAAGAAGATTCTGATGTTGAAGCAGTGTGGATCGTCTGAGATCTGACGAATTCGTCAGATGAATTCATTAGAGACCTGCAAAACCGAAAACATATGCAAAATACAAAAGGTACTACAGTGCTAACAAAGGGAAATGATATAAAATGGCAGCAATGTTATCAAACTAAAACTTAAAAATAGAGATAGAAATGAATCATGCTAATTAGATAATAATTAGGATTTAATTATGCACTTAATCGAAATGGGTGAACTCCAAATGCAAAATGACATAAAACACTAAATAGACTATTTAATTTGCAGAATAAAATGACAGAGAAAAGGTTGAGAAATGCAAACTTCAGGCACTGATTTCCTTAATACGGACTGCAGTCGAGATCATCTCGCATCAGTACAAAATCGCCTCGAATTCGATAGGTTCGCCTCCGATCTGAACAGGTTCGTCGACGACGATAGGTGCTAGCTCCGGCTAAAAAACAGTGATGTACCTGCAGTAAAATTGGTATGGGACCATTGCAAATGGAAAATAGGGATGTTTTAACATGAATGGAGTTAACTTGCAGATATTTTTCAGCCAGGGGTTGGGAAGCAAAAATCCTAGAGACTAAATAGGCTTAGGGGAGTAGTTAGGAGGTTGGAGATCATCCCAATTTGGGAGATCTCCAATAGGGGGAAGGTCCCAACGATGCAGACACGCTTCTGCCCAGATTGGAGACCCGTTGGAACAGAATCCAACTTTGCAAAATCAGTTTTGTGACAAGATCATCTGGACGTCCTAGTCCAGACGAAATCGTCAAATGCAGGGCGATATCGTCTGATCGGCGACGATATCGTCAAATGGTAAAAAAACCTCTAAAAATGGCACGAAAAAGGGGGAAACGGATTTCCCAACGGTTAACGGGCGGTTTGGGAGGTTAAATTTGAATTTTAAATTATTTACTAAGGTGAATGTAATTATTACAATTTTACTACGCAAATTTCAGGGTGCTACATTTTGCCCCCTCTTTAGTGAATTTTTCGAAGAAAATGCGTAAAAGATGAGTTCTTCTTGATCTACGAGAAAGCAAAAATTATTCCCATTTTTAGGCGACGATTCTTGGTCGAATCGTACGACAGATTACTATGGTGCCCCCTCCGTTTTTTTACCCAAATCGAACGTTTGAGGTAAAAATGAGAAAAAGCAAAAAAACTATTTTTGAATAAAATTAAGAAAAATAGGGTAAAACCCTAATTCATTTTCTTGTTCATTTTTTGGTTTTTGGAGCTCTTAAGCAAAAATGGTGGAGACGACGCACAGATCGATAGAGGTTTGGCACGGTCTACGGGTAAGAGTCCATACTGATCTAGAATGCTCTAATTTAATTTTACATGCTTTTTAGGTAGATGGTAGATGATTTTTGAGCGTCGCGATCATTTTTGGGCCGTCGACGTCGTCATGACGAAATTGTCCTGATTTCGTCAAATTAGGGACGATTTCGAACTGCAAAATCGGAGACGATTATGCTCAAATTTGGGACGATATCATCCAATAGTGGGCGATATCATCAATTGCACAAGATTAAATTTTTAACTTGCATTATTGTCTACTTGAATTATTGATTAATGATTGTTTATTGTTTTGTTGTTTATGTTTGCTGAGAGGATTACTAAAGAGCAGGGAGTGGAAATACGACGGGTTGAGAGATGACTTGGCTGCTCTCACACAGGAAAAACAAGATCAGCTGGCACAGGTCAGCTTGCAGCATGTGTCAGAGATGCCACAAGTATCTACAGATATGGGGCTCCTAACAACCCTAGCAAAGAGGTGGTATCCGGGCTCTTCATGTTTTTGGCTACCTACAAGGGAGATGGATCCCACTTTGGATGATATATGGAGGATTTTGAGAATCCCCATACAAGGACGGCTAATTACTCCTACGACCAATCAGGGCCGCGCTATGGTACGACTATGCGGTGACCCGAGCTTTGCCCTAGAGAAGGGCAGAGTTAACATTGAGGCACTACGCTAGATGTCTGGGGCATCTACACTCACACAAGTTCTGGCTGGAGTAGTTGGTGGACTTCTGCTATGCCACCAGAGTGGGTGCAAGGTGCTGTGGATGCTCGCAGATGTGATCTATGATATGCGGGACCACAGGTACAGGTTCTCATGGGGCAGTTTTGTTCTATGTCGTTTGTACAGGATCCTATATGGGGTCATGTACAAGGGCGACCGATGTCTAGTTATGACATCGCTACTACAGGTTTGGTGCTGGGAGCACATTGTGGTGCGGAGGTCGATAGGGCTTTCGCTGATAGGGGTTGACGGGGAGAGGCCCCGAGTCTTCTACTGGTGGCTCTGAAGAGGGGCACAGTGACGGATAGACCTATCAATGTCCTGTAGGCTACTAGATGACTTAGTCCTAGACCAGATCACCTGGAGGCCATGGAGGGAGCATCCAGGGTGGCCAGAGGACAGACAAGAGTTAGCTCGCGTTAGGTGATTTTGCTGGCTAAGGATGGAGAGGGGAGAGGTGGAGCTCCATAGGTATGACTGAGTTTTGTGGCAGTTCGATCTACAGCAGGGGATCCCATCCCTCAGAGATTATGAGTTTTCTTGGACTGTCCGAGATAACACTATAGTTAGCGGGGCTTCAGACATGCAGCAATTCTGAAGCTAGGACACAGATGATGCCCCCATCTAGCCAATGGATGGGGACAATGCAGGAGTAGTCGATGGCTATGATGCCTGGTACGTAGGCATCCACCCTCCTTAGATGACGAGGGCACAGGGTCCAATCCATGCAGTTGTGCGTCGGATAGGGAGGCGGTGCCAGATGATGATGGAGGCAGTCCAGGGTCACAGCGGGAGAGAGGCGAGGAGGCCACAGGCACAGGAGCGGACATGGCAGAGAGAGAGGGAGAGGAGGGAGGTGAGACCCCCATATCCATAGAGGCCACCATCGCTCGATAAGGGCAAGGGTGTGGACACAGGAGAGAGTAGTGAGATGTCTACTCTCCAAGCAGAGAGAGATCATTTGGAGGCTCAGGTGTAGACGCTACAGGATGCGACTGCACAACACTGGGCTGAGGTGTCACAGCTGCGGGATGATATTGCATGCCTCAGGGCATGGGATGGAGGGGTGAGCTCTGGGGAGTTGACACGGGCTATCACCCAGTTGACATTCTATCAAACTTTATACTTCTAGCTGGTGCCAGAGGCAGATAGACTACCCCTGCCAGCTAACATCATAGATCCGATCAGGATCAGGTCATCGAGGACCATGTCTCGATCGAGGACGAGGACTACACAAACTACGATGGGGCCACCTCGTCCACCTCAGGGCGGGGGAGGAGATGAGGCAGAGAGCTCGAGGGGCTTTCGAGGCTAGAGGGATGGACACTGTATTTGTATTATATTTTTTTTTTTTGATAGAGGATTGAGTATGTCGAGGTTCAGATTATGGCATACCAAGCCGGTTTTGATGATGTACATATATTTGTGATATATATAGATGAGATATTTTTGATCATATGACTTGTGTCTTGTGTATGTTTATGAGGCTTTTAATGTTTGATTGATGTGATGATTGGATGTAATTATGTCATTGGAGATATAATTTGAATGTCATGTGGTGATATTTTAAATGAAATAATCTGATGTAACAAATTGATTTGTTGTAATGAAATGTAAAAATAAAAAGAGACTTCTAACAATAATTTCAAAGGACATTGTCGCTATTATAGACCATTTCATGGAGTCGCTGCTCACTCGGTCATCAAGCTAGTCCCATTTATAGAAATATTGTTAAAAAGTAAAAGAGTGCTTAAGAAACTGTCTTAAGACTTTGGTGCAATGGTGCAAATGATGATGATGATGATGGTTTGTTTTCAGATTTTCATAAAAAATGTTTGTGCATGAAATGATGTTCAAATGATTTTTTGCTAGGCATAATTTCCTAAGTGTGATAAATTTTTTGGATAATTCTTTAGGAATTATACCATCATTGCAAAAGGTTGACATAATGACATGAAATAATGAAAATGGGTTTGCTTTTTAAAAGCATAATTTGTGTAAAATAATGATTTAAGTCATATGGTTTTCATGATTTTTAATAAATGGGGAATAAAATTGTTACAATGGTTTGTGCTAGGCATAGAATATGTAGGTATAGACTTATACCATCATCGCGAAAATCCAAAAAATAGTTTTATTGCCTGATTGATTTTTGATGAACAGAAAATATGAAAAGGAGGACTTGCGCTAGGCATAAAATTGCAATTTTTGTTTTGAAACTATACCATCGTCATGAAATTCAACCAGATATATATGTTTTGATTGTAGATTTTGAAAGAAATTTTTGATTTTTGTATTACATAGTTTGTCTTTATGGTAAAAAACTGTACTTGATTTATTCCAAACAAGTTGCAAAAATAATATTTCAAATTATTTTGAAGACAAAAGTTAGGTTTATAAGGAATCCCATGTGCATATGTGAGTTCATTTCCAATATTGATTTATCATAATGATACACAAAATCTCTCAAATACAAATGTGTGTGCAATTGCATTGTTCATTTACCAGTTTTGAGCAAGATAATATGATACAAGTGATTTGAAGAAACCAAATAAGTGTTCATTAACCATGATGTAGATGCATATGACCATACTAGGCTACTATGTAGGTCGGATTATCAAGAGCTAGCTAATCCATAAGCAAACATAGGTCTGTACAAAAGAAGGTCGCTAATGTGACAGACATATCACCACGCTAGGAGTTACCCAAGGCCAAGCAGGTTGGGCACAAACCACTGTTATGGGGCTTACCTCACAGTTTTCGAATAATTGAAAATTCCAGGGATTCAAGCTCATCAACCCTTCTTTTCTTTTCAAAGGGTAGGGAAAGGGATTTTATTGCTTTCTTGCTTTCTTTTGATCTTTGCTTATTTTGTTGTTTGTATTTCTTTTGCTTGATAATGCTTGGAACATTGCTGAAATAACATTTTCTTTTCTCTTTTTTCTTTCTTGAACTTTTCTTCTCTTTTTCTTTGCTAGGGATACTTGCTCGGATTAGCTGTAGAGCAAGGGATTTTTATTCTGGGAAGGGGTGAGCTTGTCCTTTTGCCAATTCTCAAAGATTCTAGACCATGTGCATGATAGGATAGCAGGGGAAACTTTTCGCTCAAGAAATCAATTCTACTATGTAGCAAAACATGGAAATTACAAATATAATAATTTTATTGTGAAAATATGTGTTTGGTTTAAGTAAATAACAAGATCAATTCTCCATGCTCAAACTTTATTTAAGTGAATTTTGTGAACTTTGATATAAGAGAGATTAGTAATCATGCCAGATAAAATCAAGATATTTATTGTTGTGAGTGTGCAAGTGAGGGATGCCACATAAATGCTAATTTATCCAAAAATAATTTAAAACATATAACTGCGATAATTGTAAGAAAATATATATGAACACTTTTGAGAAAATTTTTGAGGATGTGGACTCTCTCTTTCTTCTTTATTTTATTTGGTTTCAAGCATATAGCTGTTATTATATTTGTATCATTATTTTGATTTTTGGTTTTATTTTTTATTTTGAGCAGAAAAAATTTAACAAGTGCCTTAAATAAATGCAATAGATAGTTTTGAAGATTTTGGATGATTATGAATATTTTTGATGTTTTTGGATTTTTATAAATTTGAAAGAAATATATAAAATTTTTTGAAAACAAGTTATATACAAGGATGAAAGATGACCAAATTTATGCATAGTAACGTTTAAGATGCAAAATATTCATGGGTCCTTTAAGTTCTTTACCATCTAAGGTAGATAATTTATATGCTCCTGATTCAAATTTAGCAGTAATAATGTATGGTCCAAGCCAATTGGGCTCGAATTTACCTTTAATGTCTTTAGTTGCATTTGTATTTTTTTGATTTTCTTTTAAAACAAGGTCGCCGATCTCAAAGGATCTGTGACAAACTTTTTTAGCATATGATCTTTTAAGCTTTTTTTGGTAAGCACGGAGATGTTCCAAAGCATTAATACGTTTTTCATCTAGGAGTTCCAGCTGACTAAGTCTACCAGCACGATATTCATCTCCTACTTCGGTATCTTGAAGTAGCAGAGCCAATGAAGGAACTTCCAATTCAAATGGAAAAACTGCTTCACACCATACACCAAAACAAATGGTGAAGTTCCAGTGGAGGTTCGAACACTAGTTCGATAGGCCCACAAGGCTGGATATAATTGAATGTGCCAGTCACGGCTAGTTTTATTGACCAATCTTTTGATAATTTTGATTAAGGTTTTGTTAGAGGCTTCTGCTTGACCATTACCCTGAGGATAATAGGGAGTGGACCAGCAATGTTGAATCTTATATTTTTGACATAATTTTTTAACATCTTTATTTTTGAAAAAAGTTCCATTGTCAGAGATGAGATTGGCAGGGATTTCGAACCTGCAAATGATGTGATTAAAAATAAATTTAGAAACTTGTGTGCCAGTGCAGGAAGCTAAAGGCATAGCTTCAAACCACTTTGTGAAATACTCAGTGGCGGTTATGATGAACTTATGTCCATCAGATGACATAAGATTGATTTTGCCAATAATATCCAAGCCCCATTTAGAAAAGGGCCATGGAGATGAAATAGCCTGTAGCTCTTGTGCAGGCGCATGGACAAGGTCAGCATGTTTTTGGCACTTGTCACAATGGTGCACATACTCATGTGCATCTGTTTCCATGGTAGGCCAAAAGTATCCTATCCGAAGGAGCTTTTTAGAAATAACACTACCACTAAAGTGTCCTCCACAAGATCCATCATGGGCTTCACGCAAGGCTGATTTAGACTCTTCTAAGTTTAAACATCGTAATAAGATACCTTCAAAATATCTCCTATATAAAGTATTGCCAATTATTACGAATCAACTTGCTCGTCGACGTAATAACCGATGCTGGTTTCTATTAGAATTGGCAGGGAAAGTACCATTTTGAAGAAAATCAAATATGTCTGTATACCAAGGCTCAGGAGTAGTTTCATTGATTAAAAACACATCCAAAGGCTCTAAGCATGACTTATTTGAGGCAAATTCCTGGATTCGACGAATAATGATAGTGGCATATTCATCATCTAACTCCAAGGGCAGGACAGATGCAGCTGCGGCCATAGCATCAGCTACACGGTTGCTAGTTTGAGGAATAGCTTCCAAGGTGACTTGATCAAATAAAGACATGAATTGTAAAACATAGGCCTTATATGGGTGCAATTTATTATCTCATGTTTGATAAACTTCATTAATTTGGTTTATAACCAGTTGGGAATCACCAAAAACTAAAAGGTGTTTAATTTTTACCGCTAGGGCAGCTCGTAATCCAAGAATTAGAGTTTCATACTCAGCAGTATTGTTGGTGCAAGCAAATGTCAATTTGAAGGACAGAGGATAATATGTTTTTGCGGAGATATTAAAATAATACCCACACCAACACCACTCATGCATCGGGCTCCATAAAATTATAAGGACCATTGTTCATTATGGTCTGCCTGTAATTGAAGGCATTCATCTGGAAACTCGATGATGAGGGGATGGGTAGACTCTAAGGGTGCAATAGCTAATTTATCTGCTATGATTTGACCCTTAACAGACTTTTGTCCTATGAATGTGAGATTGAACTCGCTTAGAGCAAGAACCCACTTGGCTGTGCGACCCAATAAATAAGGTCGACTCATGAGATACCTTAAGAGATCATATTTAGAGATGGCATGAGTTTTTTGACTAAGCATATAATGTCGTAATTTTTGCATAGCAAACACGACTGCTAGACATAGTTTTTCCAACGCTGTGTAGCGGGTTTCATAACTGATGAAGGTTCGACTAATATAATAATTAGCATGTTCTCACTTTTCATCATCAAGTTGAGCTAACATAGCCCCTAAGGAAGAATCTAAAGCAGAAATATAGAGGAGAAATGGGCGATCGGATTTAGGTGGTGAAAGCATAGGTGGATTAAGGAGGTATTGTTTGAGAAGTTCAAAAGCTTCTCTACATTCTGTATCCCAATTAAATGGGACATCCTTCTTAAGGAGTTTAAGAAAGGGACCGGTTTTATCTGCTAGCTTATCGATGAAGCGACGGATAGCTTGAAGTTTACCTTGTAAACTTCGTAACTCAGAGATATTAGTAGGTGCGGGCATATCAGTGATGGCCGTAATCTTGAGAGGGTCGATTTCAATACCATGTAAAGAAACTAAAACCTCTAATAGTTTGTCAAATTTAACTTCGAATATGCATTTTGCTGGATTTAATCGAATGAGATATTCTCGTAATCGATTAAAGACTTTCCTTAAATCATCTAAATGATTATTTTCAATAATAGAGCGAGCTATAATATCATCCACATAATCATGTCGGATATCATGCATCATATCATGAAAAATGTAGGTCATAGCTCGTTGATAAGTTGCACAGGCGTTCTTTAAGCCAAATGGCATCACTTTCCAACAAAAGGTACCCCGGGGGTAATAAAGGCTGTTTTAGCCTTGGTCTTTAGGAGCTATCTCGATCTGATTATAACCGGAGAATCCATCCATTAAGGACATCATCCCACTTACGCAGTGAAGTCAATGATTTGGTCCATGTTTGGAAGAGGAAAGTCATCTTTAGGGCATGCAGCGTTAATATCTCTAAAGTCTGTGCAAACCCTAACTTTGGTAGCTTCTTTCATGGTGACTGGAACTATGTTTGAGATCCATTCAGCATAATCAATAGCTTGTATAAAGATAACATTCAAGAGTTTTTCTAACTCCCCTTTGACTAGCAAAGCCACTTTGGGATGCATTTTTCTAAGTTTTTGTTTAACCGGTTTAGCATCCGGATGGACCACTAGATGATGCATGACTACAGAAGGGTCTAGACCTGGCATATCTTCGTATGTCCAAGTGAAGACATCTTCATACTCTTTAAGGAATGCAATGTATTGTTCTTGTTTTTCTTGGCTTAATTCTGATCCAATATTGATTATGTGAGGATTATCCTCAGTTCCAATATTAATTTTAATGATGTTTTCTACCTCCATGTGTAGATCTCTTTCATAGTTAGGTGGGGTGGGTGAAACACCCAATTCTTATAATTCTTGTAAGGTTAATTTAGATAATTCATTCTGAGGATCAGTGGCCTCAAGTTGGGCTATAGTTGGTATAGAACCATCAAAATAAAATCCATTGTGTAACATATCTTCAACGAGAGACATCATGGAAGATATCTCCTTCCAATTCTTCATCGGGGTCAGCAATCATTTCAGGGTATGCTATGGACAACATGTTGCATGAAAACGACTAATTTTTAATAGGCAAATGAACATGCCTATCCAAATAATATTGATAGCATATGAGATGATCATCATCCTCAAAAGGAAAGGGTTGACCCTTACTAGGAAATAGGCCCACACCACAGCGGGCAGGCCATGGTTCTACCTCGAAAGGTTATTTCATGCCATTTTGGGAAGGTCCCAAGACTTTCCCTTCATATCCCATTTTAAGCATCATGGGTTTAGCTTTAATATAATCATTGGTAAAATAACACCGAGCATATCCTTCATGATGAGTTTTGATATTTCGAGGGATTCTTCCCCAGTCATATCCTTTATAAATGAAGGCACAACTCCCGACTTGGTAAGTACTTCCCATAGGTTGTGGGATGCCCAAAGTATGAGGAGATGGCGGTAAGTCATTTAAAAGGTTTGAATATCGCATGAAAGCATTCATTTTTTTTGATATTAAGGTTGTAGATAAATCTGGTAAGAGTTCATCAGAAAGGGCATAAGATGTAGAAGGCTTATTACCTATGTCTTTAGTTGTGGAAGGTATGATAGATGTTTCTATAGGTTTTGAATTTATAGGGATAGAACTTGAAGGATTGGTTGTAGATTTAAAATCTTTTTGAGGTTCTAAAATGATTTTTTTAAAGGGTTGTTGGTCTACAAAGGACGATGAAATTAAAGGAAGGGAAATAGGTGAAGTTATGGGTTTATGTTTCATAGTTTTGGATGAAAAAGAAGAACTAGGATGTGTGGATGATAGAGCAGGGCAAAATTGCACTCCAACGGGTTCTGCCAAAGCACACATATCAAAGGGTCTAGGGTCACCATGGATAGTGACCAACTGATTTTTAAACTCAAATTTAACACATTGGTGTAAAGTTGAGGGGACCACTCGCATGGCGTTTATCCAAGGGTGACCCAAAAGTATATTGTACGATGTTGGACAATGTACAATAAACACGGTTGTTTCTAGGGTTCTAGGGCCAACTTGCAATGGGAGGGTAATAACTCCACACGTTTCTTGTGTTTCGTCATTAAAATCTTTGATAATCATATCAGTTTTCTTCATTTAATCACTTCTAAAGCCAAATCGTTGGTAGAAGTCAAAGGTGCAAATGTTTAGAGATGAGCCATTATCAATCAAAACTCTTTTGACGACTACATCTCCAATTAAAGCAGTAATGTATAAGGGATTGTCCTTATGTAAACTGTGTTTTGGGATATCTTTATCCCGGAAGTCAATACAATCAATCTCTCGTGTGATGATAGTATTGGCCATAGCTTCAGGTTGAATGTTTTGAGGTACCATCATTTGGCTCAATGTAAGCATCAACTCATCCCTATGGGTGGGAGAGGATCTTAATAAATCTAAGAGGGAAATTTTGGCCATAGTATTGGACAATTGCTCATTAATATTGTAAGGGGGTTTAGATGGAACAGTAGGAACATGATTCCCTTTATTGGGATTTTTCAAAATGAATGGAGCTGATCCATAGTTCTGATTTTGTTCTTGTTGAGATTTTTGAGCTTGTTGTCGAGTAACGACTCCAATGGTACCTACAATGTTATAGTGAATACGTTGAACTGGTCTCAGTTGAGTATTAATGGCTTCTTCATTAGAAATGAATATATTGGAAGAAGGTTGAGTAGTGACTCTTCTAGGAAATGGTTCTTCTGGAACCATAGCATCTGTGACGAGTTGAATAGGATCTAATTCATTTTCAGAACTATTCGATTGGTTTGAAGTAATGTCTAGTTCACTTTCACTATCTGATTCTATACCACTAGAATCAAAAGTTTGAAAATTATGTAAGGGCATGGTCGTAACCAGGGATAAGGTCGTGTCAAATATTTGAGGATCCTGAATAGGTAATTGTCCGCTAATGGTTCCTACATATCGGGTAGGAGGGGGAACAATATGATGTTCGATTTTATTGGCTACCTCTTTACCATGTCTTGGTAAAGGGTGTTGAAATATGTCTATAGTTTGATTGGCATTTTGATTTTGGGTTTGGGGAATGGTCTTTTGAGTATTATTGGGAGGGTTTTGTTTAGGTTGGAAGGCTTGCACTTCCATTTCATTATTTTCAATAAAACCTTGTATTCTATGTTTCAACCTTTTACAAGCGTTGGTAGAATGTCCAGGTCCTCTATGGAAATCACAATGCAAGTCAGCTCTGTATCCGGGCATAGTTGGGTCAGGTTCCCGGATAGCTGGTAATTGGATCAAACCTCTTTCGAGTAATTGAGGTAAAATAGTTGATAAGGGTTGGTTTAATCTAGTGAATTCTCGATGAGGCTTGTTAGGAGGTTTCAATATGAATTTTTCTATTGTCTTCATTGCATTGATATTAGCAACGTTTCTGCTGTCAGTGACTTCGTCACAGACAACTTGTTTGTTTTTATATTGATTTCTGGATGTTTTCTCATCATCCTTCTTCCTAAGTTGGCCTCTCCTAATGAGGGCATCTTCTACTCTTCGAGCTAAATCTATAGCTTGATCGAAGGTAGTTAAAGTAGTGGTCGATAGGTCATAAGATATCTGTTCTTGTAAATTGTTGATGAAAATGTCCAACATTTCCCTATAAGGCAGCACAAAGTGCAGTTTTCCTATCAATTGCCTCCATCTAGCTAAGAAATCGGCAAAGCATTCATCCTTGTCTTGTTTTAAATTGTATAGGTCTTTAATAGTTACATGCCTCTCGATGTAAGCACTAAATTGATGGACAAATGATTCCGCTGTTTCTTTGAAGTTTCTCAAAGAATGAGTGGGCAATTGATAGTACCACTCTAATGTAATTCCACCTAAACTTTTGGGGAACATTTTTAGTAATAGCAAGTCGTCATGCGATATGTCGTGACATGCTATCCTAAACATGCGAAGATGCTCTATGGGATCTTCGGTTCCTTTATATATAGGCGGGACGGGCATGGGAAAATGCTTAGGGTATGGTTGAACTACAACTATGGGGTCCAAAGGTTGACTACAGATCTCTCGATAATTATACGAGGGACGATAGGGATCTATTTGGTCCATACGTGAAGCCAACTATTTCACCATGGCTTCCAGACTACTAGTTTGCCCCCCATATTGGTTTGGTAGGGCATTGACATGAGTGTTATGGGCATATGATGGAGGAACATGAATATTAGATGCCATTTTACTGTTGTGTAAAGTATTGGTAGGAAAAGTATTATGGAGGAATTTTGAAGTTGGATTATGTTGTATTTCGGATTGTTGAAAGTTTATATTTGGCTTTGTTTTAGGTTTTTGTTTACTTGAAGCATATTGCTCAACAGTTTGGCGGAATAAAGTAGTGAAGGAAGGTTTCTTTTGTATGGGAGTGATTTTAGGTTGAATAACAGGCTCCTTAGGAGGTTGGGTAACCTATTTTTTTGACATGTTTTGAGCCATAGTGACCATATCCGTATTGGATGGCCCGACCTTGTCACTTTCTTGATCAATGAAAGACAAGGGATTAGTGTGCATATTGCACATATATTCCATGGCTGCTTGAGTGTTACTGATTTGCCCTTTATCAAGGCGAATTGCCACATTAAGGTCATCAATGTTATCCATGAGAAATTTCTTGAAATGCTCTACATTGTCAAATTCAATAGTTCCATTTGGAGCTACTCTAGGGGATGAGCATCCATCCTCTTTAACACTTCCTTCTTGTTCCTTATCTTCACCTAAGTCTTCATCTGATTGACCTAGAGTTTCTCCTTCTAGATTTGTATCTCCAAGAAGGAAATTTTGGTTTCCAGTTGTGTCTTGTAACCAATATTCTCCTTCTCCTAAATTTTCTTTACCATTCCTAAGTTTAGGCATGGTGCTAAGTTTTGATTTCAGCAAATATATATATATATTTATATATATATATATATATATATATATATATATATATGCAACAAATTAAGAGGTATATATTTACTATATACCTACTACAATATTTGAAAATGAAATGTTTAAGTTTTTGCTAAGTTTTTGATTTTTTTAGTTTTTTTAGTTTTTCTTTGTTTTTTTTTTGAAACAGTATAATAAAGACAACAAATAACACAATAACTGCAAGAAAGAATACTGAAATAATAACCTAGTTTTCTATAAACAATTTATGAATATCATTAATAGGTTCGAGTTGTTCAGGAGTCATGAAGTGTTCTTCTTCAAATTGAAAGTTTTCTTTTAAAAATTTGATGAAAAGAGTTGTAGAGATACCATGTATTTCAGATTTTGGTTTATAATAATAATTCTCACGACAATATTCGCGATACAACATAGCTCTAGGAATTTTGTTCCATATTCTTCTAATCATAAGATCAGTTTCTAGGGAATCTACATGAACTAGAAATGGGTGTACCACAATTGTGTCGTTGAGATATTCCTCGAGAGTTAAAAATTTTGAAGATACAAGAGCTTTCCTATAAGCTAACCATCTATGGCAGGCTCTCTGAAGTTCATGATAAAAAACTAGTTGGTGAGGATCCAGGATTCTATCTAGGACTAGCCTCTTGATTTGCTTAAGTTGTGTGGACCTAGATGAGATGAGACTAAGTCTTCTATCAATTTCATTCCACAGGAATTGATTTCTACTTGTTTTAGGCACACTAAGGACATAATTAACTTCTATAGCTGCCAATTGATTTTCTACGTTTATAGTAACCGCTAACCTTTTCTTAGGAGCTACCATCTAAACATGTTTTCAAACTTGAATGTTTTAAAATGCATCTATGTTTTAGTTGTTCTATATATGTTTTTGTTTTTGTTTTTTTTTTCAAAAGGTTATGATGCATTCACGTCGGGTTCACCAAAATGTATCGCTCCAAATTTTTCGCATCCCTACCTTCAGGCTATTGGATCCGTGCCCGGAAGGAGGATGGGAAAAGGATGTCACGGTACCTCGGACTGAGAGGACTTTGTGAAGGTCCCACCTCTCAAGGGAGGTGTATTTTGATGATTTTTCGACGGATGGTGGGTTCACCAGAAAACATTTAACAGCAGCTTCCACGCCTAGGTTTTGGAATGTATTTAAATGTGTTCATTTTTAACCTTAAGAATTCATATCCTAGGTTTGGACGAATGTATATAGATTACTCTATATGAAAATGCAAGTTCAATGAATACAAAAAATAAATTTAAAGACAGAAAAATAGAGAGATTACAGAATACAAATGAGGAATACCTGATCCGGATGTCTGAAGAAGATTATGATGTTGAAGCAGTCTAGATATTCGACATAATCGTCTACAATCAGACAAGATCATCTGAGATCTGATGAATTTGTCAGATGAATTTGTCAGAGACCTGCAAAACCGAAAATAGATGCAAAATACAAAAGGTACTACAGTGCTAACAAAGGGAAATGATATAAAATGGCAGCAATGTTATCAAAGCTGAAACTTAAACACGAGAGACGAGAAATGAATCGTGCTAATTAGATAATAATTAGGATTTAATTATGCACTTAATCGAAATGGGTGAACTCCAAATGCAAAATGACATAAAACACTGAATAGACTATTTAATTTGCGAGAATAAAATGACAGAGAAAAGGTTGAGAAATACAAACTTCAGGCACTGATTGCCTTAATACGGACTGCAGTCGAGATCATCTCGCATCAGTATGAAATCACCTCGAATTCGACAGGTTCGCCTCCGATCTGAACAGGTTCGTTGGCAATGATAGGTGTTGGCTCCGACTGAAAAATAGTGATGTACCTGCAATAAAATTGGTATGGGACCAGTGCAAATGGAAAATAGGGATGTTTTAACATGAATGGAGTTAACTTGTAGATAATTTTCAGCCAGGGGTGGGGAAGGGAAAATCCTAGAGACTAAATAGGCTTAGGGAAGTAGTTAGGAGGTTGGAGATCATCCCAATTTGGGATATCTCCAATGGGTGGAGGGTCCCAACGGTGCAGACACGCTTCTGCCCAGATTGGAGACCTGTTGGAACAGAATCCAACTTTGCAAAATTAGTTTTGCGACAAGATCGTCTGGACGTCCTAGTCCAGACGAAATCGTCAAATCTGGGGCGATATCATCTGATCGGCGATGATATCGTCAAACGGTCAAAAAAACCTCTAAAAATGGCGTGAAAAAGGGGGAAACGGATTTCCCGACGGTTAACGGGTAGTTTGGGAGGTTAAATTTGAATTTTAAATTATTTACTAAGGTGAATGTAATTATTACAATTTTACTGCGCCAATTTTAGGGTGCTACACTTATATATCCTCCTTTATATATCATTGTTATATTCAAGTTGTTTCTTAATTATTCCTAAAATTATTGGTGTTGAATCAAGGTTTCAATCCATTTATGGTTGTAATTTGAACGTGGTTTTTGAGGGAAGGATAAATCTAGTTCATTCTAAAGGAAAAGGAAGACCTTATTTGAAGGTAATAATCTACTATATTTTTTAATTCTTTGAAATTTTCAAATTCAAATAATGGTTTCATTTCATGTCCTTCCAATATTCTATTTGCACATGCCTCCACACCCATAAAGGGATTTTAGCTTATAGTTGAACACATGCATAATTTTACATACACCTCCATTTCTCTATCACCATATATCCATTTGAATCTATAGACGTAATGGCTTCCACTTTTCTTACCTACATAGCATCTTGGATTAAATAATTTATTATTTTATCTCTTATTTTGAGTCTGATTTCCATACTAGCCTCCCCTACCATTAAATAAATTAGCATGGTGGTAAGGTACTATGGTAACTAAGGCTTGGTTATAGTTTTTATTTTGATAAATGGTATATTTTATTGAAAATTTCTAAGTGGAAATGGTTCATAGGGGATGAGATATTTTTGTATGCATAGGTATTAAACTATAATATGGAGCACTCTACCCTAAATGACCAAAATAAAGCTACAACATAGTGGTTTGATGGTCATTTTGGCAGTAAAAGGTTATCACATTGATTCTTGATAATATCTTCTATAGTAGTATAGGAAGATTCATGTTTTATTTGTCCATGCACCTTCTTTTTCTCTAGTCTATTCTTGTGGTGCAATGACTAGCACCTTGTTTTGATAGATCACATATTAGGGTTAAATATTTAAGAAGAAATTTATTTCAAAATGATGGATATTGTCATGTCACCATGGGTCAATATCTACTATACATATATGAATCTAGCAATTATTTTATTTTACCACTTTTACTCCATACCAAATGGAATGGCATAGTGGTAAGGATGATCCTTTGCATCTACTTGGTGAGGGGTTCAGTACTTGATGCTCCATATTTTAGAAAATTTAAAATAAATATGTTGTTTTATGAATGCTACTATGCATTCTTTTTTAAAATGCAAGGATAGCATGGTAAATATCTTGAGTTTGATCCGCACCAACTCCAAAACCAATTCATTAGTTTTTTAATATGTATATCGGGTATATTGTTCCTCTAATCATATCAAAGCAACTAGAAAACTCATATCCACTAGTATAAAATCTAATAGTGGCCACGATTGACAATTATTGATTTAATATATTTTTTGTAAGGTTTTGCATTTAATTTTTTTTTGTTTAATTGTAATATTTAGCCAATTATTGTAGAGGCCATAATTTTTGAATACAAAATAGTTTGAAACCCGTTGTAATTGTAGATTGTATGCGTTTTTAATCTCTATGTAGTGGTGACATTAGTTAATGGATATATATATTTATGTGTGTGTAAAATAGATTCTCTAGGGTATGTTACTTGCCTCAATGTGAAAGAATATACTCAGAAGTAAATGTCTCTAGTTAATCTTAAATAATTAATAAAAATAAGGTCTCATTGATCATGAACTTATTGGAAGAATTGAGGAGTATCTTGGACTATTTTTCATATTAGTAGAACTACATGTTATTTTCCATATAAGAGGAAATATAATCTTGTTAACATATGGACTAATTTTAAGGATGTCTATGTACAATGAAATCCTAGTGAAGTTATTAAATAATAAATTGAGCTCTTTAATCTTAAATTTTTAGATTTCAATATCATAAACTATATATATCATTTTAAATCTATAAAATATCTATATGTGGCAAGAGGTAAGGTAAATAATGATGAAGGGTGTATCAATTCTATTATTTATAATCTTACTTATCCTTTTATAAAATTATATTTTTTCTTTATGTGATATCTATGACTATCAAGCAGCCACACCCATCTGTCTTGAAGGAATTTTTGATGTTATCATCCACTATGAAGTTACAATGAAGAATTGTGCATAACTTTCTCATACACAAGAACATACAAAAAATTTCAAGTCAATTCAACATAAGACTAAGTATATAAAGGAAAGTTTAAGGTTTGAAATAAATCAAACACTTTCAAGAATTAAAAAAGGAAAGGACACTCCATAAAGAATTGCATTACACAATTGAACAAGATTGAGAAGACATTCTTGAGGGCTGGTAATAAGCTTTCTAATGATGAATATGAGGATGAAGAAAAAATAATACAAACATGGTATAACATCCATTATGTACAAAGGTGTTACCACTAATGTCTTCTATTATTGGCCCTCTTGGCTTAGATTATGGGGTATTGAAATATATATAATTTAATCTTATTTAGGACAAGGTTAAATGTGTGATATGGTTCTTATGATCATAATTTATGTATCCCATAGATATGTTATTATGTAATCATATAAAAATTCCTCATTTACATAAGCCTATGGCCATTTTCATCTAAGCCTAAGGGTCCTTTTTATATTTTACCCTTAGTTTTATTGGTTATTCTATCTTTATGGACAACATCAAAGGGTAATTTATTATTATTTTATCGTAAGTTTAACTCAAGGTTATGTTTAGGTTATCTCAAGGTTAGCCTCTTACTGGAGATTTGGTATCACTTTAAATACCCCTCAATGAGGATTAATATGCATAATAAGTATGAATAAAATATGATATATTGGAGTGCCCATGGGCACCCACCCTCTAATTCTTGTCATATCTCCTCAACCATGTTCCTTGGTTTATTATTGATCTCTTCAATATTCTCTTTAATTCTTACTAACTTTATTAGTGGTGAATGTATGTTTTGATACATTTCTAAAAAATATTGTAAATTCAAACAAATTTGGTTGCTAATGATATAATATTCATATTTTTTACTTGCTTTATTTGATCATTTATCTAACAATATATTTTAAAACTCATCCAAGGTTAAATATTATTTTATTAATGTTTATACAATAGTTTTCTACCATTCTTTTATCTCATATTTGAAATAATACTCCATGAAGATGTCCCTTAATGCATAATTTTATCTACATATATCCAATCTAGTTTTTGCATTATTCTTTCCTCAAAAGTGAGGAATAGAAGCTATTATATTTAAGTTGTTTAATATATTTTTTATTTTGTATATTAGGTTACAATATTTCAAGTTTAGAATGATACCCTTTAGTATCTATGGCTACACCATTTTTCATATTTGGTATAAATCCTTTCATTATTAGCACACATATTTTAGTTTTGTTGATAACATATTTTTATTTATAGTACATACCATTTTCTATATTAATTCATACCCTTTGGATATCTATTTTCACCATTTGTATGAGAAGATATACCCTTTGGAATTTCATTTCATACACCACTTTTTATTATAATTGATAAAGGGGGGTTTTGAAATAATCCCCAAAACTTTTACAAAATAGGAGTCAAAATGAGGTATCCAAAAATGGGATGACCTCAACCAACTAGGACAACAAAGGATTAAAAACAATAGTAAGGGGATGGAAGACCATCAACCCAAAGGTCAAGCACAGACACTCGGACTGAAATACCATGAAGACAAACTAAAACATCCTCCATAAATAGACCTAGGATCATCCCACAAAATATAACCAGGATCATCCTTAAAGCACAGACACCTCGACTACTTAAAATTTATGGGTTATCGTGGATCCAATCCTCAATTTTCATAGTATAGGAAGCCATTTTCTAGTTCTTTATCCTATTGATTATTTTTTTGGCTTGGAGAAGCATGCTTGATGCCAAGGAAACAAGATCATCCAAATATATAAATGGGTCATTGTCATCACTAGAGTGGGTAGAAGTCCCTTCAAGAGAGGGGCCATATTATATGAAGAGAACTCATCTTAGAACCACATTGATATTCTATTTCTTATGGTTTAAATAAGATGCTCTTAGAATATTATTATCTTGGTCGAGGATAATGATACTTTTGAGCTTATCCTTGAAATATCTATTTCTATTCGAATGGTGACACAAAGAAGGTAAAGCATTAGTAGAACTAAAAGCAAGCATTTTCTTACCAAATTTTCTTGACCCTGCAATCTTGACTTTAGTGTCAAACTCACTTAGCTCATCTTCCTAAGGAGCTAGGAGAGACCCCTAACTGGGTATAAAAGTAGAAGGGTGGTCCTCCAAGTTGCCTTGAATGGATAGAGTAGGATTCTGGATTGGAAGTTGAATAACATGTTTATAAATGATTAAATGCAGTCCTTGGTATTTTGGATGCGATGAATTTCCCTCTCTAGTGCTACCAATGGAGAATTCTATAAATAAAAAAAGATATTCTGGAACATTGATCACCTTGACATCCCTTAGGTGATTAAGGAATGCCATGTGAAAACTTCTCATTCATAATTTCAGGTCATAAATAGTAAAGTATTGCATTATTGGGATAAGGACCCTATTCCAAGGAGCAGGAAGGTCCTTCCTAACAATACCATTGTTTTCATTGCTAATAAAATTCCCTTTATTCTTGAAATGGCTAAGCTTGCTAGCCATGGTATACTTTTCACAATGAATTATATTGCCATCATTAATCAAATCCATTATTTCATCACACATGATGATAGTTACTTTAAAGGAAATCCTATAGAGAGTCATCCTATCATTATTCCAAAACACCAACATATAGAGATGAGGATGTATTTTTACACCACTTAAATTTAACCAAGAAAAAATAAATATACCCATTAGGCCTTCACGAATTGGCATACCACAAATTATATATGTTTTTATTAAGCCCAACCATTTATGGGGAGCCTTGAGTAGGGGAAGCATAATCACGTATGCCAATTCAGTACTAAAGAAGCCTCTACCAATAGCATGGTCACACTATAAAGGATAATACAAGATATTCATGCTCACAGTCCTTTGAGATCCAATGTTTGTACTCTCGTTACTAAAAGGGAAACCAAGATAGTTATAGATATGCTACATAGTATAATTTTAGAAAGTGGAGAGTTGATACAAAATGCCAATAGAAATATTATTGCCTCTAAAGAATATATTATCCAGTAAGGTGCACCAAACAATGAAAATCAACCATCCATAATCTGACAACTTGACCAATCAAAATCTAGATGAAAAATCCTTTGGATAACCAAGTGATTGGGAGTTTTAGTCGAGCAAGGAAGACTAAGATATTTTAAAGCTAGAGATATCTAAGAGGGCCATGTGGAAGACAACATCCCCATAGACCAATTAAAAAACTTCATTAAAATATGAAATAGGTGGTAAGCTTCGAAATAAACTAGAGTAGGATGGTAGGGATTGCTACAAAATTTAAATAAATTAAGACTCATTGGACGGTTCATTGGATGAACACAAGTCGAGCAAGCTCTATGGGAATTTTTCAACCAATATGGTTAAAGAATCTTTAGCTAATTCTATATTAGACATGAGATCCATTACTCTTTTTTATCTTGGATCCCACAAGATTCTTCATACACTTTGTTATATTGGATCTCACACTTTTTTATCTTGAGTCACACTTTGTTATATGTTGAATTCCATCCATTGGTATATAGAGTGACATCATTTTATATATTCAGTGCACCCTTTTTTGTCTTTGGTTGCACCTTTTAAAATCTTACATAAAAAACTATTAAGTATTTTATGATTTAGATAAAATACCAATGAAAACTAATTAAAAATATCTAATGTTATAATTTACCTAGCAGTAGCTATTAATGTTATGACAAAGTACACAATACAAAAGTTATAATTAAACAAACTGAACTCTAAGTCTAGAATATTATAAGTGGCTCATAGATCAGTTACCAAACTAGAAGGAATCATAGAAAATATTCCTATGATGGTTTTATCATGGGGATATCTAGTCATTTTTTTGGTATTACAACCCTTAAATATTATGAATGGTTACCTAGTCATTCTAGAAAGGCCTTGGATTTCTATTATAACCACTTTCATCAATTGTAGGTTAGGAGATATGACCATTTTTGATGGAATTGACTCAAAGAAAATATCTATATATTCTCCTACAAAATATTCAATTAATTTATCTAGTAATTTATGGTTTCCTATATTACACTTAGAAAGCAAAGAGAAAATTTCAACTTTTGTCTACCATATTTGTGAAGGATGATGCAGAATAGTTAGATCAATAATTTGTATGATTCTAATAATTTATTCTTTCACAATTTCTTATTAATGAGTTGAGAGGGCAATTATGTGGTATAAGAGAATGGAAAATTAAATGTCTTTATCAAAATTAATTCTTGATGGACTTAGATTTGATATAGGGAAATGAAAAAATTAAAGAATATTACTATGTCATCCACATAGTTAATTAAATGAACTATCTTGTATTAGAATGGGTGATAAATATTCAAGGTCTTGTTCTTTATCATTCCATAGTAATTGACTAATAGTAATTGGTCAATAGTTAATTAAATGAACTCTCTTGTATTTAGATCCCAAAATGTTATTTTGGAAGAAGAGATTTTTCTGATCAATAATTTGTATGATTCTAGACATGAAGATGAACCAATTACTATTAGTCAATTACTATGGAATGATAAAGAACAATACCTTGAATATTTATCACCCATTCTAATACAAGATAGTTCATTTAATTAACTATGTGGATGACATAGTAATATTCTTTAATTTTTTCATTTCCCTATATCAAATCTAAGTCCATCAAGAATTAATTTGATAAAGACATTTAATTTTCCATTCTCTTATACCACATAATTGCCCTCTCAACTCATTAATAAGAAATTATGAAAGAATAAATTCCATACAACTTGGTACAAAAGAAATCAAAATACAACCAAAGAAATTTTCAAATATCAATAGTTGATTGATAGTCAACCAAGAGGTAAAAAATATATAATGTACTAAACTGATATCCAAATGTTTTTGTGTAGGAATATAAGGATATGATAGGAATTCATCCACATATATGCAATTACTATATTTACAAAAAGGATATTAAACCTGCAAGACAACCATAAAAAATATTAAATCCTACTTTACATGATATATTTAAATATGAAATTGAGAAATTATTAGAAGTGAATTCATCTACGCTATTTTGATAGTTGATAGGTTTCTCCATTGGTTATCATTACAAAGAAAAATTTAAAAAATTGATTGTGTTTTGATTATTGTGAACTAAATAAAGTTACATATAAAGACTATTTTCCATTACCATTCATAGATCAAGTGTTAGATACACTTGTTTGGAAGAAGTATTTTTGTTTTCATGATGGATTTAGTTGATATAAACAAATTCAGGTAGCACCTGAAGATTAATAGAAAAGAACACTTTAAATTGCCCACGGGGAACTTTTTCTTATAGAGTTTTACCTCTTAGGCTTTGCAATGCCCCATAAACTTTCCAATTAGTTATTATTACTATTTTATCTTACTTGACCAATGATTGTATTGAAATTTACATGGATGATTTCATAGTGTGTGGCAATTTTTTTGATGAAAATATTCACAAAGTTTTTACTCATTGTGAAATTTAAAATTTACCCTTAAACTTTGAGAAATGATTTATAATAATGGATGAAAGCATTTTTAGAAATTTTCAATAATAAACATGCAAAGCGTTACACAAAATATGAAGAGGAGAGTAGAACTAATTTATTATTACATGTATCAACTTTGTATAAATAATAAAGTTGATCATTGAGAGCCGTTGGATTACAAAAACTCATCAAACCTGATGTAGACTATAACTGAGAATTCACCTGACTCATGAAGGAGTGGAAACTCAAGTAAGTTTATCCTAGTAGAACTTACGATAATAATTACTTATTCTAACACCCCCCTTAAGTAATACTAGGGGTGTATTATGTAAATGAGTCCTTGAAATAGAGCCTGATGAGGTACTCATGTACAATGGTTTATTTTATAAAGATATGGTAAAATACCTATGGGAAAAACCATCTATCAAATAAGAGGAAAGGAAGAGACATGTCTTTGATTTGCAAATATTGTCCTCTTAATAAAAAAAAATAAGTCCCAGCAACATGGCATGATGAGGTACTCATTTATAATTTATATGAGAGATGTTAAAAACCTCATGGGAAAAACTATGTGCTATGTAATAAAGAGGCATGTCTTCGAATGGTGAATATTGTACTCTTAATACAAAAAAATTGAGTCCCGAAAACATGGCCTGATGAAGTACTCTTAAAATTTATATGAGATATGGTAAAAATACACATGGGAAAAACCATCTTCTATGAAATAAAGAGGCATGTCTTTAGATGGAGAATGTTGTCATCTTAATAAAAATTGAATAAATGGAGAGGTTAAAAGACCTCTGTTTCAATGTAGCTATAATACACCAAGTTTATCTCGCAACTGTATGTAACACGGAGAAGGAAATGTCTTGGTTAAGATATTTGCAACTTGATTTTCAGTTGGAATATAGTCCAATTATATGTACCTATTCTGAATATGTTGTCAAATTAAGTGCATGTGTATCTCAATATGCTTGGTGCATTGATGCTCAACTAGATTACATGCAATATAAATTGTGATCTAATTATAACACCAAAGAGTAATAGGGTTGTCATGGGAAAAACCAAATTTTCTTAGAATCTGAAGAAGCCAAAGAGCTTCCTAACTTACTAAAACTTCTACCCTGTATTCTGCCTCTATAGATGATAAGGCCACTGCTTGTTGTTTTTTGCATAACCAAGCAATTTGTGAAGAACCAAGACAAAAGACATAGCCAGAAGCTAAACATATGTATTCTACTCAACCTACCCAATATGAATCCATGTAGCCAATGATATCCATGGATTTTCCCTCATATAAAATCCCAAAGTTAGTAGTCCCTTGCAAGTAGCAAAGGATTATTTTTGCTGCTTGCTAGTGACTGAAATGAGGTTGATGTGAGAATCTGTATATTAAGCCAACAACATATGAGATATCTATACGTGTATGAGTAAGGTATAAAAAACTCCCTATAGGCTGATGGTATAGAGTTGCATCATATAAATGGGATCTATAGGAAGTACTTAGATTGAATCCAGATAGAAAAGGTGTAGGAGAATGTTTGCAATCTATCATTTTAAACCTTTGAAGAAGATCTAGAGTGTATTTTTATTAACACAATAAAATTCATACATCTCTTAGATTTATTTGAATCCAAAGAAAGTAATGAGCTAGAACCAGATCATCCATATCAAAATTTTTAGAGAGGGAGTCTTTTATAGTCTGAATGTGAGTGAAGTAACTACTAGTGAGTACTAGATCATCAACATATAGAACAAGTATGGTGATTTTTCCTTCATCTCTCCAAATTTCGACTGTGTTATCAGACTCATAATGAGAAAAACCTTAGGAAAGAAGGAAAGAGTCCATTTTTTCATACCAAGATCTAGGAGCTTGTTTTATGCCTTCGAGAGATTTCTTTAGCCTATAAACAAGAGAGGAGTCTTGAGTGAAACTAGTAGGTTATTCCATGAATATCTCTTCCTTTAAGTCCCCATGTAATAAATAACTTTTTAAATCCATTTGAAATATAGGCCACTTTTGGGAAGCAACCAGAGCAAGAACTAGTCTAACAGAATCCATTTTGGCAACTAGTGCAAAGGTTTTAGCATAATAAATTCCTTCAATTTGAGAGAAACCTTTGGCTACTAGGCAAGCTTTGTGTTTGTTAATTTCTCCATTAGGTCCATATTTTTTTTCTATAAATCCATTGACAATGAAGTAATTTCCTTCCTTTAGGTAGGGGAACTAAATCCCAACTTTCATTTTTGATTAAGAAAGAGAATTTTTTTTGCATGGCATCATCCAATTATTTAATACCAGTCGCTTCTTTAAAAGATTGAGGATCAGAGGAAATAGACTGACATATAAGACCAATGGCTATGGAGTTGGTTAATCTAGATGATGGAATATTTTGAATGTAAGGAGTAGCTTCTTTAATAATGGTGCAGTCCCAGTTTGGCATAGTGGAAGGAGTAGAAGGAGTGGAAATAATTTGAGTTGGAGTTATAGGTTCCTCGTCTTGATCATAAATATTTAAATTAATCTCTAAAGTTGGTTCTTCATTGTATTTATGTTCTACTATAGGAGAAGGATCAATAGGAGAAGAGGATGGTTGAGGATATTTATGAGGTAATATTTCATCAAATTGGACATTCTTATGAAAAAAGACCTCATGGGTTGTGGAATCAAGGAGCCTCTAGGATTTAATTTCCTCACAATAACCAATAAAGATGAAATTTTTACTTTTCTTGTCTAGATTATTTCTTTTATTCTTTGGGATGTGCACCCAAGAAGTACACCCAAAAATATTGAAGAATGAGACATCTGATTTTGAGCCAGTCCATGCTTGTTTAGGAGTTAAATGGTCAAGATATTTATGAGGTGTGTGTTTTTGAATATAGTTTTCATATTTAATAGCTTCTGCCCAAAAAACTTTTGTAAGATCTCTTGAATGGAGCATGCACTTTACCATTTCCTTCAATGTTTGGTTTTTTCTTCATGCAATGCCATTTTGCTATGGATTATGGGAGACAAAATGCTAATGAATGATGATGTGACTAGATTGAAATATTGAGAACTCATTACTGTAGTATTCCCCCAATTATCTATGCCAATTTGCTTGATGTTGCGAGAGGCCTGATTTTCAACTAAGCCTTTGAATATTTTGAAGTGGGATAGAAAATCACTTTCATATTTTAGGAAGTAGACCCAAGTTCTTCTGGAAAATTCATCAATGAAGGTTATAGAATATTTTTCTCCTTTGAAAGAAGGCTCTAGGAAAAACATCAAGTCACTATGGATTAACTCTAGAGGGAATGAGGCTTTTAAAGAACCACTTGGGTGGAAATGATCTTGATGTTGCTTTCCAAGAGCACATCTAGGAAATACTCCATCAATAGAATATACTTTAGGTAAATTTGTTATAATTTCATGGGTGTTCAATTTCTTTAGCTAGTTATGAGATGACCAAACCTTTCATGCCAAATTTTTCTTTGAAGATCTTAATGAGCCACAAAATAGGAGTCCCCTTCTGGATTTTTCAATCCTTTTAAGTGAAATAGGTGAGTGTTGTGATCAATATATCCTTTGGATACAAGAGAGTGGGGGTCTTGAAATTATCTTATCTAAACTCCTATTGTAGAGAAGAGAACAATTTTCCATTTTACAGAAGTACAAATCTGTTATATGGAGAAGATATTTGATGTAATGTTTGAAATATAGAGAACATTATTGATATATCCACCATCGATAGATATGCCACCATTTTCTTTGACTGGGATAAAGGAGGAGTCACCAACTTCTATGCTATATGTTGAACTTGAAGAGATAGAAGAGAATGACTCATCTGAAGCAGTCATGTGATGAGTTGCTCCAAATATAGGATCCAGTAATTAGATGAAGTTTTGGTGGTCTTCCCTTGGATAATTAGGGCTTTTACTATTTGATTTTTATTGTCTATCTTTTGATCCTTCATAACTGCCTCTAGTTGTAATATTTTCTAGTATTTGTTTTTAGAATGACAATTCTTATTGCAGTGAGTACAAGTTATGGGACTTATTTCTTTCTTTTTGATTTTTTCTTTAGTGGATGTGGATGCTACTAAGGCTTTAGAGTAAGAGGAAGAGATATCATACTTTGAAAGTTTTATTTCTTCTCTAGTTAGTCTCTCATAGAATTATTCTGAGGGCATTTTGAAACATACACCAAGAGCATATTTTGTAGATAGAAATGTGGTTGCGAATATCTGAAAGACACAATTTAATTTAGAAATAATTATATAGATGCATTATTTTTTATCCTTGCCACTACCTTTAAATTGAGTGACTTCTTTAAATTTTGTGAGAAAGTCAATAATATTGTTGAAGTCATCAGGAGATAAACCTGTTAATTCTGCCTCAAGCTGCATTGACCTCATTTGATATACTTTTCCAAATAAGTTATTTAGTTTCTCCCAAATTTCTTAAAGGATTTTTACAATATGTAATGTGAAACCATAAGCTTTAATTTACATTAGAGCTTATAATACCCATTATTTCATACATCTTCCCTTTATGAAAAAATATTTCATATTCCTTTTCAAACTCAGGCTGCTTTTATTCTAATAGGTGTGTGAGCCCTTTTTAAGAAATGAGATTTAATATTTTGGGTTTCCATGTATGGTAGTTATGAGAAGTGAAAGGATCAATTGTATTCATTAAATTCATTTTTCCAAAGAAAATTGAAGTGAACCCATACTCCCCCCCTGGATAGTGTGATATGGAACACAATCACAACAATCAAGTAAATGAAACAATTGGTAATGATGGTTTTTTTTTTGGTATTAATTTAAAGAGAGGGTTTTGAAAGGGTCCCCACAACCTTATATATATAGCCAAACTCTCAACCATAATAACAATCTCCAAAATATTATACCTGTTAGGAATAATAGAGAGAGTTTAATTCCTAATAACCATAATTATTCCAAAGAGAACTTAGAAAAGCACAATTCTTTGAAGGTAAAACAAATTTTAACAAACTCCAGTCAAAGGGCAAAGCGAGACCGAACACCCCTTCCAACGAGATCCAAAGGGATGTCCGAATCCTCCCTATTTAAACTCAACTATTTTATAAATATATATTTTTTATATTGATATATATGTTTCACTACCTATAATATTTTGTGGTCTTATGGTCGAAAACCATATAGAAGTGAACCACTATTAGCATAGTGGTTCCTCTATAAAACAACTAAATTTCAAGACTATAAATGTTGCAATTAAATTCATAATTAGAGACTATATGCAATGATTATTAGACTAATAATATAATTCACTAACTAGATATGATTTTATTAAAGTGATTTTTTGTTTGTTTGGGTACCTAGGAATAGATATTTGGGGATATGTTATTTTATTATATAAGGGTTGGCATGGGCCACATATAACCCAAGGTTGATTGTATTATAATATTATTTAATATTATAATATAATATTATATTATTAGTTGGATCTCCAAAGTAAAATAAGAAGAAGGATATATAAAGAAGAGATATTTGTCATTGTAATCTTCATGTATATCAATCATATGTAACTGTATTTACCCATAAAGTGACTTATGGGAGTTTGCCCTCCTTAAGTGGCAGTCTAATCTTGGGAGATCTTGTGGTGTTACTCCTTCCTTAAGGAGTATTATTAGTTAATGATTTATTTTTATGAGAATAAATTTTTGTAACAAATGGTATCAAATCAATGATTCTATAAAAGTGGATATTTCTTTGTTGTGGAATTGCAGAATTAGGGCAGATATTTTTTTGAAAAACACCTCATATTTTAGGATTCATATATTTACAAAAAATTATTTGATTCAAACAATTTTTGACTTATTTTGTGCATAATTTGAAGAGCTTTAAAATGAGTGGTCATATGAAGAAATATGAGTAGTATTGAGGGAGATACAATCTTTTGAATTCAACCATCTAGAACAATGGTAGTGATAAATTTTCAAATCACAATTTTTTTTGAAAGATAATTTTTTTTCTGTCAAGGTAAGCAAATCAGTTGCAACTTATTTTGTTTAAGGAGTGCAAATCTAATGGTTTATGTGTAATTCTAGCTTAAAATTACTAGAGAAATATATATTTTTATAAAACACCAATTTGCATTGGAGCATGATGTATATTTTCATGAAACCTTAGTTTGAGTTATATTGGGGTGTGAACTTATGAAGATAAAATTTATTTTGGAGAAGATGATATTGATGTTAGGGATTGGTGATAAAATTTTATATCCTTGTATCATAATTCTCTTTGGAAAATTATGCTTCCTTATTGTCTTTAAGGAAAATATATTTCTTGGTTTTATAGTTTTCATAGTACCCATAATTGTGAACTGACTTAGGAAAAAATAGAGCAAGAATTCTTGAGTAAATGAGAATTTATTCAATTACGAAGAAAATTAGATATTTGTAAGAGAGATCTTGAGGAAAGAAATAAAATGATAGATAGTCTGATGGGTGTCATCAAAGACCTTGAAAAAATAGAAGGGACTAAAAATGAGTGAAATGAAATGAAAAAAGAGTGGGAAGCTTTCAAGAAATAGAATTATGACTATGAAAAAAAATATTACTCAAAAATGAGAAAGAGAAATATATTAAGGAATATAGTGAGAAGAATGAAAACACATATTTGGATTTTCAAAAGCAAGAGAAGGATCAAAAGGGTTTAAATTCATTTAAAATTTCCATTGTGTAGGTTCACAAAATCATTCAAAAGGAATAATTTATTATTTGATTTAACCCTAGTAGTAGATATAATTTTATTAATATTGCTCTAGCTAAGAGGTTGTAGGTTCAAGCAACAAAAATTAAGGACATACAGTTGGAGGGTGAAAATGTTCAAATTTTTTAAAATTTGAAGATCACCATGGATAAATATGTTCTACATTCAGGTTTTCATGCTATTGAGATGGATGATGAGGATATTATACTTGGTTATCCTTGGTTATATTCTTTATGAAAGCACGAGGATACGGAAACAAAAAGGAAAAGCCAAGATGCGATGCAAAACGAAACAAAAGATAACGCTAAATCCTATGAATTGAAAGTGCATGAAAGGAGAGAAGCATAAACGAATCGAAACCAAATAGAAAGCCAATATGGAAGACAACCCTTTTTATTAATATGCTTCAGAACTCGGTTACAATTCGCCTCCTCCATTTTTAGGGGCTAGGAGCGTTAAATGTGTTCTTGTCACATCAATGGATGCTATTCCTTCTTTCGCGTGCCCACATGTAAAGTGGGCAGACCAAACGTCGCCACCACTTGCATTGATGAGTCTTGACTCCTTGCTGCTCCTCTAATGTTGAGACCCTACATTCAAGGAAATAGGAAACAGTCAGTAGCACCTGAAGATAAAATGAAACATGCAATCCCCACGCCTTCAATTAGTACATGCAAAATATAAATGAAACGATAGCTGAAATAGATCCAAATGAACTAAAAACTTGATAGGGGCATAAAAACATCATCGGGAAGGCACTGCAAATGGAACAGTCAAAAAATTCACCACAGATTCGTATTCGCTCCGATACGGGACGATTAGACCTGCAACAAAGTGTCAAAAAGCATAGTCCCAAATGTCACATCCGGGAAGCTCCAAATCACCTGCAAAGTTGGGGGTTAGCTAAAAGGGGGTATTTTGGGAAGACCCAGAAGGTCATATTTTCCCAATTTGGCCTCTATCACCGGGAATTTGATGATGCTACCTACATGTTAGTAAAGGCGGGAAATGATAAAAACATGATAAAAAATGCTCAAAACGATGTGAAATTTGAATGACAACCTATCTAAGAAGCATAGAATCAGATGCAAGAATAACAGAAAGGAAATCTTCTACAGATTTCTAATCACTCCGGGGTGGGGTGATTAGAACTACAGCAATGCGGGGGCGCCCAGGGGTAGGACGCCCACCGTTTAGGGCCCGATTTCGGCACCAATCCACTTGGGATGGGTCCAAAACCTCTTGTGGGGTGTTGTCAAAAAATTTGGTAGGATGTTGTGGCCAAATGTCAGGTTTTGGTTTCGGATTTGCCCTTCCAATAATCACCCAATGACCTCCTCTCCAAAAGAGATCAAGGATGTGAAAGGCACAAATCAAAAAATATGTGTGGATGTAAAACGACAACACTTCATTGCTCAAAATGCTCCTTCTCTGTATCTCTTGTGGTGAGAAAACTCACCAATTTATAGACCTGGAGGTCTCTTGTGATTGAGCATGCAGAGGCGCCACTTGGCAATCATGCCTTCCAAAGGGGAGAGAAGATTCCTCCCTGATTAGGGGCTCCATGACTGCCCCTGTAACTGCCTCTAATGCTTGAAAATGCTCACTCACACTCCTATGCAGTGAAGGAAGAGTTAAGTGGCGGATCTGAGCTACCATTTGTCAAGATTTGACTTTTTTCCCATCAAACCTGCTATTCGCCCCACCCTGGAGCGAATACTGCTAATCGTCCCTGGGTGGGGCGAATAGAAGTTTGTAATCATCCCTGGGTGGAACGAGTATGAAGCAAAGTGCCTGAAGGTGCCAAATTGACTTTTGACCTTCCAAAACTATTGTGAGAGTGGTTAGGACCACTGTTTAACCTCTGGGGGCTGCCCTGGGGGCTGTGTGTGTCAATGCGATCAGTGTTTGCAGTCACATAATCGGATTGGTGCCATTTTGGTGTCTACAGATGCCCCTTTTTGGGATGCGATGTGCGTGGCACGATGCTGAGCAAAAATAGATAACCAAAGCACTAATGATTAGGGTTTCTTAGTAACCTAACCAAATTTTGATGCCCCGAGTATGGAAAGGGCATGCATTCTTGAATCCTTGCTTCTGACGAGCGAAGGAACTCAATTCAAGTGTTAACCTTTTTCGGTGAGGTGTTACTTGATCTTGGCCATTGATCAGTCATGAATAGGCAAAGGGCGCAACCTTTTGTCTATGGGAACCTTGAGTTCATGATTCACGAATGCCAAGTGTTTGATCAGCTTGTGATTATTGCTTGTTTGCTGCCCCAAGCAGGGGCGTGATTGTCTTTGTCAATGATTCTTTGAATGCATGCCATTTCCATGATTGGGTGTGTATTTGTTGATTGGTGACTAAGTGTGACTACCCCCTCAAGCGACGAATCGATGAGGGAATGACCTACATGAGAAAAGCGACGAGTCGCTTGACCCAAGATGACTTGTGTAAGGGTGCCTTTAGAGGTTTATCTTTGAATGTGTAGTTTTTCAACATTTAGACCTATTTTTGGTGGGTGTTAACCCTTTTTGTGATGCCCTTTGGGGTTGAAATTGTCAAAAATCCGTCCTCCCGTGGAGCGGTCCAGCTATGGTAGCCTTCTTAGGGAGTAGGATAGTGACAATTTGTGACCCCAACGTCTGTTTTGTATGCCAAGAATGTTAAGCGCAAAGGCGCCTTTGTTCGGCAATTTTATTGCTATTTTTGGGTGGGTTTTGACCCTTTTGGGGACGTCGCTTTGGGATGAAATTCTCTGCAATCCGTCCTCTCGTGGAGCGGTCCGGCTATGGTAGCCTTCTTAGGGAGTAGGATAGTGAGGATTTGTGACCCCGACGTTGGTTTTGCATGCCCGAAATGTCGAGTGCCAAAGCACTCTTATTGGACAATTTTATTGCTATTTTTTGTGCATTTTTTTGTTGTTTTTGTTGTTTTTTGTTTTTCTTGCTCTGTAATCGTCCCTGGGTGGGGCGAATACTAGGTTGGTAATCATCCTAGGGTGGAATGATTACAGGCCTAAAAGCCTATTTAAGGGCCAAAACTAGGGTTTGGGCTCATTTGCATTCGAATTTTTTGGCGATTTGGAGCTCTGAGGAGGAGGAGGTCGATTCTATGAAGCGAAGCACTGCCGAACTTTGTCCAGACATCATGAGTGCATGGACTGGGTCATCAAGTGGCGGAGCCGATGCGAGACCGGTGAGTGCACCTCCTCATTTAATTAGCTCGCAATTATTTGGAAATTGTTTGATTTTACAATTTAAAATCGCAATTTGTTTTTCTTTTGTAGTTTGTTTCATGATTTTAAAAATGAAACCCTAGTTTAAATTTATTTTGAAAAGACGTAATTAAATTCTGAAATTTGTTTTCCATTTTAAACTAAGGTAAACCCTAGGTAAAAAGAAAAATTTGTTGTTTTTTGATGTTTTTGTTAAATTAAAACCCTAGGATAAACGCAAAACCCTAGCTTAGAGTTTTAGGTTAATTTTGTCAGTTTTAAAACTTAGCTGAAAACCCTAGGTTTTAAAAAAAAACTGTCATTTTAATTTTGTTTTGTTTGTATATTTTTATCAGTTTAGACTAGGATTATAAACCCTAGGTTAACTTTTTTTTTTTCATTTTATGCTGTAATAAAATTTTGTTTTTGTCAGGTAGACTAGGATAAACAACCCTAGGTTAACTGTTGTTTTTATATTTTTTGGTTTGTTTTTGTCAGTTTAGACTAGGATAAAAAAATCCTAGGTTAACTGTTTTTGATGCTGTAAAAATTTTGTTTTTGTCAGGTAGACTAGGATAAACAACCCTAGGTTAACTATTGTTTTTATTTTTTTGGGTTGTTTTTGTAGTTATTTGTCAGTGTAGACTAAGGGTAAACCCTAGGTTAACTAAAAAATTTGTTTTTGTTTGTTTGGTTTTTTGTTTTTATTTTTCAGTGTAGACTAAGGGTAAACCCTAGGTTAACTGAAAAATTTGTTTTTGTTTTTTTTTTTTTTTTTTAGTTATCAGTTTAAACGTAGAGTTAAAACCCTAGGTACTGGCAACTATTTTTGACTGTTTGTGTGTTTTTAATTTATCAGTTTGAATTAGAGTGAAAGACCCTAGGAACTGAAAAATTGTTTTTGAATTTTTTTGAATTGTGTTTATCAGTTTAAACGTAGAGTTAGAAACCCTAGGTACTGACAAACTGTTTTTGATTTTTTTGAATGTTTTGAATTTGTTGTTGTTTTAGTTATCAGTTTAAACGTAGAATTAAAAACCCTAGGTACTGACAACTATTTTTTTTGAATTGTTTTGAATTTTGTTGTTTGTTATTTGTCTATTTTTAGTTGTACATTGTTTTATGTATTGTTGTATATTCATGTTATTGTTGTACAGTTTATCATGTTTTTTAATGTTTTTGTCTTGTTTTCTTTGCAGGTTGTGAAGAGCCGGTACCGTGTGCCTACGATTTTCTCAGAAGCACGGGAGGCACTGACTTTGGCTGACTGGGAATGGCTTGATGCCCTTGGGCTCAAGCATGTGACTCAGCTGGAGCCTGTGGTCGGGGATCGGGCCTATCTGATGGCCCTGATCAACTTGTGGGATCCCCGGACCAACACTTTCCATCTCCCAATAGGGGAGATGACAGTGACCTTGGAGGACGTCTATCGGATTCTATGGATTTTGATAGATGGACTGCCGATCAGGATGACACATCGGGATCAGCGGACAGCAGTGCTGACACGCTGCTTTGGGCATGGGGAGGAGATGGGTGTGGATAGCCCAGTGGAGAGGGCAGAGGGTGACTGCCAGATTGGTGGCATTCTTGTATGGTGGTGGCTAGAGAGGGGCGTGTTGGGAGTGAGGCACGCAGTACTGATGGGCCTCATTTCCAACATGCTGCTACCCAACTCTTCGGGTGCGAGGTTCCCATGGAACCTGTTGGAGGTGGTCTTTCGGCTGGTGGATTGTTCGATGCATGAGCCCTTGATTATGAGGTGGGGGCAGACACTGCTGGCACAGCTCTATGATGAGTTGTATGAGGTCCGCTATCAGAGGCGAAAGGGGATTGGCTATAGCTATCTATTGTAGAGCTGGGCTTGGCAGCACATAGCGGTGGAGAGGCCGATGGGGTTGCCGTGGACTACTCGATCAGAGATGGTGGACAGAGATATAGGATATGTGGCTCTGTGGTGGCGATCGGAGGAGCAGGGGCAGAGTCAACGATGGGCAGGTGTCGTAGGGCACTATGTCGATGCCTTCGCTTGGCTTACTCCAGGGGAGGTGTTCTGGCACCCATACCGAGACTGTCCAGCCTGGCCTGAGGCTGGAGAGTGGCTCCGATGGGTGCATAGGGGGAGATGGCTGATCGGGCGACATGGGACTGAGCAGGAGTACTTCCCATACGTTCGAGTGACATGATAGTTTGGGGTGCGCCAGGGGTTACCTGGTGAGCCCTTGATCTATCATCATCGAGGGGATGAGAGGACCTTGGCCTGGCCGATCATCGAGTTGGGATGAGGCAGCTACTGATGATGGACGACATCGGGGTGATGGCTGAGTATGAGCAGTGGTGGACACTACGGCGATGGTGGGGAGAGGGACCACTGGGAGGCGCAGAGGCAATAGCAACTAGCGGGGAGGGTGGAGAGGCACCAGGAGATGATTGGGGAGCTCCGCTGGAGGATGCGGACATGGTGGAGGTGGATGATGTGGGTGTGGATTTTGGGGTTCCGGATCATCCAGAGATGTAGGACGTCCCGGAGCAGTGGGAGCCAGAGCAGGCTGCTATTTCGAAGATGCCAATGCCTCAGGCAGTCTCGGAGGACACAGAGGTAGGGTTGCATGCTGAGAATGCACGATTGGAGGGGCTACTCCAGAGGTGGGATGAGGAGCTTGAGGATGCACTGTGGGAGAGGGATCTCCTGCGAATGCAGCTAGCAGAGTGGGAGAATGCATTTGCTATGTATCACCGATGGGAGGGGGATACAGATGCTGCATGGGAGATGGATCTCCTACGGACGTAGCTGGTAGAGAGGGAGAAGGCATTGGCACAGCACGATGAGAACTTGGTGATAGTTCATCAATGGGAGATGGATTTGGTTTGACATCGGTTTGAGCTGGAGGCAGAGATTATCCACCTCGGTGGGTGGATCCCTATGTTTAGTGGAGGCGGATCATCATGTCGCTCGAGAGGGAGTGATACTAAGTAGTCAGCATCCTCTCAATGTAGGCGATTGGATGAGGGAGGCGCTAGTAGGCATGATGCGGGGGCTAGCAACAACCACCTGAGGGGTCCCATAGGACCCACACCATGGGGGGTAGTTCCCGTCGCACCGATCCTGCATGATCATGGTGGCCGACGCCCTAGGATTGGGGGTTTTTTGAGTTTTTGCTTTTTTTGCGAGGTCAGAGGACCGGTTATTGTAGCCTACGGGCATTTTTGATGATATATATACAGATGACTTTATTTTATTTATACACGTGTCGTGATTTGATGTTATGCACAATGATTGTTGAATGTGTATGTATGCATGTTAATTTATGTTGATGGATGCATATGTTATGATGAATGCAAATGTTTCTAATTTTTATGATATGCAAATGGAATGGATGAATTGAATTTGTGATTTTTGGCGGTGGCACCATAGACTGTTTAGAACTTATGGCTTTTTGTCCTAGGCGATTGCTGTGGTAAATGACTTTTTATGTATACATGTTATTTTTTGTATTTTCTGATGGCGATGCAAGGACGAAAGATATCACAGTTGGTTTAGAATGTAGTTAAGGTTTTCTGAGACTCAGATGTTTTAACTAACTAGCCACGACTGTACTTTTATCTTACAAGACTTTTGAACAAGGTATGAATCGGACTTGTCTTTGACCAAGTTATTTCACATCCCTGTGTGTGCAATTGAGTTCGTTTATGTGGTATTCGTCGGGATACCACCAGTGTCGATAGGTTTGTCAACCAAACCTGTATTGAGGATCACCTAATTAGCTCCACTAACTCCTTTGTTGTATTTAGTCGGATTAATCTACGGTGCTATCTAGGATACCATAAGCTAGCTCATCCACATGCAAACATTGATCTGCACACAAGTTAATGTGATAGATATATCATCATGCGGGAGGTTTGCCACCAGTGACCGATAGGTTATCCACCAAACCGATACTGAGGTTCACCTCATGACCTTCTGAATGTTGAGAGTTCCAGGGATTCAAGTTTGACTCCCTTCTTTTCTTCAATTGTATTGGGATACTTGCTCTTTTGTAGTGATAAAAATCATTGTTTATTTTTGTTTTCTCTTTTGAGCAAGGGATTTGAATATTGAGTGATGAGAATCACTATTGTATGTGCCTTTTGATGTATGCACTTTGGTGGTGATGTCAAATTTTTGGAGTTTTGACTTTTGCAAAATTTTGATGTTTTGCACCTTTTTTAGAACTTGGGATTCTTGGGGAATTGGGTAGGGAAGATGCTTGTCCTTTTGCCAACTCTCAACATTCTTGGGGTCATTCGCACAGGGGGATGAGCAAGATAACTGTTTCGCTTATGGTGACCTGGATTGCTTTGCAAGTTTCATCTTTCGTTCACACAACTTGGGATTTTTTTTTTATTTGTTTTAACTTGTGGTGGGATGCTTCGTAACAAGGTGTGATCCAAGTAGAACTCTACCTTTGTGAAATCTATCTGACTTTGTACAGTATGTGGCTAGAAAGCTAATGACAGCTAAATGACGAAAACTCTTGATACATTAGAAGACAACCGACTATGATATGGCGAAAAATATGTGAATGGCATTTATTTTTGATGGACTATTTATAGAATGGAGAAATGTGGAAAATGATGGTTTTGCCAAGTAATTATAGTCTATGGTGCCTTGACTCGTATTACCACAAATATGCAATGTATGGATGTGATGCCTAATGCAGCTATATATTTTTGTGTTTTTGATGGATTGATTTTTGTGAGTATGAAGATGAGATGCAAAAAGAGCTCTTTATTGTTGTGATGATTTTGAGCATGCATGGAAATGAGATGCAAATTTTTGTTATTTTTGATGATTTTATTGTTTTTTTTTTTGATTTTCTTATTTTTGACCAAGGGATTGTGGGAACCCTTGGAGCTTTTTGTTTGACCAAAGGGATGATGGGTACCTTTGGGGCATTTGGGGATTGACCAAGCGATTATGAGAATCCTTGGAGCTTTTGGTTTGACCAAAGGGATTATGGGTACCTTTGGGGCATTTAGGGGTTGACCAAGCGATTTCAAAAATCCTTGGAGCTTTTGGGTTGACCAAGCGATTACGAGAATCCTTGGAGCTTTTGGTTTGACCAAGCGATTATGAGAATCCTTGGAGCTTTTGGTTTGGGCTATGGCTCTTTTAAATATGGAATGGCCTCAAATGATTGATGTTCAAGGGTTCTAGTTCCTTGATTCTATCAAGAGAGGCGAGCCGGTATGTTCCAGGTCCTATTTTACTGTGGATGACATAAGGACCTAACCAATTTTCCATGAACTTGTCCCTTAGATGGGGCGACAAGTTAGAATTTTGTTGGTTCTCTTTTAAGACCAAGTCACCAACCTAAAAGTCCCTCAGGTGAACCTTCATGTTGTATGCTTTCTTAAGTCGCTCTTGATAGATACGTAAATGCTCGAGAGCATTAACGCGTCATTAGTCGAGCAATGTAAGTTGGTCTAATCGGGCCTGCCACACATCGTCATCATCGATGAACTCTTGCATTGATATGCACAGGGAAGGAATTTCCAACTCGAGAGGCATGACAACCTCGGAGCCATACACGAGCAAAAATGGAGTTGCCCCAGTGGGTGTCCGAATGCTAGTGCGATAAGCCCACAGGGCAAGTGGGATCTGAATGTGCCAATCCTTATGACTATCTACGACTATCTTTTTGAGGATGGCAACTAGCATTTTGTTTGACACCTCTGCTTGCCCATTTGCCTATGGATAATAGGGTGTCAAAAAACTATGCTGAATTTTGTACTTTGTGGTCAAAGCACGCACATCTTTGTTCTTGAATGACGTCCCATTATCCGAGATTATCTTGGATGGAATACCAAAATGACATATGATATTATGTAAAATGAACTCCAAAATGCGGGTTCTAGTCATAGAGGTAAGCGGAATTGCTTCCACCCATTTGGTGAAGTACTATGTGGTCATTATGATAAACGTGTGATGGCTTGACGATGCAGGGGAGATCTTTTCGATTAGATCTAAGCCCCACTACGAAAATGGCCAAGCCGATTGGATCGGCTGCAAGGCCTGAGAAGGTACGTGTGTCAAATTGGCATGGTGTTGGCACTTCACGCACTTCCTTACATATGCGCAACAATCTCGCTCTAAAGATGGCCAATAATAGCCCATGTGGAGAATGTGCTTTGCGATGGCCATACCACTAAAGTGGCCACTGCATGTACCATCGTGCACTTGGGTGATCACCCAAGTGGACTCCTGCTGGTCCAAGCAACGAAGGAGGATTCCTTCGTAGCTATGACGGTACAAAATGTCTCCTAACAAGACATGCTTTGCCACTTTCTGTTTGAATGATCATTTTGCGGCATGCATCAATCCAAGTGGGAGGTTACCTAACTTGAGGTAGTCCCTTATGGGTGTATACCAATCCTGCTGATCAAAAACCTCGATAGTCTGAACAACCAATCCCTCTTGAAGTTCATCCCTAGCAAAAGCTGAGCGGGAAAGAACTTGTAAGAATAGCATTGTGTTGTTATTAAAGGGAGTAGGGGAGAACAAGGACCCCTAGTTAGCGTGATTCAGACAATCATGGATTCAAGAGAACTTGTTCGAGGATGGTTCAATATGGATCAAGTGGATTCCTGGCATTAAGTCAGAGCTTGCACGCTCCATCACTGATTGCGATAGTGTTTTGACTTGAATGGTTGTCATATCACCAGAAATGTCTTGCGAGATTAGTGACCCCAAGGAGGCCATAGTGTCCGCAAAATGATTCGATGATCGAGGGAGTGCCTCGATGTCATACCATTCAATATTTTCTAGGAATTTGTCCACAAGGGCTTTGTAGGCCTATAAAACTAGGCATTTACATTGGAATACCCCTTTGACTTGGTTGACAATTAACAATGAATCACCAAAGATGTTCAATCATTTGATGTTCATGGTGATTGTTGTCTGAAGACCTATGAGCAAGGCTTCATATTCTACATTGTTTTTGGTGCATGGGAAATCTAATTTAAATGATAGAGGCATTGGAGCCCCTTGTGGTGTGAAGAATACAATTCCCGTGCCACCCCCTTGCTCACATTTAGAACCATCAAAAAATAGGGTTATGTCGGCCTATGACTTAGGCTCATCAGAATTTAGCGATTATGAGACATGGAAGACCCCATCATCTAGTAGTTCTATGATCAGAGGTTGATCATCTTCGAGAGGAGCCTCTACTAGTTGATCGGCTATGACTTGATCTTTGATGGATTTTTGTCCAATAAACTCTATGTCAAACTCCATCAACAACATGATCCATTTTGCCATGCAGCTACTATGATAAGTATGACTCATCATGTACCACAATGGATTCTCCTTAGACACAACATATGTCTTGTTGCTCAGCATGTAATGGCATAGATTTTTGGTAGCAAACACCACTGCCAAGAAGAGCTTCTCGACGTATGCATAGTTAAGTTCATAACTGACTAGGGTGTGGCTAAGATAGTAAGTAGCTTGATCTTTGTGTAGTTCATTTTTTGGGCTAGCATGGTGCCCAGTGCCACCTCAGTAGCTGAGATGTATAAGTAGAATGACACTCCTGGTCTAGGTGGTGCCAATACTAGCGATGAAGCCAAGTATTGTTTGATGTCGTCAAAGTTTGAATGGCACTCGTCATCCCAATGAAATGCGACCCCCTTGTGCAATAATTTATTCATGGGTCGAAACTTGTCAGATAGCTGTGCTATGAAGCACTTGATTGATGCGACCTTTCCCTACAGGCTTCTGAGCTGCTTGATGGTAGTTGGGGGAAGCATTTCAAGGATTGCCTTGACTTTGTTTGGGTCCACCTCGATGCCTCGTTTTGAGACTATGAAACCCAAGAGTTTTCTAGATGTGATGCCAAATATGCACTTCTTGGGATTCAGTCTGAATTTATGTTCCATGAGGTGATCGAGGATCTTGCTTAAGTCATCGAGATGATCTGGGCGCAAAAGAGATTTGGCCAACATCTTGTGGGGTATTTTCAACAAATTTGGTAGGATTTTGTGGCCAAATATTAGGTTTTGGTTCCAGATTTTCCCTTCCAATAATCACCCAATGACCTCCTCTCCAAAAGAGATCAAGGATGTGAAAGGCACAAATCAAAGAATATGTGTGGATGTAAAATGATAACACTTCATTGCTCAAAATTATCCTTCTCTGTATCTCTTGTGGTGAGAAAACTCACCAATTTATAGACTTGGAGGTCTCTTGTGATTGAGCATGCAAAGGTGCCACTTGGAAATCATGCCTTCCAAAGGGGAGAGAAGATTCCTCCCTGATTAGGGGCTCCATGACTACCCCTGTAACTGCCTATAATGCTCAAAAATTCTCACTCACACTCATATGCAGTGAAGGAAGAGTTAAGTGGCGGATCTAAGCTGCCATTTGTCAAGATTTGACTTTTTGCCCGTCAAACCTGCTATTCGCCCCACCATGGATCTAATACTACTAATCGTCCCTGGGTGGGGTGAATAGAAGTTTGTAATCATCCCTGGGTGGAACAAGTATGAAGCAGAGTGCCTGAAGGTGCCAAATTGACTTCTGACCTTCCAAAACTATTGTGAGAGTGGTTAGGACCACTATTTAACCTCTAGGGGCTGCCTGCGAGGCTGTGTGTGTCAATGCGATTAGTGTTTGTAGTCACATAATCATATTGGAGCCATTTTGGTGTCTACACTTTGGGTACTATTAACATTAATGTACAAAATAAGTTTATGAATTTGTGGTACAAGAAAAATAAAATAACATTGCAAGATATTTCTTAGCTTAAGGAGCAAGGATCCAAGTAAAAACAAGTGCTTATAGAAAAAAAAATTGAAGAAGAAGTAGATGAACCTAAAATAGAATCCAAAGAAGGAATTAATAGCAACCGATTTCATGGAAGAAGCAGCGTCAAATATGTCCATGGAAATAATAGTAGTAGAGTCCAAGGAAGCTTTGATAGAAGAGCACAAAGACACATCAAACAAAGAAAATATTAAAGAACAATGTGAAGAATAATTTAAAACAATAGAACCAAATTTTGAGTCAAACAAGGTATAACATCAAGTTAAGGTTGCACTATATCGTCATCAAAACCACCATGAGAAGCAATAATCTTGGAGGTATGGCTCAAGGTAGCAATATTATTGTTCTGCATGGAATCATAAGGGCACCAAGTATGAAAATGTTTGGTAGAGAAAGCATATTGATCATAGTTTCAAGGGTAGTTCATAATCATTAAAGGACAAGTGGATACATAATTCAAATTATCAAAATATAGCAGCAGAAGCATGGAGCTAATGAATAAAATATGGATCCTCAAGTGGAAAAATGGCATACCAACACTAACATGTTTCACTAGGATGGATGGATGATCGAGATTGGTACCATTTGGTAACATTACTTAGCAAATAATATTATCTTGTTTCTTTATATGTTTCAAGGAAGAAATATTTTTAAGGGGGATGGCATGTTAGGATACCTAGGAATAGATATCTAGGGATATGTTATTCTATTGCATAAGGGATGGAATGGACCACACATAACCTAAGTTTGATTGCATTATAATATTATATTATAATATTAAATTATTATTTGTCTCTCAAAAGTAGAATTAGAAGAGGGATATATAAAGAAGATATATTTGTCATTGAGATCAACCATATGTAATCATATTTTCCCTCATTAAGTGGCACTCTCATATTGGGAAATCTTATGGAGTTATTCCTTCCCTAAGGAGCATTATTGGTTTTTCCCTACCTTAAGGGTATTATATATCTCTATCTCATTCTATGGACTGTTATTATGGATAATTAGTTGTGGATGAATGATTTGATATTTCTGCATATTGGTAAATAATTTATATTAACGAAAATAAATTTTTGTAGCATTGTTCACAAAATGAATGGAACTATTCTACTTATATGTAATTATGCCATGCTTCTACTTCACCATAACTCATGCATACCTTATAACGTCTAAGAGGACTTGGCTTCTCCAAATATATTGATATATGTATGTATATATGTATATGTATGTATTTATGTATATATGTATGTATGTATGTATGTATGTATGTATGTATGTACGTATGTATACCTCCACAAAGATAAGATGATTGAGAAAACTAGAAAATTCTTTGGCATACCATGCTTAGCATTTATTAGCCAACAATGCTCAAAAAATATTTATATAGATAAATAACCATCATTTTCATAACTCTCTATACTTCCTTACCTTTAGATACAATTTATTACCATTATTTTATGAAAATGAAGGTGATATGGTTATAATGTCTTTTCTTGTAACATTCTAATATTGTTCTTATTACTTCTAGAATACTTCTATCATTCATTTATCGATTTCACTCTTTTATGTGCTCTATTTGCAATCTTTGGCTTTCTCATATATATGATGTCATCACCCACTTGATAAATAAACTTGTCAATAAGAGACAACGTGCTTTATAACTAATGCTTTTATAATTTCTACCAAAATTAAGGTGTCCTTAAGCGGTTAGGACTTCCAATTTGAAAGCTACCATCTACATGTTTTTTTTGGGTATTAACTTATCAGTTATTAATGTTTTTTATGTTTAATATAATGCTATGAATTATCAAATATAACAACCTTGTAAGCCATTTTCTTTAGAAGACCCACTTTTATGATCTAACATCTATCTGCAAGGAACCTCTTCTTCTGATGTGAATATTTCACACAAAAGTTCTTAGTACAAAGATATATTGAGATAAGAAATTTAGTGCCACATATCACTATTAGATAGGCTGAAATAACACAATCCATTCTACCTCATATTTTGACTAATTTTTTCTATCTTTGTATGCATATAAAATATTTATTTCTCTCATAATAATATATCTTTCATGATAATAGATTTGATAATAAGTTAATATATATTTGATTTTTTTATATGTAAAATTGATTAAGTACAGGGTTTAAATGGGCCCCAAACCTAATTATATAAATTGGTAGCTAAACCAATAGTATAAGATACCATAGGCCTGCATATTGGCCAGCAACCACCTGAATAAAAAGGTTCAAACAATAGTAGAGAAGGCTAGATGGATGCCTGATTTTAGAAAAACAAAAATGTAGTTCAAGCAATAGCCACACATGGGTTGCTTAAGGTAATATATATTTTATTGATACTAAACATAAAATAAAAATTAATCTTTCATGTATTAATTATTAAAATAATTAAGGTATATTTACTCTCATACTATGAGGTAGTATAGATGGAGGGCATCAATTGAATAACAACATCTCCTAGTAGTAAAGGATTCACAGTTCACTAACAACTACTATGTAATATTTATTTTCTTTATAATTTGCACATGCTAGATGACTAGATGATAATTGTTGATACAATAATTGACAATACAGTAACACGGAAATTGCATAGATGATACTACCACAAGATTATAAGACCCAAATATCACAATGGTGATTCCACTTAAACAAAAAAATAATACTTACTTGAACAAAAAATATTTTTAATGGTAGTGTTTCCCCACTAAAGGGTACTCCAAACCTTCACTTAAACTATGTTTAGTTCACCTAAATATTTTGTATTTGAACTATAATTTTAATTTTTATATGAATGGTTATCACACATTCCTCACTTGAATGGTCTCTTTGATGTTGGATTATGATATTTATTTAACAACACTTCAACTCACACAATAATATTTATTTTCCTTTGAATGATACTTGACTCCCACTTCAATAGATTCTAATCTGATGGTAAACATGTTATATCTCCACTAATATTCCTATAATTATGTAAACACAATTGTATTCCATAATATGCACATACAAAAATACAAGGTATTCATAAATTTATTTAATACAAAAATAAAATAGAGTAGAATATTATTTTTGTATTGCATTTCTAAATCATTGGCTACAATATATAGTGTAATGATTTCATTCCTAGTTCAATAGTCTTCAACACCCCATATCCCCATATAGGTATTCTCTATATCTTCCCTTATTCACCATTCTCTCTCACCCCTTTTATTTTAATCAATTCTCCTTCCACTTCCTTTATGTGCACCCTATTTCTCCTTCATCTTCCTCATTTACATGAAAAATATGGTAGTTACATAGAATGGTATTTACCTTACCTATAAATACTTAGATGCTCCCACATCATACTCACCATGTTAAAGGTAATGTTTCATGATCTCTAGCTTGTGACCATAATTTGTTTTTCCAATTTATTGCTACTTTAGTTTGGACTTTATCACAAGACCACCTTTTCTATTTTATCCTTGCTTTATATTGAGAATAAAAAGTTCTCTTATAGAGTGCACTCACATATTTTGTATTTTGTACCATTTCATGTCCATAAAATAATAACAAACATGTATTTTGTTGGCTAATTTTTCCTACTACCAAAATATTTTATTGGAGTGATTATGTCTTCCATAACTCTTATTAGGTTGTAGGTTCTAACACATAGTTGCTACATATCCATATATTTGATATTAACTACAACAACCCATCCTTATATCTTCATTTGATATATTAATTTCTCTTCAAACAAATTTGGTCTTAGTGCTTCCTGATTAACTTATATATCCAAATTTTTCATTATTTGGCCTTATATGTGGAATTTTGGGCTTTTTGGTACCTTGCCCATATTATCCAATTAGTTTGATAGTATATTCTATTCTTCTTAGTATCTCAAAACCAATACAATTGGTATACCTTTAAAAGAACATAATGAACTCATCCTCACTATGTTCTTCAACAATGTGGCCTTCATCACTAACCTGATGAGATTCATCTTTCTTTGTTGTCTCTTTATCATTTCTTTTCTCTTTCTCTTTCTCTAAAGAAGTGGAAATAGTTGCACTATCATCATCATCATAACTACTGCTAGATACCTACACCAATTACCTCTTCCCCATGTTTTCTCTCTTAATTTTAACTTGACATATACTTTTTTTACATATTATCTCAATATTATCATTTCTCCCTTCAATTTTATCTTATAAGCATTCAAAAATTATTTTTCTATACTCAAGGACATTGTAGAACTATTGTCCACCTTTTCCTCTTTGTTATTTAATAGGCTTAATGTGCAGTTTTTTTATTTTTTCTAATAATGTAGGTTCTCACCCTCCTGACATGCACTATATTTCTATCAAACTACCATTAACTTCCCAATGAGACATGACAAGCATTCATAGGCATAACATTACAAAGTATATGATCCTTGATGGACCAAATTAAAATCTTACTATACATTATTTAGTTAGCAAAATACAATATCCCCTTTACAACCATGGGGTTTTTTATGAATTTATGTGTTCAATGTTCTTCAAAAAAATATTTTCTACCATTTTTATAGATACTAAGTTATCTATGCTTCTACTTTCTACAATCACCTTACAATATTTAGCTCCAAATTTATAAATTATCCTTGATAGGATCCTTTTTTTATTAGGTTCATATACCTCCTTGGTTGGTTTTAATGATTCTATTTCCATCATAAGGTATTCCCCTTGTTTTAGTTCCTCCATATGATTTGATAACCAAATACTTTATTTATCTACTTGTGTAATCTAATTACGGGCCTACTTTCTGTGCTTGTTAGTTTCTACACTTGAGTGCACTTATATGATCTATAGCCATATTATAGTCACCTATAATACTTACCAATAAAACCAAACTCTATACCTCTATCATATATACCTTGTCCACTATATGATTCATCCTTTTCCTAGGTATTCTAATTGAAATTACTTTGATAAGTACTAGATTATCTTACTTGTATATGCTTTCCTCTACCACTATATGAGTGATATCTTCCTCTGGATAATTATGTTCTTCCTCTACAATTATTTTATTTCTTCTAGATAAACATTTCTTCTACCTTAAGTGAGTATTGATATACTTATTCAATTGTCCTTATTTTAAGTATACCAATTTCATCTTGTATGGATAATATGTCCATTTATATATCTTTCAACTTTATCTTCATTATCTTCAATGTGACCTACCGTTATGGTCAATTTATAGAACTATTTTGTATATATTTTTACTCTCAACTCCTTTTTCTTGAGGTTATAGAGTATCCTAGATAATATAATTTGATTATTAGCAAGTATAATTTTAATTTTAATTTGGCTAAAAACTTATCCCATGTTCAAATTTTGTCCTTCCCTTTTCACCACCTTTCTATTTGGACATGATCCCATAAAATTGAAAAATATCCTTTCAGTCTAATACATGCAAAGTTGACTCAGTTTGGATCCTCCATAGATCCATAGTAAAAGAGCTAGCCCATATTGACTACCTAGTCAATCAACTGTTTTGGGTTTAAACTCCCACTAAATTAGGAGTATCCATATCTGGCTTACTTCCTATTTCTAATATTTCTTAATTCAATCACTATTCTAGTTCTTCTCCTTGCTCTTCATTTCAAGATTTCATATCACCGCTTTCCTTCTCTTCATTGTTATTAATATCGTCAATATGAATACCTCTCATTTAGATAGTATTAATCACATCTAATTCATCAGTAATTTTTTTCAGTATTTTTTCTATATTTGTTGCTTGGGGTGCTAGACCATGTAGTATTCATATTTCTCATTGTCCAATAATCCTCCAATGTAAATCATAAATCTACTTTAATACTAAATGAATTTTTCTAGATAGATGGGGTAAAAAAAACAATAGCCTCTCCTCGTACAAAAGGATTTATAGTTCACTAACACCTAGAATGTAATATTTAGTTTTGTTCTAATTTGCACACATTAGATGACTAGATGACATTTTCCAAGATGGTAACACAACACTTGGCAAGATAAAAGTACCCCAATATGGTCAAGCCAATGCCACTTCAACATCACTTTATCTTATATGACATGATGTAACACTTTTATTACAACATGCAAATTCCACTTGTACAATTAGTTATTAATCACACAACCTACTCAAATACCCAATCCTAACTTAGATGACAATTATTTTGGATAACAATGTTTCCCCACTAAATGATACTCTAAAACTTCACTCAAATAATTATTAGTTCTTCACATGAACGGATTTGTATTTGAATGGTACACTTAATTTTTATAAGAATAATCATCACATGTTTATTACTTAAATAGGATCATACATGTAGGTTTCTTATCTTTATTGGATAGCACTTCCACTTGCACCATAATGTTCATTTCCCTTTAAAACAGTGCCTCACTTCGACTTGAATAACTTTTGCTTAGTTGGTAACTTTTTATCTTCTCTAGTAGTCCTATAATCCTACATGTAATTGTATTCCACAACATACAAATCCAAAAACATAATGTATTCACCGTTTGATATTATGCACGAAATAGAATATAAAGTGGAATATGATTTTTGAATTTTATCTTTAAATCATTAACAATAATTTACAATGTAGTATTTTCATTTGTCGTTCAATAGTTTTTAACATCCCATAGTCCCAAATAATTATTCTCTATATCTTCCCTTGTTTGTTTTTTTTTGGTACTATTAAAAGCAGAGGGTTTTAATGGGATCCCACAACCACTACAAGGAGAAAACAAATGGGTGAAAACCCAACAAGCCTAGAAAAACCAAAGGCAAACCAGAAAAAAGGAGGAAACCAGACCAAAAGGTGGCAAAGAAGAGAGAACTGAGGAGGTTCTACCCTAACTTATGCACACCTTGAGAGACATTGACCGCCAGACTAGAAACATTCTCCGTTAAATCAAGGGCAAGTTTCAGCGTGCTCCAAATTTTATGCTGATTAACATCAATAAGCAATAAGTCTCTGAGAACTACATCTTTAGAAGATTTCGACTCTCTCGGAGAAAGAATTTCCTCCATAGACTTTTCTCGGGGAAAATCTCGTGGGAGAATATCCATATCAGAAGAAGCCTTCACTAAAGGAGAGTCCTTCTCCACCAAATTGCTCTGAAGCTACTTTGAAATACGATCTAGTAGGGGCGTGTCCGCAAAACACCAACTGAGAACCAACCCGAAGGTAAGAGAGGGCTCCACTTAGAAGAAAATAGAACCCAATAGTGAATGAAATAATAGGCAGCACCATAGAGACCAGTTGTCATATCCCGAAGAAAAAGAGGGACATATGTGAGCAAAATAATGACAAGTCTGGTCATTAAGAAAGTTCCCAATCGCCACCTCCGTTCGAGCTCGGGAGAATCACCAACAACAATAATGAGGAAGGAACCATCATACAATGCAGACCATGAGGCACCCAATTCAAAAAGGGGGTGCTGATTACCAAACCTTGAACCCATACTTCCGAACGTTCCAGAAGGCAAATCATCAATCCCTAAATTTGAGAAGCGCATGGGTAGAAAACACCTAAGAGGGAGCCCATAAAACCATCTGACATGGACAATCTGAACACATATTCCATAACCATAACCTTGGATTCGTCTAACTCAAGAAGGACTAAATTCCCCCAAAGTACCCTTAACAGCCGTCATCAACACATCACTCGAAGAACTTCAATCTCCAACTCCCTTGTTTGTTGTTCCTTCTTATCCCTTCTATTTTTGCTGATTTTGCTTTCTCTTCCTTTACGTGCACCCTATTTCTACTTCCTATTCCTACTTTATATACAATATATGTTAGTTATATATGGTTGGAAATTACCTTACCTATAACCATTGAGATTCATCCCAATATTTTAAAGAAAAATAATTATATGTATATATATAGTTTGTATATTTAGAAAGAGTTAATAGCTTCCTACTAATAATATAATAGAATTTATATATATTGACTAATGGGAAATAATTTTAGAAACTATATTTGAGAGCACTAAAAACATTCTTAAATTCAACCATTTTTGTTGATCAAGAATACAAGGAACCATATTTTTCTTGTTCTTGTTTTTACATAAGTAGGATTTATGTTAAAAATATATATTTAATTAATTTCTTTTTAAGTAACGTTTTGAAACATCTCACAATATTTTAATATAATTTAATAAAATTAAAGATAATATTTTTAAGTTTAATATAATTAAAATAATAAAATTTATATTTTTAATATTAATTTTGATTTTAATTAATAGTTATAATATTAATTTTTTTATAATAATAAATAGTTTAAAATTAATATTTAATATTAAGTTTTTTTTATTTTTTATTTAAAACTAAGAGGGTTTTAACGGGATTTCTTAAGAAAATTCTACAGGCAAGAAAATCAGAACAAAACCTCATCAGAAGTAGAGAGAGAAAACTGCTTCGCATAAGGCACCTAAGAAGGGAAAACTGAGATATTTAACATCAGTTAATTATTAATTGTCTAGTATATTGTAAATAAAAGAGGCAAAAACTCGTCGCGTGATTATATTTGATATACCTCATCGACAACGTGAACGCGAACTTTCTCTTTTGGGGCCGTCCTGCCTGCAGAGGGGACAGGTATTATTTCTCACCAACCATTTCACAATACACTCTGTGTGGAAAAAATGGTGGCGGTGACAAGGCAATCCACTCAACCCTTCTCCCAGATGAAATGCATCTGCGCAGATTATGCAGTCAGGGACGACACTAACATGCTCTGCCGAATATACTACGGGAGACAAGCATTCTTTTATAAAATCTTTGTCTACAGCTATATCTATTCCCTGGCTAGGGAATTCTACATCCGAGGAAAAAAGCAACAAAGTATCGGCTACCATGTCAATTGGAGAGCGGAATAAGTTAAAGTTACGTGTCCTTATAGCTTCCAGAATGACATTTTCATACTCAACAAAAAATTGTGACAGGGCTTCCCTGCGCAAAATGGAGGAATCTGGGTCGTCTCCTAAATCACGCAGTTGATAGTATCTTCTAAGCGCTCGAGCGTTCAAGTCGTTTATGCGATCAAGAAGTTCTATATTTGAGAGATCTCTTTCAGGACTGCCAATGTGAGTACGATTATGATCACTGTCTTGTTCAATTATTGCATTGTTGTGCTCCCTCTGCTGCTGGCGGGGAATATCTTGGATTCTACGACGGAAAATATGAGTAGGAATGAATGATAATCGATGACGAATTACATGAAACATGTGGTAAAGTAGTTGAAGCGTGGAGTGGCTCAAGTTGTGGTATAGGTCGGCCAGAGAATCAGTTACCCTCTGATGATCGTTTTCATCGCATTCTTCAACCCTTCTTACAATGCTATCTGTGTGTTCTTCGTTCTGCTGGCTTGACATTTCGAGCCCTGTGTATTGAGTGGGCTTGGCAAAATAATAAAAAACAATGCGGTCATCTGTATATAAAAAAGGAAGACCCAAGCGACGTGGTCCTCAAAGTCTATTAACAAAGTTCTTTCCCAATAATTAATTGGTTTTCAGTATTGTAATATCTGCTATTTCCCAATAATTAATTGGGTTTCAGTATTGTAATATCTGCTTACTAATCCTTTTCAAAAGTTCAAAATGATTGTTTGTATGCAAAGATTTATTGGCAGGAAATTTTTATATTTTCACTAGCGTAGTATACATATAGGACTTTATAAATATTGTGAATTCTTTTAGCGTCTCACATAATAAAAGAATTAAATATTTTAAAAGTTTAAAGACTATTTACGATATATAAATAATAATTTATAAATGTTTATAAAGTAGAATGTAGGATTATTGTAGAATAAATAAAATAATTGTATCGATATTGTTTAAAGTTGTTGTGTTTTGTGGGTCTTTATAATTAGAATAGTCAATTTGGTGTGAGTTAGTCAACTAAGGTCTGTAATTAAGTTCATTCAACTTTTGTTCAAATCAGACTAGCTACCATAAGCCTCTAAAGTTCTTGAGGGTTAGGTGGATTGGTAAGTGCTTGTTTGGGGAGTTCTAGATGGAGGGATAAGGGGAGGAAGGTGCGGAGGAATAAGTGGAAGGGAGATTTGGAGGGATAAGGAATTTGCCGACAAAATATATTTTAAAAAACATTTGCCGACAAAACCTAGCCAGTAGAAAACTAGGAGTTTTCACACTGGAGGCTAGAAGTGAGATTTTTCTAAGCCTCCTTTGTGATGACCCTATTCACATTTACAACATTCTCCCCCTTAAAGTTGAGAGGACTGACTACACAGTCTCTCAGCTTTACAAATTGAGCTTTAGTCATCGCCTTGGTGAAGATGTCCGCAACATTCTCCAAAGTGTGATGGTATTGAAGCTCAACAATTTCATGTTCCACCATATCTCTGATGAAGTGATACTTCATATCAAAATGCTTCGTTACTGCTATGGTGGACGGGATTATATGCCAAGCTGAATGGCAGCGATGTTGTCGTGGTAGATTACGGTCGGACCACTTTGCTGTTCTCCAATCTCTTCTAGTACTTTCCTTAGCCACAAGGCTTGAGTACTTGCATAAGTAACCGCTATATACTCAGCTTCTGTTGAAGATAGCGCTACTATTGTCTGCTTTTTTGAACTCCAAGTTATTAGTCCTGATCCAAGACTAAAACAGTTTCCTGATGTTGACTTTCTGTCATCAATATTGCTACCCCAATCACTATCATTGAAGCCTACAAGCTTGATAGTGTTACAATTATGGTCTTTGGATTCCAAAATCCAATGTACCCTTCACATATCTCAAAATTCTTTTAGCTTCCTGCAAATGCGGCTACGAGGGGTTAGACATAAATCTAGAAACAAGAGATACGACATCTTGAATATACGAGTGCGGTGTTGGCGAGAAACATCAAACTCCCAACCATGCTTCTAAAAGTGGTCACATCAACTTTTGGTGCTCCATCATCTTTGCTTAATTGGATCCCATGTCCAAGCTGGAGTTGCAACTGGTTTGCAATGCTCCATAGCAAACTTCTTGATCATGTCTCGAGCATACTTATGTTGAGAGATGAAGATCCTTGTATCTGACTGATGAACCTCCATTCCAAGGTAGTAGTGCATTAATCCAAGATCCTTCATCTCAAATTGTGTCATCATGGAGTGTTTGAACTCCCTATTCATTTTTTCATTACTACCCATAAAAATGAGATCATCCACATACAAACAAACTATGAGGATGTCTTTACCTTGCTTTAGGTAGTAGAGTGTGGGTTCATTTTTGCTCCTGGTGAACCCATAATCTTTGAAGTACCCATCAATGCGTGAGTACCAAGCTCTTGGTGCCTGTTTAAGACCATAGAGTGCCTTCTTCAATCTGTAAACAAGGTGTTCCTTACCTTGCACTTCAAATCCCTGTGGTTGCTCAACATACACTTCTTATGTCAAGTAACCATTGAGAAATGCACTCTTGACATCCATGTGTTGGACTTTCCATCCTTTATGTGCAGCTAAGGCAAGAACTGTTCTGATTGTCTCCTGTCTGGCTACGGGAGCAAAAGTCTCTTCATAATCTATTCCATATTTCTGAGTAAAACCCTTTGCCACTAATCTTGCCTTATGCTTCTCAATGCTTCCATCAGCATTAAACTTGGTCTTGAAGATCCATTTACGGCCAACACATTTCTTTCCTTTCGGAAGCTTCACGAGCTCCCAAGTGTCATTGTTTTTTATAGAGGTTATCTCCTCTTTCATGGCATCTTGCCAAATCTTATGAGTACATGCCTTCTCATAACTAGAAGGTTCAAGTTGTGCACTAGTTAACAAAGCATAGTTAACTTGATCTCCCCTAGGTTCTTGTTGGGATTCATCATCACCATACAAGTGCATACTTTCTAATCTGTGTAAAGCAGATTCCATTTCACTAGCTTGACTCCTAGTATATCTTCTTGAAAAATTTTTATCCAACATACGAGAGGATGGATGATCCTTGTAAAGTTCTCTTACCTTTGGATGGAACATCAATATCCATTGGTGAGGAACTTGCTGATCGCTTGTGGAGAAGGACTTGGTGAAGCGGTTGAATCGAGAAGATGGACTTGGAGGATGTGTGGGCGGAGACTGCTTTCCTTTCTGTGGGAGCTGTGGTTGCACTTGCTGAGCAACTACATCAGTGGCTTCAACATCACTGAATATTTGGGGCTTACCCCACTCTCCCCCTTCATCAAAAATCACATCCCTTGAAACCACTATCTTTCGAGTCGTAGGATTGTAGAGTCTATAACCCTTTGTGTTTTCACAGTATCCTACAAAAATGCAAGCTTGACTCTTTGGATCCAACTTCTTTCTCGGCTCATCGGGAATGTGAGCATATGCCAATGAACCAAATACTCCGAAATACTTCACATTTGGTTTCTTACCATACCTAGGCTTGGTAAGGTGTCTTCCCTTTCAAACTTGAAGTAGGACTTCTGTTCAAGATGTGAACACTAGTCCTTGTTGCATCTCCCCAATATGCATTACTCAAATGCTTTGTCTGAAGCATTGATCTTGCCATCTCCACAATGGTGCGATTCTTCCTTTCTGCTACACCATTCTTTTGTGGAGTGTAGGCGGTTGTGAACTGCCTCTTGATGCCATGATGTTTACAAAAATTCAAAAACTGATTAGAGGAGTATTCTCCTCCTCTATATGATCTAAGACATTTTATAGAATATCCACTCTCACTTTCAACTTTTGCTTTAAAATCAACAAAGCATGCAAATGCTTCATCCTTATGCTTCAAAAAATATATCCAACACATTCTTGTGCAATCATCAATGAAAAGTAGGAAGTAAGAGTGATTACCTAGACTCTTGGTCCGCATCGGACCACGAGATGTCCGAATGTACTAAGCGAAGAGGATAGGCTGGCCCTCCATGCTTGTCCATGAGGAAATTTCGATCTGGCATGCTTGCCCAAGGCACACCCTTCACAGACTTCCTTATTGTCTTGAACTTTGGGAAGTCCAGTCACCATTGCTTGTGAAGTTAGCAATTTCAAACTTGCTGAATTCAAGTGACCATATCTCAAGTGCCATAGGACACTTGGATTGGTAATTGCAACATTTGCTAACTTATTTCCTCCTGGCTGGCCAAACTTCAAAGGGAATAATCTATTCTTTGACATTGGCACTTGTGTAATGATTCTATTACTATTGTTCTTGTCAAAAATGGTGCATTTACCCTCATCAAAAATCAACTTATAATTCTTTTCAAGCATTTGACCAACACTTAGAAGATTGTGTTGAAGATGAGGTGTGTAATAGATATCACTTACTTGCTTTATGCCTTCTTTCGTTGGAACCTCCATGGCTCCAATGCCTTCTACTGCCAATGACTTGTCATCTCCCAACCGGATCTTTGGATTTGTATGAGGAGTCTAACTTAGCAAAGAGTTATTCTTTGCCACTCATGTGATTTGAACACCCTATGTCCAAAATCCATGTATCATTCATATTTTGCTCTGTATGGCCATAAGAAAGAAAGAGATTTGAGGACTCTTCCTCTTCTCCAAAATTCCCAAAATGATTGCTCTGGTTGCTACTGCTTCCTTGCGAAGTCTTTGACCAACAATCTCGAGCATAATGGCTAGGTTTGCCACAATTGTAGCAAACTTGTTTTGATTTATCTCCTCCTTTTCCTTTGCCAGATTGTTTCCCTCTATATTGTTGTTGTCCTCCTCTATTCTGGTTTCCACCTCTGTTGGATGATCCTCCTCTGTTAGGAGTTCCCCCTCTTTGATTATTCCTGCCTCTGCCTCTTTGTTGACCTCTGCCACGGCCTCTACCTCTTCCTTCATGTGTGGCAAAAGCTTTGTCATCTCCTCCATAGCTGGTGGTAGGAGTTTCATGTAACCTCTCTTCATGTGAGAGAAGTGAACCAGTTAATGCATCAAAAGACAATGTGGTTAAGTCTTTGGATTCTTCAATAATTATTGCAACGAGAATTCCATTTAGGAAGAAGTGTTCTCAACACTTTCTTCACCATAACCTCCGGCTTGATATCCTCCCCTAGTGTGACCATATTGTCGACTACGGCTTTCACTCGTATGCAGTAGTCTCCGACTCTTTCATTCTCATGCATCTTGAGATTCTCAAAATATCGTTTCAAAGTTTGCAGTTTTACTCCTTCACTTGGTCACTACCTCTATAGCTTTCTTTTAAGGCATTCCATGCATCTTGTGCAATTACATATGATGCAACCCTAGGGAAGATACTTTTATCTAAGGCAGCATGAATATGATAAAGTGCAAATGAGTTATTTTTCTGGGCTTCCTTTTTAGCCCTTCTATCAGCAGTTGAAAAATTTGCCCATTCTATAGTGGTTGGTTCTTCATAGCCTTCTTCTACAACATCCCAAAGGCCTTTTCCTATCAACAAAGTCTTCATTTTTATAGACCAGTAATCATAGTCGCTACCATTAAATTCAGGGATTGGTAGACTATTACTTGCAGCCATTTCAAAAAACAAACTTTGATTTCACTGAAATAAGCAATTACAAAGCAAAGTAATTCTCTTACTGATTGCTTATTGTGAGACTCCCAATACTGGCTCTAGCTCTAGCTCTGGCTCTGCTCTGGCTCCACTGGCTCTGGCTCTGCTGGCTCTGGCTCTACTAGCTCTGGATTTACTGGCTTTGGCTCTGTTGGCTCTAGCTCCACTTCAAAAAATTTTGGAGGTGCTAAATGGGTGCTCCGGAAGACTTCCCGTCACTTTTCCAGGTTCACAATATGCAAATTTTCAAGCCCCCTTGGGCGAGTTTTAATTGGCCACAAAAAACTCTTCAAGGTTTGCAAAATAAAAGTTTTATAAAGGTTTTTTTAAATAAATTTAATAACTTTTTATTATTTTTTAAATTACCTTTTTTTAAAAAAACTATTAAAAAAGATAATTTTAAAAAATAATATAAAAAATTATTAAATAAATTTTAAAACCTTTAAAAAAAAAACAATTAATTTTTTTTTACCTTTGTCGCGATTTGACCTCGCGACCTCCGTTCGGCTAGGCGAGCTCCTTAGCCGCACGACCACACGGCTCTGCTGGCAACGAAAAGGGAGCACCTCCCTTTGAATCTTCCCCGGTGGCAAAACTTAAAAAAAAAAAACTTTTATGTCCCGGCGGGATTCGACCCCCGGACCTCCTCACAACAAGCGAACCGATCTAACCACCACGCCAAGCGTTCGGTTGAGTACAACAGGGAACGCGGGCTGTATAGTATTCAACGGGCCACGATTTAAAAAAAAATAAAAATAATGCGGGTTTTATCCCACATGCGCCAGGAAGGAGGCGCGAGAGGGTTTTTAACCTGAAACCCTCGCAATGTCTTTCGACTGCCTTCGGGCAGTCGATCCTCAACCGAAATTTTGCCGTCGACCTCGACAAATCACTGCTTGCCACGTGGGCCAATTGCCTTCCGTTGCGTGGCAAAATTTTAGCTGTCGACCTCGACAAACCACCCGCTGCCACGTTGCTGCCAGCCACCTCGATCCACGTGCTGCATGTCTTCTCTTCTATCGCCACGTGTCGCGTCCTTGCACCGCCATGTGTCACCTCAATCAGCGATCCGCCTCGGGATCCGAGCCAATCCAATCCTCCTCGACTGCTGCATCTGCCTCAGAAATCATGCCCATTAGTCAGTGTCTCTGTCGCGTGCCTCGGGAACCATGCCCGAACTGGCACAGTCTGGCTCTGATACCAGATGTGAGATCAGACGCCTGTGCAGTCAAAAAAACGTACAAAATATGCAGAGGACAAAAAAAATTATTATTTATTTGAAGCACACCAACCTTACAACAAATGCATATCCAATAATATATAGAGAAGGGAGGAGACGGTGGGTAAGAATAGGTCGGAGGGATAAGGTAGGTGGTTGGAGAAATAGAAGGGAGAAGTCGGCGAAGGAGGGATAAGGGGAGAAGAGGAAATGAAGGGAGATGGAGGAATAAGGGGAGGAAGGTGCGGAGGAATAAGTGGAAGAGAGATTTGGAGGGATAAGGAATTTGCCGACAATTTTAAAATTTTGCCGACAAAACCTAGCCAGTAGAAAACTAGGTGTTTTCACACTGGAGGCTAGAAGTGAGATTTTTCTAAGCCTCCTTTGTGATGACTCTATTCACATTTATAACAGTTCTTGAGGGTTAGATGGATTTGTAAGTTCTTGTTTGGTGAGGCACTTATCAAGAAGACACCTAGGTTCAAACCTCGAGGATAGCCTATTTGCAAAGGTAGTTGTCGGATTTAAATCCTCTTGGGATAGCCTATTTGCAAAGGTAGTTTTATAATTTGAATTCTCTTGGGATATCCTATTTCTAAATGTAGTTGTTTGATTTAAATTATTTTAGTGGTTGTTTGATTTGGATCCTCTAAGTGCATGATATGCTTATGATGATGGTATGAATTTCGAGTGCATGTGGTTGTCTTATTTGGATCCTCTAAGTGCATGACATGCTTACGGTGAAGGTATGAATTCTGAGTGCATGCCACGTTGATGATGATGGTACGGATTTAAATCCTCTAAGTGCATGCCATGCTTACAATTATGGTATGAATTCTGAGTACATGTCACGCTAACGATGATTGGAGAAATTTTGAGTGACCAATGGTCCCCTTCACACTAGATCAACAATCATGAGATGGAATAGATTTGGTGACTTGTGGTTTGAACCCTTTAAGTGTTTGTCATGTTGATGATGATGGTACAAATCTTGAGCGACTGATGGTCCCCTTCATATCATATCAATAATAATGAGGTATAATAGGTTTGGTGACCTATATTTTGAACCCTGTGCTTGCAAAATGCTAAAAATAGTAGCTGTAACCAACTCTTCTATATAACCAACAAAATTAAAAATAATTTTGTTGGTTATATAGAAGAGTTGGTTACAACTACTATTTTTAGCATCTGGCAAGCGCAGGGTTCAAATCATAGGGTCTGTCCCAACAACCTATTCGTCGGGTTATTTTGACCCAACATGAAATTGAGATCACTGGTCACTCAAGATTCATACCATTATCGTTGGTATGGTGCACACTCAAAGGATTTAGTACAAAATACTACTTTTACTAAATATTGCAGCGTGCTCCTATGGTTTGAACCTAGGTCTCTTCTTGGTAAGTACTTTGCCAATCAAACCTTTGCCAATCCACCTAGCCATTGGGGGCCAAAACCTTTGTTAAATAAAATCATTCCCTCTATTTCCTAGGGACTAGGACATTCCATTCCATAGTGCATATCTCATCCAGGTGAATTCAAATGAGTTTATATCATGTAATATATATATGGTCATTATGTAGTTCAAATGAGTTTATAAACTATTTCAATAAGAATTTGGTTCTATTTTTCTCTCATGTATAATTTGATAATCAATTAAAGTAGTTTCTAGTGAATTTTAGTTTTAATATATATATATATATATATATATAGTATCAAATATTTAATCATTTATAAGTTTGGTTGATCATTCATAATCTCCTAAAAATATCTTATATGTTTATTTGGTCCATATTTTGCTTGACATGTGATTGTTACATTTAACCTTATTAAAAATATATTTATATGATAGTAACTATTCTATCTATTAGGTTATTAGGAATGACATAACAATATGAATCTTAATATTCCTTTGATCCTCATTTCCATGTTCCCTATAAATTTTTATAATGCTCATTGAATCAATATTATTATCTTAATCATATGCTCATAGTACCCTATAAATGTTTCTAATGCTTATTAAAGAAATATTATTATATTAATCATGGGTATAGAATATTTTTATGATTGACTATGCTTCATAATATTGTGCTTACATACTCATAATAAGAAGTTATATTATTATCTTTTTCAATATCTATATTGCAAGGAAAAACCCTCTAATAATGTTTTATGGTATCCTATTTTTCCTTGCTCATCAAGTTATTACATACAATATTATTTTATAAATCTACATGAAAAATACTAAGAGGTTGCACTAAATATATTAGATATTTTTCTCATATTCTATTTATTGATAACATGGAATCTCATCTATGGCTATAACTAGGTATTTATGGCATGTCCTTGTATTACATGTTTGATATTGTCCACCATATCTTCTTATAAATAAGTTCATGTTCATGTAAACTCAAGGATCATGTATACAAGTCTTGAATCACAATTATGTAATAATACAATAAATATATTCATGATGATGTTGTTATTATAAATCAAACAATAAACTATTATGAGGTGATTCAAAATTATTAATAAGTAAAATAAAGTGTATGACTATAACAACTCTTCAAGACACACTAAAACTACTATGCATTAACAATTGGACCTATTGTTAAAATGATACTAGACACATGAATCTCTAATGACAACAATTAATATGATTTATCAAATATTAGATTCTATAATTACCCTAAAAAAATTATTCATGGACACTCCCTTCAAATTACCAAAATATCATAGCTCTTGTTTGGTCAATCACATGGTAAATTTAAAAATCATTGCACTAAAAATACCTATGACTAGAAACACCCACACAAAAACATATATATGTATATATGCATACACACACAAAGAAAGAGAGAGAGAGAGAGAGAGAACTATGACTAGACACACACACACACACATATACATGCACACAAATACACATACACACAAAGAGATAGAGAGAGATAGACACCTTAGGACATCATTACAAAATAGAACTAGTCTTGCAAATTAAATTAAAAACATCAATCCATAACACCAATTAAATGTATTTACTTCCCTCATAATATGAGGTTTTTATTTTTTACTATGAAAATTTCTATAATGATCATATACTAAGAATAAATACTTATGCAGAATGGAATTATATTCAAAGGTAAGATAATATACCATAATTATTTTAATGAGTAGACATATTAGAATCCATATACAACAAATAATGAGAACAATGAGGTGGTTATTGAATTCTCTTGAAAATATATCATTTGACCCTTATATTTAGTTTCTAAGGAATGTATCTCACACTCTTTATAAATTTTTTTTTTTATCCATACACTTAAAATTCCACTTTTACTCTCTCTAACTATGCTAAGAATCCCCATTAAATTGAACAAATATATTTGATATATGATCTTAGCAAAAAATGAGTTATGAATGGTAAAAATTAAAATCTCATAGTAATAGTAAAGAGATACATATTTTTAAATAAGTTACATATGGTATTTATTCATGGACACTCCCATCAAAATACCAAAATATTACTTTTGTTTTCAAGCCAATTAGATCGTAAATTTAGAAATTATTGCACTAAAATAAATAATATTACATATAAAAATATAGGCTTAATACATTCTTACCAATGAAAAGTAATATTTCTAGTGAAAGGAAAAATATCAATCATTAACACCAATTGAATGTCTTTCCTTTCCTCATAATGTGAAGTTTTTATATCTTGATGCATAAAAGTTCTATTATAATTCAATACTAAGAATAAATGCACATGCAAAATAGAGTTATACTCAAAGGTAAGATAAAACACCATAAGTATTATAATAATTAAAAATATTATATGATATATATATATATATATATAGGAAATAATGAACGCAACAAGGTGGCTATTGAACTTTATTGAACAAGAGTATTTGAATCTTCTATTGAGTTTAGGGTGATGAAAAAACCAATGAATGTATCCCACACTCTTTCTAAAATATTAATTTGGGAATATTTGTTTTAAATACCTCACTCTAACACTCTAATTATTTTTTGAATCCATGTTGAGTCAAACTACTTGTTTGATATATCACTTTCTAATTTTTAACTTTGTTTAAATATTATTAAATGGACGGATTTCCCTATTTATAGGTTTGTGAGACTTATATTTTACATAAAAGAAAAATTTTATAAATACAAATGCCATATTGTTGAAGATTTATCCCATTGTCATATTCTTGTAGACACCTAATTTGATACACTAATTAATCATCAAAAGGGTTATCTTCTTTACTAGCGAGTTCTTTAAATAAATCATGTTTGTTTAACTATGTCATGCCCAAATTTGAGGTAAAAAATAATATATTTTTTGGATCTTACAAAATCCTTGTAAATATTCATAGAATTTTAGTAAAGTACCAACATTATAATGGGATCAAAAGAGCATTCCAAAAAGTAAAAATATACCTATACTTGTACAAGAATTGATATCCAAAATGGACTAAAAGCAAATGCATTGTAGCACTTTTATTGCCTTGTAGTGATTTTTTCTAGTCGTATTTTTTGACATTCTATCTACTTGTCAACTATAAAGGAGTAGTAGCACCATGAATAACTACATTGTGGTGCTTATGTATAACTATAAAACTTTTGATTTATCATTTTCACAACCAATATTATAGTAGTTTGACTACCTATTCCATCATGAATCTTATCTCATTGCCCAAATTCATGCATATCATGTTGTAATACTACCAATCAAATATTATTAATTGGAGGTTGCTTGAAACTTCATTTTAAAAAAATTAAAATAAACCCCCATGCAACTCCTTACAACTCTTAATAGCTCCATGCAACTCTTGATCAACTTCCCTATTAGAATTTCCCAAGAGTAGAACTACAAAGCATTACAAGATTTGAAGAAACAAAATAAAACTGATTGATTATTCCATGGATCAAATTTGTATAAATAACAAAGTTGATCATTGAGAGCCGATGGATTACAACAACTCATAAAATATGATGTAGACTATAACTGAGAGTTCGCCTGACTCATGAAGGAGTGGAAACTCAAGTAAGTATATCCTAGTAGAACTTAAGAGAATAATTACTTATTCTAACACCCCCCTTAAGTGATACTAGGGGTGTATTATGCAAATGAGTCTTGATAATAGATCCTGATGAGGTACTCATGTACAATGGTTTATTTTCTAAAGATATGGTAAAAACCCCATGGGAAAAACCATCTATCAAAAAATAAAAAAGGAAGAGGTATATCTTCGGTTTGTGAATATTGTCCTCTTAATACAAAAAAAAATGTGAGTCCCAGAAAAATAGCCTGATGAGGTACTCATTTACAATATATATGAGAGAGGGTGAAAAAACCACATAGGAAAAACCATCTGCTATAAAATAAAGAGGCATGTATTTAGATGGTGAAGATTATTCTTAATAAAAAAAAAATGTATCCCGGCAACATGGCCTGATGAGGTACTCATGTATAATATGTAAGGGAGAGATGATAAAAAAACCACATGGGAAAAAACCATCCTCTAAAGAATACAATAATAAAAGGAGAGGTGAAAGACCTTTGTTTCAATGTAGCTGTAATACTCCAAGTTTCTCTTGCAATTGTATGTAACACGGAGAAGGAAATGACTTGGTGAAGATGTCTGCAACTTGATTTTTAATTGGAATATAGTCCAAGTATATGTTTCCATTCTGAATATATTATCAAATGAAGTGCATGTGTATCTCAATGTGCTTGGTGCACTGATGCTCAACTGGATTACGTGCAATATGAATTGTGTTCTGATTGTCACACCAAAGAGTAATAGGTTTATCATAGGAAAAACAAAGTTATATTAGAATCTGACGAAGTCAAAGAGCTTCCTGAATTGCTAAAACTGCTACTTTGTATTATACCTATGTATATGATAAGGCCACTGGTTGTTGTTTTTTGCATAACCAAAAAATTGGCGGAGAACCAAGATAAAAGACATAGCCAAAAGTTGAACATTTATCTTCTACTGAATCTACCCAATATGAATTCGTGTAGCCAATGATATCCATGGATTTTCCCTCATATAAGAGACCAAAGTGAGTAGTTCCTTGCAAGTAGTTGAGGATTCTTTTTGCTGCTTTCCAGTGACTAAAATGAGGTTCATGTGAGAATCTAGATATTAAACCAATAACATATGAGATATCTAGACAAGTATGAGTAAGGTGTAATAGACTCCCCACAAGCTAACAATATAGAGTTGCATCACATAGAGGGGATGTGCAGGAAGTACTTAGATTAACTCCAGACTAAAAAGGTATAGGAGAAGGTTTGTAATCTATAATTTTAAACCTTTGAATAATATCTAGAGTGTATTTTTGTTGACACAATGAAATTCCTGCATCTGTTTGATTTATTTGGATCCCAAGAAAATAATGAGATAGACCCAGATCAGCCATATCAAGTTTTTGAGAGAGAGAGTCTTTTATAGTCTGAATGTGAGTGAAGTCACTACCAGTGAGTAGTAGATCATCAACATATAGAACAAGTATGGTGATTTTGTATTCATCTCTCCAAATGTAGACTGTGTTATCATAATCACAATGAGCAAAACCTGAGGAAAGAAGGAAGGACTCCATTTTTTAATACCAAGCTCTAGGATCTTGTTTGAGGCCATAGAGAGACTTATTTAACCTATAAACAAGAGAAGAGTCTTGATTAAACCCAGCAGGTTGTTCCATGAATATCTCTTCTTTTAAGTCCCCATGTAAGAAAGCATTTTTTACATCCATTTGAAAGACAAACCACTTTTGGGAAGTATCCAAAGTAAGAACTAGTCTAACAAAATCCATTTTGGCAACTGGTGCAAAGGTTTTAGCATAATCAACTCCTTCAATTTGAGAGAAACCTTTGGCTACTAGGCAAGCTTTGTGTTTGTCAATTTCTCCATTTGGCCCATATTTTGTTCTGTAAATCCATTTACAATGAACTAATTTCCTTCCTTTAGGTAGGGGAAATAAATCTCAAGTTTCATTTTTTATTAAGGAAGAGAATTTGTTTTCCATGGCATCATCCCATTATTTGTTGGAAATTTTGAGTCCCTAAGCTAATATGTTGTCATTGATGTCAAAAGATCATTTAATGTCAAAAGGATCTATGAAGGGTTTTTGTGAAAACCAAGATAGGAAAAATAAAAGGTTTTATTTAAAACATTGGATAGCATATTTGATTTGGATTTTTCTTAAAACCCAATTTGGCATTTCGTTTCATTGAAAAATGTGCCCCGATGATGGAGATATTTAAGTTTTAATATTTGGTTTAAATTTTAATTATTTAAAATGTGAGTTCAAATTTAAAACTAAGTACGAAATATTTCTGTCGACGTCATAAAGAAAATAAAAAGTCATATTTTTGTCGACGTATTCAATATGATTAAAGGACTATATAAAAGGGCCTTCAATTGATTATTATTTTATCCTTGCTCGTGCAATCAAATCATTGGCTATCGAATTGTTTATGAGCTCGTGTAAATTTATTAAGAAGTGAAGCAGCGAATAACACAGACTACATTCATAGAAACAAACGTCATGGGTAGCATGATGCACTAGCAAGTGGGCATTGGGTAATATGTGGGGCAGACTAAAACACCGAGGATTGAATCCCCTTGACTGTATTATTTTTTGAAAGCGTGAGAGAAGTGCCTCAGAACCTTTGGTTTTACGGAAGGTGGATACGGGCATAAGGTATGTTGTACATTTCCATTTCCAACAAGCGGCTAGATCAGTTGGAATATTAGCTGTGTCTAAGACACTCACAATATGTGCAAGTTAGGGGTTTGAATCCCCTTGAGGAGGTAATTATGTTTTGCATTAATTTAATTTTATTTAGCCCTAAGGTTGGAGTTATAAGGTGGTTAGTGGAAATTAAAGTTTTAATTAAGCTTTTTTATTTGGGTTGTATTGATTATTGCAAAACTTGAGGGGTTTAATGATTTATTTGATTATTATTAAGAATTTAATTTAGGAGAAATAAGGAGTTATTTTAATGTATTTTTGAAAGGCTTATTGATTGTTATTTTGATAAGGGTTTTATTAAAAAGGGAATTTGGTGGATGTGTTTATTTAGTTGGAGTAAAAAGGGTGTAAATTGAGTTATGCTTTATATTGTGATTATTTGAAGTCCACTAACACTTATTGAGATTGGAAATGAAAGTTGTGTTTAAGTGTGGTAGATTTTATGGACAACTCCTTGGCATCAAAATGGTATGGGCACATTCTCCTATTGATTATTTATGGTGGTTGATTTCTAAAATATATTTGGAGAGAAAATGATTGATTGTGGTTTCCATTTTTGAGAGTTTTTGGTTTAATGCTTTAAGGTTTTCTGGTTTGTGAGTTGTAATTAAACCTTGTTTTATAAGCATTGTTATTGAAGCCCATTAATTGTGAAATGAACTTGAAATTGAGTTAGAGAAGAACATGAGTATAATTTTTATGTGCGATTTGTGATTGAGCATTGTTGGAAAATTTTTGAGTTGGTTAAATACATGCTTGAACTAGGGTTTGTGAGAAAGGATTGTTCCTTGAGGTGATTGGTTGAGTTGAGTTGATTTAAGCCTAGTCAAGTGGATGCATGTGGTTGTTCAAGTTCCTAGAAAAAAACTATTTCATATTCTGATTTGAGTTGATATTGAGATTTAAGAATATAACATAATGTGTCTCTAACAATTCTCTTTATGCTTCTATTGAGTTGAGATTAGGATTTGAGTATAGAACATATTGAGTCTCTAACAATTCTCTTTATGCTTCTATTGAGTTGAGATTGGGATTTGAGTATAGAACATATAAAGTCTCTAAAAATTCTCTTTATGCTTCTATGAGATTGATTTATGTTGAGATTGGGATTTGAGTATAAAACATATTGAGTCTCTAACAACTATATTTATGCTTCTATGAGATTGAATTGAGATATTGATTTAACATTGACCTTAGAAAATATTGAGTCTCTAACAATTCTCTTTATGATTCTATGTGATTTGAGACAACTCTTTGAGAAGGCTTCTGGAATGATTTGAGTTAAGCTTTTGTGAAAGCTTACTATGCAGATTTGAGAAAGTCCTAGAGAGGACTTATTGAGCAGATTTGAGAAAGTCCTAGAGAGGACTTATTGAGATGATTTGAGCAAGTCCTAGAGAGGACTTATTGAGCTGATTTGGATAGATTTTTTGTGGACCTGTTGATAAGATTTGAGCAGGTTCTATGTGGACCTGTTGAGCAGATTTGAGTAGGTTTTGTGTGGACCTATTGAGCAGATTTGAGCAGGTTATGTGTGGACCTATTGAGAAGATTTGAGCAGGTTTTGTGTGGACCTATTGAGCATATTTGAGCAAGTTCTGTGTGGACCTATTGAGAAGATTTTAATAGGTTATGTGTGGACCTATTGAGCAGATTTGAGCAGGTTATGTGTGAACCTATTGAGAAAATTTGAGTAGGTTCTATGTGGACCTATTGAGCATATTTGAGCAGGTTCTGTGTGAACCTATTGAGTAGATTTGAACAAGTTCTATGTGAACATATTGAGAAAAAATGTACTAGACCACCTGTATTGTGTTTAGTATAAGAGATTGAGTAGAACTATGCTAGACCAACTGAACTATGTTTGGTACAGTATTGAGATAGAGCTTTTGAGGTGACATAGTATATAGGATAGAGTCTCAGTGGATAGAGATCCAACAACCAAGAAAATTGAAGACATATCTGAGTGAGGAGTCTTCAAGTGGAAAGAGATCCACCAGTCAATGCAGATTAGAGATAGAGTCTTCTAGAATATCGATAGCTAGAGTAGAAGGGAAAAGAGTTCTCCTATGGAAGATATCCATGAACTTGATATTAGGAGATCAGCATCTCCTTTGGATAGAATTCCATAAATATTGTAATTTGGAAAATATTCCCAAGAGATTATTTGAGAAATATTTAGAAGAAATATTTTCTCTATGGAGGTAGTCCAAATTGGGTGAACCATGTTAAAATTTGTGTCTCTATTGTGTATGGTATTTTGTGCATTGCTTTTATTATTGTTATTGATACTGCTATCTATACACTACATAATATTGATTTGAGAAGAAAAGTAAAAAGTGGTCTTATACTGTTCACCCCACCTCTCAATATAAGCTTGTGATCTTCATTATTTAATACCATTTGATTCTTTTAAGTATTGTGTATTAGAGGAAATAGACTAATAGACAAGACCAGTGCCTATGGAGTTGGTTAATCTAGATGATGGAAGATTTTGGATGTAAGGAGTAGCTTCTTTAACAATGGTGCGGGCCCATTTTGGCATAGTGGAAGGAGTAGAAGGAGTAGAAAGACTTTGAGTTGGAGTTATAGGTTCCTCATCTTGATCATCAATCTCTAAATTAATCTCTAGAGTTGGTTCTTCATTATATTGAGGTTATACTATAGGAGAAGGCTCAATAGAGGAAGAGGATGGTTGAGGATATTTCTGAGGGAATGTTTCATCAAATTGGAAATTCCTATGAAAAAATACCTCATGAGTTGTGGGATCAAGGAGCCTGTATGCTTTCATTTCCTCACAATAACCAACAAAGATGAGCTTTTTGCTTTTCTTATCTAGAGCCTTCCTTTTCTTCTTTGGGATGTGCACCCAAGAAGTACACCCAAAAATATTGAAGAAGGAGACATCCGGTTTTGAGCCAATCCATGCTTCTTCAGGAGTTAAATGGTCAAGAGCTTTATGAGGTGTGCGGTTTTGAATATAGTTTACACAATTAATAGCTTCTACCCAAAAAACTTTTGGAAGATCTCTTGAATGGAGCATACAGTTTGCCATTTCCTTCAATGTTTGGTTTTTCCTCTCTACAATGCCATTTTGCTATGGATTATGGGAGACAGAATGCTAATGAATGATGCCATGACTTGATAGAAATATTGAGAACTCATTACTGTAGTATTCCCCCCCATTATCTGTGCAAATTTTCTTGATGTTGCAAGAGGCCTGATTTTCAACTAAGGCTTTGAAGATTTTGAAGTGGGATAGAACATCACTTTTGTATTTTAGGAAGTAGACCCAAGTTCTTCTGGAAAATTCATCAATGAAGGTTAGAGCATATTTTTCTCCTTTGAAAGAAGGCTCTGGAAAAAACATCAAGTCACTATGGATTAACTCTAGAGGGGATGAGGCTTTTAGAGAACCACTTGGGTGGAAAGGATCTTGATGTTGCTTTCCAAGAGCACATCCAGGACATACTCCATAAATAGAAGAGACTTGAGGTAAACATGTTACCATTTCATGGGTGTTCAATTCCTTTAGGTAGTTATAATTGAGATGACCAAACCTTTCATGCCAAATTTTGCTTTCAAGATCTCCATGAGCCACAAAATAGGAGGCCCCTTCTGGATTTTTGAATCCTTTGAAGTGAAATAGGTGAGTGTTGTGATCAATATCTCCTTTGGCTATAAGAGAGTGGGGGTCTTGAAAGTCTCTTATCTCAACTCCTGTTGGAGAGAAGAGAACAATTTTCCCCTTTCTAGAAGTACAAATCTGATAGACGGAGAGGAGATTTGTTGCAATGTTTGGAACATAGAGAACATTATTGATAGAGCCACCATCAATGGATATGTCACCCTTTTCCTTTGATTGGGATAAAGGAAGAGTCACCAACTTCTATGCTACATGTTGAACTTGAGGAGATAGAAGAGAATGACTCATCTGAAGCAGTCATGTGATGAGTTGCTCCAGAATCTAGGACCCAATAATTAGATGAAGTATTGGTGGTCTTCCCTTGAACATTTAGGGCTTTTCCTATCTACTTTTTATTTTCTATATTTTGATCCTTCATAGCTGCCTCTAGTTGTTGTAATATTTTCTAGCATTTGTTTGCAGAATGACCATTATTTTTGTAGTGAGTACAAGTTATGGGATTCCTTTCTTTCTTTTTGAATTTTTCTTTAGTAGAGGTGGAGGCTACTAAGGCTTTTGAGGAAGAGGAAGATATCTCATATTTTGCAAGTTTTGTTTCTTCCCTAGTTAGTCTATCACAAAATTCTTCTAAGGAGGGCATTTTAAAAGTTGCACCAAGAGCATCTTTTGTAGATAGAAAGGTGGTTGCAAAGATTTGAAATACACCATTTAGTTTAGAAAGAATTAGATAAATGCATTCTTCTTCAGTTTTATTCTTCCCACTGCCTTTGTATTGAGTGAGGACTTCTTTGAATTTGGTGAGAAAGTCAACAATATTGTTGAAGTCTTCAGGAGATAATATTGTTAATTCTGCTTCTAGCTGCATTGATCTTATTTGATCTACTTTCCCAAACAAGTTCTTTAGTTTCTCCCAAATTTCATAAGGAGTTTTACAATCTGTAATGTGAAACCATAAGCTTTCATTTACATTAGAGCTTATAATACCCATTGTTTCATACATCTTCCCTTTATGAACAAATTTTTCATATTCTTTTTCAAACTCAGGTTGCTTTTCTTCTAATAGGTGTGTGAGCCCTTTTTGAGAAATGAGATTTAATATTTTGGGTTTCCATGTATGGTAGTTATGAGGAGTGAGAGGATCAATTGTATTCATTGAATTCATTTTGCCAAAGAAAATTGAAGTGAACCCAAACTTCCCCCCTTTAACTTTAATTTAGAGAATGCAATGGATATTAGTGAACATAAGCCTTTAAGAAACACCAAATATCTCAAAATACCCACCCTAATGAGAGGGAAACTATAAGTAATTTTGAGGAGATTTGATATTAATCTTAGGCTAATGAGAACAAATATGCCAGGCCTATATATCTTTTCTCCTCAAATACCCGCCCTTACGAGAGGGAAACTATAAGTATTGAGTAGATTTGATACTTGGAACATAGGCTTTTAATCATCCAGACTCCTATATTGGTTATCTTAATAACCCGCCCTTACGTGAGGGAAACTATAAGTTATTTAGAATTTCCAATATAGGTGCATAGTTGATTTAATATATTTGCTCTTTAGAAATTTTTAAGAAAGGAATAATGAATTGAGAATAAAATAGATTAACAAGGTTAATTAAAGAGATATCCTCACTTAAATTCCTTTATCAATTTTTTTTATATAAATTAAGAAACTCTTTGTAAAAAATTAATCAAAATAAGTTCATTAATATAGAGACCTATTGCAAGAAAGGAAATAATGAAATAATATATATTAATGATATATCCTCACTTTCATCCACTAAAAAATCTCTATATAATATTAAAGAACTTTGGAAAGAAAATTAATTAGAACAAAGTAAGTTGTTTAATATAGAGATTTGCTTTAAGAAGGAATTAAAGAAAGAATAAAATATTTTTATTTAAGATCTCTAATGTATTAAGGAATGTAATTTGAAATCAATTATCCTCACTTATATTTCATTACCAAGATATATAAACAAATGACTTATAACAAAGGTAATGAGGCAAAAATAAAAGAGGTAAAAATTGATGCAATAACAACCCCCCTCGATGCTATGATAGGTGCAAAAAGGCACCTATAAAACCCCCAAAAAAATTATATTATAGATATTACAATTGTCCTTTATATCTTCGGGCCAAGGAGAGGCCGAAAAGAAAAGGATAGAAACTTTTGAAGGCTACAAATTTAAACAGAGATCAGATGTATATTTTTATCTTTAAAAACTTAGCATATCTGAGCTGAAATTTAATTGACGTTAGATAGAGGACAAGAGGTAGCGAAGAAACGTTGATGTTGCGTCTGTCAATGAACAAGCGATGCCAATGGGCAGTGAGGAAGGAGCTTTGAAAGGCTACGATTCACTGCACTGAGAGTTGAGTAGGGCAGAAACATAAAATATTATAATGATACCTGAAGGGTCAGCGTCCACGATAAGCTGGATTGGAGCTTCAAAAAATGTGAACTTTTAAAGGTTTGCTTTTTATCACTGCACCTGAAAGGTTAATAAAGGAAGTGAACTTTATAAAAAATTAAATAATTGAATACCACCTCTTGTTGCAATTGCGATATGTAGGGAAGGCATCAAAGTAGCAGAGAAGGTGGTGAGAAGAGAGGCTTCCCGAAAGATGAGAGGAAGGCAATGATGCCACACACACAGAGATATTCCTTAAAAACAGAAGATGTTAGGCATCAAAAAAACCTAACACAAAGCACAAAATGAGTTCTACTAAATATCCATCTATGGCACACTTGCAGAGATCCTCAAAGGATAGAAGACGATAGGCACCACTAAAAAATCATCAGTATAATGCTTAAACAAAGAAACACTATTCAAAACAAGAGAATAATATTATTCAAACATTGTTAAGATGATTATATAACAAAAAAACTGAAGTTCTTCCTGAGCACCGAAGGACAAAAAAATGGAAGAAGTTCGAGTTGAATGAAGATTTGGAAATCACAAGATCTTTGAACGATTGATATTTAATTAGGAAAATACCCATTTTATGAGACGTAGTCTCTATGCGCACCAATATAAGCGGTGGCCAAAAGCCATGTTTCTAAAAAAATAAATGGACTTTGGTCTATTCAAAGTTAGACCAAAAGTCCATTCTATTTTGACGTGAGGAGCGCTGCTTCCTCTAATTAAAGATATCATGAAGATATAACGAAATCCAAAATTCAATTAAAAAAAATTATATTGCCCACCAAAATATTAATGCCTACGAATCTTTAGTCTCCACTTTTGAGTGATACGCAGTGATGGCTAAATGGAGCCGAAGCGAGCTGCGTTCGAGATGGAGAATTTTTTTTTAAAACATAGGCATACGAGGAGGACACATAAAATTGCAAAAAAAAATGAGGAGAGTATTTGCATAACAAGGTAAAACAATATTTATCTAGATATTACCATAAGCAAATTCCTCAAAAAAATTGCAGATATAAAAAAAAAATCTACAATAGATATAAAACCTCTTTCTTTTAAAAAAAAAACAAAAGATAAGAGAGTAAGAACCAGTTCGAGAGGTTGCCTTCAAGAGAGAATGCCTAGTAGAATCTATCCTGCTCTGGTACCATGTTAGAATTTCCCAAGAGTAGAACTACAAAGCATTACAAGATTTGAAGAAACAAAATAGAACTGATTGATTATTCCATGGATCAACTTTGTATAAATAACAAAGTTGATCATTGAGAGTCATTGGATTACAACAACTCATCAAATATGATGTAGACTATAACTGAGAGTTCACTTGACTCATGAAGGAGTGGAAACTCAAGTAAGTCTATCCTAGTAGAACTTAAGAGAATAATTACTTATTCTAACATTCCCTTCCTATATCTACTAATAAATACTACATGGATTTTGTAAGGAGGCCTAAATTTTCCATAAAAATACCATTAGTTAGGTATTTAATGGTGATACTCTACACATCAACACACTAGTAGAATATCCTTAGTGAATACCTTCCCAAGACACTATTGGAATGATTTTGGGCTTGAATGCATCCACGATATTGTTATGTTACAAGTGACACACTCAATAATTTAGGGCATTGAACACGGTATCACACAAATATCTTAGCACTTTGTAATGAGTATTCAAAAAGAATTGGATTAGCATTGAGTAAAACCCACAAACCTCCCCCTTGTGATATATTAACTAAGAAAGAGGTAACCTATGGTTCTAGGTTGTATCTACTTCCCTTTGTTTTGGAACTATTTGGGTTATAACTTTTAATCTTTTTTTTTTTAATTTTAGTCCTTTACATGTTTATACTTTTGTACATCAATTAATCCCTTTTGAGTTACATTATTTTAATATATCATCTCAAAAATAGGGATTTAAACCTTTTCAAAAAGGAAAAATATTAATCCTTTCTAAAATTAAATAAAAAAACCATATATTAATTATCTATTTTCTCGTTTTTTGCTTGCATACTTCTAATTTTTATAGGTATTGTCAAAACTATTATATGTTAATAAGAGTGTCATATAATTTCACCTATGGTGTTTTTATGTAGATTTTTTATGTGGTGCTTCTAATTTGCACTTCTATCTTGTGCTTATACAAGTTATTTATGGCTATTCTGCATGACACTTCCACCTAGTGCTTCCATGTGAAACTTCTACATAATGCTTCTACATGGCGTTTTTTCCTCAACCCAAAAACTAGATCCTATTTTTTTGAATTTGGTATGTTTTTATTTTAATGTCTTAAAATTGTTTGATTTTTCTAATATATTGTCTCTATTTTTTTTTTAAGTGAAAAATCCCCTGCGGGGCCGCCTTGGTCTGAGATACCACGAACGAGCGGTTCTACACCGTAAAAGTCACCCGGGAGTCATACCCGACCCTGCCCGCACCAACATTAAAAATTGGATTTTGGATACCCAATTCAGATTTTTGGTAGGGTGGAGATTTGAACCTGGGACCTCCCTTGGAGGATTGCCCTCTCCTCTCCAACTCACCTACAACACCTGGGTTAAAACTAATTTATAGTTGAAAACACCCCTTTCAAGGTGCCACTTTCAACTAGTTGGGAATAGGAGGAATGAAGCCTTATTAGCCTCTACCAGCACATAGGACATTCCTAACTATACCATATATATGTAGGATGGAGACATGGGGAATGGAACCTGGGTCGGCCTCTACCAGCACCCAAGGCATTTACCACTACACCACAAGTAGACTTTTTTTTTTAAGTGAAAAACTCCTTGCAAGGCCACCTTGGTTTGAGAGACCACGAACAGGGGGTTCTACACTGTCAAAGTCACCTGGGAGTCGCACCCGACCCTGCTCGCACCAACATTATCAATTGGATTTTGGATACCCAATTCAGCTTTTTGGTAGGGTGGAGATTTGAACCTGGGACCTCTCTTGGAGGATTTCCCTCTCCTCTCCAACTCACCTACAACACTTGGGTCTATTGTCTCTATTTTTATTTTGTAATAAAATTTTACAAAAAGATTAGAAATTTTTTCTTTGATAAAACTATCGAAGAAATAGATATAGGTAATAATTGCTACATTAGGCACGAAAAAGATATTGGTTGTTTTGTAGCATAAATCTTGCAAATTGTTAAAAGAGAATAGATCATATTTACATATTGTATACTATACAAGAAAAATGAAGCACTTGTAGTTATATCCTAATATAATCTTACTTTTTTACGTACCAACTTTATATTTTTTATTAAAAAAAAAAGGATTTTATTATTTTCACAAGCATTCAAAGCAAAATATTATGTAGAATAGGGTTTTATATTCTTGTATCTATTTACATATGTATTTTGCATCCCAAATTTAGGTCTCAACATTCAAGATAGGATAGGATATTTGAGGGGATATTTTCATTCCCATCAAACCCTGGGTGTTTTTAAAAGTAACCATTAAACTAGATTCTTATGATATAATAAGACATCCCATAATCATGAGTGTGATATCAAGTAAAAAAGGCATGTTTTTAGGGTCCCACCCTCATGATCATCCTAATTTGCATTAGCATACCTTTGATTAACCCAACATGAACACCACAAAAATTTGAATATGACATTCCTATCCTACCCAAGACCTTTAATAAATGTAAAAAAAATATTATTCACCTAATATGTTTGTGTAGCGAGATGATATTAGTCGAGGGTAATCATAAAATAACCAATGGATAGTCCTATTGATAATTGTATATGATCCCTTGAGTAACTAAAGTATGAGCCTATAGACTAAATTTGCTATATTATGCACTTAGACCAGTAGCCACCCACATAGTCTCATAAGCCTAGAGAGGACCATAACATGCTAAAATAGTGAAATCTATGAGGGTTCAAATTACCCCACATATATCATATTGGATCATGTACCTAGTGGTCACTTTATTGTACTATTATTGTCCCATGTATCAACTTGTAGACACCAAAACAACACCAATCTGATTATGTGACTACAAAAATTGATCACATTCGCACACACAGCCCCAAGTGCAGCCCCCAGAGGTTAAACAGTGGTCCTAACCACTCTCACAGCAGTTTTTGAAGGTCATAAATCATTTTGGCACCTTTAGGCACTTTTCTCAATATTCGTTCCACCCAGGGACGAATTCAAACTAGGATTCGCTCCTCCTAGGGATGAATTCATAATTTGCTCTAGGGTGGGGCGAATTGTAGGTTTGACAGGAAAAAAGTCAAATCTTGGCAAATGGCAACTCGGATCCGCCACTTAGTGCTTCCTTCATTGCATGGGAGTATAGGTGAGCATTTTTGAGCGTTAGAGGTTGCTACAAGGGCAGTCATGAAGTCCCTATTCAGGGAGGAATATCCTCCCTCCCTAGGAAGGCATGATTGCCAAGTGGCGCCCTTGCATGCTCATCCTAAGAGACCTCCAAGTCTATAAATTTGTGGTTTTTATCACCCCAAAATATATAGAGTAAGAGCAATTTGGAGCAATGAAGTGCTGCCATTTTATTTCCCCATACATCCTTGTGCGATTTGTGCCTTTCACATCCGTGATCTCTTTTGGAGAAGAGGTCATTGGGTGATCATTGGAAGGTCAAATATTGAGCCCAAAACCTAAAATTTGGCCATAGAATACCACCCCAATTTTCTGAAAACACCTTACAAGAGATTTTGGATCCATCCCAAGTGGATTGGTGCCAAAATCAGGTCCCAACGTTGGACGGCCTGCTCGGGCGCCCCCGCACTGCCGCAAGTCTAATCGTCCCTTTTAGGAACAATTAGGAAGCTATGGCAGATTGTTATTTTGGTTATATTTATCTTTTATTTCATCTTATGCTATTTAGGTAGTTTGCAATTTCAATTTCGCAATGTTTTGAGCAAATATTATCGTGTTCTATCACTTTTTTGTCTTTGCTAACTTGCAAGTAGCATCATCAAATTCCCATTAATGGAGGCCAAATTTGGAAAATATGACCATCTGGGTCTTCCAAAAATACCCCCAATTAGATAACCCCAAGTTTCTAGGTCTTTTGGAGCTCTCTAGGTAGGACATTCGGGACAGTAGCTTTTCGGCATTTAGTGCAGGTAAATTCGTCCCGCCCCAGAGCGAATTCAAATTAGTGAGGAATTTCCTGACTATTCTTTTTGCAGTGCCATCCTAGTGATGTCCTGATGCCCCTGTACAATTTTTAGAGTGTTTGAATTCATTTTAGTTATAGTTTAATTCATTTTTCTCATTCACTTATCGTAGGCTTGGGGATTGCATGTTTCGTTTCATCCGCAGGTGCTACTAACTATTTCTTGTTCCTTTGAACGCGGGATCAGAACATCGAAAGAGAAGCAAGGAATCAACATTCGTAGATACAAGCAGCGATGATGTTTTTCTCCGCCCATCTTACATGTGGGCATGCGAAAGAAGGATGGTTTTCCATGGATGTGACCAAGAGACGAGTTTAACGCTCCTCGCCCCTAAAAATGGAGGATGTGGATTGTAACAGAAATGTGAAATACATCAATAAAATAGAAGGACTATTATTTCATTTGGGATTTAATTCATGTTTCTCTCCATTTCATGCATTTTTAATTCATAGGGTTTTAGCGTTAAGTTCAGTTCCATTTTTGCATCATGCTTGGAGGTTTTCCTTTTTTGTTTCTGTATCCTCATGCTTCCAGTGGCGATCACGATGGTACATTGTCCTATATTTTTAATATCAGAGATATGATCCAAACTTGGTTGTTTTTTGCTTGCAGGTGCCGAGTTTCACACGTTGACTGTTGTTCATTCAATCAGGAGGCAGATACAGAGCTATAATTCGTCTTACCCAGGTATGAATGGGAATTTGCCCCACCCTGTGACGAATATAGTCCTGTAATTCATTCCCCCTCGAGACGAATTTTTTTCTATACAGTCTTCGGGTAGAAACTCAGAACTGGTAGATTTGGGCTGAGAAGTGGTAAGGATTCTGAACTTTTCTTGTTTATTTTTGTCTTTAGTTTTTGTGTTCAAGGGTACTTGCTTACTTAGGGAAATTAGTTTTCATTTACTTCTTTCTTGTTTCCATTTGGAAAAATAAAAATAACCCCACACACCACGTGGCAACTTAAAAACCAGGTGCTGGTCATAAAACCCCAGCCCTTGATCAAGACCAACGGTGGATTTCATCACCACCTTGGCTTGAATTTTACATCCATTACCCCGATCGCAACTGTTGCTAGACGTAAATCTTGACGAAATCTGACCGAGTGTATCTGGGGTGATTCCCAGTGCATGAGGATAAGTCTTCTATGGTAGGTGTCATAAACAGGGCAATTCCCCTTTCGTACCGCCTATGTTCCACGTACCATCTGCTCTGACGTACCTATAGTTTCCCTCACGTAAGGGCGGGTATCTAGAGAGGTTGGTATATCGGTCTGGCAATGGTATATCGAAGGGGTGACCATTTTTGGGAGCCATAAGAGCCAGCATTTTGCATTTAAATGTTCTTTACAAAAACCTTCAAAACCAAAAAAAAAACAAAAACAAAAATAAAAAACACACCAAATCAGTTCTAGGACTCACTTTCAATATTTAAATGAGATAATCACTTCTTGTGTGTGTGTATGATCATTTCTATTTAGTGTAGCATAAAAATCATAAAAAGAGATAAAAACCTACTTAGCTTGTAGAAAAGCACCACCATGGTGTACACACGTAGCCAAGCCCAATCAAGGGCAAAAGTTGTGGAAAGTGTACAAGGGGGCACAAGTCACCTCTGCTATAGCCCTAAGGACTTGGTCATACCACCTTGGTGGCCTGACCCACAAGAGAGTCCACATCATTCCATGTCAAGATGGAACTATAGGGACACCCCTTTGAGGGACATGCCCATTCATCATAGCCCCTTTCAGGAGGAGTCCTTACACGTGGCGCTCAACATAGATAGGAAGTCTCCCTTAGAAGCTCGATATGAGTGGCCACTGTGTGATGAAGTGCTAGAGCAGCATAGTGTCTAGGCAAAGATGCCACATGATTATGGCATCCCTTATTTGCTTCCCATCACTGTTAGAACCAATAGAAAAAACCTAGAGCACAAGGATCTTCAAGCAGGGCGAGCTGACTCTTCCCGCCCCTTTCACACATATGAAAGGGAGCATGAGGAAGACAATTACATTCCTCGAGAGCAACATACAACATGGGGGCCATGCGGTTCTGTACCAGCTAGATACCATGATCACCCACTGAAGCCAAAGCCTCGGGTAAATGTCGCCAACATCGATAGAGGGAAGTGACCTATTGAGATCTCAGATCACCATGATCGAGGTAAGTGCATAGGAGAGGCATCCAAGCATCCTAGGCTCAGGATGGCGAAACAAATTGACCTGGCAGTCGCCAGACATGCCGCCCACAAAGCACAGATCACATGGATTTAGCAAGACCAACAGCAACTAGAGCATCTATATCACCTTAGCAAAGAGCACATTTGATGCCAAACAGATGAGTTGCTCCATAACCCAGTGGCTTAGAGGGTACCAACCCTTCGCACCCAAAGAGCAAAACCATATGAGAGGCATAATACCTTGGTGCGAGATAGGTCTCCGTGACCTTACCAAGTGCTACCTCTAAGACCTCATAGACCTGAGCGGGAGGCCATTCCCCAAAACAACGATAGGTACCCTCCGCAGGGACCCACCCAGGGTCATAGGTCTTGTCTAGAGACTCCTCAGGAAGCTTACGATGAGTACGAGCAAGAAGATGAGCAGGTCGAAATGCCCTACTAGGCGGAGGAGTTGCCATCTGGCCACCCCTTCAGAGGCCTCAAGTCTCCCACAACCCACAACGAGAGCAAACTAAAGAGGAAGAAATTAAATCCTCATATGCATATAAAGCGTTGCTAGAGCGTTTGGAGTCTGTGGAGACCAAAACTTTTGGGCCCCAAAAGCCCACTTTATGCCAGCTCTGTAGTCATCCTATGCATCCGTCAGTGCCAGCACCTCCTTACCCTGAACACTTTAAGCTACCTCAGTTGGCAACCTTTAGAGGTGAGGAGGATGTCAAGAGCATGTGACGAGATTCCTGATCCAATTCTTCGGCATTCAGGACAATGATGCTTTGTTATTAAGAATTTTTATAACCACATTCATAGGCCCTACCTCAGATTGGTTTACTTAGTTACCAAAGCACAACATTAACAACTTAGATCAGTTAGTGGATGCATTCCTCGAACGCTTTGCCTTCAATACCAAGAAGAATGCGTCACTGAGTGACTTATCCAGCCTCAGGCAGTATGAGGAGGAGACCATGGAGGCCTATGGGAATCGATGGAGGACATTGCTTTTGAAGCTGCCCTACCTCCCCTTATGTTCGACCTCACTCAGATGTTCTCACGAAGTTTTTTGAGATTGATCTCTATGCTATTGTAGCTGCAGCAATATGCCACCTTAGAAGAAGCTCTGGTGCAAGCCAGGATCATTGAAGAGATCAAAATACAAGATGGCAAGATAGCCAAACCTAAAAAAAAGAGTGGACCAAAAACACTAAATCTAGGACCACACAACAAAAACTCATTGCAGTTAACTAAGTTGCTATCAATGTCCCTAAGCCTGCATAAGCAACATAGCCTCAAAAGGCTAACTATCAGGCAGTGCCTCCTAACAACTATGACAAAGAAAATCAAAGGCAAGAATAGGGTCAGCAGCATCGCCCTAGGCGACAATTCACACCCTACACAGAGTCCAAGGACTCCTTGTTTGACCGCTTGTTAGCAGCAAACCTAATCAACCTGCCAGAGGTTCAAACCATAGATCCCAATGCGTCCAAGCCTAAGGGGTATAGAGAGGAATTTTACTACAGGTTCCATAGGCGATAGGGACATGACCTAAATGCCTGTTGGAAATTTAAGGGCTTGGTGCAAGACCTAATTGATAACAAGACACTAGCGGTGGATAATCCCATCGCACCAAGCAATCAACAAATGGAGGTCTTCAAAGACCCCTTGCCTGCTCATGCTCCGCAGGCAAAGACCCTACAAGTTAACGAGGTCACACAGAACTGCCCCATGTAGGGATATGTAGGGATGATCAGTATAGTGACTCAAAATAGGAGGTATCCGAGCATGAATGCTCCTACGGTAGTGGCAGGAGAGGTGCCAACAACTTCGCAACCACAACAGCACCTTGCACAACCTCCTCCACCTAAGTCGGTGGCCACACTTCAGACCAAACTAACTCAGAGTTTGAGGACCACCTCGGCTAGGCTCTCCATATACGAGCTTATACAACAATCTACGCCCCATCGAGAAGCTCTAATGGAGATTTTGAAAGCCATCGAGTTGCAGCCCCACAAGACAAATTCTTTCAACAACTTCATGGGGCATGTAAAATGATGCACTGAGCCGGTCATCACATTTCGGGAAGACAAATTGAGATCAGTGACTGATGACATGGCAGATCCACCCTTGCACGTTATCATGTGGGTCAACGGGATCCCATACAAGAGGGTATTGATAGACACTAGCTCGTCCAGCAACATCATCACAATTGCGGCTCTCAAACATTTGAATTTGCCCACATCCCATATCATATCTTCCACCTACACTCTATGAGCATTCAATGATGCAATCTGCTCAACAGTCAGCATAATAGTCCTACCAATCCAAGTGGAACAAAAGACCATACCCACATTGTGCCACATTTTGGAGGGTGAGATGGCCTACAACATCTTGCTAGGTCGGCCATGGATCAGGGACATGAAGTGTGTCCCTTTGATAACTCACCAATGCTTAAAGTATACATTTGAAGGGGAGGTGCATGTAGTCCCAGTGGACTTAGAACCCTTCAAGTATTGTAATGTGGTGTAGCTGATGCCGCAATCGACCCTACCATCAATGCATTTGGATTTCCAATTAAATCCATCTAAACAGGGTCTGATTCCACAGGCATCCTCATTAACAAGTTCTTAAAAATCCTAGCCAGGTTCATCTTCATCATCTGGACCTCCACCAACGACACCATATTTGGGGGCCAATCAAAAGGACAAAGGGAAGAAACCCATGGAAGAGGCAAAACCTTTGGAAGAGACACTGCCATCAGTGTCAACTATCTATACTAAGGAGATGCATACCCGAATGGAAGTCGAGGCTCCTAGTCCACCCGACATGGAGTGGACTCAAGGAGAACTTCCATTCCCTCCCCCTCAACCACCAATGATCATCGTTGAAATGGCCAATACGGGCCTGGGGGAGTATCTGGTGTAGAATATTGTAGCAACACCCACACTAGAATCCATGCAAGACGTGGGGAGACCTTGAATCCCCATTGGCACTATTGTTCCCCTAGGCTACCCGTCGAACCAGACAAACTTTGTGTATGGGGGCCTTGATGATCGCATTGCACCATGCACGCAAAAGGATGAAGATGAAGAGCCTTTTGCTAAAAATGTCAACTATTTGTCTAACCCAGACTTTTCTCTGAGATACCTTGGCCAATGCAATTGGCACGGATATGGGTTAGGTCGATATGAGCAAGGGATACATGTTATTTGCCAACCAAGATACCAAATGCCATATGACAAGTCAGGATTAGGGTTCAACCACCCCCTGCCCTTGGACATCTTGGTGGAGAACATGCAAGGCCTAGGGATAGGCAACAAGGGGGGATTGGCATCAGATCCACATGCCAACACATTGAGGGATTATCTCCCATTAACAACAATCAACCTTGTTGGCTTTAGTAATCCCTTCCCTTCTCTCAAGAGAGGAGAAAACTCGAGAACTCATTTTCAAGCAGGGTTTAGACAATGTCAAGAAGATTCCTCGAACGACAAGTTGGAGTATGAACCAACATCGTATGACCCATTCGAATCAGATAGCGATCACTCACAGGTGGTCCCCATGGATGACTATCAAGAAAGCCTCTTGACAATGTTCTCCCTAGATGCTCCCATCGATCAAGCGCCACTCTAAGGAAATCAAGTCCCCCCATAGATAGCAGAACAACCTAGGTGGGACCACATTAATTTGCTCGAGCAGGATGAGCCTGTCATACCTCAAATAGTTGTCAGAGCCAACGAGGGCTTTTGGATCTTTGATAGTGATTATGAAGACAAAACTGAGATGGCATATCTTAATCACATGTGATAGATGCAGCATCGGTACCCCTTGGAGATTAACGACATACTCGAACAATTAAACATAGTGCCAAAGCATGAGTGGTACATAGACCCAGTGCGGTGGGACCAACTTTTGGATCCGCTACTCTGGGCATACAAAGCATACCTTTCACCCAGAGAACCTATAGTGACATCAGTTCCGAGGGTAGACCCTGTCTTCCTATCCACACATAGGGCTGATTCATTCGTGCCCGTCCCTCTAGAGCCAGATCTCGAGCATAGAGAGCATCCAGGATGTCCAAGTAAACACACCCATGATAATTGAGACCAAAATCATTTCATCAACATGATCTCCATTGACTTAACCGCTCCCATCCACAATTCGGCCGATCCGACATAGTAATTATATCTAGACATAGATGCCATAGACTAGGATCATGTCAATTCCCCTCCATCCCCATTCGAGTACTGGCCTTTCGATGAAATGATCCATTTTACCCCTAGGCCAACTTAGGATATCTGCCATGCTGAAGAGGGACCCGAGGTTCCTAACGATGATCTAAACTCGATGAATGATATCCACTTGATCCCAACTTCACATCAGTTGGAAGACGGATCCCACATGTCGATCGAGGAGACGATTGACGTAGACAACGGCTCAGATCCAATGAATCCATAGATCATCAAGCTGGGGGTAAGTTTATCCTCTAAAGAGCAAGCCGACTACATTGCCCTTCTCAAAGAGAAGAAGGAGGTTTTTGCATGGTCATATAGAGACATGCCAGGACTAGACCCGCAGCTAGTCACGCATAATCTAACGCTTGATCCGACAGTCAAGCCAGTTAAGCAGAAACTATGCAAGATGCACCCAAAAGTGGCCTTAATGGTCAAATATGAATTGCTAAAGTTTTTGGATGCACAGTTTGTCATCTACGTTAATTATCCACCATGGCTGTCCAACATGGTGCCCGTCAAGAAGCCTGATAGGAGGATTCACATATGCACTAATTTTTGAGATCTAAACAAAGCAATTCCTAAGGATGATTTTCCCTTGCCGAGCATCGACACGTTGGTAGATGCTACAATGGGTCATGAAATGCTTTCCCTCATGGATGGTTTCTCGGGATACAATCAGATTTGTATCAGCCCTGAAGACTAGCTAAAAACGGCGTTCACAACGCCTTGGGGGAAATTTTGTTATAAGGTCATGCCTTTTGGCCTTAAAAATGTTGGTGCCACCTACCAACATCTTGTAGACACCAAAACAACACCAATTCGATTATGTGATTGCAAACACTGATCGCTTTGACAAACACAGCCCCAAGGGCAGCCCTTAGAGGTCAAACAATGGTCTTAACAACTTTCATAGCAATTTTGTGAGGTCAAGATGCAATTTGGCACACTTGCTAAATTGAAATCGTCTCACCCAAGGACGATTGCTAAATTGAAATCGTCTCACCCAGGGACGATTGCTAAATTGAAATCGTCTCACCCAGGGACGATTTCAAATTTAGCAATCGTCTCACCCAGGGACGATTGCTAAATTGAAATCGTCTCACCCAGGGACGATTGCTAATTTGAAATCGTCTCACCCAGGGACGATTTCTGAAATCGTTCCTGGGTGAGATGATTTCGAAGTTTAATGAGCAAAAATACAAATGAGGCCAAGTGGCAGCCCAGAACAGTCAGTTGATGACTCCTGCCTTGCACGCGTGTGTGAGTGGGCAAATAGGCCGTTTGAGGACTGTCACAAGGGCAATTATGAAAGCCCAAGTCAATGGAGGACTCCCCTCCCTCATGGGAAGACAAGACTGCCACATGGTGCCTATGACCAACACATGGCATTTGTGCTTCCCTCCCAAAAGAGACCCCTTGGGTCTATAAAAGGTAAGACTTTCTCACCCAAGATATACAGGTTGAAGGAGTTTTCATGCAACGAAGTGCTGTCGAGTTGAAGACCCACTTGCATCCCTTTTGGTTCACCTTCCCACATCCACCAATCTCTTTTGCAAGGAAGGTTGTTGGGTGGCTTTTGGAAGCTTGAATCAGACCAACATGCCATTGCCAATGAGACAGTCGGCCAATCTACTTTCAACTGGAAATCGTCCCTGGGTAGGATGATTTCTGACTGTAAATCGTCCCTGGGTGGGACGATTTCTTCTGTGATGGGGAAACCGAACTGACACACTCCAATGTTGACTCCCGAGGTCTCCAAAACACCTACAGACATGGGGGTTATGTAATTGTGGCCATTTTGGGACGACCCAGATGGTCGGATTCTCCCAATTTGGCCTCTACCCTCGAGAATTTTGATATTGCCTCCTGCAAGTTAGTGAAACTACAAAACGACACAAAACATACTAGAATCTGATCAAAGGTTATGAAATTGCAGCTATGAATTCACCAAACAGGAAACACAATATGCAACATGAGAAAATAAACTAGAATGCTTCTGAAATAAAACTTAAGAAAAGTGCGGGGGTGCCCAAGTGGGCCTCCCACTGTTGGCACTTGATTCCGGCGCCAATCCACTAGGGATGGGCCCAAAACCTCGTAGGATTGAGGGGTCGGCGAATTGGTTTGTTCAGGTGTCCATGTGTTGGATTTGGGTCAGGTTAAAGCTTCCAAAAGCCACCCAACAACCTCCCTTGCAAAAGAGATTGGTGGATGTGGGAAGGTGAACCAAAAAGGGATGCAAGTGGGTCTTCAACTCGGCAACACTTCGTTGCTTGAAAACTCCTTCAACCTATATCTTGGGTGAGAAAAGTCCCACCTTTTATAGACCCATGGGGTCTCTTTTGGGAGGGAAGCACAAATGCCATGTGTTGGTCATAGGTGCCATGTGGCAGTCTTGTCTTCCAATGAGGGAGGGGAGTCCTCCATTGACTTGGGCTTTCATAACTGCCCTTGTGACAGTCCTCAAACGGCCTATTTGCCCAATCACACACGCGTGCAAGGCAGGAGTCATCAACTGACTGTTCTGGGCTGCCACTTGGCCTCATTTGTATTTTTGCCCGTTAAACTTGGAAATCGTCTCACCCAGGGACGATTTCAAAAATCATCCCTGGGTGAGACGATTTCAAGTTAGCAATCGTCCCTGGGTGAGACGATTACTAGGCAAAGTGTCTAAGTGTGCCAAATTGCTTCTTGACCTCACAAAATTGCTATGAAAGTGGTTAAGACCACTGTTTGACCTCTAAGGGCTGCCCTGGGGGCTGTGTTTGTCAAAGCGATCAGTGTTTGCAGTCACGTAATCGGATTGGTGCTATTTTGGTGTCTACAGATGCCCCTTTTTGGGAAGCGTTGCGGGTGACGCAGTGCTGAAAAAAAATAGATAACCAAAGCACTAATGATTAGGGTTTCTTGGTAACCTAACCAACTTTTGATGCCCCAAGTATGGAAAGGGCATGCATTCTTGAATCCTTGCTTCTGATGAGCTAAGGAATTTGATTTCAAGTATTAACCTGTTTTGGTGAGGTGTGACTTGAACTTAGACATTGATCAGTCATGAACAGGCAAAGGGCATTTTTATCCTCAGGGGGAACCTTGTGTTCATGATTCACGAAATACCAAGTGTTTGATTGATTTGATTGTTGCTTGTTTACTGCCCCAAGTAGGAGAGTGATTGTCTTTGTCAATGATTCTTTGAATGCATGTCGTTTTCCTTAATTGGGTGTGTGATTGTTGGTTGGTGACTAAGTGTGACTACCCCCTCAAGCGACGAATCGATGAGGGAATGACCTTCGTGAGAGAAGTGACGAGTTGCTTGACCTAAGATGACTTATGCAAGGGCCTTTAGAGGGTTTATCGTTAAGCGTGTGCAATTTTTCCAACATTTGGACCTATTTTTGGTGGGTGTTAACCCTTTTGGTGATGTCGTAATGAGGTGAAATCATCAAAAATATAACTTCCCGTGGAGCGGTCCGGCTATTGTAGCCTTCTTGGGGAAGTAGGAGAGCGATAATTTGGACCTCGACATCGATTTTCTTTGCCCGGAGTTTAAGTGGAATAGCACTTGTGTCCGGCAATGTTTATTGCTTTGTTTTTATGTTGCATGTTTTGTTGTTTTTGTTGTTTTTGTGACACCATTTGGTGATTAAATTGTCGGCAATCCGTCCTCCCGTGGAGCGGTTCGACTATGGTAGCCTTCTTCGGGAGTAGGATAGTGACAATGTAAACCCCAACATCAATTTTGCTATGCCAAGAGGTTAAGTGCAAGAGCACTTGTGTCTGGCAATGTTTATTGTTGTGCTTTTGTGTTACATTTTTGTGATGTTTTTGTTGTTTTTGCTTTCTTGTTTTTTTTGTATATGTCATGATTTTATGTTATGCATAATGATTGATGTTGATGGATGCATGCTACTGTATATTGATATATGCATATGGCATGATAAATGCTACTGTTGTATGTTGATTTATTTTGATGAATGCAGATGTTATGATGAATGTAAATGTTTTTGATGTCTATGTGATATGCGAGGTGAAATGGATGAATGACATTTGTGATGATTGCACTATAGGCTGTTTAAGAAGCTCTTTATTTACATGGTTTTTTTTTTTTTGTTTTTGTATTTTCTGATGGTATCATAAGGATGATAAGTAGCGCAGATGGTTTTGGAATGAATGTAAGGTTTTATGAGATTCAGTCAGTTTTAACTCACCATCCATGATTGTACTTTGTCTTACAAGACTTTTTGACCAAGGTATGAATCGGACTTGTTTTTGACCCAGTTATTTTTCACAACCCTGTGTGTGCAATTGAGTTCATTTAGTGGTATTTTTTAGGATACCGCCAGTGCCAGATGGGCTTTCAACCGAACCTGTACTGAGATATCACCTAATTAGCTCCACAAATTCCTTTGTTGTATGTATTAAGATTAATCTGCTGTGTAATCCAGGATGCCATAAGCTAGCTCATCCACATGCAAACATTGATCTGTACGCAAGTTAATGTGACATATATATCATCATGCGGAAGGTTTACTTTTGTTATCGATAGGCTATTAACCAAATTGGTACTAAAGCTTGCCTTATGACCTATAGAATGCTGAGAGTTCCAGGGATTCAAGGTCAACTCCCTTCTTTTCTTCAATTGTATTGGGATACTTGCTCATTGTAGTGATGAGATCACTATTTATTTTGATTTGTTTTTCTTTTGAGCAAGGGATTGGGGATATGGAGTGACGAAAATCACTATTGCTTGTGCCTTTTGATGTGTGCACTGTAGGATGTCAGATTTTGGAGTTTTGATGTTTTGCAAATTTTTTGATGTTTTGCAATTATTGAGAACTTTAGGGATTCTTAGGGAATTGGGTAGGGAGGATGCTTGTCTTTTTGCCAACTATCAGCATTCTTGGGGTCATTCGCACAGGGGGATGAGCAAGATGACCATTTCGCTTTTGGTGACCTGGATTACTGTGCAGGTTTCATCTTTTGTTCACACAACTCAGGAACTGTTTTATGTGTTTTTATGTGTGTTGGGATGTTACGTAACAAGGTGTATTTCAAGTATGACTCTACCTTCGTAAAATATGTTCGATTTGATACATTACATGGTTAAAGAGGAAAATGATGACTGAATCGCTGAAACTCTTGGTACATTCCCAGACCACTGACTATAGTGTGGTAAAAGTTATGCATGGTGTTTTTGTTGTTTTTGTAAAATGGAACAGTGTGGAACAAGATGGTCTATCAGAGCAATTACAACCTATGGTGCCTTTGACCTATACGACCACAAATATGCAATGTATGGATGCAATGCTAATGCAACTACATATTTTGTAATTTTGATGGATAGTTTTTGGTGAAGTTGAAGATGAGGTGCGAGAATATGAATTTTATGATGAATTTGAGTATGCCTAGAATTGAGATGCAAATCTTTGTTGTTTTTGATGATTTTTGTTGTTTTGTTTTTTGAATTTCTTGATTTTTTGACCAAGCGATTGCTATAATCGTTGGAGCTTTTTGGGTTGACCAAGAGATTGCGATAATCCTTGGAGCTTTTTGTATTGACCAAGAGATTGCGATAATCCTTGGAGCTTTTTGGGTGACCAAGAGATTGCGATAATCCTTGGAGATTTTTGGGTGACCAAGAGATTGCGATAATCCTTGGAGCTTTTTGGGTTGACCAAGAAATTGCGATAATCCTTGGAGCTTTTTGGGTGACCAAGAGATTGCGATAATCCTTGGAGCTTTTTGGGTTGACCAAGAGATTGCGATAATCCTTGGAGCTTTTTGGGTGACCAAGAGATTGCGATAATCCTTGGAGCTTTTTGGGTGACCAAGAGATTTCGATAATCCTTGGAGCTTTTTGGGTGACCAAGAGATTTCGATAATCCTTGGAGCTTTTTGAGTTGACCAAGAGATTGCGATTATCCTTGGAGATTTTTGGATTGACCAAGAGATTGCGATAATCCTTGGAGCTTTTTGGATTGACCAAGAGATTGCGATAATTATTGGAGCATTTTGGGTTTGAATTATGGTTCTTTAGGGGATAGAGGTACCCCCAGCTTGATGGTCTTTGCATTCCGGATCTAGATCTAGAGGTACGGGCATGAATGGATCCTCTCTAGGTGCAAATTCATCTCTATGTGTGAAAAGGAAGGCGGGGTCTTCCCTCGGCACTGTTGTCATGATGGGATCTCGAGGTGGATGATGCTCATCTTGAATTTGGAGCCATAGGTCTAACACTTGGTCCCACCTCGCTGGGTCTACATGCCATTCATGTCCTAACAGTATACCCATTTGTCCCATTAGATCTTCATGAGTTAGAGCACGATGATTTTGTCGCGCATGTCTGAGGTAGTCTCTTATGGGTAAATACCAGTCCTGTTTATCAAAAACCTCGATAGTATGAACAGCAAATCCCTTTTGAATTTCTTCCCTAACAAATGTTGATTGGGATAGAACTTGTAATAATAGCGTTGTGTTGCTATTAATGGGAGTGGGGGAAAACAAAGACCCCCAGTTGGCACGTTTCAAATAGTCTCGGATTCGAAAGAACTTATCCGAAGATGGTTCGATCTGGATCATGTGGACTCCTGGCGTCAAGTTTGAGCTTGCGCGCTCCATCGCGGGTTGCGATAAGGTTTTGACCTGAATGGTTGTTATATCACCGGAAAGGTCTTGCGGGATTAGTGACCCCAAGGATGCCATTGTGTCCGTAAAATGATTCGATGATCGAGGGAGTAACTCGATGTCATACCACTCAATTTTTGCCAGGAATTTGTCCACGAGGGCTTTATAGGCCTTTAGAACTGGGCATTTGCATTGATATACCCCTTTGACTTGATTGACGATTAACAACGAATCGCCAAAGATGTTCAATCTTTTGATGTTCATGGCGATTGTTGTCTGAAGACCTAGGAGCAAGGCTTCATATTCTACATTGTTGTTGGTGCACTAGAAGTTTAATTTAAATGACAGGGGCATTGGAGTGCCCTGCGGTGTGAAGAATACAATTCCTACGCCACCCCCTTGCTTGCATTTAGAACCATCGAAAAATAAGGTTATGTCGGCCTGAGACTCAGGCTCATCAGAATCTGGCGATTCTGAGACATGGAAGACCCCATCATCGGGTAGTTCTATGACCAGAGGCTGATCATCTTCAAGAGGAGCCTCTGCTAGTTGATCGGCTATGACTTGTGCTTTTATAGATTTTTGCCCAATAAACTCAATGTCAAATTCCATCAACAACATGATCCATTTCATCGTGCGACTACTATGATAAGTACGACTCATCATGTATCGCAACGTATTCTCCTTAGACACAACATACGTAGTGTTGCTCAGCATGTAGTGGCGTAGCCTCTTGGTAGCAAACACCAGCGCCAGCGAGTTTCTCAACGTATGCATAGTTAAGTTCATAACTAACCAGTGTGCGGCTAAGATAGTAAGTAGCCTATTCTTTGTGAAGTTCATTCTTCTGGGCTAGCATTGCACCCAGTGCCACTTCAGTAGCTGAGATGTATAAGTAGAACGACACACCTGGTCTAGGTGGTGCCAATACTGGCGGCGAAGCCAAGTACTGTTTGATTTCGTCAAATGCTGACTGGCACTTGTCATCCCAATGAAATGTGACCCCCTTGTGCAATAATTTGTTCATGGGTTGGCATTTGTCAGATAATTACGCTATGAAGCATTTAATCAATGCGACCTTTCCTTGCAGACTTCTGAGTTGCTTGATAGTGGTTGGGGGAGCCATTTCAAGGATTGCCTTGACTTTGTTTGGGTCCACTTCGATGCCTCTCTTTGAGACTATAAAACCCAAGAGTTTTCCAGATGTGACGTCGAACACGCACTTCTTGGGATTCAGTCTGACCTTATGCTCTATGAGGCGATCGAGAATCTTACTTAAGTCACCGAGATGATCTGAGCACAAGAGAGACTTGGCTAACAAATCATCCATGTAATATTCCAAAGTTTTGTGCATGTAATCATGGAATATATACGTCATAGCACGTTGGTATGTAGCTCCAGTGTTTTTAAGGCCAAAAGGCATGACCTTATAGAAAAATGTCCCCCAAGGCGTTGTGAATTCCGTTTTGAGTTGGTCTTCAGGATTGATACGAATTTGATTGTATCCTAAGAAACTGTCCATTAGGAAGAGCATTTCGTGACCTGTTGTAGCATCTACCAATGTGTCGATGCTTGGCAAGGGGAAATCATCCTTAGGACTTGCTTTGTTTAGGTCTCAAAAGTCGATGCATATGCGAATCCTCCCGTCGGGCTTCTTGACGGGAACCATGTTGGACAACCATGGTGGATAATCCATGCAGATGACAAATTGTGCATCCAATAGCTTTTGCAATTTGTCTTTGACCATCAAGGCCACTGTTGGATGCATATTTCTTAGTTTTTGCTTTACAGGCTTGATTTTCGGATCAAGCGTTAAATTGTGCATGACTAGCTACGGGTCTAGTCCTGGCATATCCTTGTACGACCATGCAAAAACTTCCTTCTTCTCTTTGAGAAGGGCAATATATTCGGCTTGCTCTTCGGGGGAAAGACTTACCCCCAACCTGATAATCTGTGGATTCTTTGAATCTGTGCCGATGTCTACGTCAGTCGTCTCCTCGACTGACATGTGAGATCCGTCCTCCAACTGATGTGGAGTTGGGATTAAATGGATATCATCAGCTGAGTTAAGATCTGTGTTTGGAACCTCGGGTTCCTCTTCAGCTTGAAAAATATCTTGAGTTGTCCTTGGGGTAAAATGAAGCATTTCATCGAAAGGCCAGTACTCTGATGGTGACAATGGTGAATTGACGCGATCCCAGTCGATGGCATCCATGTCTAGATGCAATGATCATGATGGATCGGTCGGATTGCGGATGGGTGCGGTCAAATCAATGGAGATCATGTGGATGGAATGAATTTGGTCTCCAGAACCGCGGGTGTCTGTAGGTGTTTTGGAGACCTCGGGAGTCGACATTGGAGCGTGTCAGTTTGGCTTCCCCAACACAAAAGAAATCGTCCCACCCAGGGATGATTTACAGTCAGAAATCGTCCTACCCAGGGACGATTTCCACTAACACAGAAGAAATCGTCCCACCCAGGGACGATTTACAGTCAGAAATCATCCTACCCAGGGACGATTTCCAGTTGAAAGCAGATTGGCCAATTGTCTCAGTGGCAATGGCCTGTTGGTAACATTTTCTGTCTTACGGCAAGTTTTCGAGTCTGTTTAGAATCATTTTGTTTCTTGTTTTAGATAAATGTTTGCATGCATATTTCGTTAATTTTAAAGAACAAACACCTTTCATTTGCGGCGGGTGCTACGACATCTTGGTTGTTTCTTTGTTCGCGGGAGAAGCGAGCGGAGGTTAAGAACTCATCGACATCAGCGACGACATCATCTTGGCCCGCCCATTGCAATCGTGGGCACGCGGAAAGAGGAACATTGAGTGATTGTAATCGAATTCTTTTAACGCTCCTAGCCCCCGAAAAGGGAGGAGACGTCATTGTAACAGAGATCAAGGGATATTAATGAAAGGGCTGTGTTTTCTCCATTTGCTTGTGTCTCTTCCAATGCGTTTCTTTTCCATTTCATGCACTTTACGTTTCTAGGACTTAAGCGTACTTGATTTTGAATGCAATCGCAATTAGTGTTTCCTTCGCCGGAATCTCGTGCTTTCAGTGGCGATCACGGTGGGACCTGTTCCCTGTTTTTAAAATCACAGAAAACTGATTAAATTTTTGTGTTTTGTGCTTGACAGGTACATTTTTTTTGTTGCAGACTGCTATTCGTCTCTGGTAGGGACGAATTCTATTCTGAAATTCGTCTGACCACAGGGACGAATTCAAATTCGTCTCTGGGAGGGACGAATTCTGTTCTGCAATTCGTCTCCCAGAGGGACGAATTCCTGCCTACGGATTTTCAGAGCAGAAATTTAGAAGCAACTGGAGCAGGCAGAGAAGAGGTAGGGATTTTTATAATCTCTGTTAAAATTTTTGTTTATGTTTCTGTTTCTTTGACTGTTTTCATTTTTATCCTGCATTGCATAGGAAAAGTCATTTATGCTTGTTTCATTTTCGTTAAATAAAATGAACCTCACACACTCCACGTAACAATTTTAAACCAAGGAGCTGGTCGTAAGACCCCAACCCTTGATCAAGACCATTGGTGGATTTCATCACCACCTTGGCTTGATTTGCATCCATTTCTCGATTGTCAACTGTTGTTAGGCGTAAATCCTGACGAAGACAGACCGAGTGTCACTGGGGTGATTCCCATGCGCGCGAGGATAAGTTTTCTATGGTAGGTGCCATTAACAGGACAATCCCCCTTCCGTACCGCCTACGTACCACGTACCTTCTGCTCTCACGTACCTATAGTCTCCCTCTCGTAAGGGCGGGTATATAGAGAGGTTGGTATATCAGCTTGGTTGGTATATTGAAGGGGCTACCATTTTGGGAGTTATATGAGCCGTCATAATGCATTTAAACGATCTTCAAAACCTACAAAAACAAAACAAAACACCAAAATGCACTAAACCGGTTTAGGGCACACCAATAATCCTTAAAAGAGATAATCACGGTTTTGTGAATGTGTGTGCTTAATTCTGCTTAGTGTAGACAAAAAAAAAATCATAAACGAGATAAAAACTTATTTAGATAGCATAGAAGCACCGCAATGGTGTACACCCGCAGTCAAGCCCAATCAAGGGCAAAAGCTCCGGAAGGTACACAAAAAGCAGGCACAAGTCGCCTTCACTTCAGTCCTGAGGATTTGGTCATACCGCCTTATAGGTCTAACCTACAAAAGAATCCAATTGAGAATCCTCGGTGGGGTATGCCTATTCAAAGCAGCCCCTTTCGGGAAGATGCCTTACATGTAGACCTTGACATAAATAGAGAATCACCTCTTGAAGTTAGGCATGAGTGGCCACCGCGCGATGAAGCGCTAGACGAGGCACACCGTCCATTTGGAGGGGCAACGTGGATATGGCGTCCCTTCTTTACCTATCATCAGAACAGAGAGACCAAATCCGGAGCGCAGGGCTCCTTACATAGGGCGACCTAACTCCGCCCACCCCCTTTACACCCATGAAAGGGAGTACGAGGAAAGCCATCGCATTCCTCGAGGGCAACAAACAACGTGGGAACCTTGCATTTCCGCACCAGCGGGATATCATGATCACCCCTTGAGGCCAGAACCTCGAGCACATACCGCTTACCTCGACAGAGGGAAGCGACCCATTGAAACCTTAGACCAGCAAACTCGAGGTAAACACATAGGAGAAACATTCGAACCTCCTGAGAAAAATAGGGTAGACCAAATTGACCCGGCTGTCACCAGATATACCACCCGTCAAGCCCAAATCATGCGGCTTAAACAAAGTCATCAGGAGATAGAGTATCGACACCGCTTGGATAGAGAACGCATGCAACGCGAAGCGGATGAGTTACGCTATGAAATACCTAAGAGGGGGCCAACCCCTCGCATCCAAAGAGCTGAACAGTATGAGAGGCGTAATCCGTTGGTGCGGGACGGGTCTCCACGACCTCGTCAAGCTCTGCCTCCAAGAGCTCATAGATTCGAGAGGGAGGCAACTCCCCGAAACAATGATGGGTACCTTCGGCAAGAGCTTGATCGGGGTCATAGGTTTCGCCCGAGAGACTCCTCAAGAATTTTATGAGGAGTATGAACCGGAAGAGGAATATGTTGAAACTCCCCATCAAGGCGAGGAGGGATGCCATTCGGCCACCCCTCCATAGGCCTCCAGTTTATCGTAACTTGCAACAAGAGCGAACAAGAGAGGAAGAAATAAAATCTTCCGATGCATACCAAGCGCTATTGGAGCGTTTGGAGTCTGTGGAGACAAAAGCTGTTGGGCATCAAAAACCCACATTACGTCTACTCCGCAGTAATCCGGTGCATCCCTCAGTGCCTACACCTCTTTACCCCGAACACTTCAAGTTGCCTCAATTGGCGAGTTTTAAAGGTGAAGAGGACGCACAAGAACACGTTACACGATTTCTAAGCCAATGCTTCGGCATCCAAGATAATGACGCATTGTTGCTTAGAACATTCATAACCACATTCGCAGGCCCTACCTCGGATTGGTTCACACAACTGCCCAAACACAGCATAAGCAATTTAGATCAATTAGTAGACGCGTTTCTTGAACGCTTTGCCTTCAACACAAGGAAGAAGGCATCACTAAGTGATTTAGCGAGCCTCAAGCAATTTGAAGAGGAAACAATGGCAGCGTACGGGAATCGATGGAGAGCTTTGCTTTCTAGGTTACCCTACCGTCCTCCTATGTCTGATCTCATGCAGATGTTCACAAAAAGTTGCTTAAAATCAATCTCTGGTCTATTGTTACTGCGACAATACGACGGCTTAGAAGAAGCTTTGGTGCAAGCCAGAGTCATAGAAGAGATTAAGATAGGCGAAGGCGCAATTGCCAAGCCTAAGAAGAAAGAGTGGAATAAAACCACTAAAAGCTGGGACAACGCAACCACAACATGCTGGAGTCAACCAAGTTGCGATAAATGTTCCCGCGCCTGTGCAAGAAACGCAGCCTCAAAAGGCTAACTACCAGGCAGTGCCTCCTACTTATGAAAGAGATAATAGAAGACAGGAGCAAAATTACCCGCGTCGCCCTAGGCAAAATTTCACCCCATATGCGGAGTCTAGGGACTCCTTATTTGACCGCTTGTCAGCGGAAAATTTAGTCACTCTACCGGAAATCCAAATTATAGACCCTAACATTCCCAAGCCTAGGGGGTACGAAGAGGAATTGTATTGTAGATTCCATAGGCGCGAGAGGACATGACTTGAATGGGTGCTGGAAATTCAAAGACCTAGTCCAGGATTTGATCGACAACAGAACATTGGTTGTGGACAACCCCATCGCACCAAACAACCAACAAATGGGGGTATTCAAGGACCCCTTGCCTGCCCACGAGGCACAGACAAAACCACTCCAGATTAACGAGGTGCGACAAGATCTTCCCACGCAGGGATTTGTGGGAATGATTAGCATAGTAACAAGGAACAGAAGGTACCCGATAGCTGCCCCTGAGGTAGCTACGAGGGAAGTTCCGGCAACATCGCATCCTCAACAACGCCCAACGCAGTTACCTCCGCCTAGACCTGAGGTCACGATACGAACCAAACTCACGCAGAGTTTGCGGACCACGTCGGCTAGGTTGTCCATCTACGAGCTTATTCAACAATCGGCTCCCCATAGAGAAGCTCTTATGGACATTTTAAAAGCCATTGAATTACAACCCCACGAGGCAAATTCTTTCAACGCCTTCGTGGGACATGTGAAACAATGTACGGAGCCGGTCATCACATTCAAAGAAGATGAGGTCAAAACGATATCAAATGACATGGCGGATCCACCCCTGCACGTTATCGCGCGGGTCAACGGGATTCCGTACAAGAGAGTGCTGATAGATACTGGCTCGTCCAGTAACATCATAACCACTACAACCTTAAAGCATTTGAAGCTGCCAGCCTCTCACATCACAGCCTCCACGTACACACTGCGAGCTTTTAATGATGCAATATGCTCGACAGTCGGCACAGTCGTTCTGCCAGTCCAGGTAGGACAAAAGTCAATACCTACACTGTGCCATGTCTTTGGAAGGTGAAATGGCTTATAATATATTGCTAGGGCGGCCTTGGATCAGGGATATGAAATGTGTCCCTTCGATCGCCCACCAGTGCTTGAAGTATGCTTATGAAGGAGAAATACATGTAGTCCCAATGGACTTAGAGCCCTTCAAGTATTGCAATGCGGTACAATTCATACCTCAATCGACCCTCCCTTCAACGCATTTGGATTTCCAATTAAATCCATCTAAACAAGGTCCAATACCGCGAGGCACCACTGGTGGCCAACAAGGCAAAATCCCGACCGGGTGAGACTTCATCATCGGCTCCTTCATCATCAACGCCACCTATCATGGCCCAACAGAAGGACAAGGGAAAACAAATCATGGAAGAGGTTAAGCCCTTAGAAGAAAGGTTGCCCACAATTTCAACAATAACAACGGAGGAAGCGCCCAACGCAACGAAAACCAAGATTCTCGAACCACCAAACATGGAATGGACTCGGGAAGGACTACCGTTTCCTCCCACCCAATCATCAACAATCACTTGTTGAAATGGCCGGTACGGGCACGGGGGAATACTTAGTGCAAAATGTTGTGGCAACCCCCACACTGGAGTCAGTACAAGACATGGGAAGACCTCGCCTTCCCATTGGAACAATCGTCCCTCTAGGCTACCCACCGAACCAGACAAATTTTGTGTATGGGGGCTTTGATCATGGTCTTGAACCATGCCAACAAAAGGAAACAGACGAAGAGCCTTTTGTTGAAAACATCAATTATCTGTCAAACCCAAAATTTGCCCTAAAATATCTCGGCCAATGCAATTGGCATGGATACGGGCTCGGAAGATATGAGCAAGGGATGCGGATCCTTTGCCAACCAAGATATCAGATGCCATATGACAAGTCAGGGGTAGGGTTCAACCATCCCCTGCCATTAGACATCTTGGTTGAAAATATGCAAGGCCTAGAAATAGGCAACAAGGGGGGATTGGCATTGGGTCCTTATGCCAATCCGAATACGAGAATACACATTGGGAGACTACATCCCATGGTCAACAAACACCCCTAGCAACAACAGTAATCCCTCTTCTTTGCTAGAGAGAGGCGAAAGTTCAGAGATTAATCCTCAAAGAGAACATCAATGGCTGCCAGACATCTTTCTAAAACTGTTCCCCTTAGAGGTTCCAGACGAAATAACACAGTCTCAAGAGAATCAGGTCCCTCCACTAAGAGTGGAACAACCGCAATGGGACCAGATTAATTCACTGGAACAGGAAGAGTCCTCAATGTCGCAAGCAACAGATCTTTGAAGAGGATGAACAATTTTGGATCTATGAAAGTGATTCAGAAGATGAAACGAAATGAACTATCTCGGACATGCGCGACGACATCACCGTGCTCTAACTCATGAAGATCTAATGGGACAGATGGGCATCTCTGTTAGGGCATGAATGGCATGTAGACCCGGCGAGGTGGGACCAAGTGTTGGATCCATGGCTCCAAATTCAAGATGAGCATCGTCCACCTCGAGATCCCATCATGACAACAGTGCCGAGGGAAGACCCCGCCTTCCTTTTCACACATAGAGATGAATTTGCACCTAGGGAGGATCCATTCGTGCCCGTACCTCTAGAGCCAGATCCGGAGTGCAAAGACCATCAAGCTGGGGGTACCTCTATCCCCTAAAGAACCATAATTCAAACCCAAAATGCTCCAAGGATTATCGCAATCACTTGGTCACCCAAAAAGCTCCAAGGATTATCGCAATCTCTTGGTCACCAAAAGCTCCAAGGATTATCGCAATCTCTTGGTCACCAAAAAGCTCCAAGGATTATCGCAATCTCTTGGTCACCAAAAAGCTCCAAGGATTATCGCAATCTCTTGGTCAATCCAAAAAGCTCCAAGGATTATCGCAATCTCTTGGTCACCCAAAAAGCTCCAAGGATTATCGCAATCTCTTGGTCACCCAAAAAGCTCCAAGGATTATCGTAATCTCTTGGTCACCCAAAAAGCTCCAAGGATTATCGCAATCTCTTGGTCACCCAAAAAGCTCCAAGGATTATCGCAATCTCTTGGTCACCCAAAAAGCTCCAAGGATTATCGCAATCTCTTGGTCAATCAAAAAGCTCCAAGGATTATCGCAATCTCTTGGTCAATCCAAAAAGCTCCAAGGATTATCGCAATCTCTTGGTCACCCCAAAAGCTCCAAGGATTATCGCAATCTCTTGGTCAAACCAAAAAGCTCCAACGATTATCGCAATCGCTTGGTCAAAAAAAATCAAGAAATTCAAAAAAAACAAAACAACAAAAATCATCAAAAACAACAAAGATTTGCATCTCAATTCTAGGCATACTCAAATTCATCAAAAAATTCATATTCTCGCACCTCATCTTCACCTTCACCAAAAACAATCCATCAAAATTACAAAAATACATAGCTGCATTAAGCATTGCATCCATACATTGCATATTTGTAGTCATATAGGTCAAAGGCACCATAGGCTGCAATAGCTATGATAGTCCATCTTGTTCCGCATTGTCCCATGTTACAAAAACAACAAAAACACCATGCATAACTTTTACCACACTACGGTCGGTGGTGCAGGAATGTACCAAGAGTTTCGGTGATTCCAGTCATCATTTTCCTCTTTAGCCATGTAGTGTATCAAGTCGAACAGATTTTACGAAGGTAGAGTCATACTTGAAATACACCTTGTTACGTAACATCCCAACACAAATCAAAACACTAAAAATTCCCAAATTGTGTGAACGAAAGACGAAACACTGCAAAATAATCTAGGTCACCACAAGCGAAACGGTTATCTTGCTCATCCCCCTGTGCGAATGACCCCTAGAATGCTGAGAGTTGGCAAAAGGACAAGCATCCTCCCTACCCAATTCCCTAAGAATCCCTAAAGTTCTCAATAGTTGCAAAACACAAAAAATTTGCAAAATGTCAAAACTCCAAATTTGACAAACTACAGTGCACACATCAAAAGGCACAAACAACGGTGATTTTCGTCACTCCATATCCCCAATCCCTTGCTCGAAAGAAAAACAAATCAAAATAAACGGTGATCTCATCACTACAATGAGCAAGTATCCCAATACAATTGAAGAAAAGAAGGGAGTTGACCTTGAATCCCTGGAACTCTCAGCATTCTATAGGTCATAAGGCAAGCTTCAGTACCAATTTGGTTGATAGCCTATCGGTAATGAAGTAAACCTCCCGCATGACGATATATCTGTCACATTAACTTGCGTACGAGATCAATGTTTGCATGTGGATGAGCTAGCTTATGGCATCCTGGATTACATCGCAGATTAATCTTAGTACATACAACAAAGGAATTCGTGGAGCTAATTAGGTGATCCTCAGTACAGGTTCGGTTGAAAGCCCATCTGGCACTGGCGGTATCCTAACAAATACCACTAAATGAACTCAATTGCACACACAGGGATGTAAAATAACTTGGTCAAAAACAAGTCCGATTCATACCTTGTCCAAAAGTCTTGTAAGATAAAGTACAGTCATGGCTAGTGAGTTAAAACCGTCTGAGTCTCAGAAAACCTTAGCTACATTTCTAAACCATCTGCGCTACTTTTCATCCTTATGATACCATCAAAAAAATACAAAAAAAGAAAAACCATGTAGCCCTCCCAAAAACAAATAAAGAGCTTCTAAACAGACCTATGGTGCAATCCATCACAAACGTCATTCATCCATATCACCTCGCATATCACATAGACATCAAAAACATTTGCATTCATCATAGCATATGCATCCATCAAAATAAATCAACATACAAGGCATTTACAAAAATATAGCATGCATCCATCAACATCAATCATTATGCATAACATAAAATCATGACATATACGAAAAAAAAACAAGAAAGCAAAAACAACAAAAACATCACAAAAATGCAACACAAAAGCAAAGCAATAAACATTGCCAGACACAAGTGCTCTTGCACTTAACCTCTTGGCATAGCAAAACTGATGTCAGGGTCTACATTGTCGCTATCCTACTCCCTAAGAAGGCTACCATAGCCGGACCGCTCCACGAGAAGACGGATTGTTGACAATTTCACCCCCAAATGACGTCACAAATGGGTCAAAGCCCACTCAAAAACAATAAGAAAATCAAAACAACAAACAACAATAAACATTGCCAGACACAAGTGCTCTTGCACTTAACCTCTTGGCATAGCAAATCGACATCGGGGTCACAAATTATCACTATCCTACTCCCTAAGAAGGCTACCATAGCCGGACCGCTCCACGGGAAGACAGATTTTTGACAATTTAATCCCCAAATGGTGTCACAAAAACAAAAAAAACAACAAAAAAATGCAACACAAAACCAACAATAAACATTGCCAGACACAAGTGCTCTTGCACTTAACCTCTTGGCATAGCAAAATTGATGTCGGGGTTTACATTGTCACTATCCTACTCCCGAAGAAGGCTACCATAGCCGGACCGCTCCACGGGAGGACGGATTGCCGACAATTTAATCACCAAATGGTGTCACAAAAACAACAAAAACAACAAAACATGCAACATAAAAACAAAGCAATAAGCATTGCCGGACACAAGTGCTCTCGCACTTAACCTCTTGGCAAAGAAAATCGATGTCGAGGTCCAAATTATCGCTCTCCTACTTCCCCAAGAAGGCTACAATAGCCGGACCGCTCCACGGGAAGTTAGGTTTTCGATGATTTCACCCCATTCAGGCATCACCAAAAGGGTTAACACCCACCAAAAATAGGTCCAAATGTTGGAAAAATTGCACACGCTTAACGGTAAACCCTCTAAAGGCACCCTTGCACAAGTCATCTTGGGTCAAGCGACTCGTCGCTTCTCTCACGAAGGTCATTCCCTCATCGATTCGTCGCTTGAGGGGGTAGTCACACTTAGTCACCAACCAACAATCACACACCCAATTAAGGAAAACGACATGCATTCAAAGAATCATTGACAAAGACAATCACGCTCTTGCTTGGGGCAGTAAACAAGCAACAATCAAATCAATCAAACACTTGGCATTTCGTGAATCATGAACACAAGGTTCCCCCTGAGGATAAAAATGCCCTTTGCCTGTTCATGAGTGATCAATGTCTAAGTTCAAGTCACACCTCACCAAAATAGGTTAATACTTGAAATCAAATTCCTTAGCTCGTCGGAAGCAAGGATTCAAGAATGCATGCCCTTTCCATACTTGGGGCATCAAAAGTTGGTTAGGTTACCAAGAAACCCTAATCATTAGTGCTTTGGTTATCTATTTTTGCTCAACATCTGCGTCACCCATGGCGCTTCCCAAAAAGGGGCATCCGTAGACACCAAAACAGCACCAATCCGATTATGTGACTGCAAACACCGATCGCTTTGACAAACACGGCCCCGGGGCAGCCCTCGAGAGGTCAAACGGTGGTCTTAACCACTTTCATAGCAATTTTGTGAGGTCAAGATGCAATTTGGCACACTTAGACACTTTGCCCAGTAATCGTCTCACCCGGGGACGATTGCTAAATTGAAATCATCTCACCCAGGGACGATTTCTGAAATCGTCTCACCGGGGTGATTCTAATTGAAATCGTCTCACCCGGGGACGATTTCTGAAATCGTCCCTGGGTGGGACGAATTCTAAGCTTAACGGGCAAAAAGACAAATGGGGCCAAGTGGCAGCCCAGAACAGTCAGTTGATGACTCCTGCCTCGCACGCGTGTGTGAGTGGGCAAATAGGCCGTTTGAGGACTATCACAAAAGGCATTTATCAAAGCCCAAGTCAACGGAGGACTCCCCTCCCTCATGGGAAGACAAGACTGCCACATGGCGCCTATGACCAACACATGGCATTTGTGCTTCCCTCCCAAAAGAGACCCCATGGGTCTATAAAAGGTGGGACTTTTCTCACCCAAAATATACAGGTTGAAGGAGTTTTCAAGCAACGAAGTGCTGTCGAGTTGAAGACCCACTTGCATCCCTTTTGGTTCACCTTCCCACATCCACCAATCTCTTTTGCAAGGGAGGTTGTTGGGTGGCTTTTGGAAGCTTGAACCGGACCCAAATCCAACACATGGACACCCGAACCAACCAATTCGTCGACCCCCAATCCTAAGAGGTTTTGGGCCCATCCCTAGTGGATTGGCGCCGGAATCAAGTGCCAACGGTGGGAGGCCCACTTGGGCATCCCCGCACTTTTCTTAAGTTTTATTTTAGAGCATTCTAGATTATTTTCTCATGCTTGCATATTGTGTTTCTGTTTGGTGAATTCATAGCTGCAATTTCGTAACCTTTGGTCGGATTCTAGTATGTTTTGTGTCGTTTTGTAGTTTCACTAACTTGCAGGAGGCGATATCAAATTCCTGAGGGTAGAGGCCAAATTGGGAGAATCCGACCATATGGGTCGTCCCAAAATGGCCCCAATTACATAACCCCCCTGTTTGCAGGTGTTTTGGAGACCTCGGGAGTCGACATTGGAGCGTGTCAGTTCGGCTTCCCCAACACAGAAGAAATCGTCCCACCCAGGGACGATTTACGATCGAAATCGTCCTACCCGGGGACGATTTCGAGAATCGTCCCACCCGGGGACGATTTGAGTCGAAATCGTCCTACCCAGGGACGATTTCCAGTTGAAAGCAGATTGGCCGATTGTCTCAGTGGCAATGGCCTGTTGGTAACATTTTTTGTCTTCTGGCAAGTTTTCAGGTTGTTTAGAATCATTTTGTTTACTGTTTTAGATAAATGTTTGCATGCATATTTCGTTAATTTTAAAGAACAAACACCTTTCATTTGCAGTAGGTGCTACTGACATCTTGGTTGTTTCTTTGTTCGCAGGAGAAGCAACGGAGGTGAAGAACTCATCGACATCAGCGGCGGCATCATCTTGGCCCGCCCATTGCAATCGTGGGCACGCGGAAAGAGGAACATTGAGTGATTGTAATCGAATTCTTTTAACGCTCCTAGCCCCGAAAAGGGAGGAGACGTCATTGTAACAGAGATCAAGGGATATTAATGAAAGGGCTGTGTTTTCTCCATTTGCTTGTGTCTCTTCCAATGTGTTTCTTTTCCATTTCATGCACTTTACGTTTCTAGGACTTAAGCGTACTTGATTTTGAATGCAATCGCAATTAGTGTTTCCTTTGCCCGAATCTCGTGCTTTCACGTGCCATGACATACATCTTCCATGATTACATGCACAAGACTTTGGAAGATTACATGGATGATTTTTTGGCCAAATCTCTTTTGTGCCCAGATCATCTCGGTGATTTAAGCAAGATCCTCGATCGCCTCATGGAGCATAGAGTCAAACTGAATCCCAAGAAGTGCATTTTTTGCGTCACATCTAGAAAACTCTTGGGATTCACAGTCTCAAAATGGGGCATCGAGGTGGACCCAAACAAAGCCAAGGCAATCCTTGAAATGCATCCCCCAACTACCATCAAGTAGCTCAAAAGCCTATAGGGAAAGGTCACATCGATCAAGTGCTTCACAGCCTAGGTATCTGATAAGTGTCGACCAATGAACAAGTTGTTGCACAAGGGGGTAGCATTTCACTTGGATGACGAGTGCCAATCAGCCTTTGACGACATTAAACAATACTTGGCTTCGCCACCAGTATTGGCACCACCTATACCAGAAGTGTCATTCTACTTATACATCTTAGCTACTGAGGTGGCACTGGGAGCCATGTTATCCCAGAAGAACAAACTTCATAGGAAACAGGCTACTTACTATCTTAGCCACACCCTGGTCAGCTATGAACTTAACTATGCATACGTTGAGAAACTTTGTTTGGCAGTGGTGTTTGCTACCAAAAAGCTACACCATTACCTACTGAGAAACAAGACATATGTTGTATCTAAGGAGAATCCATTGTGATACATGATGAGTCATACTTATCATAGTAGTCGCACAACGAAATGGATCATGTTGTTGACGGAATTTGACATAGAGTTTATTGAACAGAAATCCATAAAAGGTCAAGTCATAGCCGATAAACTAGCAGAGGCTCCTCTCGAAGATGACCAGCCTCTGACTATAGAACTACCTGATGATGGGGTCTTCCATGTCTTAAAATCACCAGATTTTGATGAGCCTGAGTCACAGGCCAACATAACCCTGTTTTTCAATGGTTCTAAATGTGAGCAAGGTGGTGGCACGGGAATAGTATTCTTCACACCACATGACGCTCCTATGCCCCTATCATTTAAATTAAATTTCCCATGCACCAACAACAATGCAGAGTATGAAGCCTTGCTCATAGGTCTTCAGACAGCAATCACCATGAACATTAAATGATTGAATATCTTCGGTGATTTTCTGTTAATTATCAACCAAGTCAAAGGGGTATTCCAATGCAAATGCCCAGTTCTGCAGGCCTACAAAGCCCTTGTGGACAAATTCCTGGCAAATCTTGAATGGTACGACATCAAGGCACTCCCTCGGTCATCGAATTGTTTTGTGGACACTATGGCCTCTTTGGGGTCGCTAATCCCACAAGAAATTTTTGGTGATATGACCACCATTCAAGTCAAAACACTATCACAATCTATGATGGAGTGAGCAAGTTCTAATTTAACACCAGGAATCCACTCGATCTAGATTGAGCCATCCATGGACAGGTTCTCTTGAATCCACGATCTTCTGAAACATGCCAACTGGGGGTCCTTGTTATCCCCTACTCCCATTAATAGCAACACAACGCTATTCTTACAAGTTCTCTCCCGCTCAACTTTTTCTAGGGATGAAATTCAAGAGGGACTGGCTGTTCATACCATAAAGGTTTCTGATCAGTAGGATTGGTATTCCCCCATAAGGGACTACCTCAAGTTAGGTAACCTCCCACTTGGATTGATGCATGCCACAAAATGTGCATTCAAGCAAAAAGCGGCAAAGCATGTCTTGTTAGGAGACATTTTGTACTGTCATAGCTATGAAGGGATCCTCCTTCGGTGCTTGGACCAACAAGAGTCCACTTGGGTGATCGCCCAAGCGCACAATGGTACATGTGATGGCCACTTCGGTGATATGGCCATTGCAAAGTGCATTCTTCGCATGGGCTATTATTGGCCATCTTTAGAGCGATATTATTGTGCATATATCAGGAAGTGCATGAAGTGTCAACACCATGCTAATTTGACAGACATACCTTCCTAGGCCTTGTAGCCAATCCAATCGGCTTGGCATTTTTCGTAGTGGGGCCTAGATATAATCAGAAATATCTCCCTTGTGTCATCAGGTCATCATACGTTTATTATAACAACCACAGAGTACTTCACCAAGTGGGTGGAAGCGGTTCTTCTAACCTCTACGACTGGACCCCGCATTGTGGAGTTCATTTTGCATAACATCATGTCATTTTGGTATTCCATCCAAGATAATTTTGGATAATGGGACGTCATTCAAAAACAAATATGTGCGTACTTTGACCACAAAGTACAAAATTCAGCATAGTTTTTTGACACCCTATTATCCGCAGGCAAATGGGAAAGCAGAGGCATCAAAAAAAATGCTAGTCGCCATCCTCAAAAAGATAGTCACAAATAATCATAAGGATTGGCACATTCATATCCCACTTGCCCTATGGGCCTATCGCACTAGCATTCGGACACCCATTAGGGCAACTCTATTTTTGCTCGTGTATGGCTCTGAGGCTATCATGCCTCTCAAGTTGGAAATTCCCTCCCTGCGCATATGAATGCAAGAGTTCATCGATGATGATACTGCGTGGCAGGATCGGTTATACCAGCTTATGTTGCTTGATGAATGAGGTGTTAATGCCCTCGAGTATTTACGTATCTATCAAGAGCGACTTAAGAAAGCATACAAGATGAAAGTTCACTTGAGGGACTTTTAGGTTGGTGACTTGGTCTTGAAAGAAAACCAGCAGAACTCTAGTCTGCCATCCCATTTCAGGGACAAATTCATGGCAAACTGGTTAGGTCCCTATGTAATTTATAGAAAAATGGGACCTGGAACATACCGGCTAGCCTCTCTTGATGGAATCAAGGAACTAGAACCCTTGAACATCAGTCATTTGCAACCATTCCATGCTTAGAAGAGCCATAGCCCAAAAAAAATGCTCCAAGGATTTTTGTAATCGCTTGGTCAATCCCCAAAATGCTCCAAGGATTTCCGTAATCGCTTGGTCAATCCCCAAAATGCTCCAAGGATTCCCGTAATCGCTTGGTCAAAAACAAGAAAATTCAAAAACAATAAAATCATCAAAAATAACAAAATTTGCATCTCATTTCCATGCATGCTCAAAATCATCACAAAAATAAAGAGCTCTATTTTGCATATCATATTCATATTCACACAAATCAATCCATCAAAAACACAAAAATATATAATTGCATTACGCATCACATCCATACATTACATATTTGTGGTCATAAAGGTCAACTTACCATAGACTGTAATTACTTGGCAAAAACCTCATTTTCCATATTTCTTCGCTCTATAAACAATCCATCAAAAATAAACACCATTCACTTCTTTTTACAATATCGTAGTCAGTCATCTTCTAATGTATTGAGAGTTTTCGTCTTTTAGTTGTCATTAGCTGTCTAGCCACATACTGTACCAAGTCAGACAGATTCTACGTAGACAGAATCCTACTTGGATCACACATTGTTACGTAGCATCCCAGCACAAATTAAAACACATAAAACATTCCCAAGTTGTGTGAACGAAAGATGAACCCTGCAAAGCAATCTAGGTCACCATAAGCGAAATGGTTATCTTGCTCATCCCCCTGTGCGAATGACCCCAAGAATGCTGAGAGTTGGCAAAAGGACAAGCATCCTCCCTACCCAATTCCCCAATAATCCCAAGTTCTCAAAAGTTGCAAAACATCAACAATTTGCAAACATCAAAAATCCAAATTTTAACATCACAACCAAAGTGCATACATCAAAAAAAGAGCACATAAAATAGTGATTCTCATCACTTCATATCCTAATACCTTGCTCAAAAGAAAAATATAATACAAAAATAAACAATGATTTTTATCACTACAAAAGAGCAAGTATCCCAATACAATTGAATAAAATAAGGGAGTCAAACTTGAATCCCTGGAACTCTCAGCATTCCGACAGGTCATGAGGTAAACCTCAGTATCGGTTTGGTTGATAGTCTATCGGTCACTGGTGGTAAACCTCTCGCATGACGATATATTTGTCACATTAACTTGTGTGCAGATCAATGTTTTCATGTGGATGAGCTAGCTTATGGTATCATACGATAGCACCGTAGATTAATCTGACTAAACACAACAAAGGAGTTAATGGAGCTAATCAGGTGATCCTCAGTATAGGTTTGGTTGACAACCTATCTGGCACTGGTGGTATCCTGACCAACACCACATAAATGAACCCAATTGCACACACAGGGATGTGAAATAACTTGGTCCAAAACAAGTATGATTCATACCTTGTTTAAAAAGTCTTGTGAGATAAAGTACAGTCATGGTTAGTTAGTTAAAACATATGAGTCTCAGAAAACCTTAACTACATTAGAAACCAACTTGCTATATTTTATTCTCGCCATACCAAAAAAAAAAAAAAAAACACATGTATACATAAAAAGCTATTTACCGCAGCCATCGCCTAGGACAAAAAGCCATAAAGTTCTACACAGTCTATGGTGCGACTACCAAACATCACAAATTCAATTCATCCATTCCATTTGCATATCATATAAATTAGAAACATTTGCACTCATCAACACATATGCATTCATCACTATAACTTAACATGCATACATCCATATTCATCAATCCTCATGCATAAAATCAAATCATCACATGCGCATAAACAAAATAAAGTCATCTGTATATATCATCAAAAATGCCCATAGGCTACAAAGAGCTGGTCCTCTGACCCTGCAACAAAATCCAAAATCTCAAAACCCCCAAGCCTAATGTGTCGGCCACCATGATCACACAGGATCGATGTGACAAGAACTACCTCCCGTGTGGTGGGTCCTATGGGACCCCTCAGTGCGGCTGCTGCTAGCCCCTGCATCATGCCTGCTACCACCTCCCTCATCCAATCGCCTGCGATAAGATGATGATGACTGCTTAGTATCACTGTCCCTCGTCTGGCATGAAGAGCCACCTCCAGGGGGCTTAGGTAACCACCCACTGAGGCAGATAATATCTCCCTCCATATCCATCTGATGTCGAGACCAATCCGTCTCCCACCGCAACCACTCTACCTCCCACTGATGGTAGTAAGATATTGCATCGTCGCGCTATGCCATTTGCATCCATAGGAGATCCCTCTCCTGTGCAGCTCTGGTGTCCCCATCCCCCTGGTGATGTGTAGCAAACACGCTATCCCACTCTGCCAGCTGATTCCATAGGAGATTCCTCTCCTGCAAAGCTTCCCCCAACTCCCCATCTCACCTCCATAGTAGCTCCACCAATCATGCATTCTCAGCACGCACTCCTACCTCCGTGTCCTCCACCACAGCCAGATGCATAGGCACCTCTGGAACAGAAGCCTGCTCTAGTTCCCACTGCTTCGGGATGTCCTGCATCTTCGACTGGTCCAGAGCCCCAAAATCCATGCCCAAGTCATCCATCTCCACCATGTTCGCATCCTCTAGCGGAGCTCCCCAACCCTCACTTGGTGCCTTCGCACCATCATCCCCTGCTACTGCTGCCTCCGCACCTCGCAGTGGTCTCTCTCCCCACCATCGTCGTAGAGTCCACCACTGATTGTACTCTATAGGAGTCCTGATGTCATCCATGTCTAGGACGTCGATCACCGCATTTGAATCCTTGCCCAATGGCACGATGACTAGCCGATCCAGAGTCCTCTCGTCCCCCCGATGCTGATAGACCATGGGCTCACCAGGAAACTCCTGGTGCACCTGAAACTATCATGTCACTAGGCTGTATGAGAAGAACTCCTGCTCGGTCCCATGCCACCCAATTAGCCACCACTCCCTACATACCCGTCGGATCCACTCTCCAGCCTCTGGCTAGGTTGGACAGTCCCGATCAGTATAGTACCCTACAACACCTGCCCACCATCAACTCTGTCCCTGCCCCTCCAACCACCATCACAGAGTCGTGTAACCTATATTATTATCTACCATCTCCACTCGCATCATCCATGGTAACCACCCTGGTCTCTCCACCACTATGTGCTGCCAACCCTAGCTCTGCAACAGATAGCTACAGCTGATCCCTTTTTGCCTTCGATAGCAAACCTCATATAGATCCCCATAAAGCTGCTCCAACAATGTCTGTCCCCATATCATGACCAAAGGCTCCTACGTAGAACAATCCACCAGTCGACAGACCACATCCAACAAGTTCCACGGGAACCTCACACCTGACGAGTCAGGTAGCAGCATGTTGGAAATGAGGCCCATAAGCAATGCGTGCCTCACTCCCAACACCCCCCTCTCAAACCACCATCAAACCAAAATCTCACTCATCTGGCAGTCAATATCTGCCCTCTCCACTGGACCATCCACTCCCAACTCCTCCCCGTTCTCGAAGCAGTGTGTCAGCACCGCTGTCTGCTAATCCCACGATGTCGTCCTGATCGACAGTACGTCTATTGGAATCCTAAGTATCCGATAGACATCCTCCAAAGTGACTATCATATCCCCTATTGAGCGATGAAAAGTATTATTCTGGGGATCCCACAAGTTTATCAAGGCCATCATGTAGGCCCGATCCCCAATCACTGGCTCTAGCCGAGTCACTTGCTTGAGCCCCAAGTCATCAAGCCACTCCGAGTCAACCACAGCTAGCGCCTCCCGTGCTTCAGCAAAAACAGTCGGCACGCGATACCGGCTCTTCACAACCTACAACAAACAAAAAAATAAGCACATTAGAATCATGAAAAATAGTGTACAACTACCAACAACATAAACGCATAACAAAATTAAATTTGTCAACCCAGGGTTTTATACTCTCAAATTGATAAATTCAAAAAAAAAAACTATAATACAAGAAAATAATAAAGAGGGAGTTCACTTACTGGTCTTGCTTCGGCTCCACCGCTCGATCTAGTTCGTGCACTCATGGTGGCGAGAAAAATTTGGCAGTGCTTCGCTTCGCAGAATTGACCTCCTCCTCCTCAAAGCTCCAAATCGCTAGAAAAAACAAGTGCAAATGAGCCCAAACCCTAGTTTTGGCCTTTAAATAGGCTTTTTGAGCCTGTAATCGTTCCTCCTTGGGACGAGAACTCTGGTTAGCGCTCATCCCACCCTAAAACTAATGCTCAATAGAAATTCGTCCCACCGAGGGATGAATACAGAGCAAACATTTCACAAAATAGCAAAAATTCACAAAAATGCACCAAAAATAGCAATAAAACTGTCCAATGAGAGTGCTTTTGCACTTGACATTCCGGGCATGCAAAACATATGTCGGGGTCACAAATACTCACTATCCTACTCCCTAAGAAGGCTATCATAGCCGGACCGCTCCACGAGAGGACGAATATTTGAGAATTGCATCCCCAAATGGCATCGCCAAAAGGGTCAAAACCCACTCAAAAATAGCAATAGAGTTGCTGAACGAAGGTGCCTTCGTACCTAACCTTCTTGGCATCCAAAATAGACGTCGGGGTTATAAATTTTCACCATCCTACTCCCTAAGAAGGCTACCATGGCCGGACCGCTCCATGGGAAGACAAATTTTTGACAATTTCAGCTCCAAACGACATCGCCAAAAGGGTTAACACCCACCAAAAATAGGTCTAAATGTCAAAAAACTGCACACACATTCAAATATAAACCTTTGAAGGCACCCTTACCTAAGTCATCTTGGGTCAAGAGACTCATTGCTTTTCTCATGTAGGTCATTCCCTCATCGATTCGTTGCTTAATGGGGTAGTCACAACTTAGTCACCAATCAATAAGTACACACCCAATCATGGAAATAGCATGCATTCGAAGAATCATTGGCAAAGACAAATCACGCTCCTGCTTGGGGTAGTAAACAAGCAATAATCACAAGCTGATCAATCACTTGGCATTCGTGAATCATGAACTCAAGGTTCCCATAGACAAAAGGTTGTGCCCTTTGCCTATTCATGACTGATCAATGTCCAAGCTCAAGTAACACCTCACCGAAAAAGGTTAACACTTGAACTGAGTTCCTTCGCTCATCAAAAGCAAGGATTCAAGAATGCATGCCCTTTTCATACTTGGGGCATCAAAATTTGGTTAGGTTACTAAGAAACCCTAATCATTAGTGCTTTGGTTATCTATTTTTGCTCGACGATGTGCCTTGCACAACGCATCCCAAAAAGGGGCATCTGTACACACCAAAACAACACCAATCCAATTATGTGACTGCAAACACTGATCACATTGGCACACACAGCCCCAAGGGCAGCCCCCAAAGGTTAAACAGTGGTCCTAACCACTCTCACAACATTTTTTGGTCAGAAATCATTTTGGCACCTTCAAGCACTTTGCTCAATATCCGTTCCACCCAGGGACGAATTCAAACTGGGATTCGCTCCTCCCAGGGACGAATTCATAATTCGCTCCCGGGTGGGGCGAATTGCAGGTTTGATGGGAAAAAAGTCAAATCCTGGTAAATGGAAGCTTGGATCCACCACTTAGTGTTTCCTTAATTGCATGGGAGTATAGGTGAGCATTTTTTAGCGTTAGAGGTTGTTACAAGGGCAGTCATGAAGTCCCTATTCAGGGAGGAATCTCCTCCCCCACTGGGAAGGCATGATTTCCAAGTGGCGCCCCTGCATGCTCATCCTAAGAGACCTCCAGCTCTATAAATTGGTGGGTTTTCTCACCCCAAAAGATATAGAGTAAGAGCAATTTGGAGCAACGAAGTGCTGCCATTTTATTTCCCCATACATCCTTGTGCGATTTGTGCCTTTCACATCCGTGATCTCTTTTGGAGAAGAGGTCATTGGGTGATCATTGGAAGGTCAAATATTGAGCCCAAAACCTGATATTTGGCCATAGAATACCACCCCAATTTTCCGACAACACCTTACAAGAGATTTTGGACCCATTCCAAGTGGATTGGTGCCGAAATCATGTCCCAACGGTGTGCGGCCTGCCCAAGTGCCCACGCACTGCCATGAGTCTAATCGTCCCTTTTAGGAACAATTAGGAAGCTGTGGCAGATTGTTCTTTCAGTTATATTTATCTTGTATTTCATCTTATGTTGTTTAGGTAGTTTGCAATTTCTATTTCGTAATGTTTTGAGCAAATCTTATCATGTTCTATCACTTTTTTGTCTTTGCTAACTTGCAGGTAGCATAATCAAATTCCTATTAATGGAGGCCAAATTGTGAAAATCTAGCCATCTGGGTCTTCCCAAAATACCCCCAATTAGCTAACCCAAAGTTTTTAGGTCTTTTGGAGCTCTCTATGTAGGACATTCGGGATAGTACCTTGTCAGCATTTTGTTGCTGGTAAATTCGTCCTGCCCCAGATTGAATTCAAATCGGTGAGGAATTTCTTGACTATTATTTTTGTAGTGCCCTCTTGGTGATGTCCTTATGCCCCTGTACGATTTTCAGAGTATTTGGATTCATTTTAGTTATAGTTTAATTCATTTTTCTCATTCACTTATTGTAGGCTTGGGGATTGCATGTTTTGTTTCATCCGTAGGTGCTACTAACTATTTCTTGTTCCTTTGAACATAGGATCGGAACATCATAAGAGAAGCAAGGAATCAACATTTTTAGACACAAGCGACGGTGATGTTTTGGTCCACCCATCTCACATGTGGGCACGCGGAAGAAGGATGGTTGTCCATGGATGTGACCAAGAGACGAGTTTAACGCTCCTCGCCCCTGAAAAGGGAGGATGTGGATTGTAACCGAAATGTGAAATACATCAATAAAATATAAGGGCTATTATTTCATTTGGGCTTCAATTCATGTTTCTCTCCATTTCATGTATTTTTAATTCGTAGGGTTTTAGCGTTAAGTTCAGTTCCATTTTTGCATCATGCTTGGAGCTTTTCCTTTTTTGTTTTCGTATCCTCGTGCTTCCACAACTATATCTGACATATCAAGAAGTATATAGACATTTTTTAGGTATATAACGACTTTTAGGTATATAGGAAGACCCTAAGGTATATAGGTCAAATATGTATATAGATGGAAGTTGATGTAAGGTCATCAAAAAATATTCTCTTTCCTCTCTTAAGCAACTATAAAAATAAAATTTAGTAAAATTAAGTTTATTTCTTCCCTAATCCATGGCCAAATTATAGTATGTGACTTGAAGTATTGCCCATCAACTAGATCTTAACATAGACCCTCAAGCACTCTCTTTCCCATTCATGATGAACAAGGGAGGGTAGCTTTCAAATCTATTGATCTCTAGGCCTCCTTATTACATAGAAATAAGGAGGCTATAGAAACTATTTTAGAAGAATTTAGAGATCCTTTAGTTATCCTCTCTTAAGAGTCCCTTCTAGAATGCACTTAATAGCCCATGTATAACCCCTTAATAACTAATCAAGTGGAACAAGATATGGCTCTCTATACATAGACCTTAATACATAGAATTAAAATTAAAGCAAATTGCAATCCTTAAATTATCACTTCTATGGATGACAAGACATGAAATATTCTCTCATCCTTATGATAATATTCATATTTTTCTCCCCTAAAGGAGTTTCTATAAGTCATTGAATTTTGTCATATTTCTAAAGAAGTGAGCATAAACTATATGCTTTCCAGTGCTCCCATATGTCACTCTTGTCTTAATAATATTTTACCAAAAATATGTCTGAATTTGGGCTTTATTTAAAACCTGACTTCCATAATTTCTAATCCTATATCTTTGAATATATTTTTCTTAGACAAGTCAAGAGTAAGCTATACAATACCTATTTTGATATTGTATGCTCTAATGTCTATACTTCACCATTTAATTATTCATGAAAGGACTCTCATACCACATATACCATTGAAGCCTCGTTATTTTCAACATCAAACCCTAGCTTTATAAATGGAGAAACTAAAATAGAAAATTACCTTGATCCAGGGGTTTGCATCTTGTCATAGGTACTTCTATGAGTACTTGTTCAACCAACATTTAGATTCCTTCATATCTCATCAAAACATTTCTCTAAATTTTGAAACACCTAATTTCTAGATGTACAATGGAAATGATGACCTAAATAATCACCTTAGTGTTAGCTTTTGATGATATATGTAGTTGGAGAGATCTAACACAGGTCCTAATAAGATGTAGTAAATATGAGATAAAGTGATTCTACAATATGACTGAAATATACTATAAATATAAATGATGAAAATACAATGTAGTATGAAGGTAATGGTCACTCCATTACTATAATCTAAAGAAATAAATTGTACTCCATACAAGAGTTCTACAACTACCTACCACTCTCTACTACATTACACTTGATATATGATATGTCTCTATGAGACCCTTTATATATGAACATAGATTCCTTGGCCAAAACTCTACCTAGTTGTACAAGGGGATACCTTGCACATTGACACTTGTGCACATGGTTATGCACAATGGTAAATATTTGCAAATGGGGCGAATATTAGGATTTCCAAAATTGGAAATTGGTGAAAATGAGGACCCTCGACATCAGCCCATTCGCCTAAAATTTTTAGGACCAATTTTTTCTTAGGGTTAGTTTACCACAATATATATCCAAACATAGGTATATTTGTACTCATTGAAAATATCTTTTTGAGCTTGATCTAATGGTGGTTTGTTTATGATGTTATAATATGATTTAATAGGTTAGAATTTTCGCCAAAGATAACCTTACTTTTTAGAGCTTCAAATGCCCCCAAAGTTTTGTGTGAAGATGATTAATTTGATTTGCATAGGATTCGCCTTAATTTCAATTAAGATTCACCATTTTTTTGCAAATACATTTTAGGTCCAACATAACCTTAAAATTAATAGTTTCTACTAATAATATAATAATATATATATTAAATAATCGGAAATAATTTTAGAAACTTTTCTTGAGAACACTAAAAACATTCTTCAAGGAACCATACTTTTGTTGTTCTTGTATTTACATAAGTAGGATTTATGTTAATAACATATATTTAATTTATTTATTTTTAAATAACGTCTATGACACATCTTATTAAAGCATAATCTTTTAATATAATTTAATACATTTTAAGATAAAATTTTAAGTTTAATATAATAAATAACAATAGAATTTATATTCTTAGCATTAATTTTAAATCTAATTAATCAATATAATTATAATTTTTTATTCTAATAAATATTATTAAATTCATATTTAACTTTAGTTAATTATTATATATTGTCTAGTATATTGTAAATAAAAGAGACTAAAACTCGTCGAGTGAGCGTTGTTCTTCTCCTCCCCGGGATCCATCACGACGAGAATAAGACCATTATTATATTTTATATACCTGATCGACAATGTGAACGCGAACGTTCTCTTTTGGGGCCGTCCTGCCTGCAGAGGGGATAGATATTATTTTTCACCAACCATTTCACAATACAGTGTGTGGAAAAAATGGTGGCGGTGACAAGGCAATCCACTCAATCCTTCTCCCAGATGAAATGCATCATTGCAGATTGTGCAGTCAGGGACGACAGTAACATGCTCTTCGGAATATACTACGGGAGACAAGGATTCTTTTATAGAATCTTTGTCTACCGCTACATCTATTCCCTTGCTTGGGAATTCTCCATCCGAAGCATAGAGCAACAAAGTGTCGGCTACCATGTCAATTGGAGCGCGGAATAAATTTAAAATTACGTCTCCTTATAGCTTCCTCAATGACATTTTCATACTCAACAAAAAATTGTTAATAGGCTTCCGTGCGCAAACTGGAAGAATCTGCCTCGTTTTGTAAATCGTGCAGTTGATAGTATGTTCTAAGTGCTCGATCGTTCAAGTCGTTTATGTATTGAAAAAGTTCTGTATTTAAGATATCTCTGTCACGACTGCCAATGTGAGTACGATTATGATTACTGTCTTGCTCAATTATTTGATTATTGTGTCTCTGATGCTGGCGGGGAATATCTTCGATTCTACGCCGGAAAATACGATTAGGAATGGATGAGAATCGATGACGAATTACATGAAACATGTGGTTCAGTACTTGAAGCATGGAGTGGCTCAAGTTGTGGTATAGGTCGACCAGAGAATCAGTTACCCTCGTATAATCGTTTTCATGGTATTCTTCATCCCGTCTTACAATGGTATCTGTGTGCTCTTTGTTCTGCTGGATTGACATTTTGAGCTCTGTGTATTTAGTGGGCTTGGCAAAATAAAACAAAACAATGCGGCCATCTGTTTATAAAAATTGAAGATCCAAGCGATGTGCTGCTCAAAGTCTATTAGTAATGTTCTTGGCCAATAAATAATTGGTTTTCAGTCTTTTACCATCTTGGTTACTAATCCTTTTCAAAAGTTCAAAAATGATTGTTTAAAGGCCAGTTAAAAGACCAGTTTGTATGCAAAGATTGATGGGCAGGAAATTTTGACTATTGATCTATGAAATTTTGACTGGTGTATTGATCTATGAAATTTTGACTGGTGTATACATCTAGGATTTTATAAATATTGTCAAGTTTTTGGGTCTCACATAATAAAGGAATTAAATAATATTTTTTAAAAGTGTAAAGATTATTTATTATTTTTGTTGAGTCTTATACGTTGGTTAGAAAAGTTTCTCACAATAATAAAATAAATTTTTTTATTATTTTATAATAATAATTTATAAATGTTTATTTAATAAATTTTAAGATGTAGAATAAATAAATAATTGTATTGATATTGTTTAAAGTAATTAAAGTAATTGAGTTTTGTGGGTCAATAAAAATATTACTAAATCTTATTACAATGAAAAGTTCATTTGTGTAAACACATTAGAATGAATATTTTTTTTTAAAGATGATTGTGAATATAAGTGTGGAAAGTATATTTGTCATATGATTACAATTTATTCTAGTATCAAGTAAAACATATCTTGTAGCCTTATTGTTCCACATGGTGTCTACCCTTTGAGACTGAAGCTTTGACGTATAATGTGCACTTACACTCCCCATTGTTTATTGTGAACAAATTAGTTTTACATAACAAATGTTAATAACACAAGAAGAAATGCTATTAACCTTTTATTTTTTTAGTAATTTTTTTTTTTAAATGATAATTTGTAGTCTAATTGAGTTTGTAAAATATTTCAATTAAAATTTTGTGTTTTTATGTGAAATTTGATAGGAAATGCAATACGAATAATGCAAAACTATTAGCTAGAATAATTAACAAAATATATTGAGTGTTGTAGTTTATATAACATTGGTCATAGGCTTGAAATAGTCAAATGGAAAGGGTTTCCCCCTTAGGTAGTAAATGCGTGAAGTAGGAAGTCCCCCTCTAGGTCAACAATATAAGAATTAATGCTAACAACTAAATAGTTATTATTGACATAACAATGTGAATAATCAACTTAATAACTATATTATTAACCATAGTAAAAATAGTTAATGATATTTACAATGGTAAACAATGGAATAACCTAGTGGCAAAAATAGAAACTACTTTTTACCCTAACATCCCCCTTATTACATTATTTGAGTAATGTATATAACTGTCTCAATACAATAAAAAATATGTTGATCTGCTTGTTCTTGCTTTTGCTTGGGCTCTGTCACATTGGTTGCTCTAAGAAAAGATGGGTGATTCCTCACTTTGTCTACACATCAATGAATGTCCTTATTGTAATCTTGTCATCCAATGAGATTGCATCGGTAACCAACTGCTACAACTGTTAGGTGTAGTAGAGTAGATCACTTCATACGAGGTTCATTAGGATACAATATGATTTTGCAAAAGTTTTGATAAGGTAGCTAAGGTGTTGGTTGCTACCGAAAATGCACCCTTATAAGTTTTCCCCCCTTGTTGCAAAACATGTTGTAATAAATTTTCTGAAAGAAGTGTGACTAAGGTGTCAGACAATGTTGAAAATGCACCCTTATAAGTCTTCATCCTTTTTTACAAAAAATTGTCTGAAGTAGGATAAAAAATGTTTATCCCCCTTAATTGCAAAATATATGCAACTCATGAAGCTTGTTAAGGTTTTTACAAAGGTTACCTTCTAGGAAAATTTTACACCAAAAAATTCCCCGTTTTGTTACAAGTACTTCAAACAAAGAGAGTTTGTTATTTATGAAACCTAAAAGAGGTACAATCACCCCTTTATTGCAAGTACTTCAAACAAAAACGTATTATATTTATGAAGCCTAGGGTGACAAATTTGTTTCCCCTTTACAATACTATCTTAGCCATGAGCACTTTGTGTGCTCTTTCTGAACCAAAATTTGAATCTGAATCACATACTTCACTAGCAACATTACATTTGTTTTGCTTCTGTGATGTACCTTTGCCATTTTTATTTTGCTTCTTTTTAAACCAACACCGATTGGTCTCATGGTTGTCTTTTTTACAATGTGAGCAAAACTTTTTTTGAGGTTTCTTTCCCTTACCTTTTGAATATGATCTTCCCTTCTGAAAGTTTACTTTCTTATTTTCACCCTGATTGTTCGAGTGAAGTACATTGTTTATCACTTCATCACTTTGGATTTAATTTGCTTCCTCTATTTGAAGAAAATTGAATAACTCCACAAAGGTGATTATTCTTTGATATACATTAAGGGATGTTATTAACATCTTGTAGGATTCGGGAAGAGCCCTCAATATTACTAAATTCATAATAGTATCTTCTACTTTGGCTCCTAAAACATCTAAATTTGACTTCAGTTCTACCACTCTATAAAGGAATAGTTCTACTAATTCTCCTGACTTCATATGGAGTGTATGAAGTTGTGTTTGAATTTTTATAATAGTTGATTAATTCTTACCTTCAAAAATAGTATAAAGTGCATCCCATGCATCTTTATCATTTTAGCTTCACTTATGTGAGGCTGGATCTCATAAGTATTAGCTAAGAGGATCAACATGAGAATATGATTATTCTTTTTATCCCATGGTTTTTTATCTGCTCATGGTGATGTGGGTCTTGTTTTAGTGCCATCTACTAAATCCTATATTTCCTCTATAGTCAATATGACTTTCATCTTAGTTTTCCATGTTGAATAGTTAGGATCTTTAAGCAATTATGTATCATTTAGGTATTTGTTGATAGTTGCCATGATGAAGGTCCTAGAATTTACAGTAAGATGATATTTATTTTAATATTAAGTTGTATTTAATGGAACCAACCTGAAAAATCTCTTTGAAGAAAGAAAATCATTTTGAGGATATTTAAGCCAAATAAATAAGAAGTGAAATATAATTCACTCAAAAATATATTTAATATCACCTGCCTCTCTTGAAGAGGAATAATCGGTTAGAGGAAATTGAGCCAAAACAATAAGAGTGAATTAAGGGTTTTTATTTAGGAAAGAATATCAGTTTTACAAATGGCTTAAACTTGTGTAAATTATTTACATAATTTTTTGTGAAATTTGGAAATTTTTAGTACTCTTGATTTTGTGACTTATAATTGCATAAAAAAAGAAAGTAAATGCAATAATAAATCAAAGAGTACCCACAAATTATTATCACTTAGGTGTCGGATGCAACCGAAAATGCACCTAATTTGTCAATTTGTAATAAACATGTCGAGTAAAATAAAAAATACACCTTATTACTATTAATTTTTGCACTAAAAATTGAATTTATGTTGTGCAAAAATTTGATATTTTATGTCTCCTCTTGTTTTTATGTTGCAAGAATGTAGTATAAAACAATTGCCTTTCTTTTTTGTGTCGTAAATTTAACAAGTTTTGATTTTGTTTTAAGTGCTCCTCACTTTTGTGTTACAAGTTTGCAAAAGAAATACAATTTCTTGTCTTCCCCCATTTTTTTTTGCAAAATTAAAAAATACCACTCCTTTCAAATCAAGTCGACACACGACCCACATTTGAAAGGCTTCCAGAACCAGTTGACATATGACTTGGTTTTTATGGGCCCAAGTTCTTTAATATCTTCTCAATTTTGTAAAAATATAGAATGTGCAATTTTACGTATTATATCCCCCCTTGGAAAAAACAAATGCACACTTTGCATTTGAATTTTACAAAATTTTATCTCCTTGTTTTCCAATTTTTCAAGAAAGAATCAAATGTCTTGATGTTATCTCCATTTGTTTGTTTAAAATTAACAAGGTTGAGAATATTATTTAGGGCTATCTAATTTGAAAAAACAAATGGTGCTCTTAAATGTCTTATATCCCTTTTTTGGGAGAAAACAAAAGCCCTCTTTGATTGAAAATTTTGCAAAAAATATGTCTTTTAATTTTGAAGTTTATAGCAATTTTCTAATTAATTTTAAGTATTATTCATCAATAGTAAAAACTATTTTATTTTAATTTTTTTTTTTTAAATAATTTTATATAAAATAATATTAAATTATTAATAAATTAAAACCAAATTTAATTAAAAAAAAAAATTGAAAGAAAAAATATTATAGGGTAGGCTAGCGCCCCATATTACCTTGTCCCTCTCATATTTCTTTATCACACCAATAATAAAAAATAGGGGCTTTTTACCCCGATGGGACTCGATCCTGTCACTTGGAGTAGGCTAGTGCCCTAGGCAACGGTGCTCTACCATCCTGGCTATAGCGCCAGATGGGACAAGGAGAGCATCTTCTCTCATTTCTTCCTGATGAGCAATGCACATAAAAAAAATTAAGGGATTTTAGTCCCACATCCGCCTTGCGGATCGTGATTTGGAGTTTAAAAACTCTAATCTACCCCTTCAATACTAATTGCCTTCAAGCAATCATAAAAGTCATAGAATCTTTTTTCAGCTATACCAACAAGTAAAAAACCACTACATCAATGAAGGATCCAACCAATCACCACTTACCATATCAACATCCAAAAAAGGATGCAACCACTCACCATGTTAGTTTCCAAATCAACCTCAGAATCCATGCTAGCTTAGCCAGTTTCTAGGTCAGTGTTAGGTCAACTTCCTTGATCCGTGTACCATCAGTTCAATATCCAATCAACTTTTCTTTGATATGTGTACCTACACCATATGTCCAGCTCAACTAGAGTGCCACATCCATTTCTTGGTACCCATACTTTAGTCAAACTTTATCATATATCCTCGGGATTCATATTGGTAGGTGGATCAGGTCATTGTTAGAGGAGATCTATGTTAGGGGTGGTCTACGGTGCCTAGGATCTAGTTGTTCAATGGTATGGGAGGATACAATATTGATACATTGTTAGTACCTATCATATTTCAGGTGAATAGCGATAGTTTAGTGCCCATGTAAACTAATGTACCCATCAGATGTGATAGCAGGCATGTTAGATACTTCAGATTAAATGCATTCTCACTAGATACTTGCTACTCTAAATCTCATACGCAGTGCCATGGAGGTTTCAGGTCTCAATCTAAAGTCATAGAGGCACATCATAATTGCACATGGTGGTTGTCAAATCAAATCAGTGATGCATTAGGGATCTACTGGGCTATCAATGATCTGACAGGTCAATAGACTGTCATGTGACAATTGCTGTTGGTTGACAGTTTTAATGAAAATAGATATCACTACTCAACAAAAAATTTTGAGCCAAACAAAATAAAAAATTTGTGTCATGTGCCCATGCTTGCTAATGATGTTGCCTCGGGATGTAGGCCTATCCAGGGGGTCCCATGTGTTGAGATTTGGACCCCTGGTCTAGTTGGAATAGGTCATTTCCCACCTTGTCTAGATTCTCTGAGTGCCCACGTAAGCTTCATGGCTTTGATGCCAATGATAGTAAAGGCAATGCGAGTAATGCAAAACTATTAGCCAGAATAATTAACAAAATATTGAGTGTTTTAGTTTGTATAACATTGGCCATAGGCTTGAAATAGCCAAATGGTAACGGTTTCCCCCTTAGGTAGTAAATGCGTGAAGTAGGAAGTCCCCCCTAAGTCAACTAACAACCTAGGAATTAACGCTAACAACTAACAAGTTATTATTCACATAACAATGTGAATAATCAACTTAATAACTATATCATTAACCATAGTAAAAATAGTTCTCTTTGTTTGTGTTATTTCGTGTTTTTATGTGTGAGTGTTTTCTATGTTTTTTGTGTTTGTTTATTGTCTGTTGTTGGTTGTTTTTTATTTTTATTTTTATTGTATTTTTATTTTTATTTTTTAGGTTTTGGTTGTGTTTATTTTTCATGTTTTTTTGGGTTATGTCTTCATAGTGTTTAGTTGTTTTTATCTTGTTTGTGTTTTGTTATGTGGTTCTTGTGTTTTTCTATGTGGTTTGTGTTGTGGTTTATTTTATCTTATTGTGCATGTTTGGTTGTGCTTTTTTTTTGACACACTCAATGAGAATGTTTTTTATTTTATTTTATTATTTTTGTTGTTATTTACTTATTTTTAAATTGGTTTTATGTGTTTGTTTTCTTCTTGAGTATGTCAAAGGTGGTAGGCCAGGTCCAAGTCCTAGGTGTTTTTGGCGAAATGGATACCCATGCCTCCTTGGGTCTTACCCGAAAGTGGCATCCCTTTTGGGATGTTTTCCACAAATAAAAAAAACCATAGTAAAAATAGTTAATGATATTTAAAATGGTAAATAATGAAATAACCTAGTGTTAAAAATATAAATTACTTTTTACCCTAACAAAATTTTCATCCATATCCATTTCCAAATAAAGAGCTGATTTTTTTCAATACAAGCACTACATCTTTGCTATAAATTACTACTATACATTTTGGAGCTAAGGCTAAATCAAATATTATAGGATGAAGAGTGCATTTTTTGTTAATTTTGGAAACATTACCGAATATTTTGAATGTTGATGTTAATATGAGTTGCAAATATACCCGATATTTGATGATAAAACATCAAATTGACCCGAGTCATAATTTTTGACTATGTAAAATGGTTGGATAGATTAAAGCATTGATGTTACTAGATGGGCATTCTAGTGTCCAGTTTATAGAAGCCTAAGAAGAAAATGATGTTGATGTTAACAAGGGAAAACAAAATATTCAGCTTGATATTAAGAATATTTAGTTCCTTGAATCAAGAAATTGGCTAAGTATAAATTTGTAGCATCCAACACAATAGTGGAGCTTGCCAAGTGCATTCATTCTCGTTGTTGAACATTTTATAATTCTTATGTCAGTAGGTACATTATAAGGCCCAACCTGATAGCATGATAAAACCAAAATTAGCTAAGACATATATTGGACCCAATACCCAAGAAAATACTTCACCAAGATTAGGAACAAAAAAGTTGTTAGATAATATTGAGTGATGACAATAGCAAAAAATGCTATAATTTATAGCATAAATGAATTGAGAACTTTAAACTTGCCAAAAATGTTGAAAGAGACATCAAGTGAAAGTGTGCAACAAATATTCCAATATGTGCTCTCAACAAGTAAATCTGCTATCAGAGAACCTTAAAAAACATGGAAGGTTCTCTAGCCAACACTTGTGTTGTTATATCTAAAAATATAGTGGGAAAACTAAAATAAAAATAGACATATCAAAAATATTATGCATTAGATGAAGATACAATAGTCAACACTCCCTCAGATCAAGTAGAAAGGAGCCATCTTAGCATCATGATGTCAAATTAGTTGAAAAATAATGAGTTGGAGGTGTGAGAACATGTACTACAACATCCTATCAAACATGCAATCTACTCTCTAAACTATAATGAAAAATAACCAATTTTAATTGTAAATATATATATACTAGAATGCAAGTCATTATAAGGGTTAGTTCTTTGGAATTTATAATTGACATATTTATATTTATTGAGGACTATACATACTTAGAATGAATATTGGATTATTGTTTGAATTTTTTCTCATCTTTCTTTGTTGAACATGTATATACACCTTACTAAGTGTTAATGATTTTCTATTAAAACTATGAATGAATAATTCTATTATATTCTACATTCTAGATTTGTCCTTGGATTTACCATTATAGTTCTACAATTATATAGTGAATGCTTAGTGTTCTTCATGTTATAGGGACATAAAGTGTTCTATTAGGTGGTTCAGTCTAAGTTTCAATTGTGATACTCTCTATAGTATGTCTCTTTATGTTATAAATTTCATACCTCTTTTAGCTCACCTTTATAACCCTTTAAACTTCTTACTTTAGTATGCAACCCCCCATTTAGTTAGGTTAGCTAGGCATAGGAATTGACCTTATCTAGAGGTTGATTAATATAACCTTTGTTTCTAAGCCATCTAATCTCTTGGTCAAAGTCTTTAGGGAACACTCCACTCATTCACTTACCTAGGTATATTTTGAAACCAAGATGTTTTATTTCTCTCTCATGTATAATTTGATAATCAATTAAAGTACTCTTTAGATTTTTTTAGTTTGAATGTATTCATAATGCTCAAATATCCCAATGTGTTATACCAGTGTGTGTGTTTCAACTATTTATAATCACAATGCTCAAATACTTAACCATTTATAAGTTTTTTTTCTCATCCATAATATCCTAAAAATACCTTATGATATTGTATGTGTAATGGGTATTTATAAACTATCCACACTTTTCTTACCATATGATTGTTATATTTAACTTTGTGAAAAAATCATACATATAATAGTAACTACTTCATCTATTAGTATTGCAATGGTAAGGAATTTGGCCTCCATTTCAAAGGTCCAAGGTTCAAATCCCACTTAGTATTAAAAAAACTAGTTCATCTATTAGGTTTTTATGCATGTATTAACAATATGAATATTAATATTCTGTTAAACTTCTTTTCCATGTTCATAATACCATTCAAACTTTTCTATTGTTACTTGAAGCAATAGTGTTATCTAAATCATGAGTATAGAATAATTTTATCATTGACTATGATTTCTAATAATGTGCTTAGTTACTCATAATAAGAAGTCTTATTACAATATTTTTCAATCTCTATATTGCAAGGAGGCACCCTTTAATAATGTTTAATGTCACCTTAATTTTCCCTATCAAATAATTACAAACAATGTTATTTTATAATTCTACATGAAAGTTCTAATATTATGAAGAGATTGAACTAAAGAGATAAGATGTTTTACCCTTTTTTTGTATCTTGATCACATGAAATCCTATCTGTGGCTATAAGTAAGTATTTATGACATGTCCTTGTAATACATATTTGGTGTTGACCACCATATCTTCATATAAAGAAATTTGTGTTCATATAAAATCAAACACCATGTCTATGATGTCTTGCATCCCATTTGTGCATTAAAATACAATAAATATGTTCATTATGATGATGCTATCATAAAAAAAATAATAAACTATTATGAGTTAATTCCAATGTTTAAATAAGTGAAATAAGGGTATAACTATTAACCACTCTTCAACACACAGTAAAACTATTAAGCATTAATATTTGGACCTGTTGTAAAATAGATAGATACATGAATTTTTTATGACAACAATAAATATGGTTTATCAAATATTAGAGTCTATAATTATGGTGCAGCACCAAGAGAAGGGGGTAAATTAAATGATTACCTCTCAAGTAGCATAATTTCTCAAATAGCTTTAATCACTTGAATGGTATAATACCATTCACTTGCCTAACAATGTTATTACACAAAACTTGAATGGTAATAAAATTTCCACCTAAACAATTTGCACGTTCCTCTTGAATATATTCACTTAAATGGTATACTGTCGTTTACTTGAATACCACTTTTGGTGTTACCACTTGAATGGGTAATTTTTTTTTTTGGTACTATTAATAAAACATAGGGTTTTGAAGTGGCCCACAACCATTTACAACTACTCCTGAAGGAGCACTTCCCTAAAAAAACAACAACCCACTAAACAAGCACTCCTACAGAAGCAATATAAAATACAACCAACCCACATTATTACATCCACACCAAAAGGGGCACCACACCGGACTTACAACCTATGGTTTACATCAACTCTGGTATGATAAAAACAACCAAAAAGTAGAGGATCAAAGGGACCCATGAGCTGGTGAAACCAATTGTTGAGAAACCAAGTAATAAATATTTGAAATTTAAAAACATTCCCACTTAAATTGAACAAATATTTTTGAAAACAACTCGCAAGACACGAGAGAAGAAAACCAAATAACGAAGCATCAAACACATCTACCAAACAATGGAGATGATATATTCACCAACTAAAATGTAAAACCAGGGGTTAGAAAAGCCCTAGAAAATATAGCATCATGAAATTCAAACACCAAGATCCAAATGAGCCACCTCAAAAAACAACCAAGGTAGAGGAAACTTGAACCCAAGTAAAATCTAGAGACAAAGAAACCAGCTCGTATGGAGCACGCTGCCCAAAAAATTTGCACTAAAAACCATCCTACAAGCACCAAGGATTCAAACCCAAAACTAGAATAGAATCAAACAACCAAAGCTCCAAAACAGAACAAGCGCATGAAAACACGAGGTCCAAAAAATCTACCCTACAAACTAGCCCATGAGCACAAGAACCACTATCCCTAAATCTAAGCAGGGACCTTTAGCCAAAGCATTAGAGCAGAGCAAGAGCACCTTAAGGAAGGGAACCAAAATTAGGGAATTAAGATTCTGACAAAGAAATCCAATGAATCTTCATGAAGAAATCCCAAGAAACTATTTGCTAGAACATTGCAAACCCACCCATCACCAAAAAACAAAACAATTGGGTATCCACAATAAAAAACTTGGAGGTCATGGAGCAGGATTTTGAGGGGGATCGATAACCTAGAGACCTATGAGGAAACCCCCCATAGACAACTACAAACTAATACCCAATTCCTATGGATTCAAATATCTTTAGTAATTAAAATAAAAAAGCTCCAATAAGGGATAAAACCCAATAGTACAGCCATCCAAGGCTCACAAAAATAACTAGGGCAAACAACCCACTACACAGATCACCAACTAGCCACCATATCAACAATGATTTAGACAAAATTATAATAGGGGACTCCCATGTTCCCAACATACAAAAAATATTGGAAGTAGCTCCACCATATATAAATATGGGACAAAAAATCGTAATCCCCCATTCTCCTGCAACCTAGAAAATAAAGAGGCACAAGAAAATGACTAAGGGCTAGAGATATGAGGGATAAATGCTCCACCAACTATCACACCAGGGACAATGATGTTCAAGCAATGAATCCCCTCCAATTTCTTAATATCAATAGCCCCCAAATCTAGATCCAGAAGAAATTCTAGCTCCTCAACACCACTCTCCCCTGCATACCACATCATGCTCTCCAGAAGATAGTTCTTACTTCAACATTGGATAACTTGGATAGCAAGTATTTTGAATGGATCCTCACTAAATCGTGCTTTGAACCTTTACTCGAATATTGATTAGTTATTCATTTTAACATTGTACACTTGAATGACATCCTTAATTTGTATTTGAATGGTAATCACATATTCCTCACTTGAATAGTATCCTACACATTGGCTTATTATCTTTATTGGAAAATATTCCCACTTACATGGCAACATTCATTTTCCTTTTAATGATATCTAACTTCCATTTGAATGGCCTTCACTCAATATGTAACCACACTTTGTCATATCCCAAATTTTTATAGTCATATACACACAATTGTATTCTACAACTTCCAAAATAAAAAATACAACACATTCACCATTCAATATCATGTAAAAAAATATTAGAATATGATTTTATTTTTATTATTTATGATCATCAAGTACACATTACTTTTGTAATATATTCATATAATTATCATTTATCATAGACACATTTACATTGACTATTTTCTAAGTTTCCCTTCCTTCTTTCATATCTCCTTCTAGGCTTGTTGTCATTTTTCTATTATTCTTCTATGTGCATACCATTTATCGTTTCTATTCCTCCTTTATGTACATAATTAAATGGCTATGCAAATGGTTTTCTAACCATTATTTAATAAAATTTATAGGTTGGATGCTCCTACATCATACTCACCATGTAAGAGGAAATATTTCATGAGCATAAATGTGCCATCTCCCAAAATCTATTAGCTACAACAAAAATTAAATTCTTTCCATTTGTGTTCAGTGTATTCTAAGTATAATATCCATACATATGTATTCCCATAGCCTTTTTTGTATTGGTAACAGCAAGTACAACCTAGTGTTTTGGTATCTCCACTTTACATGTTGGAAAATTTGACAATCCTACACAAGCCTTCTTATATCTATGATCATTTTTAAGCAATGATAACTATTAGAAATTTATTCAATGGTCTTTTATACTTTAAAATATTCAATAATTTGAACATATGTTCCACTATTCTTCAGAGCTTTGACTTTGAGCTAGGGAAAAACTAGGGCATCAGTTGGGTAGCCGAAGAGATTTCTGGTTTCTGTGGATTTGAAGACAAGATTGCTGCCCTAGGAGGGTCCAATGGGGACACCTCCAGATCCTCTTCTAGAGAGACATAGTTCTTTTGTAGATTTGTTAAAGGATAAATCTCCATCAAATATTGAAGAAGCACAAAAAACTGCATTAAAAATGCTCTTTATGACTACTGGAAATAGATCAACATATCAACGAGTTAATCGATGCTTGCCATAGTCAGAATCAAAGCCAAAGATTGTCATTGAGCAAAGGATGGTTGAAGAAACAGTTTTATATAGATCCAATCATGATTTGATCTATAAATTCATGGGTATTCGCCCTACCCTAAATTTTTGCATTCTTGGGTTTGGAAAAACTAGGAGCCTCTTGGTGAGTATTATTTATGATTTATTAGTAATGGATATTTTATTATTAGTTTTTCTTCACTTGTTGATAGAAATAGGGCTTTCGAATCAAAAAATAAGATTCATGGTCTGGAAGGATTATTTGTTCAACCCTGGAGAGTGGTATTTGATCCTCGAATTGAACCCACTGCTTTCCCGATTTGGATCCGTTTGTATGCACTTCCAATGGAGTTTTGGAGTGAGTAGGTATTGGAAATTATCGGTAATTCCCTTGGAAGACATTTGGGTATTTCCAAAGACACAATAGAAGGAAACACAACTGTTTATGCAATATTATGTGTGGAAATGGATCTTAGCTAGCCTCTATTGACAGAGGTGGAACTTGAAATTGCAGGACTATCTTGGATTCAACATTTGGATTATGAGGCATTGCCCTTCAAATGTAGAGTTTGCCACAAATATGGGCATTTGTCTCGATCTTGCCCAAATAATATGAACATAAAAATGGAGGCTCCTCTAGGAATGTCAAATATTCCTAAGGAGAGTAAGTCAAAAATCAAAAAAGAACCAACAAATATTTCTCAGGGTAAAGAAGAAGAGGGAGATGGTTTTGAACAGCCCAAAAGAAGGAGAAGGCAAAAGAAAAAATATGGTAAAGAGCAAACCCAAATCAAGCCCTCCAATAGGTATGAGATATTTAAGACACTAATGGAATGGACCAAGAAGAACAATTCATGGAAGGAGTGGATGGGAATAATGAAAATAATAACATCCATGTTCAATCTCCTCTTTCATCTCCCCCCATCATAGAGCGGGTAATTGAGTACAGTGAGTTACCATGGTTAGAGAGTGCAGGGGCATTGATAGTGCATAACCAAGAGCAACCAATAATTAAGGATGTCAGCATAAGCATAGCAGAAAATAACAGAGAAAGGCCAACTTTAGGCATAACTCAGGTGGAAAAGAGATCAAAAAATAGCAACTCTCAAGGAGTGGGTAGAAAATCAAATAAGGAATTGATAGCAGTTCAAGGATACAAATTGATCACTGGAGGATCAGTGAGTCCAATAGATTTTTACTGCTCTCAAGGTAACCAATGATTATACAATCATGGAATGTTAGGGGTTTAAATAGTAGAATCCATCAATTTGTTGTTCGAAGACTCTTAGAAAAATGTAAAACAATTTTTTTGCTTATCCAGGAGACAAAAATGTCATTAGATCTTATGTGTAAAATAGTTAACAGAATTTGGAGGGGTTCTGGTCATACGAAAGTGGCTGCCCAAGGTGCCTCAGGGGGATATTTACTCTTTGGAACTCTCTTGAATGGACTACAATAGAACATATAGCTTGGAGGGGTGTTCTCACATCACATTTTAGAAATAATGTCACATCTGAACATGTTTTAATCACAAATTTTTATGGGGCTCAAAACCTAGATGGTCAGATGCATCAATGGAAAGTTGTGCATAACATGAGAGTCTCAAGGGAATATTTAGACTGGATTATTGTTGGGGATTTTAATGCTAAATTATCCTCTAGAGATCAGGAAGGGGGAACCCCAATTTTGGACCCAGAGGATCGACTTATGATTGCCCAAGTCCAGGCATTACACTTGGTGGATATTAAATGCCTTGGAACCAACTATACTTGGACTAATAAGAGGAGGGATCCACATAGCAGGAAGATGAAGTTAGACAATTTTTTTGGTTTCAGAGGAGGCATTTGTAAAATGGAATATAAAATTTTAGATTTTGGAGGGTCCAGTTTCAGATCACTTTCCCATTTTGTTGGAAGGAGGGATCAAGATAGTGCATCATCACAAACCATTTAAATTTGAAAAATTTTGGTTAAAAAAAGAGGAACTTCAAAATAAAATTCCACAATGGTGGTAGGAAGGTCGCCCAGCATATGGGACAACAATGTTTAGATTCCACAAAGAACTTCATTATATCAAAGATCAACTGAAACAATGGAGGTGAGCTAACAAGACAGACTTCCAGGTCCAAAGAGCTCCATTGGTGGCCAAATGGGATGAGGTTCAAAAACACTTTAGGGAAGGAACAATTACAGAGCAACTCAAAGAAGAGGATGATGCATTGTGTAAAGCGGTTGAGGACATTGACAACCAAGAGGAGACCTACTGGAAACAGAGAGCAAGAACCACTTGGTTATTAGAATGTGATAAAAATACCAAATTTTTCCATCAGGATGCTTGTGCTAGGAGACAGAGATGAACAACATGGAAGCTCTTCAAGATGAGAACATACACTCCTTTGATACAATTCTAGGTATGCATTTCCATTCAATGGATTATTTTTCTAAACTATTTAAGGAAAGTATGGTGCAAGATGAAGAGGCTCAAAAAGAAGTTACTTGTTGTCATACCCTCTGTTATCTCTGAAGAAGAAAATTAGAACCTACTTAAACCCATTGATAGAGAGGAACTAAAGAATGTAGTCTTTGGAATGAGCACCGAAAAAACACCAGGTCCAGATGGCTTTCCAATTGAGTTTTTTCAGGCCTTTTGGGATAACTTGGAGGAAGATATAATGGCTATTATAGAGGAGTCCAAAGGTAGTAAAAGAATTCTTAAAGCATTAAATCATACTTTCATTACCTTAATTACAAAAGGGGAGGAGGGGGTACATATTTCAGATTATAGACCTATTGCCTTATGCAATGTCATATATAAAATAATCACAAAGGTAATGGCTGAGCGACTAAAACCTCTTCTACATAACATTATCTCCTCGGAGCAAGGGGGTTTTGTAGAGGGTAGGTAGATCTTGGATGGAGTGGTTCTAGCTTAGGAGGCAATCCATTCAATGCAAACATCTGGTAATAGAGGAATGTTCATAAAATTAGATATTTCAAAGGCTTATGATAGGGTGGAGTGGAGCTTCTTGTCAAATATGATAGAAGCCTTTGTTTTCTCTCAAGATTGGATAGAATGGGTCATGAGTTGTGTTTCTACTCCGACATACTCAGTGTTAATCAAGGGTCTTCCCTCGCAACTGTTTGGAGCTACTCGAGGCATTCGTTAAGGAGATCCTTGCTCTCCCTATATTTTTCTCATATTGGCTAAAGGATTGGCTAGAATCATCTTGAAGAGAAGACAACAAGGTTTACTAACAGGTATCAATGTGGGTGAGGAAGTTTTGACTCACCTACAGTTTGTGGATAACACAGGATTGGTGGGAGTGTCCAGCTTTAGGGAATCAAGAATGATTAGAGATACACTCAATGTCTACCTTAGGGCTACAAACCAAGTCATCAATGATAAAAAATCCAAATTAGTCTTTTTCAATCTTGATCAAAGGCTTCAGGATAGAATTTTAGAGATCTTGGGATTCACAAGGACATATCTCCCAGTGGTATACTTGGGGGTCACTTTGCATTTTAAAAAACTAAAAATAGATATCTGGAGGAATCTTTTGGATTATATCAAGGAAAAAATTAATCATTGGTCTCACAAATGGTTAAGCTATGGGGGTAGATTAACTTTTTAATATTCAGTCATTCAGGCCATGACAATTTATAAATTTTCTATCCTTGCTTCCCCACATACCATATGGAAAGAGTTGGACAAGATGGCTAGAAAATTTTATGGGAAGGAGTAAAAGGAGAGAGGAAATTGGCCTTAGTAGGTTGGGATAAAATAAGCCAGCCCAAGGTTAAAGGAGGTTTGGGACTGAGAAGATCAAGGTTAAATAATAAAGCTTTGGCTGGAAAGCTTTACTGGAGGTGGATTTCCCAACCAACTTCTTTATTCAGTAGAATATTAAATGGTAAATATTTGGGACATGTAAACCCAAATGAGGTGGGTCGTTTCCCTTTGGATGGTAATGGATCCTTAGTGTGGCAGGCTCTCAAGTTAGGATCTTAGGTAGTAAAAGATAGATTATTTTGGAAAGTTGGGAGAGGGGAGAAGGCACGATTTTGGACAGATTCATGGGATCAATACCCACCTATCATTGTTGAATTTATTGAATTGCAACCAATAAAAATAGCCATAGAAACCAAGGGATGGGTCCAAATTGAAATTTATTTCAACACTAGTCAGCTGGGGGATTATAAGTTTAAGCGAGTTTAAGAAGTTGGATGAGTGGCCAATTTCAATCCCTTCGGATTTGACACCCATCATGACTAAAATCTTAGCAGAAATATTTCTCATAGGTAGAGACGAGGAGGATGAATTAGCTTGGGTCTATGGGAGCCTTGGTGTCTACACAATGAAGTACGGATATGATAAGATCCTTCCAGAGCCTCCTCCTCATACATATCAGATTGAGGATTGGAGAAATATTTGGCAGTCCAAGGGTTGGCCGAAAGTAAACTTTTTTTCCTGGAATTTCATGCATAATGGAATTCTTACTTTTGATAATCTCAGATGCAGGGGAATCATTGGTCCATATCAATGTGTTTTATGTTACAAGAGCAAGGAAACAACTGATCACTTGATGTTTGAATGCCCATTCACGTGCCAGATTTTGGAGACATGGTTTTTATATTATAAAATTCAAGTTAATGGTGATTTGAATTGGATTAATATTTGGGAAAGATGGAAGAGGGGTATATTTAAATATAAATATCTTTGTATTGTTTGGGAGTTTGGATTAAACTTTATTTGGTGGCAAGTGTGGTTGGAGAGAAATGCTAGAATTTTTAGAGAAACTTTTTCTTCTTTAGATGGAGTTTGGCAGGTCATTTGGAGCAAAGTCACAAAAACTGTGGTAGTCTATGCTAAAGAGGAAACTCAAGTTGTTATTGGGGCAATGGAGAAGGAAGTTGAAGTGCAAGAGGGACAGGACAGAGCTAGTTGGAAACCACCCCCGAGAAGGTTGGATTAAAATTAATACTGATGGAGCTGCAAAAGGCAATCCGAGTAAAGCTGGAATTGGAGTGGTTTGCCGGAATCATGTTGGAACAATGCTCTATTGGGAACTGCAAGGCTTGGGAAGAGCCACAAATAATGAAGCAGAAGCCTTAGCTATCAAATATGCTTCTATTTGGGCAGTAAAACAAGGTCATAGGAGGATAATCCTAGAATCAGATTCTCAAATAATGGTTGGAGCTCTAGATTGCATGAGGAAATTTGCTTTGAAAACATGGAGGTTGAGGATTCTTGTCACTCAAATTAAGGAATTATAGAGGGAATTATATGATGTGATTCCATTTTATGTGAGTAGAGATCTAAATAAAGTGGCAGACTTCTGGATAAGATGGGTACTGAGAAGGAGGTAGGGGTTCAGTGGCACAGTGACATGACTATTGAGGATGATATGATTAGGCAGGTTGGTGAGCAAATCCAGTGCTTAGCTAATTTGGATAACCATTCTAGAAATACTATTTAGGAGATTTATGTTTCAATGTAGATCTTCTTTTATAGTTGTAAACAGGTGAACAGTCATTGTAGAAATATGATTTAAGATATTTGGTTCGAATGCAAATATTCCTTTACTGTTGTAAACATGTGTTCTCTCTGACTAAGGCTGGGAAAAGTCTCATCCCAACTTGTAAATGATCTTTGTTTTAATACAAGTTTTTTCAAATTATTTTTCAAAAAAAAAATATTCAATAATTCCTCTATATTTTTATCTTATCAGAATCTCTCTCATTGAGCTTTGTAGTATGCATAATCATTCATTTGAATATTAATCCTTCTTAGATAAAATAATCCAACCATGGTGTTCTATTTATTGCAATAGGGTTCTTACATGTTGCACAAATTTTTTTGAAGTATTAATCATCAACATAAAACTCTTTCATTGTATCAAAACCTATAGCTTTAGTCTTCATTACAAAAGCCAATAAACTTCTTCTACTCAAGGCATTTGCTATGCAATTGTAACTTCCACTTCTATGCTTCAAAATAATTGAGTGACTTTTAATATACTCTACCCATTTTTATTTTATTTGGTTCAAGTTTCCTTATCTATAAATGAATGTAATGCATGGTAATCTGTAAAAAACACACATTACATTGAAAAATAATAATACCTCCACTTCTTCAGTGCTTGTACAATGACCTAAAACTCTTGATCATAAACTAAAATAATAAATTATTCTACCTTCTTGGCTCAATAATCCTTCAATGGTAGTTCCACTTGCATCACAATCTACTTGGAAAATTTTATTAAAATTTGGTAATGCTAAAATTAGTTGCTCTACGACTTTCTCCTTTAATATTTGAAATATTATTTTACTACTTCCATCTATTTGAATTAATTTCTACCTTTTTTCATGGTTTCTATGATTTTAGCACAAATTCCACTAATATTTCTAGCAAAGTTTCTATAAAACCATGTCAAAAAATGTATTTTGCTCGCTTCAAGCATACACCTTGGTGACAACCACTCCATAATAGTCTTTACATTTGTTGTATCCATCTGTAAACCATATCTTGATATGAAAAAACCTAAATGTATGAACTCCTTGATCATAAAACTATATTAATTTAAATTGATCAATAATTGCTCCTTCAACTTTTGAAAAACTAATCATAAATGCATTATGTGTTCTTATTTCATCTTGATAAATACCAAAATTTCAACAAAGTAAACTACCACCAAATTACTAAGGAAAGGTTTCAAGACTTAATTCATTAATCATATGAAAGTAATTAGTGTATTTCTCAACCCAAACACCATGACTACTATTCATACAAGCCTTATCTGGTCTTAAACATGATATTCCACTCATCTCCTTAGCTAATTTAAATTTTGTGATAACCACTCTTTAAATCAATTGTTGTGAAGTACTCTACTCCACTCAAGCAATCCATCAAGTCATCCATACAAGGTAATGGAAACCTATACTTTATTATGATCTTATTGATAGCTCAAGGGTCTATGCGCATATGTTATTCTTTGTCTTTTTTGGATGCTACAATAGTTGGTATTACACATGGGATCAAACTCTCCCTAATCAGCCCCTTTTCCAATAGCTCTTGGACTTGTATCTTTATCTCTTCATTCTCAATGGGTGTCATCCTATAAGATTCCTTATTTGGTAAACTTACTTCATGTATGAAGTCTATTTAATAACTAATGCTTCTCATAGGTAGCAAATTATTAGGTAATTCTTCTAAAAAATATTAGCATATTCTTCCAATAATCCTTCACTTCATGTGGAATTACAACCTTCATATTATTTATCTCATATTCCATGGGTTTAGAAATGAAAGAAAAACATGCTTCCTCCTCATTCATCTCCTTTAGGAATTATTCTTTATTGATCAAGCAAATTTTAGAAATTTTATCTACCTCTTTTTTTTTTTTCCTTCAATAGACTTAATTCATAACATTTTCCATCCTTGACAATTCAATAAATATTTAATCATCTATCATGTCCTACTTTACTGTAAAACTTACATGGCCTCCCCAAGAAATCATAACATTTATACACTAACATAATTTCACATAGAGTTATATCCTTATAAGAATCAATTTAAAAATACACCATACATTGTTTAATTACCAATATTTGATGTCCATTTTGTAAGCATGATATTTTGTATGGATTTGGATGCTCAATTATTTTCAAACCTAATTTTTCTTGTGCTTCTATCCACAAATCATCTTACAAAATTTACCTCCTAATTTAAAAAATGCCCTAAATAGGTTCCTTCATTCCTTGGTTTCAATAGTACCCTTTTCATAATAATAAATTCTCCTTGTTCTATTTCCCATATGTGCTTTGGTGAGGCTATACTTTCTTGATCTATTTATGTAATATATCTCTAGGATTCCTTTCTATGTCTATTGTTTTGTTGTGATCAAGTTAACTCATATGCTCTATGACATTTTTGCAAGCATCTATAGCACTTGCTAGTAAAACCATATCCTCTACCTCTACCAAATCCACCTTAGCCTCTTGAGAAATCTTAGTTTTCTCTATTATTCTATGAACTACTAGTTTCTCTATCCTATCTACATTATCCTATTTTATTGTTTTTTTGTCCTCTTCCTCAAGAGGATTGTCCTCTTTCTCTAGCATTATTATATTGCCTACATAATGTTTCCATTGCCTTTAACACATACTTATATACCTCTTCAATAGTCCTAATTCAAATCATACCAATCTCATCTTGTTTTGACATTCTTGATTTATTTATATATCACACCACTTTTTCTTCATAATCTTGTATATGATCTGATATTATTGTTATTTTATAGAATTCTTATGTATACTCCACTTCCAACTGATGTTTTGGATCTTTCCAAACAATATAATCTAATAATTAGTATGTAGAAGTTTTAATTTTAATTCAATTACAAACTTTCCTCATGTCTAGATTATAATATTGCCTTTCCATTGTCTTTCTATTTGAAAATAATCCTGCCAAATCAAAGTATGTCTCTTCAACTAGGTGCATGTAAATTTGACCTATTTTGGATCCTCCATATATTCATAGTCAAAAATATCTCCATGTCTATTATCCAATCTATTATATCTTTAGAATTTATTTTTTTTATTAAAATTAGGAGTATCCATATTTGGTTTACTTCTCATGCTTGTAATAACCTGAATCAAACTATTATTGTGCTTGCACAATACACCCCAGTTTGGACTAGGGATCCACCTAAAATTCTTTGTTTTAATTCTAGATTTTGTGTGCACCAAATGTTTAAAAAATTTCCTACATTATTTTTAAAAATTGCTTACATCGAAGTGTTGAAATTACTTTCACAAAGATTTTTGAAATGGATTGCATTGAACATTTTGGATATACACTCTTTCGTGGAATTAGTTCAAGTTGAATATTTTAAAAATCTGAACTCCAAATGTTTATCCTAAGGTTCAAAAAATAATAATTAAATTCAATTTTAGGTTTCTTGGATTTTCACCATCTTGCCCTATTTTTTATGTAAATTTTAAATTGTCATATCTTTTGAATGGAGACTCTATTTGAAGTGATTCAAAGACTAGTAGAAAGAGATAAAGCTCATATTTTCAATGGTACTAGATTTGTAGAATTTCATATGTGAAATGTTTTCCAAAAATAGTGGTTTCTAATTGCAATCTTGGATCTTCTAAACGCAATAACTCATTATATATAATGAATTGTTGAGTTATCTCAGTAATTTTGAGTACTCAATTGGCACATTTTTATATTTGGAAAGTTTCAATGAATTCCAGGTATATTCATATTTTTTCATAATTTTGCACCTCACAAAAATCGCTTCTAGGTATTTTTTAATTTGTTTTCTAGAATTAGAAAATTAATTTCGAGTAATTAACATTATTCACAAGATATGTAAGTACCAAATACATAAATCTAGATGTCTTTGCAATCAATGAATAATGCCAAAAATAAAAAATTTCCAGCTGTGGAAGATGGCAATGAAATGCGACGTCACCACACTCCAAATGAGTCCCAAAATACTACCACTCAAAGATGTGCAAAAAAAATAGCTAAGTAAGAAGGGCATCAAAATGGGAAATTTAGTGGAAGGTGAGTTACCGAGACCCCATCACTTAGCAAGAAATAAGGGTAGAGAGATGGATGGCCACCACATCCCGATAGCATCCCTAAGTGTTGCCTATGCTCTTTGTTAGAAAATGGGATATTAGTTAAGAATTAAGCATTCCAAAATATCACCCATGATATTTATCAAAAATTTAGAGTGTGCCAATTATAAAATGAATACCAAAAATTTGGAGAGGCCAACATCAATGTTGAAACCTAAAAATCTACCCATGGAAAAAAAACTAGCCAATGGAAATGAAGCTCCAAGAATTAGAACATGGTTTTTGGCAATAAAAAATCAAGCCCCAACATTGAAAAATAGAAAATTCACTATGTATTGCATTGGGAAGAAAAATGGGATGTCGTCTCATCACGATGGAGTCCCAAAACCCTGCTATGCAACAAAGTGGATAGAAATGATGGAAAATGGAACTTTTTTAAATAAGTGCACATCTCAAAAGTCTAGCCATGCTATTTGTCGAGAAAATTGGACATTGTGAAAGAAATGAGCATCTCTAAAGTTCGCCCACTGGTAATTTTCAAATAAATTAATTTTTCTAAAATTTGAGAATATCGACAATTTGAGAAATGAGATTCCGCTAATGAAAAAGAAATCCAACAATTTGAGGTCACCCAGATCAATGCCATAGAAGTGAGCAATGAAGTAATTCCAGAGAAATATGGTCTTAAGCATGAAATATCATTGGCTGCATGCCAAAAAATATTAAAAAAAATAAAGTATATATTAAAAAATAAAAAAAATATTAAAAAATTAAAAAACAAAGTTTTCAAAACCTTAGATTAAATTAATAATAGTATTAATGTTCTAACTTTCACCTCCTTTAAAAATTTTGTAGTATTTTTGTTGGTGGCTACAGTAAATGATCGACGTATTAACAGGCATGGATTTTCAATGCAAATCGGGTGAAGTACAATTGTGCAAGAGGGAAAATAGGGAATTAATGACAAACCTAGATTTTGCAGAAAGGAGAATTAATGAAAAAGTGGCCATTATGGAATCTCTAAGCATCATGTGAATTGGAAATTAATGAAGTTTGATAGTTGCAAGGCTTAATTTAGATGAAGAATTAGTGGGGCATGGTCAAAGTACTTCCCATTTAATGAGGCATGGCTATGATATGGAGGGAAATTTATTTTCAAAAGGCATGCCCTAAAAGAAGATGGGAAATCAATTAAAAAAATTCAATGTTAGGTGAAGGCATAAAATCATATAAACAGTGGTTCATAGGCCAGTTACAATGAACAAAATCCATATATTAGTTGTGCACCTTTTAGATCTTTTTCTTTTTCTTTGTAATAATATGGTAATTATAAACCAAGTGGTTATTGCTTTCTAAGATTTTATTTATTGTAATCCACCAAAGTGCACAAATCTGAAAAAAATATATTCAATGACTATCTTTTAATATAAAGGATTTGGAATTTACTATGTTCAATCTATGTATACTGATGGTGGTTGCACTTAGTTCATTTCATAGTATATTACTCCTCTAAATATTGCACCATCTCAGACCTCAAGCTATGTGAATATTGGTCAGGTTGAGATTAGATTAATTTGGATTTAATGCTTTACCAGATTGGAACTAGTATTTAGGGTAGTATCAACTTGTTTTATTATATTTTATCTAATCCTTCAACCTTTGAATTTTTTTTAGAAGTTGCTTAGGTTAGGAGTAGAATTTACTTTCATACAGTCAATAATTTCAATTTTTAGCTTTGTACCAAGAAATTAATATTTTTCAAATGTAACCAACAAAGGTGCCTTGAAGTAATAGTTATCAACAACCTCTAAGTCTATCTACATTGGTCAAGATATAGCATACCCAAACCTTTGGGAAAATAGTTTCTCTTTCAAGAGGGAACGTATCTCCATTCTAAGTATGTTGACATACCCTTGAAAATGTGTCATTTGCATGCTCAACAGAACTGGTGCTAGAATGAGGGCAATGAATTGCTAATTTTATAAGTCCTCTAGGCCTTCAATTCTCAATAGAAAAGGTGATAGGAGGACGGTGAAAATGATATTATTTTCTTAATTCTTGGTTTATATTATACGACTTGACTATTAAAACTAGATCTTAATGTCACTATCACAATATCTAAGTCATCTATTAGAGGTGTTGAGTTTCTCAGTCTTTCTCCATATAGAAAATCTAGATTTAAAAAATATAGACTGAGTACTCCTTTGACTTCTAATATTTCTTCAGTGGCCATTACCCCTTGTTTTGATCCTTTTACCACTCCCATTATCTACCAATGGTGGGTCTTGCTTCTTGGTTAGTGGGAAGTGGCCCTTTGAACATACCAAGACCTACAAATTACATGCCAAAAATGTAGAAATGTATCTTCCTCAATATAGACATGATGGAACAATATTTTTTGAAAATCATATAAAAGAATACAAATATGCTTTGATTCATTTACAAATAAAACATGAATATGTTTCTTGTAGGATGTTTCCACATACTCTGGATGATTTTGTTTATCATTGGTACATTAGATTACCTTTAGGCTCCATCACTACTTGGGCTCAATTAGAGGTAGCTTTTATTAGTCATTTTAGATTGTCTGTTGATATGGTTGTGATTTATCATCAATTTGCTTCTACTCATAGAGAACCTAGCAAACCCTTGAGACTATTCAACACTAGTTTCCATAAATTATACAAAAGTTTGATGAAACCATACACCCTCATAGCTGAAGCAACCATCCAAATCTATATTAGATATTTGGATACATTAACTTCTATTTTGTGAGAAGAGCCCTATAGATCATAACCTTACCCATGGAATATAGTGAAACTTGAAATATTGAACAACAACTAATACCTCAAGATTTTAGTTTAGGTTAATTTCCTTCAGTTCAACAAACGATATCTTATAATAATTTACCATTAATAAATCAAGCCCTTACACAACACGTTCTCATTATAAATTATTTCCTATGGCCATGTACCTAAACTAGAATCAACCATTCCATGTGGATCCATTCAATCAAATGATTCCCAACATAAGAAATAAACATATCATTCCAATATATCTGGATAATCAGATAATCACAAACAACATTCTCAATCATACACCTCCAACAAATAATTAAACATCTATGACTACATTTTTGAATACATCTACACCTATGAGTAATGTAGTAGGTTAGCTTCGACTAAGTCAAACTAACAATTCAAATCCTCAATTATACAATATACAAAGAATGGTTAAAAATCTAAGCAATTATATGTTACAACTTCAAATGCAAGTTCCTCAACATGCACTTACAAATAATAACACTCAAAATAAAAACCTTGGCTTTCAAAGGACCAATTATCCATGAAATACTCACCCAAATAATGGAGGAGTTCTAAATCATGTTGGAAACCAAAACCAACCAAATAACAACCCAAATACTTTAGTGAATTTGGTAGATCTCACTTTGCCTACTTGGTGTAGAGTTAATTCCACATATCAACATGGTGAAACTCATTATCTATAATTTAAAACTGCATTGGATATTATCCAAAAGGAGATAGAAAATTTGGAATTAGTACCCACTAATGAGAATTTTGGCAATCAAGTTGATCAGAATGCAGGGATAACTGTAGTTTTAGAGACTTATGAATTCTTAGTAGTGGATGAAGATGAATTAGATGAACCCTTGGAAGAAGATGTGAAAGCCTACTGATAGTTTCAAAAGTGTAATAATTATATTCTTCAAAGTAAAGGAAAAGCCCCAATGACTTATTCTACACCTCCTAACAAAACCTCCATCCCACATGATTAGCAAGCCAACAAAAACCTGGTCCCACTTAAATTTCCTACAATTTCTACTCCGTTAAAATATAATATGTCATTACCTCAAGTAGAGAAAAGCCTAGAGAAAAACAAGTTTGGATATAATATCATTGAATACCATAAGAAAAACAAGGTGAATATCTCTTTATTTGAGGTAGCTAATTAACTGGACAAAAGGATTTACTGCTCAAAACTCTTTCTAATCAAAGTATAAAATAATCAAAAAAGACTACTAATGCTCAAGTATAAATATACAAAGAGAAGGTAGAATCTCCTCCTTTTCTTTTGACCATTAGAATTATTGGAAAAATATTACATAATTGTCTTATGGATTCAGGTGCTTCTAGAAAAGTGATGTCATATGTAGTCAGCCAAAAATTAGGATTGACTCGTGCTCTCTCAAACAAGAAGGTTCTTCAATTGGATAAGATAGAGGTGAACATGGTTGGGAAGTTGAACCAGATCCATATACATTTAGCTTTTGAATATCGAATACAATAGTACATAGATATCCAGATGGTAGATGTCCTAGATGCATATGGGATGTTGCTTAACAATGATTGGTTGAGAACCTTGAATGATTACATGGAAACTAATTTTTCACATATGTGGCTCCCTTAGCATGACATAACCAATCAAATACAAGTAGAAAGAGAGCCAAGGATGAAAGAGCTAATTATAGAGTACAACAATGTTAATGAAATTTTGTACACTAAGCCAAAACTAAGAGTCTACATAGTACTAGTAGAAACCAAGCCCAAAGAAAATAATATAGTAGCAGAGACCCCACAAAGAAAATAATAATTAACTAAATGTTAATTATGGACTCTCAAGTTTGATGGGTCAAAATGTAAATATGGAAATGGTATTGGAATTGAATTGGCCAATACCAAAGGCAGATCATATCTTGCAGCTTATTTACTTTAAGTCCCTTGCACATGCAACATTGTAGAATATGAGGCATTGATTTATGGGTTGTAGTTTACCATCGAGAAAGGAATTAAATGTGTACAAATCCATGGATATTCTAAATTAGTGATCAAGAAAGTGTAAAATTAGTATGTCTACCATGATAAACATCTCTCAAATTAACATAGCCGAGTGTGGGATTAAATCAATAAATTTGATGCTTTCAATATCCAGACTATTCTACAAAAATAATCACACTACATATTCATTATTAGTAGCAACAAATACCCTAGTACCCATTGCCCATTCCAAGATAAAGTGATTCTCAATAGATTTCGTTATCACTCCCTCCATACCAGACAACATCTAAATTTTCCAAATATCTGAGGATGATAACCATAATTGATTTTTTCACTAACTCTAACATACTTGAAAAACAGATCATAGATGAGGAAGACAGAGATTATGCTGAGCTATAGGAGGAGGGTAAATTAAATATAAAAATAAATACCATTCCTAAAGGTATGGTATCTTTCAAAAAATTATTTGATGTGGATTTCCAAGCTCAAAAGCAGCATACTACTCTATCTAAAAAGAGGTCATATGAGCTTATAATTTAGGAGATGATGAGAACCCACAAAATATTTTCTTGGAAAAAAATTGTACTCAAGAAGAAAAGAAAGGAATATTCCAAGCACTAAAGGATTATTGATATGTCATAGCATGGAGCTATGAAGATCTGAAGATATATGATACATACATCATTACCCACAACATTCCTTTGAAGACAAGAACAAAATATTTTCATCAAAAGTAGAGACCAATGAATCCTTTTCTAGAGCCCCTCATTCTCAAATAAATACAAAACTTCTTGGTAGCCCACATTATTTTTCCAATAAAATATTCTATGTGGGTTGCAAATTTGGTATCTGTCTGTAAGAAAAATGGGGAAATACACCTATATATAGATTTTAGAAATATTAAAAAGGCATATGAGAAAGTTAATTATCCCCTCCTTTCTCTAGATGAAAAACTATAAATGGTGAATGGATCTCAGATGATATCTTTTCTAGATGGTTATTCAGGGTATAATCAGGTAATGGTAGACCCCTAGGATAGGATTGAAACTACTTTTAATACCAAGAGGGGAACCTTTGCATATAGGAGGATGTCATTTGGTCTAATCAATGTTGAGGCAACATTTCAAAGGGCTATGTACATCACTTTTAAGGATCTCATTTGGAAGTTCATTGTAATTTACATGGATGATATTATTGTATTTTCTAAGATATGTGGTAACCATGTGAAATATTTGAATAAGGTACTACAAAGATGTATAGAATGTGGAATTTCCTTGAATCCCAAAAAATATATTTTTGGAGATACAAAATGAAAAATATTGGGGTATGTAATTTTTGAAGCTGGTATTTATATTGACCCAGATATGGTTAAAGAAATTCAAAAAATTCCCCTTACTAGGAGTAAAAAGGAGCTCAAGTATTTCTTTGGAAAGATTAATTTTGTGAGAAAGTTTATTTCTAGTTTTGTAGAAATAGTCTAGCCTCTAAATACAATGTTAAAAAAGGATACCAAGATAGTGTGGACTGGTGAAGCACAATTTTTATTTCAATAAATTAAAATGGTAATCATGAATACTCCAATATTAATTAGTCCTAATTACACCTGAACGCTCCAATATTAGTGTTTTAACTCAAAAGAAAGTGGTTGGTGATGAGATACCAATAGCTTTTGTAAGATCACCTCTAAAATATGCTCAGCTCAGATATTCAGCTATTGATAAATAGTTCTTCACTTTTATCAATGCTATGAATAAATTTTGATATTACATCCTCCATAGCAGGGTGTTTGCAATAGTGCTAGATCCAGTAATGAAAATGATGTTGATGCAGAATGAGCTAGGTGAATGCAGGGGGAAGTGGATGTCTATTTTACAAGTGTTTTATCTTAAAATTCAACCTATGAGAATTGTTAGAGGATAAGAATTGAGCAAAGCACTAGTAGAAATTGATCCCCAAATTTTATACCAATAGTATTTTATGGGGAAAATTATAAATGATGGGTGGTACTAAGACATTGTTTATTATTTTTTGAATGTAGTGTACCCTAGTCTCTTGAATTCCATTCTAATAAGAGCATTGTGTCTCAAAAGTGCAACTTTCATGATTAAAGTAGGTATTTTATATTAAAAAAATATGAGAGAATTTACTTTAGGTGTTTAAACAAGCAAGAAGGTGTTGAAGTTCTAAACGATTTTCATGAAAAGTATGGAACCAAGCAAGGCTCTAGAAATATTACAACACACCAAATACTAATAGTTGGTTATTATTGGCCCTACAAATTTAAATATGCACATGCACATATTCGATCATATCATGTTTTTTAAATTATAGCTCATCGAGAGAGAAATTCTCCCATACCCCTAAATATAGTAATTGAAGCCCGTTTGGTCACACAATCAAGATTGGACTTTGTTGGTGTCATTAATTCTAATCCATTGGCCATCCACAAGTTCATATTGACTAACATTGATTATTGTGTATGTTGGATATAGGATCAAGCATTAAAAATTTATACAATTGATATTGTGATTAAGTTTATTAAAGCGAAAATCGTGACAATGTTAGGAATGCCATACACTTTGGTATGTGATAATGGACTTGCTTTCTATTCTTTGAAATTTATTGAATGGTCTTATTATAACAAGGTAACTCTGAAATTTTCTTCTAATTATTATCATCGAGGAAATAGAGTAGCAGAATCATCTAATAAAAACTTGCTGGAAATAATTAAAACAAATTTAGATAAAAATCCTAGGGATTGACACAATAAACTGAAATATACATTATGGTCATATATAAAGAGGATTAATTCTTCATTAGGAACATCTCACTATAATCTATTTTATGATTGGGATCATAAATTTCCCACCATCCTCATGATCCTTACCTTGCAATTAATGAAATACCACTTAGAATTAGATGACAGAGTAGAAGTGAAGCTATTGAATTTGATGAGCTTAGATGAAAAGATAAAATAAGCACTACAACATTTTAGTAAGCATTAGGAGATAGTAAAATGCTTTCTCTCCTTTTTAGTTGGTCTCTCATGCATGAATTCGCCTAGAGTATTACCAATATTCTCCAAAATATCCTTATTGATGAGTTGATAAGGAAGTATAAAAAGCCTAATCCATATCAGAAGCCTTTTAATGGTTTTTGTATCCACAAAAAAAATCCTTAAACCACGAGCTTCCATCCATTATTTTATCCCTTATTTTTGAATTGGAGAAAATAATGAGAAAAATCCGTTTGGAAGAAAATTCATGGAGTAATTTGAATTCAATTCCCAATTCAACTTAATATAGTTTTGAATATTAAAAAACCTACCCAATATCCATGAAAATTACAAATTAACCCTTTGGTTTTAAGAATAATTATATCATGCTCAATCATCTTATCTTTGATAAGAACTTCTAGTGTAAAATCTACTACTTGGACTAGGTTTTCCATAGATTCTCTCTTCCTCTTATTTCTAGCTAGGGCATCCAAGCTTACAACTTGGTCATTCATACTTATAGTAAAAAATTTCACAAAGGATTATCATTTTATGTTACCTAGAATTTTTGAAATTATCCTTTAAATTTTCCTAGAACAAGAAGTGGCGTTTGTTACTTGAACACTTTTCTTTCTATTTTTTGCTTTCCTACACACACTTTTGGCTACCGTGTGCTCGGACTCACTTTTGGCTACACTCAATTCTAGTTTATGCTTGTACTCATTTTTGGTTGCACTCACTCTTGGATTTCAATTGCACTCATTATTGGATACACTCACTTTGGCTTGTACTCACACTTTTATTTTTGGCTAAACTCAGTCGCGACTCATGCTTACACTTTCTCCTAGGTACACTTGCGCTCGACACACTTGAATTTTACTTGCACTCTTATTTTTTGTTGCACTCACTCCCAACTCATGCTCACACTCACTCCTAGCTTGGTGCTCACACTCACCTTTGATTGTGTTCACTCCTAGTTGTACATGCACTCTTGTTTTTTGCTACACTTACTCCTAGCTTGTAATTGCACTCACTTTCGACTCCACTCACTCAAGGTTTGTGCTAGCACTTGCTTTTGGTTGCATTCACTTCTGGTTGATATGATGATGTAAGTCTAGTGACATATTCAATGATTAGAATTTCATTCCACATTGATACTTGTTTGTCTATCCACACAATAATTAGCTATTTAATTTAGATTTAACCTATATAAATTAAAATCAAATGATAACCTTTATATATTATTTAGATATTTAAAAAATAATAATAATAATTTATGATAAACAGTTATTTAATAAATTAACACATATACATTAAAAATAATAAATAAAATACCATACAAATTATTCTAAAGTATTTTAAAATAATAATGCTCATTACAAATTATATATATATATATATATATATATATATATATATTTGAATTTGAAATTATTATATATACTTGTATATCAGTTCATATTTGTTGTTGGTCAGTTTATAGTTTTATATTTTTTATAGGTTTATTAATTTTTTATAGTTTTATTTATTTTTAATAATTGTATATTTCAAAAAATATATATATTTTAGCACGCTAAATCTAATATTTCTTGTACATGTTTATATTTTATACCAACTATGTAGTTGATAATTAATAGGCTTGACCAGAGTTTATGGAGAAAGAACAAGTATGAATGTATCGCTTAATGAGCATTTTGTTAAGGAGTTTTATTTGGTGAAATGTTAGGGTATAATAGGCTCAAAAAATAAGTATATCATACGAGAAACTACATAGAGGTATTCCAATTTTGATATTTTTTTTATAAGAATTAAGGATTTCAATTTTTTTTTTATCTCTATAGCTTGTCATGTTATATAACCGATCAATTTTTTCTCCCATAGTGACATGATGTGGTAAAGTTGTCACCCTTGTTTTTAATATATTGCAATCACATTTAATTGACCATGGTTGTGACCTCACTTAATAAGTATGGTTATTTTTTAACATTAATAATCATTAATTTGAGAAAATTAATGTTTATGCCTTCAATGATGTTGAAAATTTTAACCTATAGGACTAGATCATAGATGCACTATCTACTTTTTTTTGAGTAAAATATAAAAATTTGATTAAAAAAAAAATGATCAGCTTATACAAATCCATTTTGATATCGTACTTTTCTTGGCAAGGCTAAAAATGTAGTTTTTATGTTTTCTTTCATCTGCCTAGGATCTCTAAATCCTCTATTCTTTAAACATTAAATCCTTCTTAACTGTATGTGTCCTCTTCCAATAAATATTATTTAAACCCTCTTTGTTATTTTTTCTATCCCTGATAGCTTTCATATTGCATTTTATTCCATAGTTGTGCCCAAATATCTTGTTCTACCTCTATCATGAGAGATTCTTCCTGTACTTTGGTTTGCATTGTTTCTAATAACTTACTTAACATAATCCCTGGGTCCTCTCTTTTGAGCAAAATTCCTCTCTAAATTTTTTTTTATTTCGTTCCAACCATATATGCCAACAGATGAAGCCAATCCCTAAATTCCAAGTTGTGCTTAGTGTTTTGGATTTGAAGGTGTTATGTGACCAATAGTCCCAAAAATTACTACCGTTAGGAGGATACCATTCTGTTTGGCTAAATATGGAGTACCACAAATTCTAGATTGTGTAAGCATAGGAGAAATAAAAAAGGAGGTGGTTATTAGTTTCTACGTCTTGGAAGCATATTACACAATTGCATCTTAGGTATTATTCATAGATTTTAATATGATTGAATACGTTAGACAAATGCGACAACCTCCCAATACATTAGACAATTGGGAAAAATGTTGTATTGTACTACATGGATAGTAATCCATGCTTCTTTCACTCCAACAATAGTTGTCATTTTAATTCCATCTACTACACATGGAATAACATGTAATCTAGCATGGAAAGAATTTTCAAATGGCTTCACAAATCCATGCTAACAGGTTAAACTATTTTCTCTTTCTCTAATTGTTTTTGCCTATCAGTGGAGCCTTGTCAAATATTGTCTTATCTAACCATTTTTTCATTCACTTTCACATTGAATGGCTAAGTGGCACCACCAAAATTTAGTTTTTCCTAATCACATCAATGTTCACTCATACACCCATGTCAACCCATTTCCATCACATATGGAATGTTGAGCCTTACTTCCATAATGATACTAGCTAATAGAACAATAAAACATACATCACACTTTCTTTGCATCTATGACTATCAACTATTTTTTCTCCATAGTCATTTTTATGAGGTTACCATTTTAGAGTTAAGTGAATCTACATCTAAGATAAAAAAATCTCCATTCTTACCCACTTTGCACCTATGAATAGCCAATATTCACCAATATAAATAAATTATTGACTATTGCACAACTTGAGGAGCCCATATCATGTCTTTATTTCACTATTTTAAATTTGGATATCAAGTTTCCAAAGATATATTTCAAGCCTTGTAAGATTCTTATGTCTCCCAAAAGAATAAACACATCAAGAAAGATCAATATGTTTTATCAAAACTCTTTAATATCCTACAAGCCTTTATTTGTAATTATCAATAGGTTGTCAATGCCCAACCTCTTTTTCTTGAGCATGATATTCCTCTATAGTAATGTACAAGTGTGGTCCCCTATAGGCTATCAATTTCATAGTGAGTCTTATGTGACCAAATACTCACTAAGGATGAACTATAGGAGACCATATTCTCCATAGCCAATTATAAAGCCCTTAGTTGTGATGTCTTTCTCTACAAATTTTATAAATCCTTATGCGATATTGTTGGTCAATATTTGTTTTAGTTCTATTTGGAATCATTCCATACCAATACGTTATGTGATCTCATCAACAAGGCTAATATTAAATTCCTACCTAAAATCAAAGATATAAAAGAATCAACAATTGAAAGTCGATTAAGTTATTAAATATTTCTTACAAAATTATTGATAAGTATTTGGCACTCTGTATGCTCTAATTTTTCTAATTGTTTGTCCTAAACATATACGATTCATCAAAAGTAGGTACATTATAGATAATATAGTTTTTGTGTGTGAAGGTATATAAATGACTTAAACCTCTCAATGGAAATTCCTATTTATTAAAATTATTTTTTCAAAGCTTATTATTGTATTTAGTGACCATTCATTATTGCAATATTACAAGCTTTAGACTTTGGATAAACCTTCATTCATTTTATAAAGATGCTTTTTATATGTTTGTCTACTTGTTTGACCATAAGTGGTAAGCAATCCCCCTCCTTTGGTCTCATTTGGTCTCCTTTGGTCTATATAATATGGTTGTCCACTTGCTCTACCACTTTATGTGTAACCTATAAATAATTTGGGTTTTTACTTAATCATGTATTTTATCAAGGTTGGATTGAGGGCATCTCCCTTCCCCATAGTACCCAATAGCTAGTTAATGGCCACTTTGTAGATGACTCCTTCCTTTATCTATTGGAAAAATAATCTAGTGTCAAATAGGTATTACAATGCTTGGATATATTTTACTTGGTATCTATCTCTAGCATTCAATCGCAAAAGACACAATGTTATTACCAATCCTTCCTTGCCAAGTTTTCTTGACCTAATAAATTTGGTTGAAAATTAATTGACCATGGTGAAATTTTTAGGCTTCTCAAAATCCCCTTTACCTTTAAATATTAATCCTCTACTCTTTGGAAATTAATAATTGCTAGAGTTGAGAAAAAGTTACAAAAATAGATTTGAAAACTGTTGTCTTTAGTAAGAAAATTTTAATTTTGCTCCACGATGCTTGGTACAACCTACGTGTAGTAATCTTGTTGGGATCCCTCCAAAGAATCCTACAGAAATATTTAAAAATTTCTCGGATGAATTTTTAAGGAATTCGTCTAAGGAAGGGAAAGGCTTTCTTCATGTCATCTAAGAATTTTGTTGTCCCCCATGAGACTCTAGAGATCTTAGACTCTTAGACATCCATAATTGGGGGCTTTTCCTATATGCAAAATTGGCCATTTAGGTCCTACAGGAAAATGAAGCCTGGAAAAGTTTGCTTCATCACTACATTACTTTAGGCACATCATATGGTTGATAGACCTGGAAGGATCTTGGTTTCTAGAACTTTCTTAATGCCAAGGTGCTTATCCAAATCTAGGGTACCTTTATGGCCAAAAACATCAAGAAATATAAGAAGCCATTAAATCCTAGCTAACTTAGAATGAGAATAGATTTAATCTTGTAATATCAGTTAAATAATAGTCTTTATGGTGGTTGTCTATAATTACTCACTAGGATTGATCCCTTACAAAAGACCTATGGATTCATGCTTTAATTTTTTTTGACCAAGGGATTCAATTTGTTTTATATCTATTTTCCATAGTGACATGAAATTAGATTTCTTGGCCTAAATCCAAAGCCAAATTTAGATTGTCTAATTAGGATATGGAATCCTTCCAAGCAATTATGGACTCTATCCTTAAATAACTACTTAATAAAATTGGGATCAGAGACTCTTGTCCTTGGTGGACAATCTATAAATGGTTCCTATATATCCCGTTTTATAGGTACAACCTAAGAAAAGGATACAAATGGCTTTCATCTCATCTCTTGATAATGCAAAAACATGTATAATATAGTCTTCCAAAAAAAATTTGCAATGTAGATTAAAAATTATCTAGTCCACCATCATGGAACCTAATCTTACCCTGTTTTCTTGGTGTATCCTCTATGTCTTGGTGATAAACTAGGTCATTTATGGATCATTTATGTTTTAGTGCCATCTACTAAATACTATATTTCCTCTATAGTCAATGTGACTTTCATCTTAGTTTTCCATGCTGAATAGTTAGGTTCTTTAAGCAATTATGTATCATTTAGATATTTGTTGATAGTTGCCATGATGAAGGTCCTAGAATTTGTAGTAAGATGATATTTATTTTAATATTAAGTTGTATTTAATGGAACCAACCTGAAAAATCTCTTTGAAGAAAGATAATCAGTTTGAGGATATTTAAGCCAAATAAATAAGAAGTGAAATATAATTCACTCAAAAATATATTTAGTATCACCTGCCTCTCTTGAAGAGGAATAATTGGTTAGAGGAAATTGAGCCAAAACAATAAGAGTGAATTAAGGGTTTTTATTTAGGAGAGAATATCAGTTTTACAAATGGCTTAAACTTGTGTAAATTATTTACATAATTTTTTGTGAAATTTGGGATTTTTTAGTACTCTTTATTTTGTGACTTATAATTGCATAAAAAAACAAAGTAAATGCAATAATAAATCAAAGAGTACCCACAAATTATTATCACTTAGGTGTCGGATGCAACCGAAAATGCACCTAATTTGTCAATTTGTAATAAAGGTGTCGAGTAAAATAAAAAATACACCTTATTACTATTAATTTTTGCAACAAAATTTGAATTTGTGTTGTGCAAAAATTTGATATTTTATGTCTCCTCTTGTTTTTATGTTGCAAGAATGTAGTATAAAACAATTGCCTTTCTTTTTTGTGTTGTAAATTTAACAAGTTTTGATTTTGTTTTAAGTGCTCCTCACTAGTTTGCAAAAGAAATACAATTTCTTGTCTTCCCCCCTTTTTTTTTGCAAAATTAAAAAATAGCACTCCTTTCAAATCAAGTCGACACACGACCCACATTTGAAAGGCTTCCAGAACCAGTTGACATATGACTTTGTTTTTATGGACCCAATTTCTTTAATATCTTCTCAATTTTGTAAAAATATAGAATGTGCAATTTTACGTATTATATCCCCCCTTGGAAAAAGCAAATGCACACTTTGCCTTTGAATTTTACAAAATTTTATCTCCTTGTTTTCCAATTTTTCAAGAAAGAATCAAATGTCTTGATGTTATCTCCATTTTTTTGTTTAAAATTAACAAGGTTGAGAATATTATTTAGGGCTGTCTAATTTGAAAAAACAAATGGTGCTCTTAAATGTCTCATATCCCTTTTTTGGGAGAAAACAAAAGCCCTCTTTGATTGAAAATTTTGCAAAAAATATGTCTTTTAATTTTGAATTTTATAGCAATATTCTAATTAATTTTAAGTATTATTCATCAATAATAAAAATTATTTTATTTTATTTTTTAATTTTTTTTAAATAATTTTATATAAAATAATATTAAATTATTAATAAATTAAAACCAAATTTAATTAAAAAAAAAAATTGAAAGAAAAAATATTATAGGGTAGGCTAGCGCCCCATATTACCTTGTCCCTCTCATATTTCTTTATCACACCAGTAATAAAAAATAGGGGCTTTTTACCTCGATGGGACTCGATCCTATCACTTGGAGTAGGCTAGCGCCCTAGGCAACGATGCTCTACCATCCTGGCTATAGTGCCAGATGGGACAAGGAGAGCATCTTCTCTCCTTTCTTCTCGATGAGCAATGCACATAAAAAAATTAAGGGATTATAGTCCCACATCCACCTTGCGGATCGTGATTTGGAGTTTAAAAACTCTAATCTACCCCTTCAATACTAATTGCCTTCAAGCAATCATAAAAGTCATAGAATATTTTTTCAGCTATACCAACGAGTAAAAAACTACTACATCAATGAAGGATCCAACCAATCACCACTTACCATATCAAAATCCAAAAAAGGATGCAACCACTCACCATGTTAGTTTCCAAATCAGCCTCAAAATCCATGCTAGCTTAGACAATTTCCAGGTCAGTGTTAGGTCAACTTCCTTAATCCGTGTACCATCATTTCAATATCCAATCAACTTTGCTTTGATATGCGTACCTACACCATATGTCCAGCTCAACTAGAGTGCCACATACATTCCTCGGTACCCATACCTTAGTTAAACTTTATCATATATCCTTGGGATTCATATTGGTAGGTGGATGAGGTCATTGTTAGAGGAGATCTATGTCAGGGGTGGTCTACGGTGCCTAGGATCTAGTTGTTCAATGGTATGGTAGGATACAATATTGATAGGTTGTTAGTCCCTATCATGTTTTCAGGTGAATAGCAACATTTTAGCACCCATTCAAACTGATGTAACCATCATATGTGATAGTAGGCATGTTAGATACTTTAGATTAAATGCATTCTCACTAGATTCTTGCTACTCTAAATCTCATACTCAGTGCCATGGAGGTGTCAGGTCTCACTCTAAAGTCATAGAGGCACATCATAATTGCACATGGTGTTTGTCAAATCAAATCAGTGATGCATTAGGGATCTACTGGGCTATCAATGATCTGATAGGTCGATAGACTGTCATGTGACAATTGTTGTTGATTGACAGTTTTAATGAAAATAGATATCACTACTCAACAAAAAATTTTGAGCCAAACAAAATAAAAATTTTGTGTCATGTGCCCATGCTTGCTAGTGATGTTGCCTCAGGATGCAGGCCTATCCAGGGGGTCCCATGTGTTGAGATTTAGACCCCTGGTCTAGTTGGAATAGGTCATTTCCTACCTTTTCTAGATGCTCTGAGTGCCCAGGTAAGCTTCATGGCTTTGATGCCAATGATAGTAAAGGCAATGTGAGTAATGCAAAACTATTAGCCAGAATAATTAACAAAATATTGAGTGTTTTAGTTTGTATAACACTGGCCATAGGCTTGAAATAGCCAAATGGTAATGGTTTCCCCCTTAGGTAGTAAATGCATGAAGTAGGAAGTCCCCCCCTAAGTCAACTAACAATATAGGAATTAACGCTAACAACTAACAAGTTATTATTCACATAACAATGTGAATAATCAACTTAATAACTATATCATTAACCATAGTAAAAATAGTTCTCTTTGTTTGTGTTATTTCGTGTTTTTATGTGTGAGTTTTTTCTATGTTTTTTGTGTTTTTTTATTGTCTCTTGTTGGTTGTTTTTTATTTTTATTTTTATTGTATTTTTATTTTTATTTTTTAGGTTTTGGTTGTGTTTATTTTTCATGTTTTTTTTGGGTTATGTCTTCGTAGTGTTCTGTTGTTTTTATCTTGTTTGTGTTTTGTTATGTGGTTCTTGTGTTTTTCTATGTGGTTTATGTTGTGGTTTATTTTATCTTATTGTGCATGTTTGGTTGTGCTTTTTTTTTTACACACTCAAGGAGCATGTTTTTATTTTATTTTATTATTTTTGTTGTTATTTACTTATTTTTAAATTGGTTTTATGTGTTTGTTTGCTTCTTGAGTATGTCAAAGGTGGTAGGCCAGGTCCGAGTCCTGGGTGTTTTTGGCGGAATGGATACCCATGCCTCATTGGGTCTTACCCGAAAGTGGCATCCCTTTTGGGATGTTTTCCACAAATAAAAAAAAACCATAGTAAAAATAGTTAATGATATTTAAAATGGTAAATAATGAAATAAACTAGTGTTAAAAATATAAATTACTTTTTACCCTAACAAAATTTTCATCCATATCCATTTCCAAATAAAGAGCTGATTTTTTTCAATACAAGCACTACATCTTTGCTATAAATTACCACTATACATTTTGGAGCTAAGGCTAAATCAAATATTATAGGATGAAGAGTGCATTTTTTGTTAAGTTTGGAAACATTACCGAATATTTTGAATGTTGATGTTAACATGAGTTGCAAATATACCCGATATTTGATGATAAAACATCAAATTGACCCGAGTCATAATTTTTGACTATGTAAAATGGTTGGATATATTAAAGCATTGATGTTAGTAGATGGGCATTCTAGTGTCCAGTTTATAGAAGCCTAAGAAAAAAATGATGTTGATGTTAACAAGGGAAAACAAAATATTCAGCTTGATATTAAGAATATTTAGTTCCTTGAATTAAGAAACTGGCTAAGTATAAATTTGTAGCATCTAAAACAATAGTGGAGCTTGCCAAGTGCATTCATCCTCGTTGTTGAACATTTTATAATTCTTATGTCAGTAGGTACATTATAAGGCCCAACCTGATAGCATGATAAAACCAAAATTAGCTAAGACATATATCGGACCCAATACCCAAGAAAATACTTCACCAAGCTTAGGAACAAAAGAGTTGTTAGATTATATTGAGTGATGACACTAGCAAAAAATGCTATAATTTCTAGCATAAATGAATTGAGAACTTGAAACTTGCCAAAAAGGTTGAGAGAGACATCAAGTGAAAGTGTGCAACAAATATTCCAAGATGTGCTCTCAACAAGTAAATCTTCTATCAGATAACCTTAAAAAATATGGAAGCTTATCTAGCCAACACTTGTGTTGTTATATCTAAAAATATAGTGGGAAAACTAAAATAAAAATAGACATATCAAAAACATTATGCATTAGATGAAGATACAATAGTCAACACTCCATCAGATCAAGTAGAAAGGAGTCATCTTAGCATCACGATGTCAAATTAGTTGAAAAAATAATGAGTTGGAGGTGTGAGAACATGTACTACAACATCCTATCAAATATGTAATCCACTCTCTAAACTATAATGATAAATAACCAATTATAATTGTAAATATATATATACTAGAATGCAAGTCATTATAAGGGTTAGTTCTTTGGAATTTATAATTGACATAATTATATTTATTGAGGACTATACATATTTAGAATGAATATTGGATTATTGTTTGAATTTTTTCTCATATTTCTTTGTTGAACATGTATATACACCTTACTAAGTGTTAATGATTTTCTATTAAAACTAGGAATGAATAATTCTATTATATTCTACATTCTAGATTTGTCCTTGGATTTACCATTATAGTTCTACAATTATATAGTGAATGCTTAGTGTTCTTCATGTTATAGGGACATAAAGTGTTCTATTAGGTGGTTCAGTCTAAGTTTCAATTGTGATACTCTCTATAGTATGTCTCTTTATGTTATAAATTTCATACCTCTTTTAGCTCACCTTTATAACCCTTTAAACTTCTTACTTTAGTATGCAACCCCCCATTTAGTTAGGTTAGCTAGGCATAGGAATTGACCTTATCTAGAGGTTGATTAAGATAACCTTTGTTTCTAAGCCATCTAATCTCTTGGTCAAAGTCTTTGGGGAACACTCCACTCATTCACTTACCTAGGTATATTTTGAAACCAAGATGTTTTATTTCTCTCTCATGTATAATTTGATAATAAATTAAAGTACTCTTTAGATTTTTTTAGTTTGAATGTATTCATAATGCTCAAATATCCCAATGTGTTATACCAATGTGTGTTTCAACTATTTATAATCACAATGCTCAAATACTTAACCATTTATAAGTTTTTTTTCTCATCCATAATATCCTAAAAATACCTTATGATATTGTATGTGTAATGGGTATTTATAAACTATCCACACTTTTCTTACCATATGATTGTTATATTTAACTTTGTGAAAAAATCATACATATAATAGTAACTACTTCATCTATTAGTATTGCAATGGTAAGGAATTTGGCCTCCATTTCAAAGGTCCAAGGTTCAAATCCCACTTAGTATTAAAAAAACTAGTTCATCTATTAGGTTTTTATGCATGTATTAACAATATGAATATTAATATTCTGTTAAACCTCTTTTCCATGTTCATAATACCATTCAATTTTTTCTATTGTTACTTGAAGCAATAGTGTTATCTAAATCATGAGTATAGAATAATTTTATCATTGACTATGATTTCTAATAATGTGCTTAGTTACTCATAATAAGATGTCTTATTACAATATTTTTCAATCTCTATATTGCAAGAAGGTACCCTTTAATAATGTTTAATGTCACCTTAATTTTCCCTATCAAATAATTACAAACAATGTTATTTTATAATTCTACATGAAAGTTCTAATATTATTAAGATATTGAACTAAAGAGATAAGATGTTTTACCCTTTTTTTGTAACTTGATCACATGAAATCCTATCTATGGCTATAAGTAAGTATTTATGACATGTCCTTGTAATACATATTTGGTGTTGACCACCATATCTTCATATAAAGAAATTTGTGTTCATATAAAATCAAACACCATGTCTACGATGTCTTGCATCCCATTTGTGCATTAAAATACAATAAATATGTTCATTATGATGATGCTATCATAAAAATAATAATAAACTATTATGAGTTAATTCCAATGTTTAAATAAGTGAAATAAGGGTATAACTATTAACCATATGGACTATTAAGTTTGATGGGTCAAAATGTAAATATGGAAATGGTATTGGAATTGAATTGGCCAATACCAAAGGCAGATCATATCTTGCAGCTTATTGACTTTAAGCCCCTTGCACATGCAACATTGTAGAATATGAGGCATTGATTTATGGGTTGTAGTTTATCATCGAGAAAGGAGTTAAATGTGTACAAATCCATGGATATTCTAAATTAGTGATCAAGAAAGTGTAAAATTAGTATGTCTACCATGATAAACATCTCTCAAATTAACATAGCCGAGTGTGGGATTAAATCAATAAATTTGATGCTTTCAATATCCAGACTATTCTACAAAAATAATCACACTACATATTCATTATTAGTAGCAACAAATATCCTAGTACCCATTGCCCATTCCAATATAAAGTGATTCTCAATAGATTTCGTTATCACTCCCTCCATACCAGACAACATCTAAATTTTCCAAATATCTGAGGATGATGACCATAATTGATTTTTTCACTAACTCTAACATACTTGAAAAATAGATCATAGATGAGGAAGACAGAGATTATGTTGAGCTATAGGAGGAGGGTAAATTAAATATAAAAATAAATACCATTCCTAAAGGTATGGTATCTTTCAAAAAAATATTTGATGTGGATTTCCAAGCTCAAAAGCAGCATACTACTCCATCTAAAAAGAGGTCATATGAAGCTTATAATTTAGGAGATGATGAGAACCCACAAAATATTTTCTTGGAAAAAAATTGTACTCAAGAAGAAAAGAAAGGAATAATCCAAGCACTAAAGGATTATCGATATGTCATAGCATGGAGCTATGAAGATCTGAAGATATATGACACATACATCATTACCCACACCATTCCTTTGAAGACAAGAACACAATATTTTCATCAAAAGTAGAGACCAATGAATCCTTTTCTAGAGCCCCTCATTCTCAAATAAATACAAAACTTCTTGGTAGCCCACATTATTTTTCCAGTAAAATATTCTATGTGGGTTGCAAATTTGGTATCTGTCCATAAGAAAAATGGGGAAATACACCTATATATAGATTTTAGAAATATTAAAAAGGCATATGAGAAAGTTAATTATCCTCTCCTTTCTCTATATGAAAAACTATAAATGGTGAATGGATCTCAGATGATATCTTTTCTAGATGGTTATTCAGGGTATAATCAGGTAATGGTAGACCCCTAGGATAAGATTGAAACTACTTTTAATACCAAGAGGGGAACCTTTGCATATAGGAGGATGTCATTTGGTCTAATCAATGTTGAGGCAACATTTCAAAGGGATATCTACATCACTTTTAAGGATCTCATTTGGAAGTTCATTGTAATTTACATGGATGATCTTATTGTATTTTCTAAGATATGTGCTAACCATGTGAAATATTTGAATACGGTACTACAAAGATGTATAGAATGTGGAATTTCCTTGAATCCCAAAAAATATATTTTTGGAGATACAAAATGAAAAATATTGGGGTATGTCATTTTTGAAGCTGGTATTTATATTGACCCAGATATGGTTAAAGAAATTCAAAAAATTCCCCTTACTAGGAGTAAAAAGGAGCTCAAGTATTTCTTTGGAAATATTAATTTTGTGAGAAAGTTTATTTCTGGTTTTGTAGAAATAGTCTAGCCTCTAAATACAATGTTAAAAAAGGATACCAAGAAAGTGTGGACTGCTGAAGCACAATTTTTATTTCAATAAATTAAAATGGTAATCATGAATACTCCAATATTAATTAGTCCTAATTACACCTGAACGCTCCAATATTAGTGTTTTACTCAAAAGAAAGGGGTTGGTGATGAGATACCAATAGCTTTTGTAAGATCACCTCTAAAATATGCTCAGCTAAGATATTCAACTATTGATAAATAGTTCTTCACTTTTATCAATGCTATGAATAAATTTTGAAATTACATCCTCCATAGCAGGGTGTTTGCAATAGTGCTAGATCTAGTAATGAAAATGGTGTTGATGCAGAATGAGCTAGGTGAATGCAGGGGGAAGTGGATGTCTATTTTACAAGTGTTTGATCTTAAAATTCAACCTATGAGAATTGTTATAGGATAAGAATTGAGCAAAGCACTAGTAGAAATTGATCCCCAAATTTTATACCAATAGTATTTTATGGGGAAAATTATAAATGATGGGTGGTACTGAGACATTGTTTATTATTTTTTTAATGTAGTGTACCCTAGTCTCTTGAATTCCATTCTGATAAGAGCATTGTGTCTCAAAAGTGCAACTTTCATGATTAAAGTAAGTATTTTATATTAAAAAAATATGAGAGAATTTACTTTAGGTGTTTAAACAAGCAAGAAGGTGTTGAAGTTCTAAACGATTTTCATGGAAAGTATGGAACCAAACAAGGCTCTAGAAATACTACAACACACCAAATACTAATAGTTGGTTATTATTGGCCCTACAAATTTAAATATGCACATGCACATATTCGATCATATCATGTTTGTTAAATTATAGCTCATCGAGAGAGAAATTCTCCCATACCCCTAAATATAGTAATTGAAGCCCGTTTGTTCACACAATCAGGATTGGACTTTGTTGGTGTCATTAATTCTAATCCATTCGCCATCCACAAGTTCAATTGACTAACATTGATTATTGTGTATGTTGGATATAGGATCAAGCATTAAAAATTTATACAATTGATATTGTGATTAAGTTTATTAAAGAGAACATCGTGACGAGGTTTGGAATTCCATACACTTTGGTATGTGATAATGGACTTGCTTTCTATTCTTTGAAATTTATTGAATGGTCTTATTATAACAAGGTAACTCTGAAATTTTCTTCTAATTATTATCATAGAGGAAATAGAGTAGCAGAATCATCTAATAAAAACTTGCTGGAAATAATTAAAACAAATTTAGATAAAAATCCTAGGGATTGACACAATAAACTGAAATATACATTATGGTCATATATAAAGAGGATTAATTCTTCATTAGGAACATCTCACTATAATATATTTTTATGATTGGGATCATAAATTTCCCACCATCCTCATGATCCTTACCTTGCAATTAATGAAATACCACTTAGAATTAGATGACAGAGTAGAAGCGGAGCTATTGAATTTGATGAGCTTAGATGAAAAGATAAAATAAGCACTACAACATTTTAGTAAGCATTAGGAGATGGTAAAATGCTTTCTCTCCTTTTTAGTTGGTCTCTCATGTATGAATTCGCCTAGAGTATTACCAATATTCTCCAAAATCTCCTTATTGATGAGTTGATAAGGAAGTCTAAAAAACCTAATCCATATCAGAAGCCTTTTAATGGTTTCTGTATCCACAAAAAAATTCCTTAAACCATGAGCCTCCATCCATTATTTTATCCCTTTTTTTTGAATTGGAGAAAATAATGAGAAAAATCTGTTTGGAAGAAAATTCATGGAGTAATTTGAATTCAATTCCCAATTCAACTTAATATAGTTTTGAATATTAAAAAACCTACCCAATATCCATGAAACTTACAAATTAACCCTTTAGTTTTAAGAATAATTATATCATGCTCAATCATCTTATCTTTGATAAGAACTTCTAGTGTAAAATCTACTACTTGGACTAGGTTTTCCATAGATTCTCTCTTCCTCTTATTTCTAGCTAGGGCATCCAAGCTTACAACTTGGTCATTCATACTTACAGTAAAAAAATTCACAAAGGATTATCATTTTATGTTACCTAGAATTTTTGAAATTATCCTTTAAATTTTCCTAGAACAAGAAGTGGCGCTTGTTACTTGAACACTTTTCTTTCTATTTTTTGCTTTCCTACGCACACTTCCTCCTCACTTCCACCGTGTGCTCGGACTCACTTTTGGCTACACTCAATTCTAGTTTATGCTTGTACTCATTTTTGGTTGCACTCACTCTTGGCTTTCAATTGCACTCACTATTGGATACACTCACTTTGGCTTGTACTCACACTTTTATTTTTAGCTACACTCAGTCGCGACTCATGCTTACACTTTCTCCTAGGTACACTTGCGCTCGACACACTTGAATTTTACTTGCACTCTTATTTTTTGTTGCACTCACTCCCAACTCATGCTCACACTCACTCCTAGCTTGGTGCTCACACTCACCTTTGATTGTGTTCACTCCTAGTTGTACATGCACTCTTGTTTTTTTGCTACACTCACTCCTAGCTTGTAATTGCACTCACTCTCGACTCCACTTACTCAAGGTTTGTGCTAGCACTTGCTTTCGGTCGCATTCACTTTTGGTTGATATGATGATGTAAGTCTAGTGACATATTCAATGATTAGAATTTCATTCCACATTGATACTTGTTTGTCTATCCACACAATAATTAGCTATTTAATTTAGATTTAACCTATATAAATTAAAATCAAATTATAACCTTTATATATTATTTAGATATTTAAAAAATAATAATAAAAATTTATGATAAACAGTTATTCAATAAATTAACACATATACATTAAAAATAATAAATAAAATACCATACAAATTATTCTAAAGTATTTTAAAATAATAATGCTCATTACAAATTATATATATATATATATATATATAATTTGAATTTGAACTTATTATATATACTTGTATATCTGTTCAGATTTGTTGTTGGTCAGTTTATAGTTTTATGTTTTTTATAGGTTTATTAATTTTTTATAGTTTTATTTATTTTTAATAATTGTATATTTAAAAAATATATATCTTTTAGCACGCTAAATCTAATATTTCTTGTACATGTTTATATTTTATACCAACTATGTAGTTGATAATTAATAGGCTTGACCAGATTTTATGGACAAAGAACAAGTATGAATATATCGCTTAATGAGCATTTTGTTAAGGATTTTTATTTGGTGAAATGTTAGGGTATAATAGGCTCAAACAATAAGTATATCATATGAGAAACTACATAGAGGTATTCCAATTTTGATATTTTTTTTTATAAGAATTAAGGATTTCAATTTTTTTTTATCTCTATAGCTTGTCATGTAATATAGTCGATCAATTTTTTCTCTCATAGTGACATGATGTGGTAAATTTGTCACCCTTGTTTTTAATATATTGCAATCACATTTAATTTACCATGGTTGTGACCTCACTTAATAAGTATGGTTATTTTTTAACATTAATAATCATTAATTTGAGAAAATTAATGTTTATGCCTTCAATGATGTTGAAAATTTTAACCTATAGGATTAGATCATAGATGCACTATCTACTTTTTTTTGAGTAAAAGATAAAAATTTGATTAAAAAAAAAATGATCAGCGTATACAAATCCATTTTGATATCGTACCTTTCTTGGCAAGGCTAAAAATGTAGTTTTTATGTTCTCTTTCATTTTCCTAGGATCTCTGAATCCCCTATTCTTTAAACATTAAATCCTTCTTAACTGTATGTGTCCTCTTCCAATAAAGATTATTTAAACCCTCTTTGTTATTTTTTCTATCCCTGATAGCTTTCATATTGCATTTTATTCCATAGTTGTGCCAAAATATCTTGTTCTACCTCTATCATGAGAGATTCTTCCTGTACTTTGGTCTGCATTGTTTCTAATAACTTAACATAATCCCTGGGTCCTCTCTTCTGAGCAAAATTCCTCTCTAAATTTTTTTTTATGTTCCAACCATATATGCCAAAAGATGAAGCTAATCCCTAAATTCCAAGTTGTGCTTAGTTTTTTGGATTTGAAGGTGTTATGTGACCAATAGTCCCAAAAATTACTACCGTTAGGAGGATACCATTCTGTTTGGCTAAATATGGAGTACCACAAATTCTAGATTGTGTAAGCATAGGAGAAATAAAAAAGGAGGTGGTTATTAGTTTCTACCTCTTGGAAGCATATTACACAATTGCATCTTAGGTATTATTCATAGATTTTAATATGATTGAATACGTTAGACAAATGTGACAACCTCCCAATACATTAGACAATTGGGAAAAAGGTTGTATTGTACTACATGGATAGTAATCCATGCTTCTTTCACTCCAACAATAGTTGTCATTTTAATTCCATCTACTACACATGGAATAACATGTAATCTAGCATGGAAAGAATTTTCAAATGGCTTCACAAATCCATGCTAACAGGTTAAACTATTTTCTCTTTCTCTAATTGTTTTTGCCTATCAGTGGAGCCTTGTCAAATATTGTCTTATCTAACCATTTTTTCATTCACTTTCACATTGAATGGCTAAGTGGAACCACCAAAATTTAGTTTTTCCTAATCACATCATTGTTTACTCATACACCCATGTCAACCCATATCCATCACATATGGAATGTTGAGCCTTAATTCCATAATGATACTAGCTAATAGAACAATAAAACATACATCACACTTTCTTTGCATCTATGACTATCAACTATTTTTTCTCCATAGTTATTTTTATGAGGTTACCATTTTAGAGTTAAGTGAATATACATCTAAGATAAAAAAAATTCCATTCTTACCCACTCTACCCCTATGAATAGCAAAGCTTCACCAATATAAATAAATTATTGACTATTGCACAACTTGAGGAGCCCATATCATGTATTTCTTTCACTATTTTAAATTTGGAGATCAAGTTTCCAAAGATATATTTCAAGCCTTGTAAGATTCTTATGTCTCCCAAAAGAATAAACACATCAAGAAAGATCAATATGTTTTATCAAAACTCTTTAATATCCTACAAGCCTTTATTTGTAATTATCAATAGGTTGTCAATGCCCAACCTCTTTTTCTTGAGCATGATCTTCCTCTATAGTAATGTACATGTGTGGTCCCCTATAGGCTATCAATTTCATAGTGAGTCTTATGTGACCAAATACTCACTAAGGATGAACTATAGGAGACCATATTCTCCATAGCCAATGATAAAGCCCTTAGTTGTGATGTCTTTCTCTATAAATTTTATAAATCCTTATGCGATATTGTTGGTCAATATTTGTTTTAGTTCTATTTGGAATCATTCCATACCAATACATTATGTGATCTCATCAACAAGGCTAATATTAAATTCCTACCTAAAATCAAAGATATAAAAGAACCAAAAATTGAAAGTCGATTAAGTTATTAAATATTTCTTACAAAATTATTGATAAGTATTTGGCACTCTGTATGATCTAATTTTTCTAATTGTTTATCCTAAACATATACGATTCATCAAAAATAGGTACATTATAGATAATATAGTTTTTGTGTGTGAAGGTATATAAATGACTTAAACCTCTCAATGGAAATTCCTATTTATTAAAATTATTTTTTCAAAGCTTATTATTGTATTTAGTGACCATTCATTATTGCAATATTACAAGCTTTAGACTTTGGATAAACCTTCATTCATTTTATAAAGATGCTTTTTATATATTTGTCTACTTGTTTGACCATAAGTGGTAAGCAATCCCCCTCCTTTGGTCTCATTTGGTCTCCTTTGGTCTATATAATATGGTTGTCCACTTGCTCTACCACTTTATGTGTAACCTATAAATAATTTGGGTTTTTACTTAACCATGTATTTTATCAAGGTTGGATTGAGGGCATCTCCCTTCCCCATAGTACCCAATAGCTAGTTAATGGCCACTTTGTAGATGACTCCTTCCTTTATATATTGGAAAAATAATCTAGTGTCAAATAGGTATTACAATGCTTGGATATATTTTACTTGGTATCTATCTCTAGCATTCAATCGCAAAAGACACAATGTTATTACCAATCCTTCCTTGCCAAGTTTTCTTGACCTAATAAATTTGGTTGGAAATTAATTGACCATGGTGAAATGTTTAGGCTTCTCGAAATCCCCTTTACCTTTAAATATTAATCCTCTACTCTTTGGCAATTAATAATTGCTAGAGTTGAGAAAAAGTTACAAAAATAGAATTGAAAACTGCTATCTTTAGTAAGAAAATTTTAATTTTGCTCCAAGGTGCTTGGTACAACCTATGTGTAGTAATCTTGTTGGGATCCCTCCAAAGCATCCTACAGAAATATTTAAAAATTTCTCAGATGAATTTTTAAGGAATTCTTCTAAGGAAGGGAAAGGCTTTCTTCATGTCATCTAAGAATTTTGTTGTCCCCCATGAGACTCTAGAGATCTTGGACTCTTAGACATCCATCATTAGGGGATTTTCCTATATGCAAAATTGGCCATTTAGGTCCTACAATAAAATGAAGCCTGGAAAAGTTTGCTTCATCACTACATTACTTTAGGCACATCATATGGTTGATAGACCTGGAAGGATCTTGGTTTCTAGAACTTTCTTAATGCCAAGGTGCTTATCCAAATCTAGGGTACCTTTATGGCCAAAAACATCAAGAAATCTAAGAAGCCATTAAATCCTAGCTAACTTAGAATGAGAATAGATTTAATCTTGTAATATCAGTTAACTAATAGTCTTTGTGGTGGTTGTCCCATGAGACTCTAGAGATCTTGGACTCTTAGACATCCATCATTAGGGGCTTTTCCTATATGCAAAATTGGCCATTTAGGTCCTACAAGAAAATGAAGCCTGGAAAAGTTTGCTTCATCACTACATTACTTTAGGCACGTCATATGGTTGATAGACCTGGAAGGATCTTGGTTTCTAGAACTTTCTTAATGCCAAGGTGCTTATCCAAATCTAGGGTACCTTTATGGCCAAAAACATCAATAAATCTAAGAAGCCATTAAATCCTAGCTAACTTAGAATGAGAATAGATTTAATCTTGTAATATCAGTTAACTAATAGTCTTTGTGGTGGTTGTCTATAATTACTCACTAGGATTGATCCCTTGCAAAATACCTATGGATTCATGCTTTAATTTTTTTTGACCAAGGGATTCAAGTTTTTTTATATCTATTTTCCATAGTGACATGAAATTAGCTTTCTTGGCCTAAATCCAAAGCCAAATTTAGATTTTCTAATTAGTATATGGAATCCTTCCAAGCAATTATGGACTCTATCCTTAAATAACTACTTAATAAAATTGGGATCAAAGCCTCTTGTCCTTGGTGGACAATCTATAAATGGTTCCTATATATCCCGTTTTATAGGTACAACCTAAGAAAAGAATACAAATGGCTTTCATCTCATCTCTTGATAATGCAAAAACATGTATAGTATAGTCTTCCAAAAAAAAATTGCAATGTAGATTAAAAATTATCTAGTCCACCATCATGGAACCTAAGCTTACCCAGTTTTCTTGGTGTATCCTCTATGTCTTGGTGATAAACTAGGTCATTTATGGATCATCAACCCATGATACCCATTTTGTGGATTCATATCTTTTAGTTTTTTCCTAGAGCTCAAATAGCACGTGCATGAATTCATGATATATTTAGGTCTTTTAGACCTAAGCCTTTCTCTTGGCTCATGATTCTTCTAGGTGACTAACCCAACATGCCATCCAAACACACCTAACTATGGTATACTTTTAGAGTGCAAATTTTATTTGATATCTAGAAAAATAAAGATGCAACTATTTTTTTGGAGTATCTGTTGACATCCATCTATCATTGATTGCTAAAGCTAAGATTTTTTTCAATGTGCTTTTATAGTTCTAGGTATAGGTGAATAATTCGGTGTTAGAGGTAGCTCATTTATAGACTCTTATGGACCACTAGGTTAATACCCCATGCATGGTGGCTTATGTCGTGCCAACTTGTCCTCCATATAGGAGTCAATCCCAAAGGTGAAGTGTCACCACTGTCAGACTTCACAAGATCCTATTCAAAGTGCTCAACATAGATTTGAGGAATGAAATCGCCTATCATCTCATCCCTCTTTTCCCTATGACTAAGGATCCCAAGGATGACACAACAATGACTAGTTTTCCCAAATTATACTCTCCATATCCCTAAAGATGAATGTAGAAGATTATTTGATAGATAAACCAACTCGAGCTAAAATCCTCCACCAAACACTTAGGATCCATCTTCTAGATGGGGAAACACCTCATACTGTGATCCACCACCTCCTTTTGGCTCTATAGCTCTTGTTGCATAAAGAGCTCACGATTGATCTCCTATCTAATTTTGTTTGATAATTATGCTATCTAATTTTGTTTGATAATTATGGTTTAATAGCTCTTCCTAAAATAAACTTTGAGGTGGAAATTTTTGAATTAATATACTATATTTCTTTTTATTTTTTTTAATAACATCCTCATAATTAATATTATACTATATTTTACTATTTGACTTGAAAGAACGCTAGGCTAGGCAGGGCGACGTTTGACACTTCCTTCCCCTAAATAAATATAGTACTCTAATCAATTCCCATAAGTGTACAGAAAAGCCTGAAAGATGCCACGTCAAATAGGAAATAGCGACCGTGGAGTACTTCGCCACGTCCGCCGTTTAACTGGACAAACATTTTCTTTTATTCAATCTCGTGTTTTCTGTGGAATACCATCATCGAGAACTGAAGACAATAGTAGATCATCACGTCGAATCGAAGAGAGAAACACAGCCCGCAGAATTGAAGAGGTGCCACATCAACGTCGGCGGGAGGTACAAAATCGTGGTGTCCATGACACGCATGCAGATGTCCATGGCGACGTGCACGATGATATTGACGATTGGTCCGCAGCAGGTCTTCATCGTCATCAGAATGATTCGTCGGCAGATGTTCATCTTCATGGTGGTTTTGATTATGTGTCTGAAGATGAAGATGTTCTCCGTCAGATAAACGCTATGGAAAACGCCGATCGCCTCCGCCGGATAAATGGTGGTGTTGATGATGTGTCTGAAGATGTTCTCAGTCAGATCAACGCTATGGAAAACGCAGATCGCCTCGGCCGGATAAACGGTGGTGTTGATGATGTGTCTGAAGATGTTCTCAGTCAGATCAACGCTATGGAAAACGCAGATCGCCTCGGCCGGATAAATGGTGGTGTTGATGATGTGTCTGAAGATGTTTTCAGTCAGATAAACGCTATGGAAAGCACAGATCTTCTCCATCGGATAAACACCTTGAATGAGGAAGTGCATAGCAGGCTTGTCATCGCGTTAGAGTCACAAAGCCCAATTATTGCTCGCAGTTTTGTTGAGGAACTTGAAGTTCTGGAATTTGTTCCAGAGTATTACAAATTATGTGAAGAAGTTGATCGCTTCCTTGATGAGAATGGTATGCTCCGCAATCAAATAAATGTGTTAGATAACAATTTGTTCACCTATGTTGCAACCATAGTCGAGCAATCACAGTGGAGCGAAGATGGAGTTGGAGGCATAGTAGAGCAATCACAACGGAGAGGAGTCCGAACTGGAACCATAGTTGAGCAATCGCAGCGGAGGGAAGAACGAGCTGGAAGCATGGCTGAGCAATCACGGCGGAACGGAAACCGGAGTGGGGCCATAGTTGAGCAATCGCAGCGCAGGGTAGAACGAACCGGAAGCATAGGTGAGCAATCACAGGGTAACGGAAACCGGACTGGAACCACAGTTCAGCGATCACATCAGACCGAAGAGACGGAGCATGAGGAACAGTCTCCGGACACGGCGCTTATTACCACAACAATATCGAATGCTATTCTTCGTGTAGTCCCTGATTGTCCAATTTGCGCCGAGGAATTTGAAGTCGGGGAAAGCGTGAGTGGCTTGCCTTGCGATGAACATCACGTATTCCATTCTCATTGCATTCTCACCTGGTTCGAATCCAAGGGTAACTGTCCTATCTGCAGGGAGGTTCCCCAAAGGTCTCGTCCTCGTTCCCGTTCAAGTAGACGTTAACTATGGAAATTTCAGGCGGTTACAGTGAGTATACTGACGATTCCTTCTACTGTGCCTAATCTCTTCAAACTTATACCGAAGTTTCCAATTTATGACTAATAAACCTTTGGGCTTCACAATGTTAAAAGTATATATTTTTTTTCTCACTTTGTCTCTCAGTCCCGTTGATTTTAAGCAACGTGATTGAAAACTATATATCTTTTTATTAATTTAAGAAATATAAGATCATCTTAAACTATAGTTATTGATGATATGATTTTTATATGGTTTAGGTATAGAAATATTCTTTAATTTAAAAAAATAATAATAACTTAATAAAGATACTAAAATTCAAAGTATTTATTTAGGTTAAAACAAGCTTGTATGTTATATATTATTTTAATAAAGAAAGAAAAAAAAGACTCATCGTAAGAAGATTATTCCTTTAAGTAGAGCGAAATACGTAAAAACGTGTATTTAGAATTGAAACAATGGATTATTTTGCTTATAAAGTCCATTAGGTAGATTTAAATTTGAAGTTTTTATGTGGAAGTTTGGATTAAGCTTTATTTGGTGGTAAGTTTGGTTGGAGATAAATGATAAACTTTTAGGGAAACATTTTCATCTTTGGATGGTGTCTAGTAGAGTCATTGTGATAATATATGCTAGAAAGAAAACTGAGGCTGATATAGATACAATGGATAAGGGAGTTGAAGTGCAATAGGGACATGACAAAGCTATTTGGAAACCACTCGCAAAAGGTTGGACTAAAATAATATTGATGAAGCTATAAAAGCTAATCTAGATAATTCTCTATTGGGAACTACAGGGCTTGGGCAAGTCCAGGTCCACAAACAATGAATCAAAAGCCTTAGCTATTAAATATGCTAAAAAGCAATCTAGGTAGAGTTGTTAAAGGTAATCCAAGTAGAGCTAGAATTGGAGTGATCTACAATAATCATTTTGGGATAGTGTTCTATTAAGAACTACATGGCTTGGATAAATATAACAAAATTACACAAAATATTATGCCTTTGTCCATTTAAATTTTTATATACAAAGGAATTTTTGTAGGACATAAAAAATATTTTCTTCTTAGGAGAGGAATGTCCATCTCTATGAGGTATATGCTTGCTCTCAATAGTGTCTTTCTTAGATCTTTAGTACTGAATATATGGCAAAATGACCTTTTATTTGACCCACTCTATATACCTTTCTCTTCTAAAATATCAACAGTATAAAATAATTGCTAATAGTTACAAAATAGTTGTAATGGTAATTTTGAGGAACAAATGAGACCTACCCACTTGAAGTTGATGGTCCTTTTCAACCATATTCTGTCAACCAACTTTATTCTTTCTTTCATATTTACCCTTTTGTGTAATAATGTCTTCTTGGTCTTCATCTTGTACTTCGCCATATTTCTTTTAACTACATATTTTTTATTTATAGGAATTCTTTCTTTCAAAGTTGGTTTATGCATCCTTGTATTCCTCTTATTTGTTTGTATTCTTCTCTTTAAATTCGTTTTTGTTAATATTATTCTCTTCATCCTTTTCTTGGTCATTACATCTATTAGTTTGTTCCTTTAACTCTTGAATTTGGCTTTCGCCTTCTGAATCTTCTTTACAATATTTTATTATTTTTGTCTTGTTATTCTCCTCAAGAACACTAACAAACCTTTTTTTAGTCACCTTGTTGAATTCTTTGTTCTTGGCAAAGACTTCAAGATAGTGTGTTCTTTTTTCAAATTTGCTAATTTATTGTAAGTTTTGTTGTAAGCCTCTATATATGTTTCAAACACTCAAATATGTTATTCATTCTTATCATTATTTCTAGGATCACTGATCTAATACCAAATGATGTTTATTTTCCATAGTCAAATATATTATACATGGAACACTTTTTGTAATAAATAACACAAAAATATAACATAACTACAAAAAATATAGTAACTTTATTTATTCAATTTTTATACATGAAGGATTTACTACACAACATGTAGAGTGTTTTCTTAACTCTGGAGGATTGGTGTCATGACCCTCCCTTGGTAGACTTATTCATTGGGATGGGCTTATGTTTTGCTATGTTTCTTTATTGAAGGAATGTTTGGATATTTCTTATTTAGCTATGCAAACACATATAATTTATGGAAAATATGATATGTGTATTTATTAATGGGATGTTGGATAATTTTATGCTTAATTTTCTTGAAAATATAATTATTATGCAGAATATGATGCTACTAATAGAATTACATTTTACAAGAATAAGATTTTCTCATGTTGGAGGAAAGTCTATCCATCAAGAGTGAGATGTAATAAAGAAAAAATGAAGGTATATGATGTCCATTTTATCATTTAGCTTGAAAAAAAGGAAGAATGTGCTTTAATTATAAATAAGCATGACATAAAACCACATCAAAAAAAAAAATTTAGAAGATGAAATTATGAAAGTTGAGTGTTGACTTCTCTTATTTTTGTTTAAATTAGGATATATATGGTGAGAATTTGATATGGTGGAATAAATAAATTAGTGGAAATATTTGAACTACCACTTCACATGGAGTCTAAACCACCACAAATTTGTGAGTTAAAAAGAAATAGAAAACCATAAATTCTCAACTTGGATTGAAAGAAGTTTTGGGGTTATTGTAAAATGTGATGGTGCAATTGGTTAACCTTGGATCCCATCGAACCAAAAGTGGAAGATAAGGTAAGGCTTATTTTCATAATGATCACAAGAAAATTTAGATAATGGGAGAGACATTATTGGTTTTATGTGAGAGACTTTGGGGTTTTTTATGGGAGAGAAGCTGGTTCTAAGAGTGATAAGTTGTTGGTTATATCTATGGGATACTATGGGTTTATCTAGAGATAATATATTTTTCTCTAAGGAACATCATTGGGTTACCTTCAAGATAATATTGGTCATTGTGATATATCTTCAGTATAATTGAGATACATTGTTGGAGCATCATTGAGCTTACCAAAGGCAGTCTCTTTATAACAAAAGAACTTGCTCTTATGTTCTCATTACTAAACATATTTTAAAAAAATTAGTTCATTCATAGCTTCATTGTTAATTCCTCAGGTTGAACTCAAACCTTGAAGGAATAAATTTGTTATATTGAATGAACCTCTATATGAGTCACTAGTGTATTTTAGGAGAACATGCGAGTAAGTGGGTAACTGAGCATCATAAGAGGATGATTATTAAAAATTGTGTCATTTCCATAGTTTATTTTATGCCTTAATTAGCATATTATACCTGTAGGATTAAGGAAGGGTAGATAGAATAAGCTATGGTGAAGGTAGTTTACAAGTGAGCTGGCCTTTTGTTAAGGGTTATGGGAGATTATTTTTTGTAACATAATTTGGTATGAATATAAGTTCATTTCTGATAGTATTTGTCTATTTATTTTATATCCAATTTTGTAGGTACTAAGGTTTTAGTGCTAAGGTGTTATAATTAGGAGTGTTAGAACCCTCTTCTAGTCATGAGTAATATGGTTAACCAACCAAATTTTTTGAATAAGAGAATATTCTCTTAAGTTCCACTAGGATAGACACTTGATTTTCCACTCCTCCATGTGTCAGGAGAACTCTCAATGGTGTCTTCATCAGGTTTGATGAGTTGTTGTAATCCAATGACTCTCAATGATCAACTCTGCTATTTATACAGAGTTGATCCTTAGAATAAATCAATCAGTTCCACTCTTCTCTTCATATTTTGTGTAATGCTTTGCATATCTATTATTGTGAAATTCTAACATGGTACCAGAGTAGGATAGATTTTTCTAGCATTCTCTTTTGAAGGTTCTAGGATCTGGTTCATTTGATTTGGATTTTTTTTACTAACTTGCTTCATTTTATGCAATAGTCAGTTTTATCCAAAAAAATTCATTGTTCATTATATATGAATTGATTTTTTAGATATTGTTTCATGCTCGAGAGAATTTTTTTTTTTTTTTCAAAAAAAAAAATTCTAATCCCTCGTTTTTTGATTCAGTACCTCTTAAATTTTTCGTGACCCATTAAAAGTATTGGAGCTACGTCTTTTTTTAAAAATTCGTAGCCCATATATTTTAATTTGGCGTTGCGTCCTTTTTTAGTGGCCCCAAATCATTTTTGGCGTTGCCTAAAAGTTCGTGGCTCCATATTTTTTTGGGCCCACAAATATTAGATTCATATTTAATTTAGCTAATATTTCTGAATCCCTTTTGGCTATAACCAGATCTGCATGTTTTAATACAACTTCAAGTGTGGTTTCTTGGATACGTTAGGCTTGGTGTACCACCCACAACATGGCCCTTGGTGTCTTCCAATGTATCTACGTATCTTCTCAACTGGGTGTATCTAGAACAATGCTCATATTTCGCTACTCCTTATATTCTCCTAACCTGGTGGAAGAAACACACATTCTCTATTGTTGTTTTTCGATCGTCTCTAGTTCATAGCTATTTGATTCGTCTTAAAAAGTTTAGCATTTTTTTCTCAGTATTCTATTGCAGGGAAGGTTGACGCCCACCATTGGTTAAGAGGAAAGTGCCCTTTATTCTGGTGCATGTTCCTCTGTGCAGCTTTTGAGCTTTTGGCACCCATCATCTGCTAAGAGAAAAATATTTTTCACTCTGGTGAATGATCGTCTGAGTAGCTTCTAAGCTCTCGTCTCGACAGGTAATCCAGATAAACATTTTTTTATATAACCTTTATATTTTCTCTGGATCCCTTGGTTTCATCATAGGTGGCATCCTAAAGTTCTTGGAGACCTCGATCCTCGGGTTTTGGTGGTGGTTTTTTGGATTCTCGGTGTCCTCAGAAAATCGAGTTCTCGGGTTTCACTCCACCTGGTTCGAACCAACATCACACATATAGAATGAAGGAATTTTCTTGCAGTCTATTTGATTCAACCGAGAGTCTTCTTCTCCCTCACCACCTGCACGCATCTCTTTAAAATCCAACGTCTCCTTTGATTTCTTCTCTGCCTTGATTTCTTGCCGCCTGTCTTCTCTCAGGGGCAGTAAGCATTGTTTAATTTTTTATTTCCTCCTTTTAAAGGTTATTAAAACTTTGATTTCAAAGTATATTTTGACTCCTTTTTCAAAAGAACTTTTAATTTTCTTAAAAGAGCTTTTCAAAAGTCGTAGTCATATTGTAATATTTTAATAAAATATTTTTTTGGGGGGGTTTGTGTGCAAATTTTTGCACATTTGTGTCTCTAAAGGGGGGTTGTAAATTTCATCTTAAAGCTCTCCTTCTTCCTTTAAGTAATTTTTTTTAATGAGTGTATTTCTCTAATTAAATAATTTCCTCTGTTTTTTATTTTACTAAAGGAAGATAAACACTTTTTTATAAAGAGAACTAACAACTTTTTATATTTCAAAAAGTTCTATAGTTTTTTCTTTCTCAAAAATTAAATCAAATTCAATCTTGATATATTATCTCCTTTTATGTTTATTAATTTTTCAAATTAATATTTAAAGAAAAGCACTTACAAATTTTTTCAACTATAATCTTCTTCACTCATATAGTTCTACTTAAAATTATAAAGTGTTATTCTTAACTTAAATGTTCTAAAGATATATCCTCTAAATTTTTAAATCACTTCTATTATATTTTGTATTTCTTAAAAATTACAAATTTTTATAGATGTGTTAAAATTTAAAATCTTTTAAGGAAATTTAGATCTAAATCCTTTATTTCTCAAAATATTTTGCCTACGTTCCATGTATCAATACCACTAAAAACTTATAGTTTCCCTCACGTAAGGGCGGGTTTTTGGAGGCACTTGGTATAAAGGCCTAGCATATATTTTTCATTCATCCATTTCATTTGGGATTCTCTCTCACTTATAGTCTCCCTCTCGTAAGGGCAAGTATTGAGAAAACCAAATTCAAAATTGGTTGAAATCACTGCACATCAAGCCAAAACCCTTGACAAATTCTTCTCTATACTTACAGTTTCCCTCAAGTAAGGGCGGGTATTGTGAGGAACTAAAAGGATTTGGCATTTCTAAAGCAAAAAATATTAATAACCTCATTATACTTATAGTTTCCCTCTCGTTAGGGCGGGTATATTGAGTTGAAAGATATTGAAAAGCTTCATATTTTTTCCTTAAATCAATTGCATTAATCAATAAATTGAGTTCTAAGGGGGGCTATATTGGGTAAAACTTCAATTTTCTCTTGTGTTAAAATGATGAATTCAATTGAACCTCTCACCCCTCATAAATTTCACACTTGGAAACCTAAAATTTTAAATCTTATCTCTCAAAAAGGTCTTACTCATCTACTAGAAGAAAAGCAACCAGAATTTGAGAAAGAATATGAAATATTTGTTCATAAAGGGAAAATGCATGAAACTATGGGTATTATTAGCTCTAATGTTCATGAAAGTTTGTGGTTTCACATTACATATTGCAAAACTCCTCATGAAAGTTGGGAGAAGCTAAAGACCTTGTTTGGGAAAGTAGATCAGATGAGATCAATGCAACTAGAAGCAAAACTAACATCTTTGTCTCTTGAAGATTTTAGTAGTATTGTTGACTTCCTCACCAAGTTCAAAGAAGTCCTCACTCAATACAAAGGCAGTGGGAAGACTAAGACTGAAGAAGAATGCATTTATCTAATCCTTTCTAAGCTAAATGGTGTTTTTCAAAATTTTGCTACCACCTTTATATCTACCAAATATGCTCTTGGTGCAACCTTTAAAATGCCTTCTTTAGAAGAATTTTGTGATAGATTAACTAGGGAAGAAACCAAAATTGCTAGATATGAAATCTCTTCTTCTTCCTCTTCTTCAAAAGCCTTAGTAGCCTCCACCTCTTCTAAAGAAAAATTCAAAAAGAAGGAAAAGACTCCCATAACCTGTACTCACTGCAAAAAGAATGGTCACTCTGCTAAAAAATGCTAGAAAATATTACAACAACTAGAGGCAGCTATGAAGGATCAAAATATAGAAAATAAAAAGCAAATAGGAAAATCCCTTAATGTTCAAGGAAAAACCTCCAATTCTTCCTCTAATTATTGGGTCCTAGATTCTGGAGCTACTCATCACATGACTGCTTCAGATAAGTCTTTCTCTTCTATCTCCTCTAGCTCTACTTGTAGCATAGAAGTGGGTGACTCTTCCTTTATCCCTGTCAAAGGAAAAGGGGATATAACCATTGATGGTGGCTCTATAAACAATGTTCTCTATGTTCCAGACATTACCACCAATCTCCTATCCGTCTATCATATTTGTACTTTTGGAAAGGGGAAAACTATTCTCTTCTCTCCAATAGGAGTTGAGATAAGAGATTTTCAAGATCCCCATTCTCTTATAGCCAAAGGGAATATTGATCATAACTCTCATATTTTTCACTTCAAAGGTTTTCAAAATCTAGAAGGAGCCTCCTGTTTTGTGGCTCATGGTGATCTTGAAAGTCAAATTTGGCATGAAAGGTTTGGTCATCTTAGTTACAACTACCTAAAGGATTTGAGCACCCATGATATGGTTACAGGATTACCCCAAGTCTCTTCTAGTGATGGATTTTGTCCTGGATGTGCTCTTGGAAAGCAACATCAAGATCCTTTCCACCCAAGTAGTTCTCTAAAAGCCTCATCCCCTCTAGATTTAATCCATAGTGACTTAATGACCTTTCCTAAACCTTCTTTCAAAGGAGAAAAGTATGCTCTAACCTTTATTGATGATTTTTCTAGAAGATCCTGGGTCTACTTCCTAAAATATAAGAGTGATGTTCTATCCCACTTTAAAGTTTTTAAAGCCTTAGTTGAAAATCAGGCATCTTGCAAAATCAAGAAGATTCACACAGATAATGGGGGGAATACTATAGTAATGAGTTCTCCATATTTTTATCCAGTCATGGCATCATTCATCAACATTTTGTCTCCCATAATCCTCAACAAAATGGTATTGCAGAAAGGAAAAACTAGACATTAAAAGAGATGGCTAATTGTATGCTCCATTCAAGAGATCTTCCAAAAAATTTTTGGGCAGAAGCTATTAACTATGCAAATTATATTCAAAATCGCACACCTCATAAAGCTCTTGACCATTTAACTCCTGAAGAAGCTTGGTCTGGCTTAAAACCAGATGTTTCCTACTTCAATATTTTTGGGTGTACTGCTTGGGCTCACATCCCAAAGAAGAAAAGGAAGGCTCTTGATAAGAAAAGCAAAAAGCTCATATTTATCGGTTATTGTGAAGAATTGAAAGCATACAAGGCTTCTTGATCCCTCAACTCATGAGGTTTTCTTTCATAGGAATGTCCAATTTGATGAAACATTCCCTCAAAAATATCCTCAAAAGCCCTCTTCCTCCATTGAGCCTTCTCCTATAGTAGAACCTCAATATTATGAAGAGCCAACTCTTGAAGTTAACTTGGTCATTGATAATCAAGATGAGGAACCTAGTAACTCCATCTCAATGTCTTTCAACTCCTTCAACTCCTTCCTCTATGCCAAAATGGGCCCGCACCATTGTTAAAGAAGCTACTCCTTACATCCAAAATATTCCTTCAACTAGATCATCCAACCCCATAGGCACTTGGTCTTGTATGTCAGTCTATTTCCTCTGATCCTCAATCCTTCAAAGAAGCCTCAGGTATTAAGGAATGGGATGATGCCATGGAAAATAAATTTTCTTCCTTGATCAAAAACAAGACTTGGGATTTAGTTCCCTTACCTAAAGGAAGGAAATTAGTTCATTGTAAATGGATCTTCAAAACAAAATATGGGCCTAATGGAGAAATAGACAAACACAAGGCTCATCTAGTGGCCAAAGGTTTCTCTCAAATTGAAGGCATAGATTATGTAGAAACCTTTGCTCCAGTTGCTAAAATGGATTCTGTAAGATTGGTTCTTGCTCTAGCTGCTTCCCATAAGTGGCATGTCTATCAAATGGATGTAAAATGTGCTTTCTTACATGGATACTTAAAGGAATATGAAAGCACGAGGATATAGAAACAAAAAGGAAATGCCAAGATGCGATGTAAATGAAACTAAAATTAACGCTAAATCCTATGAACTGAAATGCATGAAAGGAGAGAAACATAAACGCATTGAAACAAGGTATAAAAGTGAATATGGAGTACAACCCTTTTTATTAATATGCTTTAGAACCCAGTTACAATCTGTCTCCTCTCTTTTCAGGGGCTAGGAGCATTAAATATGTTCTTGTCACATCAACAAATGGTATTCCTTCTTCTGCGTGCCCACATGTAGAATGGGCAGAACAAACATCACCGTCACTTGCGTTGATGAGTATTGACTCCTTTATGCTCCTCTAATGTTGAGATCCTATGTTCAAGGAAATAGAAAATAGTCATTAGCACCTGTAGATAAAATGAAACATGCAATCCCCAAGCCTACGATTAGTGCATGCAAAAAATAACTAAAATGATAACTAAATAGCATCAGAATGATCTAAAATTTTATCAAAAGAATGAGGACATTACCAGGATGGCACTGCAAATGGAACAATTAGAAAATTTTCCACGGATTTATAATCGTCCCCGGGTGGGACGATTAGACCTACAACAAAATTTCAGAAAGCACAGTCCCAAATGTCACATTTGGGAAGCTTCAAATCACCTTCAAAGTTGGGGGTTAGGTAAAATGGGGTATTTTGGAAAGACCCAGAAGGTCAGATTTTTCCAATTCGGCCTCTATCACCAGGAATTTGATGATGCTACCTGCATGTTAGTAAAAGTGAAAAATGACAAAAACATGGTCAAAATAGCTCAAAATGATGTAAAATTTGAATGACAACCTATCTAAGCAACATAGAATTAGATGCAAAAAATAACAGAAATTAAATCTACTATAGATTTCTAATCGCTCCGGGGTGGGGCGATTAGGACTACAGCAGTGTGGGGGGCACCCGGGGTCAGGACGCGCACCGTTTGGGGCCCGATTTCGGCACCAATCCACTTGGGATGGGTCCAAAACCTCTTTTGGGGTGTTGTTGGCAAATTTGGTATGATTTTATGGCCAAATGTCAGGTTTTGGTTCCAAATTTGCGCTTCCAATAATCACCCAATGACCTCCCTTCCAAAAGAGGTCAAGGATGTGAAAGGCACAAATCAAAAGGTGTGAGGACGTAAAATGGCAGCACTTCATTGCTCAAAATGCTCCTTCTATGTCCATTTTTGGGGTGAGAAGACTCACCATTTTATAGACCTGACGGTCTCTTTGGATGAGCATGCAGAGGCACCACTTGGCAATCATGCCTTCCCAGGGGGGAGAAGATTCCTCCCTGATTAGGGGCTCCATGACTGCCCCTGTAACTACATCTAGCACTCCAAAATGCTCACTCACACTCCCATGCAATGAAGGAATATTTAAGTGATGGATATGAGCTACCATTTGTCAAGATTTGACTTTTTTCCCATCAAACCTGCTATTTGCCCCACCCTGGAGCAAATACTACTAATCGTCCCTAGGTGGAACGAATACTAGTTTGTAATCATCCCTGGGTGGAATGAGTAGGGAGCAGAGTGCCTGAAAGGTGCCAAATTGACCTCTGACCTTCCAAAACTACTGTGTGAGTGGTTAGGACCACTTTTTAACCTCTGGGGGCTGCCCTGGGGGCTGTTTGTGTCAATGTGATCAGTGTTTGTAGTCACATAATTGGATTGGTGCTATTTTGGTGTCTACATATGCCCCTTTTTGGGATGCGCTGTGTGTGGTGCAGTGCTAAGTAAAAATAGATAACCAAAGCACTAATGATTAGGTTTTCTCAGTAACCTAACCAACTTTTGATGCCCCAAGTATGGAAAGGGCATGCATTCTTCAATCCTTGCTTGTGACGAGTGAAGAAACTTAATTCAAGTGTTAACCTTTTTTGGTGAGGTGTTACTTGAGCTTGGACATTTATCAGTCATGAATAGGAAAATGGCACAACCTTTTGTCTATGGTAATCTTGAGTTCATGATTCACGAATACCAAGTGTTTGATCAGCTTGTGATTATTGGTTGTTTGTTGCCCCAAGTAGGGGCTTGATTATATTTGTCAATGATTCTCTGAATGCGTGCCATTTCCTTGATTGGGTGTGTATTTGTTGATTGGTGACTAAGTGTGACTACCCCCTCAAGCGATGAATCGATGAGGGAATGACCTACATGAGAAAAGCGATGAGTCGCTTGACCCAAGATGACTTAGGTAAGGGTGCCTTCAGATGTTTTTCTTTGAATGCTTATGCAGTTTCCCAACATTTGGACCTATTTTTGGGTGGGTGTTAACCCTTTTTGGGACGCCGATTGGGGATGAAATTCTCGACAATCCGTCCTCCCATGGAGCGGTCCGGCTATGGTAGCCTTCTTAGGGAATATGAGAGTGAGTATTTGTGACCTCGACGTCTGTTTTGCATACCAAGAAGCAGAGGTGCAAAGGAGCCTTGCTCGGCAATGTTATTGCTATTTTTGGGTGGGTTTGGACCCTTTTGGGGACGCTATTTGGGGATGAAATTCTCGACAATTTGTCCTCCCATGGATCGGTCTGGCTATGGTAGCCTTCTTAGAGAATAGGAGAGTGAGGATTTGTGACCCCAACATCTAATTTGCATACCAAGAAGTAGAGGCGCAAAGGCGCCTTGCTCGACAATGTTATTGCTATTTTTGGGTGTGTTTGGACTCTTTTGGGGATGCCATTTGGGGATGAAATTCTCAACAATCCATCCTCTTGTGGAGCGGTCCGGATATGGTAGCCTTCTTATGGAATAGGAGAGTGAGGATTTGTGACCCCAACATCTGTTTTGCATGCTCGGAATGTCAAGTGCAAAAGCACTCTTATTGGACAATTTTGTTGTCTGTTTTTGTGTATTTTGTGCAGTTTTTGCTATTTTTGAAATTGTTGCTCTGTAATCGTCCCTGGGTGGGGCGAATACCAGTTTTGTAATCGTCCCAGGGTGGGATGAGCACTAAGTAGAGCGCTCATCCTAGGGTGAAATGATTACAGGACTAAAAGCCTATTTAAGGGTTAAAACTAGGGTTTGGGCTCATTTGCATTTGATTTTTTGGCGATTTGGAGCTCAGAGGAGGAGGTCGATTCTGTGAAGCGAAGCACTACCGAATTTTTCCTAACACCATGAGTTCACAAACCAGATTGAGCGGTGGAGCTGAAGCGAGACCGGTAAGTGCTCCTCTTCGTTTAGTTAGTTTGTGTTTTATTTACATTTTTAAAATTGCAATTTATTTTAAATTTGCTTTTTCATTTTAAACTAAGGTAAAAATCGAGGCTAAAAAGAAATGTTTTTTATTTTTTGTTTTGTATTTTTGTTAAGGTTATAAGAAACCCTAGGTTTAAATGCAATTTTTTTACTGTTTTAAAACTAAAACCCTAGGTTAAACTGAGAGCAAAACCTTAGCTTTAGAAAAATTGTTTTTATTTTGATTTTTGTATTTTCATTAATTTTAGTTTAACCCGAGGTTAACGAAAAACTATGATTTTGATTTTGATCTTTTTGTTTTTATTTATCAGTTTAAACGTAGAGTGAAAAACCCTAGGTACTAACAAACTGTGGTTTTTGATTTTTTTTTGTTTTTAGTTATCAGTTTAAACGTAGAGTTAAAAACCCTAGGTACTGAAATTTTTTTGTTTTTATTTTTAGTTATCAGTTTAAACGTAGAGTTAAAAACCCTAGGTATTGACAAACTGTTTTTTTTTTGAATTTTTTGTTTGTTTGTTTTTATCTGTTAGTTGTAGACTTAAAGTTAAAAAACCTAAGTGCTGACAAACTATTTTTTGATTTTTTGTGTTTTTATTTATCAGTTTAAATGTAGAGTTAAAAACCCTAGGTACTGACAAACATTTTTTTGTTTTTTAATTTGAAACTATTTTTGTGTTTATTTATCAGTTTTTAGCTATACATTTTTTTTTATGCATTGTTGTATATTCATGTTATTGCTATACAGTTTATCATATGTTAATGTTTTTGTTATTTTTGTGTTTTAGGTGATTAAGATCTGGTACCATCAGTCGATGGTGTTCTCTGACACCCAGGGGGCGTTGACTTTGGCAAATTGGGAATGGCTTGACGCCCTTGGTCTCAAGCATGTGACACAACTAGACCCAGTTGTGGGGGATCAGGCGTACCTGACTGTGCTGATCAACGTATGATATCCCCACACCAATACCTTCCATCTCCCAATAGGGGAGATGATAGTGACTCTAGAGGACGTCTATCAGATTCTACGGATTTTGATAGATGGGCTACCTATCAGGACGACATCGTGTGATCAATAGATAGATGTACTAATGCAATGCTTCAGGCATGGGGAGGATTTGGGTGTGGATAGCCCGATGGAGAGGGTAGAGGGTGACTATCAGATTGGTGGCATTTTGGTGCGGTGGTGGCTAGAGAGGGGCGTGTTGGGAGTGAGGCATGTATTACTGATGACCCTCATTTCCAACATGTTGTTGCCTGACTCATCAGGTACGAAGTTCCTTTGGAACCTACTAGAGGTGGTATTCATACTGGTCGAGTGTCCAACGGAGGCACCTATGATTATGATATGGGGATAGACTCTGCTGGCACAGCTCTACGATGAGTTGTACGAGGTCTACTGCCGAAGGTGGAAGGGTATTGGATGTAGTTATCTATTGTAGGGTTGGGCTTGGTAGCACATAGCTATGGAGAGGTTGGTGGGGTTACCATGGATGACTCGAGCGGAGATGGTTGATAGAGAGATAGGGTATGCGGCTCTGTGGTGATAGTCTGAGGAGTAGGGATAGAGTCAGTGATGGGCAGGTGTCGTAGGGCACTATGTCGATGCCTTCTCTTGACTTTCTCTAGGGGAGGTTTTCTGGTGCCCATACCGGGACTGTCCAACCTAGCCTGAGGCTAGAGAGTGGCTTCGACGGGTGCACTAGGGGAGATGGCTGATTGGGTGACACAAGACGAGTAGGAGTACTTCTTGTATGTCTAAGTGACATGACAGTTTGGTGTGCACTAGGGGTTTCCTGGTGAGCCTTTGATCTATCAACATTGAGGTGACAAGAAGACTTTGGCCTGGCTGATCATCGCGTCGCTGGGTGAGGAGTTGGATGCAGTGATTGATGTTCCTGACATGGACAACATCGGGTTGATCATTGAGTACGACCAATGGTGGACTTTGTGATGGTGGTGACGTGAGGGGCCTCTAGGGGGTGTAGAGGCGGCATCAGCAGGTTGTGAGGATGCAGAGGCATTAGGAGAGGGCTGGGGGGTTCTGCTAGAGGATGCGGACATGGTAGAGGTGGAAAACTTAGGGGGGGGACAATTTTGGGGTTCTAAAGTAGCCAGATATGTAGGACATCCTAGAACAGTGGGAGCTAGAGTAGGCTGCCATTTCGAAGATGTCAATGCCTCAGGCAATCCTAGAGGATACGAAGGCAGGGTTGCATGCTGAGATATTCTGATTGGAGGGGCTACTCTGAATATGGGATGAGGATCTTGGGGATGCACTACAGGATAGGGATATCTTGTAGATATAGCTGGCAGAGAGGGAGAATGCATTTGCTACATACCATTAGCGGGATGGGGATACATATGCTGCACAAGAAATGGATCTCCTATGGACACAGCTGGCATAGCACGACGAGAACTTGGTGATGGTTTGTCATCGATAGATGGACTTGATTCAACATCGGTTTGAGTTGGAGGTAGATATTATTCGCCTCGATGGGCATATCCCTGTGGTTAGTGGAGGCAGATCGTTGCACCATACGAGAGGGAGTGAGACTAAGTAGTCAGCATCCTCTCGGTGCAGGTGACTGGATGAGGGAGGCACTAGTAGGCATGATGCAGGGGCTAGCAACATCCGCCCTAAGGGGTCCCATAGGACCCACACCATAGGGGGTAGTTCCTAGCACACCGATCTTGCATGATCATGGTGGCCGACACCCTAGGCTTGGGGTTTTTTTGAGCTTTTGCCTTTGTGCGAGGTCAAAGGACCGGTTTATTATAGCCTACGGGTATTTTTGATGACATATATATACATATGACTTTCTTTTGTTTATACACGTGTTGTGATTTGATTTTATGCACAGTGCCTTATGTTTCATGGATGCATGTTAATTTACATTATGTATGGATATGTTGCGATGAATGCTAATTTTTCCTAATTTATATGATATGCAAATGGAATGGATGAATTGAATTTGTGATTTTTGGTGGTGGCACCATAGACTATTTAGAACTTATGGCTTGTTGTCCTAGGTGATTGGTGTGGTCAATGGACATTTTTATGTATACATGTTTTATTGTATTTTTTGATGGTGATGCAAGGATGGATGATATCACAGTTGGTTTAGAATGTAGTTAAGTTTCTCTGAGACTCAGGTGTTTTAACTAACTAGCCAAGACTGTACTTTTATCTGACAAGACTTTTGAACAAGGTATGAATCCGAATTGTTTTTTGACCAAGTTATTTCACATCCCTATGTGTGCACTTGAGTTTGTTTATGTGGTATTTGTCAGGATACCACCAGTTCCAGATAGGCTATCAACCAAACTTGTACTGAGGATCACCTAATTAGCTCCACTAACTCCTTTGTTGTATTTAGTCAAATTAATCTATGGTGCTATCGAGGATACCATAAGCTAGATCATCCACATGCAAACATTGATCTGCACACAAGTTAATGTGATGGATATATCGTCATGCGAGAGGTTCGCCACCAGTGATCGATAGTCTATCCATAAAATTGATACTGAGGTTTACCTCATGACCTTCTGAATGCTGAGAGTTCTAGGGATTCAAGTTTGACTCCCTTCTTTTCTTCAATTGTATTCGGATACTTTCTCGTATATAGTGACAAAAATCACTATTTATTTTTGTTTTTTCTTTTGAGCAAGGGATTTGAATATGGAGTGATGAGAATCACTATTGTATGTGCCTTTTTATGTATGCACTTTGGTTGTGATATCAAATTTAGGAGTTTTGACTTTTGCAATTTTTTTTTTTTTTTTATGTTTGCACTGTTTGAGAACTTAGGATTCTTGGGGAATTGGGTAGGGAAGATGCTTGTACTTTTGCCAACTCTCAGCATTCTTGGGGTCATTCACACAGGGGGATGAGCAAGATAACCTTTTCACTGTATGGTACCATGAATTGCTTTGCAAATTTCATCTTTTGTTTACACAACTTAGAAATTTTTATGTGTTTTAATTTGTTTTGGGATGCTATGTAACAAGGTGTGATCCAAGTAGAACTCTACCTTTGTAAAATTTGTTTGACTTTGTATAGTATTTGGCTAGAAATCTAATGATGGCTGAATGATGAAAAATCTTAATACATTAGAATACAACTGACTATGATAGGGCGAAAAAGATGTGAATGGTGTTTATTTTTGATGGACTGTTTATAGAGTGGAGAGATGTGGAAAATGATGGATTTTCCAAGTAATTATAGTATATGGTGCCTTTGACCTGTATGACCAACAAATATGCAATGTATGGATGTGATGCTTAATGCAGCTATTATTTTTGTGTTTTGATGGATTTATTTTTGTGAGTATGAAGATGAGATGCAAAAGAGTTCTTTATTTTTGTGATGATTTTGAGTATGCATGGAAATGAGATGCAAATTTTTGTTATTTTTGATGATTTTATTGTTTTTGAATTTTCTCATTTTTGACCAAGCGATTGTGGGAGCCCTTAGAGCTTTTGGGTTGAACAAAGGGATGATGGGTACCTTTGGGGCATTTGGTTTGACCAAAGGGTTTGTGGGCACCTCTAGGACATTTTTGGGTGATTTTGACCAAGCGATTGTGGGAATCCTTGGAGATTTCTGGTTTGACCAAAGGGGTAATGGGCACCTTTGGGGCATTTTGGGGGTTGACCAAGTGACTATGGGAATCCTTGGAGCTTTTGGGTTGACCAAGCGATTATGAGAATCCTTGGAGATTTTTATTTGACCAAAGGGATAATGGGCACCTTGGAGCATTTGGTTTAACCAAAGGGTTTATGGGCACCTTTGGGGCATTTTTGGGGTTGACCAAGCGACTACGGGAATCCTTGGAGCATTTTGGGTTGACCAAGCGATTGCAGGAATCCTTGGAGCTTTTGGTTTGACCAAAGGGATTATGGGTACCTTTGGGGCATTTGGGGGTTGACCAAGTGACTACGGGAATCCTTGGAGCTTTTGGGTTGACCAAGCGATTATGAGAATCCTTGGAGCTTTTGGTTTGGGCTATGGCTCTTTTAAATATGGAATGGCTGCAAATGACTGATGTTCAAGGATTCTAGTTCCTTGATTCCATCAAGAGAGGCTTGCCAATATGCTCCAGGTCCTATTTTACCAAGTCACCAACCTGAAAGTCCCTCAGGTGAACCTTCATGTTGTATGCTTTCTTAAGTCACTTTTGATAGATACGTAAATGCTCGAGAGCATTAATGCATCGTTCATCGAGCAAAGTAAGCTGGTCTAACCGGTCCTGCCATGCAATGTCATCATCGATGAACTCTTGCATTTTTATGCGTAGGGAAGGTATTTCCAGCTCGAGAGGCATGACTACCTCGAAACCATACACTAGCAAAAATAGAGTTACCCCAGTGGGCATCCAAATGCTAGTGCGATAAGCCCATAGGGCAAGCGAGATTTGAATGTGCCAATCCTTATGACTATCCACGACTGTCTTTTTGAGGATGGCAACTAGCATTTTGTTTGACGCCTCTGCTTGCCCATTTTCCTGCGGATAATAGGGTGTCAAAAAACTATGCTAAATTTTGTACTTTATGGTCAAAGCATGCATGTCTTTGTTCTTGAATGACGTCCCATTATCTAATATTATCTTGGATGGAATAGCAAAATGATATTACAGAAAGGAAAAACTAGAAATTAAAATATATGGGTAATTGTATGCTCCATTCAAGAGCTCTTCCAAAAAAAATTGGGTAGAATCTATTAACTATGCAAATTATATTCAGAATCCCACACCTCATGAAGCTCTTGAACATTTAACTCCTAAAGAAGCTTGGTTTGGCTTAAAACCATATGTTTCCTACTTCAATATTTTTTGGTGTACTACTTGGGCTCACATCCCAAAGAAGAAAAGGAAGACTCTCTATAATAAAAGCAAAAAGCTCATATTTATCAGTTATTGTGAAGAATTGAAAGCATACAGGCTTCTTTATCCCTCAACTCATGAGGTTTTTTTCATAGGAATGTCCAATTTGATGAAACATTCCCTCAAAAATATCCTGAAAATCCTCTTACTCCATTGAGCCTTTTCCTATAGTAGAACATCAATATTATGAAGAGCCAACTCTTGAATTTAACTTGGTCATTGATAATCAAGATGAGGAACCTATAACTCCATATTAATGTCTTTCAACTCCTTCCTCTATGCCAAAATGGGCTCGCACCATTGTTAAATAAGCTACTCCTTACATCCAAAATCTTTCTTCAACTAGATCATCCAACCTCATACGCACTGGTCTTGTATGTCAGTATATTTCCTCTAATCTTCAATCCTTCAAAGAAGCCTCAGGTATTAAGAAATGGGATGATGCCATGGAAAATGAATTTTCTTCCTTGATCAGAAACAAGACTTGGGATTTAGTTCCCTTACCTAAAGGAATAAATTTAGTTCATTATAAATGGATTTTCAAAACAAAATATGGACCTAATGGAGAAATAGACAAACACAAGGCTAATATAGTGGCCAAAGTTTTCTCTCAAATTGAAGGTATATATTATTCATAAACCTTTGCTCCAGTTGCTAAAATGGATTTTGTAATATTGGTTCGTGCTCTACCTACTTCCCATAAGTGGTCTGTCTATCAAATGGATTTAAAATGTACTTTTTTACATGGATACTTAAATGAATATGAAAGCACGAGGATATAGAAACAAAAAGGAAATGCCAAGATGCGATGTAAACGAAACTAAACTTAACGCTAAATCCTATGAACTGAAATGCATGAAAGGAGAGAAACATAAACACATTGAAACAAGGTATAAAAGTGAATATGGAGTACAACCCTTTTTATTAATATGCTTTAGAACCTAGTTACAATCTGTCTCCTCCCTTTTCAGGGGCTAGGAGCATTAAATATGTTCTTGTCACATCAACAGATGGTATTCCTTCTTTCGCATGCCCACATGTAGAATGGGCAGAACAAACGTCGTTTTCGCTTGCATTGATGAGTCTTGACTCCTTTATGCTCCTCTAATGTTGAGATCCTATGTTCAAGGAAACATAAAATAGTCAGTAGCACCTGTAGATAAAATGAAACATGTGATCCCCAAGCCTACGATTAGTGCATGCGAAAAATAACTAAAATGATAACTAAATAGCATCATAATGATCTAAAAATTTATCAGAAGCATGAGGACATTACCAGGATGGCACTGCAAATAGAACAATTAGAAAATTTTCCATGGATTTATAATCGCCTCCGGGTGGGACAATTAGACCTACAACAAAATGTCAGAAAGCACAGTCCCAAATGTCACATTTGGGAAGCTCCAAATCACCTGCAAAATTGGGGGTTAGGTAAAATGGGGTATTTTGGAAAGACCCAGAAGGTCAGATTTTTCAAATTTGGCCTCTATCATGAGGAATTTGATGATGCTACCTACATGTTAGCAAAAGCAGGAAATGACAAAAACATGGTCAAAATAGCTCAAAATGATGTAAATTTTGAATGACAACCTATCTAAGCAACATAGAATTAGATGCAAAAAATAATAGAAAGGAAATCTACTATAGATTTCTAATCACTCCAAGGTGGGGCGATTAGGACTGTAGCAGTGCAAGGGGCACCTGGGGGCAGGACGCCCACCATTTGGGGCCCGGTTTCGAAACCAATCCACTTGGTATGGGTCCAAAACCTCTTGTGGAATGTTGTTGGCAAATTTTGTAGGATGTTATGGCCAAATGTTGGGTTTTGGTTCAAAATTTGTGCTTCCAATAATCACCCAATGACCTCCCTTCCAAAAGAGATCAAGGATGTGAAAGGCACAAATCAAAAGGTGTGAGGACGTATAATGGCAGCACTTCATTGCTCAAAATTCTCCTTCTATGTCCATTTTTGGGGTGAGAAGACTCACCATTTTATAGACCTGATGGTCTCTTTGGATGAGCATGCAGAGGCGCCACTTGGAAATCATGCCTTCCCAAGGGGGAGAATATTCCTCCCTGATTAGGGGCTCCATGAATGCCCCTGTAACTGCCTCTAGCACTCCAAAATGCTCACTCACACTCCCATGCAATGAAGGAAGATTTAAGTGGTGGATATGAGCTGCCATTTGTCAAGATTTGACTTTTTTCCCATCAAACCTGCTATTCGCCCCACCTTGGAGCGAATACTGCTAATCATCCATGGGTGGAATGAATACTAGTTTGTAATCGTCCCTGGGTGGAATGATTAGGGAGCAGAGTGCCTGAAAGGTGCCAAATTGACCTCTAACCTTCCAAAACCGCTATGTGAGTGGTTAGGACCACTTTTTAACCTCTAGGGGCTGCCTTGGGGGCTGTGTGTGTCAATGTGATCAGTTTTTACAATCACATAATTGGATTGGTGCTATTTTGGTGTCTACATATGCCCCTTTTTGGGATGTGCTATGTGTGGTGCAATGCTAAGTAAAAATAGATAACCAAAGCACTAATGATTAGGGTTTATCAATAACCTAACCAAATTTTGATGCCCCAAGTATGGAAAGGGCATGCATTCTTCAATCCTTGCTTCTGACGAGTGAAGGAACTTAATTCAAATTTTAACCTTTTTCGATGAGGTGTTACTTGAGCTTGGACATTTATCAGTCATGAATAGGCAAAGGGCACAACCTTTTGTCTGTGGTAATCTTGAGTTCATGATTCATGAATACCAAGTGTTTGATCAACTTGTGATTATTGCTTGTTTGCTGCCCCAAGTAGGGGCTTGATTATCTTTTTCAATGATTCTTTGAATGCATGCCATTTCCTTGATTGGGTGTGTATTTGTTGATTGGTGACTAAGTGTGACTACCCCCTCAAGTGATGAATCAATGAGGGAATGACCTACATGAGAAAAGCGACGAGTTGCTTGACCCAAGATGACTTAGGTAAGGGTGCCTTCAGATGTTTTTCTTTGAATTATTATGCAGTTTCCCAACATTTGGACCTATTTTTGGGTGGGTGTTAACCCTTTTTGGGAGGCTGATTGGGGATGAAATTCTCGACAATCTGTCCTCCCGTGGAGCAGTTCGGCTATGGTAGCCTTCTTAGGGAATAGGAAAGTGAGTATTTGTGACCCCGATGTCTATTTCGCATACCAAGAAGCAGAGGTGCAAAGGCGCATTGCTCGACAATGTTATTGCTATTTTTGGGTGGGTTTGGACCCTTTTGGGGATGCTGTTTGGGGATGAAATTCTCGACAATTCGTCCTCCCATGGAGCGGTCTGGCTATGGTAGACTTCTTAGGGAATAGGAGAGTGAGGATTTGTGACCCCAACATCTATTTTGCATACCAAGAAGCAGAGGCGCAAAATCGCCTTGCTCGGCAATGTTATTGCTATTTTTGGGTGGGTTTGGACCCTTTTGGGGACACCATTTAGGGGTGAAATTCTCGACAATCTGTCCTCTCATGGAGCAGTCCGGCTATGGTAGCCTTCTTAGGGAATAGGAGAGTGAGGATTTGTGACCCCAACATCCATTTTGCATGCCCAAAATGTCATGTGCAAAAGCACTCTTATTGGACAATTTTGTTGTCTGTTTTTGTGTATTTTGTGCAATTTTTGTTGTTTTTGAAATTGTTGCTCTGTAATCGTCCCTAGGTGGGGCGAATACCAGTTTTGTAATCATCCCAAGGTGGGATAAGCACTAAGTAGAGCGCTTATCCTAGGGTGAAATGATTACAGGCCTAAAAGCCTATTTAAGGGTTAAAACTAGGGTTTGGGCTCACTTGCATTTGATTTTTTTGGCGATTTGGAGCTCAGAGGAGGAGGAGGTCGATTCTGTGAAGCGAAGCGTTGCTGAATTTTTCTTGACACCATGAGTTCATGAACCAGATCGAGCGGCGGAGCTGAAGTGAGACCAGTAAGTGCTCCTCTTCATTTAGTTAGCTTGTGTTTTATTTACAGTTTTAAAATCGCAATTTATTTTAAATTTGCTTTTCCATTTTAAACAAAGGTAAAACCCGAGGCTAAAAAGAAATGTTTTTTATTTTTTGTTTTGTATTTTTGTTAAGGCTATAAGAAACCCTAGGTTTAAATGTGATTTTTTTATTGTTTTAAAACTAAAACCCTAGGTTAAACTGAGAGAAAAACCTTAGCTTTAGAAAAATTGTTTTTATTTTGATTTTTGTATTTTCGTTAATTTTAGTTTAACCCAAGGTTAATGAAAAACTGTCATTTTGAATTTGATCTTTTTGTTTTTATTTATCAGTTTAAACATAGAGTGAAAAACCCTACGTACTGACAAACTGTGGTTTTTGAAATTTTTTTGTTTTTAGTTATCAGTTTAAACATAGAGTTAAAAACCCTAGGTACTAAAATATTTTTGTTATTGTTTTTAGTTATCAGTTTAAACGTAGAGTTAAAAACCCTAGGTACTGACAAACAATTTTTTTTTTGAATTTTTTGTTTGTTTGTTTTTATCTGTCAGTTGTAGACTTTAAAGTTAAAAAACCTAAGTGCTCACAAACTATTTTTTGATTTTTTGTGTTTTTATTTATCGGTTTAAATGTAGAGTTAAAAACCCTAGGTACCGACAAACATTTTTTTGTTTTTTAATTTGAAACTATTTTTGTTGTTATTTATCTGTTTTTAGCTATACATTTTTTTTTATGCATTGTTGTATATTCATGTTATTGCTATACAGTTTATCATGTGTTAATATTTTTGTTGTTTTTGTGTTTCAGGTGATTAAGATCCGATACCGTCAGTCGATGGTGTTCTCTGACGCCCAGGGGGCATTGAATTTGGCGAATTGGGAATGGATTGATGCCCTTGGGCTCAAGCATGTGATGCAACTAGACCCGGTTATGGTGGATCGGCCGTACCTGATCGTGCTTGATCAACCTATGGGATCCCCACACCAATACCTTCCATCTCCCAATAGGGGAGATGATAGTGACTCTGGAGGACGTCTATCAAAATCTATGAATTTTGATAGATGGGCTACCTATCAGGACGACATCGTGTGATCAGCAGACAGATGTACTAATGCGATGCTTCAGGCATGGGGAGTTGGGTGTGGATAGCCCGGTGGAGAGGTCAAAGAGCGACTGTCAAATTGGTGGCATTTTTGTGCGATGGTGGCTAGAGAGGGGCATGTTGGGAGTGAGGCATGCATTACTGATGACCCTCATTTCCAACATGGTGTTACCCGACTCATCAGGTACGAGGTTCCTTTGGAACCTACTAGAGGTGGTCTTCAGACTAGTCGAGAGTCCAATGGAGGCACCTATGATTATGAGACAAGGATAGACTCTACTAGCACAGCTCTACGATGAGCTGTACGAGGTCCGCTGCCGAAGGTGGAAGGGTATTCGATGTAGTTATCTATTGCAGGGCTGGGCCTGGTAGCACATAGTTGTGGAGAGGCTGGTGGGGTTACCGTGGATGACTCAAGTGAAGATGGTTGACAGAGAGATAAAGTATGCGGCTCTATGGTGATAGTCTAAGGAGCAGGGATAGAGTCGGCAATGGGCAGGTGTCGTAGGGCACTATGTCGATGCCTTCTCTCAACTTTCTCTAGGGGAGGTTTTTTGGTGCCCATATCGAGACTGTCCAACTTGGCTTGAGGTTGGAGATTGTCTTCGACGGGTGCACCGATGGAGATGGCTGATCGGGTGACACAGGACCGAGCAGGAGTACTTCTTGTATGTCTGAGTGACATGACAATTTGGCGTGCACTAGGGGTTTCCTAGTGAGCCTTTGATCTATCAGCATCGAGGTGATGAGAAGACTCTGGCCTGGCCGATCATCACGTCGCTGGGTGAGGAGTCAAATGTAGTGATTGATGTTCCTGATGTGGACAACATCAAGTTGACCGCTGAGTACGACCAACGGTGGACTTTGCGATGGTGGTGAGGCGAGGGGCCTCTAGGGGGTGTAGAGGTGGCAGCAGCAGGTGGTGAGGATGCAGAGGCATTAGGAGAGGGCTAGGGGGTTCCACTGGAGGATGCGGACATGGTAGAGGTGGACAGCTTAGGGGGGATGATTTTGGGGTTCCAAAGCAGCTGGATATGCAGGACATCCTAGAGTAGTGGGAGCTAGAGTAGGCTGACATTCTGGAGATGTTGATGGCTCAGGCAATCCTAGAGGATACAGAGGTAGGGTTGCATGCTGAGATAGTTTGATTGGAGGGGCTACCCCAAATATGGGATGAGGATCTCGGGGATGCACTGCAGGATAGGGATATCCTGCAGATATAGCTGGTAGAGAGGGAGAATGCATTTGCTGTGTACCATCCACAAGATGGGGATATAGATGCTACATAAGAAATGGATCTCTTATGGACGTAGCTGGCATAGCATGAAGAGAACTTGGTGATGGTTTGTCATCGAGATATGGACTTGATTTGACATCGGTTTGAGTTGGAGGTAGATATTATTCACCTCGATGGGCAGATCCCTATGGTTAGTGGAGGCAGATCATTACACCGTACGAAAGGGAGCGAGACTAAGTAGTCAGCATCCTCTCAGTGTAGGTGACTGGACGAGGGAGGTGCTAGTATGCGTGATGCAAGGGCTAGCAACATCCGCCCTAAGTAGTCCCATAGGACCCACACCATAGGGGGTAGTTCCCAGCACACCGATCCTGTGTGATCATGGTGGCCGACACCCTAGGCTTGGGGGTTTTTTGAGATTTTGCCTTTGTGCAAGGTTAGAGGACCGGTTTATTATAGCCTATGGGTATTTTTGATGATATATATACATATGACTTTCTTTTGTTTATACATGTGTTGTGATTTGATTTCATGCACAGTGCCTAATGTTTCATGGATGCATGTTAATTTACATTATGTATGGATATGTTGCGATGAATGCTAATGTTTCCTAATTTATATGATATGCAAATGGAATGGATGAATTGAATTTGTGGTTTTTGGTGGTGACACCATAGACTGTTTAGAACTTATGGCTTGTTGTCGTAGGTTATTGGTGTGGTCAATGGACCTTTTTATGTATACATGTTTTTTTGTATTTTTTGATGGCGATGCAAGGATGAAAGATATCACAGTTCGTTTAGAATGTAGTTAAGGTTTTCTAAGACTCAAGTGTTTTAACTAACTAGCCAAGACTATACTTTTATCTGACAAGACTTTTGAACAAGGTATGAATCCGACTTGTTTTTTGACCAAGTTATTTCACATCCCTGTGTGTGCACTTGAGTTTGTTTATGTGGTATTTGTCAGGATACCACCAGTGCCAAATAGGCTGTCAACCAAACCTATACTGAGGATCACCTAATTAGCTCCACTAACTCCTTTGTTGTATTTAGTCAGATTAATCTACGGTCCTATCGAGGATACCATAAGCTAGATCATCCACATGCAAACATTGATCTACACACAATTTAATGTGACGGATATATCGTCATGCGGGAGGTTTGCCACCAGTGACCGATAGTCTATCCATAAAACTGATACTAAGGTTTACCTCATGACCTTCTGAATGCTGAGAGTTCTAGGGATTCAAGTTTGAATCCCTTATTTTCTTCAATTGTATTCGGATACTTTCTCGTATATAGTGACAAAAATCACTATTTATTTTTGTTTTTTCTTTTGAGCAAGGGATTTGAATATGGAGTGATGAGAATCACTATTGTATGTGCCTTTTGATGTATGCACATTGGTTGTGATATCAAATTTAGGATTTTTGACTTTTGCAATTTTTTTTTTTTATGTTTGCACTATTTGAGAACTTGGGATTCTTGGGGAATTGGGTAGGGAAGATGCTTGTAATTTTGCCAAATCTCAGCATTCTTGGGGTCATTCACACAGGGGGATGAGCAAGATAACCTTTTCACTGTATGGTACCATGAATTGCTTTGCAAATTTCATCTTTCATTTACACAACTTAGGAATTTTTATGTGTTTTAATTTGTGTTGGGATGCTACGTAACAAGGTGTGATCCAAGTAGAACTCTACCTTTGTAAAATTTGTCTGACTTTGTACAATATTTGGCTAGAAATCTAATGACGGCTGAATGATGAAAAATCTTGATACATTAGAAGACAACCAACTATGATATGGCGAAAAAGATGTGAATGGCGTACATTTTTGATGGACTATTTATAGAGTGGAGAGATGTGGAAAATGATGGATTTGCCGAGTAATTACAGTATATGGTGCCTTTGACCCGTATGACCAACAAATATGCAATGTATGGATGTGATGCTTAATGCAGCTATTATTTTTATGTTTTGATGGATTTATTTTTGTGAGTATGAAGATGAGATGCGAAAGATTAATTAATTTTTGTGATGATTTTGAGTATGCATGGAAATGAGATGCAAAATTTTGTTATTTTTGATTATTTTATTGTTTTTGAATTTTCTCATTTTTAACCAAGCGATTGTGGGAGCCCTTAGAGCTTTTGGGTTGACCAAAGGGATGATGGGCACCTTTGGGGCATTTGGTTTGACCAAAGGATTTGTGGGCACCTCTGGGGCATTTTTGGGTGATTTTGACCAAGCGATTGTGGGAATCCTTGGAGATTTTTGGTTTGACCAAAGGGGTAATGGGCACCTTTGGGGCGTTTTGGGGGTTGACCAAGCGACTACGAGAATCCTTGGAGCTTTTGGGTTGACCAAGCGATTATGAGAATCCTTGGAGATTTTTATTTTACCAAAGTGATAATGAGCACCTTGGAGCATTTGGTTTAACCAAAGGGTTTATGGGCACCTTTGGGGCATTTTTGGGGTTGACCAAGCGACTACGGGAATCCTTGGATCATTTTGGGTTGACCAAGCGATTGCAAGAATCCTTGGAGCTTCTAGTTTGACCAAAGGGATTATGGGTACCTTTGGGGCATTTGGGGGTTGACCAAGTGACTACGGGAATCCTTGGAGCTTTTGGGTTGACCAAGCGATTATGAGAATACTTGGAGCTTTTGGTTTGGGATGTGGCTCTTTTAAATATGGAATGGCTGCAAATGACTGATGTTCAAGGATTCTAGTTCCTTGATTCCATCAAGAGAGGCTAGCCAATATGTTCCAGGTCCTATTTTACAAAGTCACCAACCTGAAAGTCCCTCAGGTGAACCTTCATGTTGTATGCTTTCTTAAGTCACTTTTGATAGATACGTAAATGCTCAAGAGCATTAATGCATCGTTCATCAAGCAACGTAAGCTGTTCTAACCGGGACTGCCATGCAGTGTCATCATCGATTAATTCTTGAATTTATATGCATAGGGAAGGTATTTCCAGCTCGAGAGGCATGACTACCTCAGAACCATACACCAGCAAAAATGAAGTTACCCTAGAGGGCGTCCAAATGCTAGTGCGATAAGCCCATAGGGCAAGCAAGATTTGAATGTGCCAATCCTTATGAGTATCTACAACTATATTTTTGAGGATGGCAACTAGCATTTTTTTTAACGCCTCTGCTTACCCATTTGTCTGTGGATAATAGGGTGTCAAAAAATTGTGCTGAATTTTGTACTTTATGGTCAAAGCACGCACGTCTTTGTTCTTGAATGACGTCCCATTATCTAATATTATCTTGGATGGAATACCAAAATGATATTATAGAAAGGAAAAACTAGACATTAAAATATATGGCTAATTGTATGCTCCATTCAAGAGCTCTTCCAAAAAATTTTTGGGCAGAATCTATTAACTATGCAAATTATATTCAGAATCCCACACCTCATGAAGCTCTTGACCATTTAACTCCTAAAGAAGCTTGGTTTGGCTTAAAACCAGATGTTTCCTACTTCAATTTTTTTTGGTGTATTGCTTGGGCTCTTATCCCAAAGAAGAAAAGGAAGACTCTCTATAATAAAAGAAAAAAGCTCATATTTATCAGTTATTGTGAAGAATTGAAAGCATACAGGCTTCTTTATCCCTCAACTCATGAGGTTTTCTTTCATAGGAATGTCCAGTTTGATGAAACATTCCCTCAAAAATATCCTGAAAATCCTCTTACTCCATTGAGCCTTCTCCTATAGTAGAACATCAATATTATGAAGAGCCAACTCTTGAATTTAACTTGGTCATTGATAATCAAGATGAGGAACCTGTAACTCCATATTAATGTCTTTCAACTCCTTCCTCTATGCCAGAATGGGCCTGCACCATTGTTAAATAAGCTACTCCTTACATCCAAAATATTACTTCAACTAGATCATCCAACCCCATAGGCACTGGTCTTGTATGTTAGTCTATTTCCTCTAATCTTCAATCCTTCAAAGAAGCCTTAGGTATTAAGAAATGGGATGATGCTATGGAAAATGAATTTTCTTCCTGGATCAGAAACAAGACTTGGGATTTAGTTCCCTTACCTAAAGGAATAAATTAAGTTCATTGTAAATGGATTTTCAAAACAAAATATGGACCTAATGGAGAAATAGATAAACACAAGGCTCATATAGTGGCCAAAGTTTTCTCTCAAATTGAAGGTATATATTATTCATAAACCTTTGCTCCAGTTGCTAAAATGGATTTTGTAATATTGGTTCTTGCTCTACCTACTTCCCATAAGTGGTATGTCTATCAAATGGATTTAAAATGTACTTTTTTACATGGATACTTAAATGAATATGAAAGCACAAGGATATAGAAACAAAAAGGAAATGCCAAGATGCAATGTAAACGAAACTAAACTTAATGCTAAATCCTATGAACTGAAATGCATGAAAGGAGAGAAACATAAACTCATTGAAACAAGGTATAAAAGTGAATATGGAGTACAACCCTTTTTATTAATATGCTTTAGAACCCAGTTACAATCTGTCTCCTCCCTTTTCAGGGGCTAGGAGCATTAAATATGTTCTTGTCACATCAACAGATGGTATTCCTTCTTTCGCGTGCCCACATGTAGAATGGGCAGAAGAAATGTCGTCATCACTTGTGTTGATGAGTCTTGACTCCTTTATGCTCCTCTAATGTTGAGATCCTATGTTCAAGGAAACAGAAAACATTCAATAGCACCTGTAGATAAAATGAAGCATGCGATCCCCAAGCCTACGATTAGTGCATGCAAAAAATAACTAAAATGATAACTAAATAGCATCAGAATGATATAAAAATTTATCAGAAGCATGAGGACATTACCATGATGGCACTGCAAATGGAATAATTAGAAAATTTTCCACGGATTTATAATCGCCCCTGGGTGGGACGATTAGACCTACAACAAAATGTTAGAAAGCACAGTCCCAAATGTCACATTTGGGAAGCTCAAATCACCTGTAAAGTTGGGGGTTAGGTAAAATGGGGTATTTTGGAAAGACCCAGAAGGTCAGATTTTTCCAATTTGGCCTTTATCACCAAGAATTTGATGATGCTACCTACATTCTAGCAAAAGCGAGAAATGACAAAAACATGGTCAAAATAGCTCAAAATGGTGTAAAATTTGAATGACAACCTATTTAAGCAACATAGAATCAGATGCAAAAATAATAGAAAGGAAATATACCATAGATTTCTAATCACTCCAGGGTGGGGCGATTAGGACTGCAGCAGTGCAGGGGGCGCCCACCATTTGGAGCCCGATTTTAGCACTAATCCACTTGGGATGGGTCCAAAACCTCTTGTGGAGTGTTGTTGGCAAATTTGGTAGGATGTTATGGCCAAATTTCGGGTTTTGGTTCCAAATTTGTGCTTCCAATAATCACCCAATGACCTCCCTTCCAAAAGAGATAAAGGATGTGAAAGGCACAAATCAAAAGGTGTGAGGACGTAAAATGGCAGCACTTCATTGCTCAAAATGCTCCTTCTATGTCCATTTTTGGGGTGATAAGACTCACCATTTTATAGACCTGACGGTCTCTTTGGATGAGCATGCAGAGGCACCACTTGGCAATCATGCCTTCCCAGGGGGGAGAATATTCCTCCCTGATTAGGGGATCCATAACTGCCCCTGTAACTGCCTCTAGTGCTCCAAAATGCTCACTCACACTCCCATGCAATGAAGGAAGATTTAAATGGTGGATCTGAGCTACCATTTGTCAATATTTGATTTTTTTCCCATCAAACATGCTATTCGCCCCACCTTGGAGTGAATACTGCTAATCGTCCCTAGGTGGAACGAATACTAGTTTGTAATCATCCCTGGGTGGAATGAGTAGGGAGCAGAGTGCCTGAAAGGTGCCAAATTGACCTCTGACCTTCCAAAACTGCTATGTGAGTGGTTAGAACCACTTTTTAACCTCTGGGGGCTGCCTTGGGGGCTATGTGTGTCAATGTGATCAGTGTTTGCAGTCACATAATTGGATTGGTGCTATTTTTGTGTGTACATATGCCCCTTTTTGGGATGCGTTGTGTGTGGTGCAGTGCTAAGTAAAAATAGATAACCAAAGCACTAATGATTAGGGTTTCTCAATAACCTAACCAACTTTTGATGCCCCAAGTATGGAAATGTCATGCATTCTTGAATCCTTGCTTCTGAAGAGAGAATGAACTTAATTCAAGTGTTAACCTTTTTCGGTGAGGTGTTACCTAAGCTTGGACATTTATCAGTCATGAATAGGCAAAGGGCACAACATTTTTTCTGTGGTAATCTTGAGTTCATGATTCATGAATACCAAGTGTTTGATCAGCTTGTGATTATTGTTTGTTTGCTACCCCAAGTAGGGGCTTGATTATATTTCTCAATGATTCTTTGAATGCATGCCATTTTCTTGATTGGGTGTGTATTTGTTGATTGGTGACTAAGTGTGACTACCCCCTCAATCGATGAATCAATGAGGGAATGACCTACATGAGAAAAGCGATGAGTCGCTTGACCCAAGATGACTTAGGTAAGGGTGCCTTCAGATGTTTTTCTTTGAATTTTTATGCAGTTTTCCAACATTTGGACCTATTTTTGGGTGGGTGTTAACCCTTTTTGGAAGACTAATTGGGGATGAAATTCTCGAAAATCCGTCTTCCCATGGAGCGGTCCGGCTATGGTAGCCTTCTTATGGAATAGGAGAGTGAATATTTGTGACCCCGATGTCTGTTTTGCATACCAAGAAGAAGAGGTTCAAAGGCGCCTTGCTCGTCAATGTTATTGCTATTTTTGGGTGGGTTTGGACCCTTTTGGGGACGCTGTTTGGGGATGAAATTCTTGACAATTCATCCTCCCATGGAGCAGTCTAGCTATGGTAGCCTTCTTAGGGAATAGGATAGTGAGGATTTGTGACCCCAACATCTATTTTGCATACCAAGAAGCAGAGGCACAAAGGCGCCTTGCTCGGCAATGTTATTGCTATTTTTGGGTGGGTTTGGACCCTTTTGGGGATGCCATTTGGGGATGAAATTCTTGACAATCTGTCCTCTCATGGAGCGGTCCGGCTATGGTAGCCTTCTTAGGGAATAGGAGAGTGAGGATTTGTGACCCCAACGTACGTTTTGCATGCCCAGAATGTCAAGTGCAAAAGCACTCTTATTGGACAATTTTGTTGTCTGTTTTTGTGTATTTTGTGTAGTTTTTGTTGTTTTTGAAATTTTTGCTCTGTAATCATCCCTGGGTGGGGGGAATACTAATTTTGTAATCATCCCAGTGTGGGATGAGCACTAACTAGAGTGCTCATCCTAGGTCGAAACGATTACAACCCTAAAAGCCTATTTAAGGATTAAAACTAGGGTTTGGGCTCATTTGCATTTGATTTTTTTGGCGATTTGGAGCTCGAAGGAGGAGGAGGTCGATTCTACAAAGCGAAGCACTGCTGAATTTTTCATGACGCCATGAGTTCACAAAATAGATCGAGCGGCAGAGCTGAAGCAAGACTGGTAAGTGCTCCTCTTCATTTAGTTAGCTTGTGTTTTATTTACAGTTTTAAAATCGCAATTTATTTTAAATTTGCTTTTCCGTTTTAAACTAAAGTAAAACCCGAGACTAAAAAGAAATGTTTTTTATTTTTTGTTTTGTATTTTTGTTAAGGTTATAAGAAACCCTATGTTTAAATGCAATTTTTTTATTGTTTTAAAACTAAAACCCTAGGTTAAACTGAGAGCAAAACCTTATCTTTAGAAAAATTGTTTTTATTTTGATTTTTGTATTTTCGTTAATTTTAGTTTAACCCGAGGTTAACGAAAAACTGTGATTTTGATTTTGATCTTTTTGTTTTTATTTATCAATTTAAACGTAGAGTGAAAAACCCTAGGTACTAAAAAACTGTGGTTTTTGAATTTTTTTTTTTTTTAGTTATCAATTTAAACGTAGAGTTAAAAACCCTAGGTACTGAAATTTTTTTGTTTTTGTTTTTAGTTATCAGTTTAAACGTAGAGTTAAAAACCCTAGGTACTGACAAACTATTTTTTTTTTGAATTTTTTGTTTGTTTGTTTTTATCTGTCAGTTGTAGACTTAAAGTTAAAAAACCTAAGTGCTGACAAACTATTTTTTGATTTTTTGTGTTTTTATTTATCAGTTTAAATGTAGAGTTAAAAACCCTAGGTACTGACAAACATTTTTTTGTTTTTTAATTTGAAACTATTTTTGTGTTTATTTATCAGTTTTTAGTTGTACATTTTTTTTTATGCATTGTTGAGTATTCATGTTATTGCTTTACAATTTATCATGTGTTAATGTCTTTGTTGTTTTTGTGTTTCAGGTGATTAAGATCCGGTACCGTCAGCTAATGGTGTTCTCTGAGGCCCAGGGGGCATTGACTTTGGTGAATTGGGAATGGCTTGAAGCCCTTGGGCTCAAGCATGTGACGCAGCTAGACCCGGTTGTGGGGGATCGGGCATACCCGACCATGCTGATCAACCTATGGGATCCCCACACCAATACCTTCCATCTCCCAATAGGGTAGATGACAGTGACTCTGGAGGACGTCTATTAGATTCTATGGATTCTGATAGATGGGCTACCTATCAGGATGACACTGTGTGATTAGCAAATAGATGTACTGATGCGATGCTTCAGGCATGGGGAGGAGTTGGGTGTGAATAGCCCGATGGAGAGGGCAGAGGGCGATTGTCATATTGGTGGCATTTTAGTGCGATGGTGGCTAGAGAGGGGCATGTTGGGAGTGAGGCATGCATTATTGATGACCCTCATTTCCAACATGTTGTTGCCCGACTCATTAGGTACGAGGTTCCCTTGGAACCTACTAGAGGTGGTCTTTAGACTGGTCGAGTGTCCAACGGAGGCACCTATGATTATGATATGGGGATAGACTCTGCTGGCACAGCTCTACGATGAGCTGTACGAGGTCCGTTGTCGAAGGTGGAAGGGTATTGGATGTAGTTATCTATTGTAGGGCTGGGCTTGGTAGCACATACCTATGGAGAGGCTGGTGGGGTTACCGTGGATGACTCGAGTGGAGATGGTTGATAGAGAGACAGGGTATGTGGATCTGTGGCGGTAGTCTGAGAAGCACGGATAGAGTCGACGATGGGCAGGTGTCGTAGCCCACTATGTCGATGCCTTCTTTATATTTTCTTTAGGGGAGGTTTTCTGGTGCCCATATCAGGACAATCCAACCTGGCCTAAGGCTGGAGAGTGGCTTCGATGGGTGCACCAGGGGATATGGCTGATCAGATGACACAGGACTGAGTAGGAGTACTTCTTGTATGTTTGAGTGACATGACAGTTTGGCATGCGCTAGGGGTTTCCTAGTGAGCCTTTGATCTATCAGCATCGAGGTGATAAGAAGACTCTATCCTGGTCGATCATCACGTCTTTGGGTGAGGAGTCAGATGTAGCGATTAATTTTCTTGACGTGGACAACATCAGGTTGACTGCTGAGTACGACCAATGGTGGACTTTGCGATGGTGGTGAGGTGAGGGGCCTCTAGGAGGTGTAGAGGCGGCATCAGTAGGTGGTGAGGATGCAGAGGCATTAGGAGAGGGCTAGGGGGTTCCACTAGAGGATGCGGACATGGTAGAGGTGGACAACTTGGGGGGGATGATTTTGGGGTTTCAAAGCATCTAGATATGTAGAATATCTTGGAACAGTGGGAGCTATAGTAGGCTGCCATTCTAGAGATGTCGATGCCTTAGGCAGTCCTAGAGGATACGGAGGCAGGGTTGCATGCTGAGATATTCTGATTGGAGGGGATGCACTACAGGATAGGGATATCTTGTAGATACAACTGGTAGAGAGGGAGAATGCATTTGCTACGTACCATTTGCGGGATGGGGATACAGATGCTATGCAAAAAATGGATCTCCTATGGATGCAACTAGCATAGCACGATGAGAACTTGGTGATGGTTCATCATCGGGAGATGGACTTGATTCGACATTGGTTTGAGTTGGAGGTAGAGATTATTCGCCTCGATGGGCAAATCCCTGTGGTTAGTGGAGGCAGATCGTTGCACCGTACGATAGGGAGCGAGACTAAGTAGTCAACATTCTCTCGATGTAGGTGACTGGATGATGGAGGCGCTAGTATGCATGATGCAGGGGCTAGTAGCATCCACCCTAAGGAGTCCCATAGGACCCACACCATAGGGGGTAGTTCCTAGCACACTGATCTTGTGTGATCATGGTGGTCGACACCCTAGGCTTGGGGGTTTTTTGAGCTTTTGCCTTTGTGTGAGGTCAGAGGACCGGTTTATTATAGCCTACGGGTATTTTTGATGATATATATATATACATATGACTTTATTTAGTTTATACAGGTGTTGTGATTTGATTTTATGCACAGTGCCTGATGTTTCATGGATGCATGTTAATTTACATTATGTATGGATATGTTGCGATGAATGCTAATGTTTCCTAATTTATATGATATGCAAATGGAATGGATGAATTAAATTTGTGATTTTTGGTGGTGGCACCATAGACTGTTTAGAACTTATGGCTTGTTGTCCTAGGTGATTGGTGTGGTCAATGGAATTTTTTATGTATACATGTTTTTTTGTATTTTTTGATGGCAATGCAAGGATGAAAGATATCACAGTTGGTTTAGAATATAGTTAAGGTTTTCTGAGACTTAGGTGTTTTAACTAACTAGCCAAGACTATACTTTTATCTGACAAGACTTTTGAACAAGGTATGAATTCGACTTGTTTTTTGACCAAGTTATTTCACATCCCTGTGTATGCACTTGAGTTTGTTTATGTGGTATTTGTCAGGATACCACCAGTTCCAGATAGGCTATCAACCAAACCTATACTGAGGATCACCTAATTAGCTCCACTAACTCCTTTATTGTATTTAGTCAGATTAATCTGCGGTGCTATCGAGGATACCATAAGCTAGATCATCCACATGCAAACATTGATCTGCACACATGTTAATGTGATGGATATATCATCATGCGGGAGTTTTGCCACCAGTGACCGATAGTCTATCCATAAAACTTATACTAAGGTTTACCTCATGACCTTTTGAATTCTGAGAGTTCCAGGGATTCAAGTTTGACTTCCTTCTTTTCTTCAATTGTATTCGGATACTTGCTCGTATATAGTGACAAAAATCACTATTTATTTTTGTTTTTTCTTTTGAGCAAGGGATTTGAATATGGAGTGATGAGAATCACTATTGTACGTGCCTTTTGATGTATGCACTTTGGTTGTGATATCAAATTTAGGAGTTTTGACTTTTGCAATTTTTTTTTTTTATGTTTGCACTATTTGAGAACTTGGGATTCTTAGGGAATTGGGTAGGGAAGATGCTTGTACTTTTGCCAACTCTCAGCATTCTTGGGGTCATTCACACAGGAGGATGAGAAAGATAACCTTTTCACTGTATGGTACCATGAATTGCTTTGCAAATTTCATATTTTGTTTACACAACTTAGGAATTTTTATGTGTTTTAATTTGTGTTGGGATGCTACGTAACAAGGTGTGATCCAAGTAGAACTCTACCTTTGTAAAATTTGTCTGACTTTGTACAGTATTTGGCTAGAAATCTAATGATGGCTGAATGATGAAAAATCTTGATACATTAGAAGACAACCAACTATGATATGGCAAAAAAGATGTGAATGGCTGATATTTTTGATGGACTGTTTATAGAGTGGAGAGATGTGGAAAATTATGGATTTGCCAAGTAATTAGAGTATATGGTGCCTTTGACCTGTATGACCAACAAATATGCATTGTATGGATGTGATGCTTAATGCAGCTATTATTTTTGTGTTTTGATGGATTTATTTTTGTGAGTATGAAGATGAGATGCAAAAGAGTTCTTTATTTTTGTGATGATTTTGAGAATGCATGGAAATGAGATGCAAATTTTTGTTATTTTTCATGATTTTATTGTTTTTGAATTTTCTCATTTTTGACCAAGCGATTGTGGGAGCCCTTAGAGCTTTTGGGTTGACCAAAGGGATGATGGGTACATTTGGGGAGTTTGGTTTGACCAAAGGTTTTGTGGGCACCTCTGGGGAATTTTTGGGTGATTTTGACCAAGCGATTGTGGGAATCCTTGGAGATTTTTGGTTTGACCAAAGGGGTAATGGGCACCTTTGGGCCGTTTTGGGGGTTGACCAAGCGACTATGGGAATCCTTGGAGATTTTGGGTTGACCAAGCGATTATGAGAATCCTCGAAGATTTTTATTTGACCAAATGGATAATGGGCACCTTGGAGCATTTGGTTTAACCAAAGGGTTTATGGGCACCTTTGGGGCATTTTTGGGGTTGACCAAGCGGCTACAGGAATCCTTGGATCATTTTGTGTTGACCAAGTGATTGCAGGAATCCTTGGAGATTATGGTTTGACCAAAGGGATTATGGGTACCTTTGGGGCATTTGGGGGTTGACCAAGTGACTACGGGAATCCTTGGAGCTTTTGAATTGAACGAAGCGATTATGAGAATACTTGGAGCTTTTGGTTTGGGCTATGGCTCTTTTAAATATGGAAAGGTTGCAAATGACTGATGTTCAAGGATTCTAGTTCCTTGATTCCATCAAGAGAGGCTAGCCAATATGTTCCAGGTCCTATTTTACCAAGTCACCAACCTAAAATTCCCTCAGGTGAACCTTCATGTTGTATGCTTTCTTAAGTCGCTTTTGATAGATACGTAAATGCTCGAGAGCATTAATGCATCGTTCATTGAGCAACGTAAGTTGGTCTAACCGGGCCTGCCATGCAGTGTCATCATCAATGAACTATTGCATTTATATGCGTAGGGAAGGTATTTCCAGCTTGAGAGGCATGACTACCTCGGAACCATACACCAAAAAAAATGGAGTTACCCTAGTGGGTGTCCAAATGCTAGTGTGATAAGCCCATAGGGCAAGCAGGATTTGAATGTGCCAATCCTTATGAGTATCTACAACTATCTTTTTGAGGATGGCGACTAGCATTTTGTTTGACGCATCTGCTTGCCCATTTGCCTGCGGATAATAGGTTGTCAAAAAACTGTGCTAAATTTTGTACTTTATGGTCAAAGCACGCACGTCTTTGTTCTTGAATGACGTCCCATTATCTGATATTATCTTGGATGGAATACCAAAATGATATTATAGAAAGGAAAAACTAGACATTAAAATATATGGCTAATTGTATGCTCCATTCAAGAGCTCTTCCAAAAAAAATTTGGGCAGAATCTATTAACTATGCAAATTATATTCAGAATCCCACACCTCATGAAGCTCTTGACCATTTAACTCCTAAAGAAGCTTGGTTTGTCTTAAAACCAGATGTTTCCTAATTCAATATTTTTTGGTGTACTGCTTGGGCTCACATCCCAAAGAAGAAAAGGAAGACTCTATAATAAAAGCAAAAAGCTCATATTTATCAGTTATTTTGAAGAATTGAAAGCATACAGGCTTCTTTATCCCTCAACTCATGAGGTTTTCTTTCATAGGAATGTCCAATTTGATGAAACATTCCCTCAAAAATATCTTGAAAATCCTCTTACTCCATTGAGCCTTCTCCTATAGTAGAACATCAATATTATGAAGAGCCAACTCTTGAATTTAACTTGGTCATTGATAATCAAGATGAGGAACCTGTAACTCCATATTAATGTCTTTCAACTCCTTCCTCTATGCCAAAATGGGCCCGCACCATTGTTAAATAAGCTACTCCTTACATCCAAAATCTTCCTTCAACTAGATCATCCAACCCCATAGGCACTGGTCTTGTATGTCAATCTATTTCCTCTAATCTTCAATCCTTCAAAGAAGCCTCAGGTATTAAGAAATGGGATGATGCCATGGAAAATGAATTTTCTTCCTTGATCAGAAACAAGACTTGGGATTTAGTTCCCTTACCTAAAGGAATAAATTAAGTTCATTGTAAATGGATTTTCAAAACAAAATATGGACCTAATGGAGAAATAGATAAACACAAGGCTCATATAGTGGCAAAAGTTTTCTCTCAAATTGAAGGTATATATTATTCATAAACCTTTGCTCTAGTTGCTAAAATTGATTTTGTAATATTGGTTCTTGCTCTACCTACTTCCCATAAGTGGTATGTCTATCAAATGGATTTAAAATGTACCTTTTTACATGGATACTTAAATGAAGATAAAAGAACGAGGATATAGGAACAAAAAGGAAATGCCAAGATGTGATGTAAACGAAAATAAACTTAATGCTAAATCCTATGAACTGAAATGCATGAAAGAAGAGATTCATAAATGCATTGAAACAAGGTATAAAAGTGAATATGGAGTACAACCCTTTTTATTAATATGCTTTAGAACCTAGTTACAATCTGTCTCCTCCCTTTTCAGGGGCTAGGAGCATTAAATATGTTCTTGTCACATCAACAGATGGTATTCCTTCTTCCGCGTGCCCACATGTAGAATGGGTAGAAGAAACGTCGTCGTCGCTTGTGTTGATGAGTCTTGACTCCTTTATGCTCCTCTAATTTTGAGATCTTATGTTCAAGGAAACAAAAAATAGTTAGTAGCACCTGTAGATAAAATGAAACATGTGATCCCCAAGCCTACGATTAGTGCATGCAAAAAATAACTAAAATGATAACTAAATAGCATCAGAATGATCTAAAAATTTATCAAAAGAATGAGGACATTACCAGGATGGCACTGCAAATGGAATAATTAGAAAATTTACCATGGGTTTATAATCGCCCCCGGGTGGGACGATTAGACCTACAACAAAATGTTAGAAATCACAGTCCCAAATGTCACATTTGGGAAGCTCCAAATCACCTGCAAAGTTGGGGGTTAGGTAAAATGGGGTATTTTGGAAAGACCCAGAAGGTCAGATTTTTCCAATTCGGCCTCTATCACCAGGAATTTGATGATGCTACCTGCATGTTAGCAAAAGCGGGAAATGACAAAAACATGGTCAAAATAGCTCAAAATGATGTAAAATTTGAATGACAACCTATCTAAGCAACATAGAATCAGATGCAAAAAATAATAGAAAGGAAATCTACTCTAGACTTCTAATCACTCCGGGGTGGGGCGATTAGGACTGTAGCAGTGCATGGGGCGCCCACCGTTTGGGGCCCGATTTCAGCACCAATCCACTTGGGATTGGTCCAAAACCTCTTGTGGAGTGTTGTTGGAAAATATGGTAGGATGTTATGGCCAAATGTCGGGTTTTGGTTCCAAATTTGTGCTTCCAATAATCACCCAATGACCTCCCTTCCAAAAGAGATAAAGGATGTGAAAGGCACAAATCAAAAGGTGTGAGGACGTAAAATGGCAGCACTTCATTGCTCAAAATGCTCCTTCTATGTCCATTTTTGGGGTGATAAGACTCACCATTTTATAGACCTGACGGTCTCTTTGGATGAGCATGCAGAGGCGCCACTTGGAAATCATGCCTTCCCAGGGGGGCGAATATTCCTCCCCGATTAGGGGATCCATAACTGCCCCTGTAACTGCCTCTAGAGCTCCAAAATGCTCACTCACACTCCCATGCAATGAAGGAATATTTAAATGGTGGATCTGAGCTACCATTTGTCAATATTTGAATTTTTTCCCGTCAAACCTGCTATTCGCCCCACCTTGGAGTGAATACTGCTAATCGTCCCTAGGTGGAACGAATACTAGTTTGTAATCATCCCTGGGTGGAATGAGTAGGGAGCAGAGTGCCTAAAAGGTTCCAAATTGACCTCTGACCTTCCAAAATTGCTATGTGAGTGGTTAGGACCACTTTTTAACCTCTAGGGGCTGCCTTGGGGGCTATGTGTGTCAATGTGATCAGTGTTTGCAGTCACATAATTGGATTGGTGCTATTTTGGTGTGTACATATGCCCCTTTTTGGGATGCGTTGTGTGTGGTGCAGTGCTAAGTAAAAATAGATAACCAAAGCACTAATGATTAGGGTTTCTCAGTAACCAAACCAAATTTTTATGCCCCAAGTATGTAAAGGGCATGCATTCTTGAATCCTTGCTTCTGACGAGAGAAGGAACTTAATTCAAGTGTTAACCTTTTTTGGTGAGGTGTTACCTAAGCTTGGACATTTATCAGTCATGAATAGGCAAAGGGCACAACATTTTTTCTGTGGTAATCTTGAGTTCATGATTCATGAATACCAAGTGTTTGATCAGCTTGTGATTATTGCTTGTTTGCTGCCCCAAGTAGGGGCTTGATTATCTTTGTCAATGATTCTTTGAATGCGTGCCATTTCCTTGATTGGGTGTGTATTTGTTGATTGGTGACTAAGTGTGACTACCCCCTCAAGCGATGAATCGATGAGGGAATGACCTACATGAGAAAAGCGACGAGTCACTTGACCCAAGATGACTTAGGTAAGGGTGCCTTCAGATGTTTTTCTTTGAATGCTTATGCAGTTTTCCAACATTTGGACCTATTTTTGGGTGGGTGTTAACCCTTTTTTGGGAGACTAATTGGGGATGAAATTCTTGACAATCCGTCTTCCCATGGAGGGATCTGGCTATGGTAGCCTTCTTAGGGAATAGGAGAGTGAATATTTGTGACCTCGATGTCTTTTTTGCATACCAAGAAGCAAAGGTGCAAAGGCGCTTTGCTCGGCAATGTTATTGCTATTTTTGGGTGGGTTTGGAACCTTTTGGGGATGTTGTTTGGGGATGAAATTCTTGACAATTCGTCCTCCCATGGAGCAGTATGGCTATGGTAGCCTTCTTAGGGAATAGGAGAGTGAGGATTTGTGACCCCAACATCTATTTTGCATACAAAGAATTAGAGGCAAAAATGCGCCTTGCTCGGAAATGTTATTGCTATTTTGGGTGGGTTTGGACCCTTTTGGGGACGCCATTTAGGGATGAAATTCTTGACAATCCGTCCTCTCATGGAGTGGTCCTGCTATGTTGGCCTTATTAGGGAATATGAGAGTGAGGATTTGTGGCCCCAACGTCCATTTTGCATGCCCAGAATTTCAAGTGCAAAAGCACTCTTATTGGACAATTTTGTTGTTTGTTTTTGTGTATTTTTTGCAGTTTTTGTTGTTTTTGAAATTGTTGCTCTGTAATCGTCCCTGGGTGGGGGGAATACCAGTTTTGTAATCATCCCAGGGTGGGATGAGCACTAACTAGAGCGCTCATCCTAGGGTGGAACGATTACAGGCCTAAAAGCCTATTTAAGGGTTAAAACTAGGGTTTGGGCTCATTTGCATTTAATTTTTTTGGCGATTTGGAGCTCTAAGGAGGAGGAGGTCGATTCTACGAAGCGAAGCGCTGCTGAATTTTTCCCGACACCATGAGTTCATGAAATATATCGAGAGGCAGAGCTAAAGTGAGACCGGTAAGTTCTCCTCTTTGTTTAGTTAGCTTGTGCTTTATGTTACAATTTTAAAATCGCAATTTATTTTAAATTTTCTTTTCCGTTTTCAACTAAAGTAAAACCTGAGGCTAAAAAGAAATGTTTTTTATTTTTTGTTTTGTATTTTTATTAAGGTTATAAGAAACCCTAGGTTTAAATGCGATTTTTTTATTGTTTTAAAACTAAAACCCTAGGTTAAACTGAGAGCAAAACCTTAGCTTTAGAAATTTTTTTTTTTTTTTGATTTTTGTATTTTCGTTAATTTTAGTTTAACCCGAGGTTAACGAAAAACTGTGATTTTGATTTTGATATTTTTGTTTTTATTTATCAATTTAAACGTAGAGTTAAAAACCCTAGGTACTGACAAACTATGGTTTTTGAATTTTTTTTGTTTTTAGTTATTAGTTTAAACGTAGAGTTAAAAACCCTAGGTACTGAAATTTTTTTGTTTTTGTTTTTAGTTATCAGTTTAAACGTAGAGTTAAAAACCCTAGGTACTGACAAACTATTTTTTTTTGAATTTTTTGTTTGTTTGTTTTTATCTGTCAGTTGTAGACTTAAAGTTAAAAAACCTAAGTGCTGACAAACTATTTTTTGATTTTTTGTGTTTTTATTTATCAGTTTAAACGTAGAGTTAAAAACCCTAGGTATTGACAAACTGTTTTTTGTTTTTTAATTTTAAACTATTTTTGTGTTTATTTATCAGTTTTTAGTTGTACATTTTTTTTTATGCATTGTTGAATATTCATGTTATTGCTATACAGTTTATCATGTGTTAATGTCTTTGTTGTTTTTGTGTTTCAGGTGATTAAGATCCGGTACCGTTAGCCGATGGTGTTCTCTGACGCCTAGGGGGCGTTGACTTTGGTGAATTGGGAATGGCTTGATGCCCTTTGGCTCAAGAATGTGATGTAGCTAGACCCAGTTGTGGGGGATCGAGCATACCTGACCATGCTGATCAACCTATGGGATCCCCACACCAATACCTTCCATCTCCCAACAGGGGAGATGATAGTGACTCTGGAGGACGTCAGATTCTACAGATTCTGATAGATGGGCTACCTATCAGGATGACACTATGTGATTAGCAAACAGATGTACTGATGCGATGCTTCAGGAATGGGGAGGAGTTGGGTGTGAATAGCCTGATGGAGAGGGCAGAGGGTGACTGTCATATTGGTGGCATTTTGGTGCGGTGGTGGCTAGAGAGGGGCATGTTGGGAGTGAGGCATGCATTATTGATGACACTCATTTCCAACATGTTGTTGCCCGACTCATTAGGTATGAGGTTCCTTTGGAACTTACTAGAGGTGGTCTTCAGACTGGTCGAGTTTCCAACAGATGCACCTATGATTATGATATGGGGACAGACTCTGCTAGCACAGTGCTATGATGAGCTGTATGAGGTCCGTTGTCGAAGGTGGAAGGGTATTGGATGTAGTTATATATTGTAGGGATGGGCTTGGTAGCACATAGCTATGGAGAGGCTGGTGGGGTTACTGTGGATGACTCGAGTGGAGATGGTTGATAGAGAGATAGGGTATGCGGCTCTGTGGCGGTACTCTAAGGAGCAGGGATAGAGTTGGCTATGGGCAGGTGTCGTAGGGCACTATACCGATGCCTTCTCTCAGTTTTCTTTAGGGGAGGTTTTTTGGTGCCCATATCGGGACAATCCAACCTGGCCTGAGGCTGGAGAGTGGCTTCGACGGGTGCACTAGGGGAGATGGCTAATCAGGTGACACAGGACTGAGCAGTATTTCTTGTATGTCTGAGTGACATGACAGTTTGGCATGCACTAGGGGTTTCCTGGTGAGCCTTTGATCTATCAGCATCGAGGTGAAAAGAAGACTCTAGCCTGGCCGATCATCGCGTCGCTGGGTGAGGAGTCAGATGTAGCAATTGATGTTCCTAATGTGGACAACATCAGGTTGACTGCTGAGTACGACCAATGGTGGACTTTGTGATGGTGGTGAGGTGAGGGGCCTCTAGGAGGTGTAGAGGCAGCATCAGTAGGTGGTGAGGATGCAGAGGCATTAGGAGAGGGTTGGGGGGTTCTGCTAGAGGATGCGGACATGGTAGAGGTGGACAACTTGGGGGGATTATTTTAGGGTTTTGAAGCATTCAGATATGCAGAATATCCTGGAACAGTGGGAGCTAGAGTAGGCTGCCATTCGGATACGGAGACAGGGAGTAGTTCTAGCAGATACAGAGACAGGGTTGCATGCTGAGATATTGTGATTGGAGGGGCTACTCTGAATATGGGATGAGGATCTTGAGGATGCACTATAGGATAGGGATATCTTGTAGATACAACTGGTAGAGAGGGAGAACACATTTGCTGCATACCATCGACGATATGGGGATACATATGCTGCGCAATAAATGGATCTCCTATGGATGCAACTAGCATAGCATAGTGATGGTTCATCATCGGGATATGGACTTGATTCGACATCGATTTGAGTTGGAGGTAGAGATTATTCACCTCGATGGGCAAATCCTTGTGGTTAGTGGAGGCGGATCATTGCATCGTACAAGAGGGAGCGAGACTAAGTAGTCAACATCCTCTTGGTGTAGGTGACTAGATGAGGGAGGCGCTAGTAGGCGTGATGCAGGGGCTAGCAGCATCCGCACTAAGGGGTCCCATAGGACCCACACCATAGGGGGTAGTTCCCATCACATCGATCTTGTGTGATCATGGTGGCCGACACCCTAGGCTTGGGGGTTTTTGAGCTTTTGCCTTTGTGTGAGGTCAGAGGACCGGTTTATTATAGCCTACGGGTATTTTTGATGATATATATATACATATTACTTTCTTTAGTTTATACATGTGTTGTGATTTGATTTTATGCACAGTGCCTGATGTTTCATGGATGCATGTTAATTTACATTATGTATGGATATGTTGTGATGAATGCTAATGTTTCCTAATTTATATGATATGCAAATGGAATGGATGAATCAAATTTGTGATTTTTGGTGGTGGCACCATAGACTGTTTAGAACTTATGGCTTGTTGTCCTAGGTGATTGGTGTGGTCAATGGACCTTTTTATGTATACATGCTTTTTTGTATTTTTTGATGGCGATGCAAGGATGAAAGATATCACAGTTGGTTTAGAATGTAGTTAAGGTTTTCTGAGACTCAGGTGTTTTAACTAACTAGCCAATACTATACTTTTATCTGACAAGACTTTTGAACAAGGTATGAATCCGACTTGTTTTTTGACCAAGTTATTTCACATCCCTGTGTGTGCAATTGAGTTTGTTTATGTGGTATTTGTCAGGATACCACCAGTGCCAGATAGGCTGTCAACCAAACCTGTACTGAGGATCACCTAATTAGCTCCACTAACTCCTTTATTGTATTTAGTCAAATTAATCTGTGGTGTTATTGAGGATACCATAAGCTAGATCATCCACATGCAAACATTGATCTACACACAAGTTAATGTGACAGATATATCGTCATGCGAGAGGTTTGCCACCAGTGATCGATAGTCTATCCATAAAATTGATACTAAGGTTTACCTCATGACCTTCTGAATGCTGAGAGTTCCAGGGATTCAAGTTTGACTCCCTTCTTTTCTTCAATTATATTCGGATACTTGCTCGTATATAGTGACAAAAATCACTATTTATTTTTGTTTTTTCTTTTGAGCAAGGGATTTGAATATGGAGTGATGAGAATCACTATTGTATGTGCCTTTTGATGTATGCACTTTGGTTGTGATATCAAATTTAGGATTTTTGACTTTTGCAAGTTTTTTTTTTTTTTTTTATGCTTGCACTATTTGAGAACTTGGGATTCTTGGGGAATTGGGTAGGGAAGATGCTTGTACTTTTGCCAACTCTCAGCATTCTTGGGGTCATTCACACAGGGGGATGAGCAAGATAACCTTTTCATTGTATGGTACCATGAATTGCTTTGCAAATTTCATCTTTCGTTTACACAACTTAGGAATTTTTATGTGTTTTAATTTGTGTTGGGATGCTACGTAACAAGGTGTGATCCAAGTAGAACTCTACCTTTGTAAAATTTGTCTAACTTTGTACAGTATTTGGCTAGAAATCTAATGATAGTTGAATGATGAAAAATCTTGATACATTAGAAGACAACTGACTATGATATGGTGAAAAATATGTGAATGGCGTTTATTTTTGATGGACTGTTTATAGAGTGGAGAGATGTGGAAAATGATGGATTTGTCGAGTAATTACAGTATATGGTGCCTTTGACCTGTATGACCAACAAATATGCAATGTATGGATGTGATGCTTAATGCAGCTATTATTTTTGTGTTTTGATGGATTTATTTTTGTGAGTATGAAGATGAGATGCAAAAGAGTTCTTTATTTTTGTGATGATTTTGAGTATGCATGGAAATGAGATGCAAATTTTTGTTATTTTTGATGATTTTATTATTTTTAAATTTTCTCATTTTTAACCAAGCGATTGTGGGAGCCCTTGGAGCTTTTGGGTTGACCAAAGGGATGATGGGTACCTTTGGGGTGTTTGGTTTGACCAAAGGGTTTGTGGGCACCTCTAGGGCGTTTTTGGGTGATTTTGACCAAGCGATTGTGGGAATCCTTGGAGCTTTTTGGTTTGACCAAAGGGGTAATGGGCACCTTTGGGGTGTTTTGGGGGTTGACCAAGTGACTACGGGAATCCTTGGAGCTTTTGGGTTGACCAAGCGATTATGAGAATCCTTGGAGCTTTTTATTTGACCAAAGGAATAATGGGCACCTTGGAGCATTTGGTTTAACCAAAGGGTTTATGGGCACCTTTGGGGCATTTTTGGGGTTGACCAAGCGACTACGAGAATCCTTGGAGCATTTTGGGTTGACCAAGCGATTGCGGGAATCCTTGGAGCTTTTGGTTTGACCAAAGGGATTATGGGTACCTTTGGGGCATTTGGGGGTTGACCAAGTGACTACGGGAATCCTTGGAGCTTTTGGGTTGACCAAGCAATTATGAGAATCCTTGGAGCTTTTGGTTTGGGCTATGGCTCTTTTAAATATGGAATGGCTGAAAATGACTGATGTTCAAGGATTCTAGTTCCTTGATTCCATCAAGAGAGGCTAGCCAATATGTTCCAGGTCCTATTTTATCAAGTCACCAACCTGAAAGTCCATCAGGTGAACATTCATGTTGTATGCTTTCTTAAGTCACTTTTGATAGATACGTAAATGCTCAAGAGCATTAATGCATCGTTCATCAAGCAACGTAAGCTGGTCTAACCAGGCCTACTATGCAGTTTCATCATCGATAAACTCTTGCATTTATATGCGTAGGGAAGGTATTTCCAGCTTGAGAGGCATGACTACCTCGAAACCATACACCAGCAAAAATGGAGTTACTCCAGTGGGCGTCCAAATGCTAGTGCGATAAGCCCATAGGGCAAGTAGGATTTGAATGTGTGAATCCTTATGACTATCTATGATTATATTTTTGAGGATGGTGACTAGCATTTTGTTTGATGCCTCTGCTTGCCCATTTGCCTGCAGATAATAGGGTGTCAAAAAACTATGCTAAATTTTGTACTTTATGGTCAAAGCACGCACGTCTTTGTTCTTGAATGACGTCCCATTATCCGAGATTATCTTGGATGGAATACCAAAATGACATATGATGTTATGTAAAATGAACTTTGAAATGTAGGGTCCAGTCATAGAGGTAAGCGAAATTGCTTCCACCCACTTGGTGAAGTACTTTGTGGCCGTTATGATGAACGTGTGACGACCTGACGATGCAGGGGAGATATTTTTGATTAGATCTAAGCCCCACTACAAAAATGGCCAAGCCGATTGGATCGGATGGAAGGCCTAAGAAGGTACGTGTGTCAAATTGGCATGGTGTTGACACTTCACACACTTCCTTACACATGCACAACAATATTTCTCTAAGGATGGCCAATAATAGCCCATGCAAAGAATGCGCTTCGCGATGGCCATACCGTTGAAGTGGCCATCACATGTACCATCGTGTGCTTGGGTGATCACCCAAGTGGACTCCTGCTGGTCCAAGCAATGAAGGAGGATTCCTTCATAGCTACGACGGTATAAAATGTCTCCTGAAAAGACATGTTTAGCCGCTTTCTATTTAAATGATCTTTTCGTGGCGTGTGTCAACCCAAGTGGGAGGTTACCTAACCTAAGGTAATCTCTTATGGGTGTGTATCAATACTATTGATTAGAAACCTCGATGGTCTGAACAACAAATCCCTCTTGAAGTTCATCCCTAGAAAAAGCTGAGCAAGAAAGAACTTGTAAGAATAGCGTTGTATTGCTATTAAGGGGAGTATGGGAGAGCAAGGACCCCCAGTAGACGTGATTCAGATAATCATGGATTCAAGAAAACTTGTTCGAGGATGGTTCAATATGGATCAGGTGGATTCCTGGTATTAAGTCAGATCTTGCACGCTCCATCACGGATTGCGATAGTGTTTTGACTTGAATGGTTGTCATATCACCAGAAATGTCTTGCAGGATTAGTAACCCCAAGAAGGCCATAGTATCCACAAAATGATTCGATGACCAAGGGAGTGCCTCGATGTCGTACCATTCAAGCTTTGCCAGGAATTTGTCCACAAGGGCTTTGTAGGCCTACAGAACTGGACATTTACATTGGAATACCCCTTTGACTTGGTTGACAATTAACAATGAATCACCAAAGATGTTCAATCGTTTGATTTTCATGGTGATTGTTGTCTGAAGACCTATGAGCAAGGTTTAGCATTCTGCATTGTTTTTGGTGCACAAGAAATCTAATTTAAAGGATAGAGGCATTGGAGCCCCTTGCGATGTGAAGAATACAATTCTTGCGCCTCCCCCTTGCTCACATTTAGAACCATCAAAAAATAGGGTTATGTCGACCTGTGACTCAGGATCATCAGAATCTGGCGATTTTGAGACATGGAAGACCCCATCATCAGGTAGCTCTATGGTCAGAGGCTGATCATCTTTGCGAGGAGCCTCTGCTAGTTGATCGGTGATGATTTGAACTTTGATGGATTTTTTTCCAATGAACTCGATGTCAAACTCCATCAAAAACATGATCCATTTCTTTGTGTTGCTACTATGATAAGTATGACTCATCATGTACCGCAATGGATTCTCCTTAGATACAACATACATCATGTTGCTCAGCATTTAATGGCATAGCTTTTTGGTAGAAAAAACCATTTCCAAGCATAGTTTCTCAACGTATGCATAGTTAAGTTCATAACTGACCAGGGTGTGGCTAAGATAGTAAGTAGCCTTTTCTTTGTGTAGTTCATTTTTTTGGGCTAGCATGGCGTCCAGTGCCATCTCAGTAGCTGAGATGTATAAGTAGAATGAAACTCCTGGTCTAGGTGGTGCCAATACTAGCGGTGAAGCCAAGTATTATTTAATATCGTCGAAGGCTAACTGGCACTCGTCATCCTAGTGAAATGCTACCCCCTTGTGCAATAATTTATTCATGGATCAAAACTTGTCAGATAGCTACGCTATGAAGCTCTTGATTGACGTGACCTTCTCATGTAGGTTTTTGAGATGCTTAATGGTAGTTGGAGGAAGCATTTCAAGGATTTCCTTGACTTTGTTTTGGTCCACCTCGATGCCTCGCTTTGAGACTATGAAACCCAAGAGCTTTCCAGATGTGATGCCAAATACGCACTTCTTGGGGTTCAGTCTGACTTTATGTTCCATGAGGTGATCGAGGATCTTGCTTAAGTCATTGAGATGATCTGGGTGCAAAAGAGATTTGGCCAACAAATCATCCATGTAATCTTCCAAAGTTTTATGCATGTGATCGTGGAAGATGTATGTCATGGCACGTTGGTAGGTGGCACCAACATTTTTAAGGCCAAAGGGCATGACCTTATAACAAAATTTCCCCCAAGGCATTGTGAACACCATTTTTAGTTGGTCCTCAAGATTGATACGAATTTGATTGTATCCCAAGAAACCATCCATGAGGGATAGTATTTTGTGGCCTACTATAGTGTCTACCAATGTGTCAATTCTAGGCAAGGGAAAATCATCCTTAAGACTCGCTTTGTTTAGATCTCAAAAATTAGTGCATATGTGAATCCTCCCATCAGGTTTTTTTATGGGCACCATGTTGGACAGCCATGGTGTGTAATCCACGCAGATGACAAACTATGCATCCAATAGTTTTTGTAATTCATCTTTGACCATTAGGGCCACTGTTGTGTGCATCTTACATAGTTTTTGCTTAATTGGCTTGACTTTCGGATCAAGCGTTATATTATGCGTGACTAGTTGTAGATCTAGCCTCGACATGTCTTTGTAGGACCATGCAAAAACTTCCTTCTTCTCTTTGATAAGGGTAATGTAGTCGGCTTGCTCTTTGGGGGATAAGCTTACCCTCAGCTTGATAATCTATGGATTCATTGGATCTAAGCCGATGTCTATGTCAGTCGTCTCCTCGACTGATATGTGGGATCCATCCTCCAACTGGTGTGGAGTTGGGATCAAGTGGATATCATTTGCTAAATTTAGATCTACGTTGGGAACCTCGGGTTCCTCTTTAGCGTGGAAGATATCCAGAGTTGGCCCTGGGGTGAAATGAAACATCTCACCGAAATGCCAGTACTCTGATGGGGATGTTGGTGAATTGACGTGATCCCAGTCTATGGCATCTATGTCTAAATATAATCACTTTGTTGGATCAGATGGATTGTAGATGGGAGTGGTTAAGTCAATGGAGATCATGTTGATGAAATGATTTTGGTCTCCATTACCACGGGTGTGGTGACTCGAACATCCTGAATGATTTTTGTGCTCTGGATCTAGCTCTAGAGGTATTGGCATGAATGGATTAGCCCTATCTATGGATAGGAGGACATGATCTACCATCGATACTGATATCTCTATAGGATCTCTGGGTGGTAGGTGCTCTCTATATGCCCAAAGTGACGAATTCAACACTTGGTCCCACTGTGCTAGGTTTAGGTGCCACTCATACCCTAGCCCTATGTTTAGTTGTTCAAACACATTGTCGATATCCAAGGGGTATTGTTGTTGCATCTATCGCATGTGATTGAGATATGCCATCTCAGTTTCATATTCATAATCACTATCAGAGATCCAAAGGCCTTCATTGGTTCCAACAATTTTTTGTGACATTAGAGGCTCATCTTGCTCGAGCAAATTGATCTGGCCCCATTAGGGTTGTTCTGCTCTCTATGAGGGGACCTGATTTTCTTGAGGGGGCACTTGCTTGATTGGAGCATCCAAAGGGAACACTGCCAAGAGGTTTTCTTGATAATCATCCATGGGGATCACTTGTGAGTGATTGCTATCCGATTTGAAGGGGTCCCATGGTGCTACCTCATATTCTGACTCATCTTCTGAAGATCCTTCTTAACCTTGTCTATACCCCTCTTGTAGGTGATTTTTCAAACTTTCTCCTTTCTCGATTAAAGGGAAGGGGTTGTTGAGGCCAACAAGGTTGGTTGCCGACAATGGGAGAAAATCCCTAATGTATATGTCGTGTTAGGATTGGCATATGGATCTAATGCCAACCCATCCTTTTTACATATCCCTAGGCCTTGCATGTTCTCTACCAAGATGTCAAGGGGCATAGGGTGGTTGAACCCTACTCTTGACTTGTTGTATGGCATCTAATATCTTGGTTTGCAAAGAACTCGCACTCCTTGCTCATATCTGCCTAACCCATATCCATGCCAATTGCATTGGCCAAGATATCTCAAAGCGAAATCTAGGTTGGACAAATAGTTGACATCTTCAATAAAAAGGTCTTCATATTCATCCTCTTGCATGTAAGGTTTGATGCCACTATCAAGGTCCCTATACACAAAGTTTGTTTGATTCGATGGGTATCCTAGAGGAACAATAGTACCGATGGGGAGGCAAGGTCTCCCCATGTCTTGCATGGACTCCAGTGCGGGTGTTGCTACAAAATTCTACACCAGATACTCCCCCAGGCCTGTATTGGCCATTTCAATGGTGATTGTTGGTGATTGAGGGGGAGGGAACAAAAGTTCTTCCTGAGTCCACTCCATGTCGGGTGAACTAGGAGCCTCGACTTCCATTCTGCTAGGCATCTCCTTAGTAGAGATGGTTGATACTGATGGCGGTGCCTCTTCCAAGGGTTTATTCCCTTTGTCCTTTAGTGTGTCCACCGTAGGTGGTGTCATTGGTGAAGGACCAGACGATGAAGATGGACCCGACTGGGTATTTTATGGACTTTTCAACGGGGATGCCTACGAAATTGAACCCTATTTAGATGGATTCAACTAAAAATCCAAATGCATTGATGGAAGGGTTGATTTTGTCATTAGCTGCACCGTATTGCAATACCTGAAGGGCTCTAGATGAGCTATCGAAGAGACACACTTCATGTCCCTGATCCATGTCTAACCCAGCAAGATGTTATAGGCCATCTCGCCCTCCAAGATGTGGCACAATGTAGGTATAGTCTTTTGTCCCACTTGTATGGGTAAGACAATTGTGCCAACTATCAAACATATTGCATCATTGAATGCTCGTAGTGTATAGGTGGAGGCCACTATGTAAGATACAGGCAACTTTAGGTGCTTCAAGGCCGCTATTGTAATGATATTACTGGACAAACTAGTGTCCACTAATACCCTCTTGTACGAAATCTTGTTGACCCGCATGATGACATGCAGGGGTGGATCTGCCATGTCACCAGCCACTTATTTCAATTCATCATCTCGAAAGGTGATGACTGGCTCAGTGCATCGTTTGAAATGTCCTACGAAGTTGTTGAAGGAGTTTGCTTCGTGGGGTTGCAACTCAATGGATTTTAGTATATCCATTAGAGCCTCTCGATGGGGTGATGATTATTGTATGAACTCATAGATGGAGAGCCTAGCCAATGTGGTCCTCAAAATCTGGGTGAGTTTGGTTCGAATCATGGCCACTGGTCTAGGTGGAGCAAGTTGTGTAAGGTGTTGTTACGGTTGTGATGTTATTGGCACCTCTCTTGTAGCTGCCGCAAGGGCAGCTGTGCTCGGGTACCTCTTGTTTTGAGTCACTATACTGATCATCCCTATAATCCCTTGCATGGGAAAGTTCTATGTTACCTCATTGACTTGTAGGGTCTTTGCCTATGTATCATGGGTAGGTAGGGGGTCTTTTAAGACCTCCATCTATTAGTTGTTTGGTGCTACTGGATTATCCACCGCTAATGTCTTGTTGTCTATTAGGTCTTGCACCAAGCCTTTAAAATTACAACATGCATTAAGGTCATGTCCCTTCCATCTGTGGAACCTACAATACAAGTCTTCCCTGTAGCCCTTAGGATTTGGCACATTGGGGTCTATGGGTTGACTCTTGGGTAGGTTGATCAAGTTTACCACTGACAAGTGGTCAAATAGGGAGTCTCTGGACTCTGTGTAAGGTGTGAATTGTCGCCTAGGGTGACGCTGCTAATTTTGTTCTTGCCTCTGATTTTATCTGTCATAACTGTTAATAGGCACCGCCTGATAGTTAGCCTTTTGGGGGTGTGTTACTTGTACAGGCTTAGGGATTTTTATAGCAACTTGATTCACCGTAGTGGGTTTCTATTGCATGGTCCCTATTTTGGTGTTCTTAGACCATTCTTTCTTCTTTGGCTTGGCTATCTTGCCATCCTAAATATTGATCTCCTCAATGATTCTGGCTTGCACCAAAGCTTCCTCTAAAGTGGCATATTGCTACAGCTACAATAGCATGGAGATCAATCTCAAACAGCTTTTTGAGAACATTTAGGTGAGGTCGGACATAGGAGGGAGGTAGGACAGATTTGAAAGCAAAGTCCTCCATCAGTTCCCATAGGCCGCCATGGTCTCTTCCTCACCTCTAAAGATTGCCAACTGGGGCGGCTTAAAGTGTTCAAGGTAAGGGGCTGCTGGCACTGACGGATGTACTAGGTTACTGTGGAATTGGCGTAAAATGGGCTTTTGGGGCAAAAAAGTCTTGGGTTGTACTAGGT